>OY728137.1:1077153254-1078403254 GCA_963277665.1 Viscum album | reverse complement strand
CCCCATACATGTTACATGTATGGGTTGAAGAATGTCGTTCTTCTATAGGGGGACAAGGCAGGTCGTAACCCATGCCTAGTTGGCCGGACCCACCACACTAAGCTAGACCCACCCCACCAGGCTGTATCCAGCATGGTCCAATGGCCCTAGCCCACTTTTCAAGCCGAACTAGGACAACGCAGACCTGAACCAGGTCTGGAATGGTCATTTAAAATAAATCGGTGTTTCTGGAGCCCTCAGGCCGGGTTGGTCAGGTCAGTCTGACCATGTTGGACCTGGCCCAAAAACAACCTACCCTTATTTAATAAAAAACCAATAACATACATACTAGGTATCTGATTGATGATCAATTTGTGGAGTTGGAACCCTCATGATGCGTTGGATCTTTTCTTATACTATATTTATTATTTCATATATGATGAAATATGAAAAATGTCTTGAACGTAGTTCTCCCATAATGGAGTGCTCTACATGCGGACTCCCTATGGTTTACTGAAACCTGAAGACTAATGAAATGTGGAAACTTGTGGATCAACTATAATGGCTTAGTGGGGAGTGGCTCTGGGTGACCCAGTAGGCCCATGGTTGGGAGAGGCTCTGTGTGACCCAACAAACCCATGGTGCTCAATAAGAGGAGTACCTCATTATGGACAATGTGGGAAGAAGATCTGTGTGACCCAGTATTCCCACAAGAGGATATGCTATGTGTGAACCAGTATACCAATGGTACTCATAAGGTATGAGTATCACAATAGTCCATGTTTGGTTGGAAGCGACTTGGTGTGACCTGATAGACCCACAATACTCATTGAGGTGGAGTTCTCCTGCATCCCATGGTGTTCGATGATATGGCCGATGGTCATACATTCTAACTCTAGATTAATCGTTTTGTGATCTATCTTTCTTTATAGTTTTCTTTATGTATTGCATTTTGGTCTTTACATTGTGGTTTGGGGTCCCTATTGTGTATTTTCTTAGTCACCCCTGCACGGGCTTTGCCCGCACATGTTGTGTCAGTTGTTGACAATTACTGACTTGATGAGGGACTTAGTTTCCCGTGGCCCAGTGGTTCCCATAAAGACCAGGTAGGCTGAGAATACATCTATGGCTTCCAGTGGCTACTCTACACTCAGTCATCATGTGGGGTTTTTAGCTGAAGGATTTTAGATATTCCTTGTACATTCTTGTTTACAGTTCATCATTTTTTGGATTTGTATTCTGAACCATTTGACCTAAATTTTTTTCTTTTACTCAGTGGTTTTAAGTTTCATGCATGTTTATATTTCCATATTTAGGACGTGGTGTCATGTGCATGTTGATAGATACATCAGAAAATGCCTCCCACTTGTAGGTATACTCCTTCAACGCTAGTCATCTACCCTTGGTCTTAGAGTGGTGGGCTTGGGGGATGTCACGGCATAGGCCATGGGGGACGAGTTAGGATAATGAATATTTTGGGGGGAACCATAAATGAATTGTGGATAGTTCGTAACTGTTTTCTTGAAGGAACCCATTTTTATCTGCAAAACCGAATGTATTATATTTGAATTATTTATAATTATATTTTTAAATAATTTAATTTGTTATTTTGAAAAGGGAGATAAAAATAACATCTTATATATCATATTTATTGGGGTAGTGTTATCAAATGGATAAAATGATGATATTCACATAGAGATAGAGCTCACCAAAAATAAACACTCCGACATGAAGTGTTGTGGGTGGAGGGATTTCAGGTGTAAATGGGATTTATTTTTTACATATTATATGAGAAAATTTGTTTCAAGAATATTTTTGGATGGAGATTCATCATTTTAAAACAAACATAAAGGAATATATTTTATTTCCCTTAGATATTGATATATTATTTATTTATTGCCAAACAAGACATTGAATTTTCCAGAATTTATTTTAAATGTTCACTCTGTAAGATTGAAGCGTTATGATTGACACTATGGTTTTCATGCTTTTATTGAATAATGTTTTTGATTTTATTTTCATATTAAATAATATTATAAGAGGCATTTGGTAACATATAGATTATTTATTTGTTATTTGAGTGTACTTATAACTCGGTGTAATCATCATCTTGGTGCAGCATAATTAGAATCTAATGGTTTTGTAACCATCATATTTTCTTTAAAACACCTACATTGTAATGAATCCAAATTATAAATTTTTTTTCTTTGAAAAATTATATATTTCTATTTTTTTTTTCTTTTATTTCAATGTTTTTTGGGATACATAGGACACTATAATTAATATATTAAAAATATTAAAATATATTAAATCTTTTGTGATCATTTTGTCAATATAATTAGTTCTTATATTTATTGATACCCTTTATAAGAAATATGAAACTATGGTTCTTTATAAAATGGTTATTTTACCCTATGTTCAAAATAATGGTATTTCACATTTGGCATTCAGTTAGAGGATGTAATTGGAAGGTGTGTTAATTGAAATAAACAATTTATATATTTATTTTATTTAATCATATAATAATATCCAATCACATTATATATTTCATTATAAAAAATTTCATAGGGTTTTTCACATAACCATGGGAGATTAGAAATGAATATGATATCATGGTTGTTGCTTGGAGCTATAAAACATGTATTGTCAACAGTGGTTGAGGAGAATCATGAGATGAAAAAAGAAAAAAGGGTGCTCTTCATCTTAATCCCTAGTTGACACATTCTTCACCAATAGTCAATCAATTAATTATATACGTCTAGTTATTTTGAGGGTTTTTTACAACATTTAATAATATAAATGATCATGGATTATATAACTTCATATCTTTTATGAATTACTATTTTTCACATAAGCCTAATTTCAAATAGCTTTCTTGTTCATATTTTTTATAATTGGACTCATTAGTTTCATCCATGGTTCCAAAAATATTTAATAAAATGTTCATATCAAATCATTCAATGGTGGTTTCACCTCAATCTTGCACTTTTACCACCACATACCATTAGGTTCTTCATCATTGGTCCATGAAGTTGGCGATTTTACATTTCAAATCTAGAATAGAGGGAAATGAAACCTATATATTCATGCAGTATTAACAAATGAGAAATATATAAGTATTATATTGATGGATTACTGTGAAATATTGTTAAAAGATGATATATTAGAGAAATGGGACCTCAAACGGTAGAATATTTGACAATAACTATCAATTGGATATATGGGTCCCCATTATCCAATAATTAGATTTTATGAAACATTTATTTTAGATTACTTGAATTTATTTCTACATATTTAATTCGGTAAAATGTGAGATATGTTGAGGATATGGTGGATATTTTCATCCTAGTGAACATATAATGATTTTGTAATACCATGAGTTACACAATGTGTAGATTGGAAAAAAAATTCCTCAGATCCTTTTCATCAGTAGCTCAAGTTTCACATAGAATTAAATAGAGGAGAAAATGTGATTTTACCAAATGTCGTGTGACTTGAAACGAGTTACCCATCCTCTACCCATGGGTTCAAAGACATAAGAATGAACACGTACATGGGTAATCACATGTCCATATTACCCAATCACTATTAGAGTACACAATAACTAAAATTGTACAAATTCATGGTCAATAGTACTTAGGTATTTTCTAGAGGATATGAACATACCAATACAATCAAAGAATATCAATGTGAAATTATGTAAAATCCATTAACTTTTTATAAAAAATGTGTTCTTTTGTATCTCCTACTTTACAATTGAGATTCTATCCCTTAAGTTACATATCATGAGTATTTTTACATATTATAAGTTATGATGTCATTCACTTCGGTATTATATATATGACATGGGATGTTATTTGTGAGATTTATCTTCTAGAAATGATTGGGAAATTGTTGTGATCTATTTTTTCAACATAAGGATGTTGAGGTCAATATTTCCCTATTGAACATGGGTCCCCCATACTCATTATATAGGTTGATTCAGTACTCCCAAATACTATAAAGGGTATCCATTATCTATCTATTGAGTGGCATATCCCAATCTATATGCTTCAACTGGTAGAATTTACTCCATATGAGTTAGTTATACAATATTCGTGGAGTGCAGTGAAGAGGTGTGACCCACCACTCTCATTCTTGAGAATTATTAATTGTTCTAGTAATTAGAGATAATCCTTTCAGAGTTGTAGAATGGATCATCATTATTTTCCATTTGTGGAGATTGGGATCCAATTTCCCTATCCTATCTATGTTATTTTGGTAATATATGATGTTAGGTTTTTTAAACTTTTGTATTTATGTATTGATCTACTTTTGGTTGTCTATACTTATCCTTTTTGGATTTTCGAGAATCCTGTTGGTAATATATATACTCACATATATATGGGATTTTTTGCACATGTTGTGTCTAATTAAAAACAATGAGAAGATTGATGGTGACATTGGTGGAACAGGTTAAAGTGGAGCATATGGTTCTTCAAGATGATTATATTTTGTGGTCAAACATGGATTCTATGAACCAAATTCTCTTTATTAATTATTTTTTATAGTTTTTTTCTTTTATGAAATTTATTCCTAGTTTCGAATGTGTTTTTTCCATAATATCATTTGTATTACATTTTATACACATTGAAATTTCTCCTAAATATTGATACATCCACTATTTATAACCTATATAATTACTTGATTTAATTTATATATCCTTAATATAATGAAGATGGTTTTTAATGTTCATACAGGTTTATAGTATACTGCACCATATTTTATTTATATGCTTACATGATGATAGTTTTTATACCCATGTTTATTAGTGTCTGTATTGTGGTGTTGAACTAAAATTACATTTATCCCATGAGGGGTCCAAGTAGATGATGTTTTTATTGAGTGGTATCAATGCGTTTTGTTCCTCAAGTAGGTGTTATGAGATTAATTTTTCAAGAGGTTATTCTTGGGGGCTTATGGATTTGGTGTCAGGTTCTCTGGTGTTTTCCCTTATTCTAGGGAACCCATTGTAGTTGTATCCACCAACATATACTCATAGTAGGACTAAAACCAAATAAATTTATACCTGGAATATTGAGGATTTAGATGATTCTGACCAATGGTAGATAAACATATATGATTGGTTCTTTGGATTTCATGTCAATCATACAACAACTCTTCTAATATATTCATCTAACCTTTGTTCAAATGTTATCTATATGGATTTATCTATAGTGATAGGATGTTATGGAACCTATAACGTGATGTGACAATAGAATTTTGAGAGATGAGGCCTCGGATCAGGAATATAATCAGGAGGTTCTTCTTCCAAGGGGGCATAGAGAATGGATTCTACATTTTGAGTAGTGCATGGATACACCACCGATTGTTCATGTTGAGTTTCAACTTTAGGTAGGGAGACAAAAAAATTTCCTTGTTAGCATGATGATATGTGATGTATTAGTAAATTATGCATGATCCAAATATATATACTAATCATGTTACAATGATAGATATACCATCAATAAGTGGATGATTATCTCATTGTAGTGTTCGGTGTTTTTTAACTTGTCTGTACCCAATCTGATTAATTGGTTTTAATTTCTTCCATTATTATACATAGACTAGTAGGGTTCTATTGGAGTCTAATCACATATATTCATGACGAGGAAACTATTTCATGGTTAGATATTAATTATTTTTAACATAACTTGTATTACGATTTAAGATTTTTCTCTTTTCATATTTAGGTGATTCTCGAGATGTAATGATGATATATTAGTTATTGGGTAAGAAATGAGGTTCTATAACACCAAAAATTACTAATACTATATGGTTTATATTGGAATATGCTGGGTTTGGATGTATGATATTATCTATCATAGAGACATCCATGATTGAATGCTCTCTTGACATGCTCCCTTTTAGGATGGAGTTTCATACAGATATTTTGATATGTAGAACTTCCTAGTAGTTTATCATAACGATTTATGAGTTGGAAGTGGTAACCATTATATAGATTAATTTGTAGTAGATTGCCTATATAATATGTTTGGGACTCATTTCAAGAGGTATACACAAGCCTCAACTCAGACCTATGGATCAATAATTTAGGGTTCATATAGAGGGTCTAGTCTTCTAGGAGATGGGTGATGTTATACTTATGGTGGACATGGCTACATGGATCACGATTTCATGAATTTACCGAATAAATATGATATAAATGATGTTGATATACTTTAGTGTAAGAGGTATATCTACGATCAATGATCTCATAGGAATGGTATACAAGACTCCTGAGGATGTGGTTATAATAGAGTAGCAAGTGGAGTTAGAGATGGATGAGCTACCAGTATAAGATGATACTATGATCTACTTCCACGACCACCACCAGGTGGTCCAAATCTTATATTAAAGGCTGGTGGTCAAGGAAACTGGTAGTTATAGGCCATTAGGGAGATAAACAAGCTTATCATGAGTGGATTCATAGTATAAATATTTTATAATATATTTTAAATATATTAATTGTTATAGAATTCATCAATTACTATTTTATATCCATATCCCATGTTCAGCAACATGAGACTCTAGTTGATTCAGTTTCACAACACCTAAAAATAAGGGTTCTAATAGGAATTGATTGATCAATATCATATATCCACCTATTGTGTGAGTTGGTTCTTAGTCGAATGAGTTACTGATGGGTCCTCATGGTCTTTAGACGCAACCATACAACATAATCAAGGTCATATAATGGGTATAAATGTTCTCTACCATATTAACTATCTTTTTAGGATAGTTATATTCCATCATATAGACAAGATATTATTTTATTTTCTGGGAGAGTAGGATCATTTTATAGTTTATGTGCATCTCGTGTGCATAACGGTAAAACCGGTCACCAGTTAGTAGAAATTTTTATCCATTGAAAATGTGATATCTTAATTCATATAACATCTATTAGTTGAAAATGAATATATTTATTTCAACCCCAAATTTTTTTTGCAGTACCTTATTTCTAAGAAATTTAATACTACATCAATATGATCCCATGGAATTTACAAATATCATTTGGGGCATATTTGAGAGCCCCTTCCAAGATCTAGTAGGTGAGGATTTAGTTGGATGAACTTTGAGAGAAATGTTTTGGCTTACTTAGTATGCCCCCTATGAAGTTCTAGTTTGATTTTCATTAAAACTTCTAATGAACTATTTAGTATTTTTTGAATTATCATATTAAAAAATATGTAACAATAAATAACTTGTTCCCATAACCAATGATTGATGACCTTTTTGACCAGTTGAAGGTTTGATTTTGTTTTGAAATATCTTATCTAGTTGACATAAATTGAGGAATAATATGTATGATTTTATAAAAATGAAATTCTAATATAACTATAAATATAATGTTTTTTTATTGATTTCTTTTAGTGTGACTAATTCTCCCATGATTTTTTTGGATTTTTTGAATCTAATCATACATCTTTATATAGAATGATTCATGGTTTTTTTTCAATGAAATTGTCATATACTCAACTTCAGAGGAGTAAGATGAAATTTTTTTGAGGATAAAACAAGAATAACCATGTGATATCTAATATTATTCCAATATATCAATGTTTTATTTTTTTACAAGTGTGTTTTACATTCTGAGGAATTTCAGCTCTGAGCCTGATTTAGCCATAGATTAGGTAATTGTTGATTTTGTGCTTTATTCAGAACCACAAAAGAGTGTGTTGTCAGTGTAGAGTACCCTTAGTTATTTAGGAAACTACCATAGGTTTACAGAATGATTTTATTGGGTAGGATTCCCTTTTCCACCTTTATATGAAAATGGATGTTGTGTCCCAAGACTATGTTGTAATAGAGATTCTTATAGGACCCATGGAAAATGGTGAAGTAGGATCTTCATTTGAGGCTACTTGAAGAGGGATTTGATTGTGTGGTGTCTTCTTGATTCTTAAATAGATGTATTAGATTCATTTTTATATAGTATAAGTAAGTGATCACTTCTTGGTCTAGGAATGTGAGACCACATGAGTAAAATTATGTGACCCTATAATTAGAGTTGAAAGTAGTAGTCTTCATCTTATAGATGTTCAGAAATTATATTCTAGATGTGAGTTTATTTATTTTCTCTAACTTCCATATTCATAGTTATATCATCAGTTTTATATATAATTACATTATACATAGGTGTTGGTCAATTATTTTGATAACTATGCATTAATGGTAGTTAATATCTTATGAAAGGAAAATATTGAGAAATATTTTCTTTGTAGTAAATCATTGATTGTTTTTTATTATATGATTACCTTTGTGTTTAAAAATAGGTTTTCCTAAAAATTATTTTATAATGCCTAATGATTCTCAATATTAATTAAACAAAATAATACACAATAAAAAATGATTCCATTAAAAATTATAGATTATATATCAATGAATTATTTATTAAAATCATATAATAACTATTAATTTTTATAGAGATAATATTAAATCATATTTTTCTTAAAGAATACGATTCATTAAAAACTAATATTCCATCACATATTTAAATTTTATTTCAAATTAAATAACTCCACACATGTGAATTTTTTATGTTCTAATTTACTTTTATGAAAAAAATTATATTATCCAGTGAGGATAACTTTTTTAATCATAATTAATATTGAGAAAAGTATATATATTTTACTTCAGTTACGTTATAAATAGACATATTAGGGATAAATATAAAAATATAAATTTTAATTTAACCTAAATTTTTTTCTAAATTATATTTTATGGAAATATTGAGAAATAAGATTGTCTAATTCTCCTGAAGGGAGACTTCTAATCATTTAACTATGTTCCAAACATGGTTATTACTTTTTATTTTCAAGAATTATATCTTGGTCATTAACCTCATTTATATAAGGTGACCACCACTCCTCTCATTTCACCCCTTCAAATTACTTTTCCTCCTCCAAGTCTTATATAAATATATTACTGAATTCCATATATGTGACCTAGATATGGTTTTTTATCATAAATTCATCCTAATAATTATTTTGTACTATAATGAGAATGTTTTCTTAGAAATATGTATCATTCTTAACATCGTTACGTTAATTTTTTCTTCTTCTGATTAATTAAAATTTTATTAATTTGTTATAAGATACGAAAACAAATATATTACTTATTTAAATATTTTATTATTTTAATTTAATATTTTAAATTATTCTCCTCATCGATCAAATAGGTAATGAAATCTTCATTCTTCTATACCACAAAGTACTACCTCATATTCCAATGTCATTTATTTTTCCTTATCACATCTCATGGATTATTACATTGATGGATTTAATGTATACATATATATAAAAGTATATTTTTTACATAATTATACTTTTGGAATTATTATATCAGATATAAGTTCTTACTTTTTATTCTATGGAGGATACGATAATTTCACTTGTGTGTATGGTGTATTACCATCTCAGGAAGTGGTGTGATTCATTTTCCTCTAACAATTTAAATGAATGGTAATAAGGATTCATTTAATTAATATATATGAAATAATTATAATTATAATGAAATATTTTTTATTTAAAAAATATATTATATCATTTCATTTCTGACATTTCAAGTCAATAGAAAATTATATTATTCTAAATACATACGAGTGGAATTTGGCCTCTATAATGCGATGTAATTATATGTCATTTCCAAGACTAATATATGAGATATAAATATATATAATTAATAAAATAATATTATATTTATTAATTAATTACTATTAAAGGAGGAAAATAAAACATAACTTCTTCCTACAATGATCTTTGAAAAATGGAAGTGTGGCTCATACAAACGTATGGACCACCATCTCCATGATTGTAACATAATATATTTTTCATAACCATATTCAATGATGGGTATTAAATTTTATAAAATATATATATAACTGATAATAATTTCATGATTATTGGTTTTTAGTTTCATTAATTATTACATTTTCAACAATATCCATCCAAGTAAAGTCATTTTTTTATCAATTAATCAATGTTTTTCAAAAACATATGAAGTAAACTTTTTGATTAACTAATGATATATAAAATGGAAATAATTGAAATTAATGTGAATAATAAAATACAATAAATTTCTTAATAATGTTAATATTTATAATAAGTTTATTATTCATGAAGCTAAATAACACAATTGATTAGTCAAACAAAAGATAAGGGAGTTCATTTAATTTTTGTATCATTGAGGCATATTTTCTTATTATGAAGTTATATTCTTTTAATATCTGTATATATAGACCCATTGACATTTTATATCACAATTTTATATATCCTTTTGATATTTATGTTGTTTTTAATTTTATTTTATCATGGGGATTATGATTTAAATCTTTATAATGTGGAAAATATATTTTCATTTGAAAGAAAATTATATTTTAATGTTTTCCATCCAACATATTTTCTTCAATGTAAATTTTTTAAAATGAATTTATTAATGTACTTATGTGAACATGAAATCTTTATAAATGGTAATTTTGTCATTATATCAATATCTTTCAGACTGAAGTATTTTAATAGTTTCTTTGAATTCCATTAAAAATAAAAAAAGAATATTTTATTTTAACGAATATGGTGACAAAGAATTTTTTCCCTAAAAAATGTTATTATATGTTTGGATTTCATTATAAAAATATATTATTTATTCAATGAAGTATTTTTTCAAAAATCTATGAATTTAAGTAATGAAAATGAGTTTTGGAAACAAAAAGGAATTCTAATATCTTAAAAATATTTTTACTTGAGTTTAAAAGTGTTTTAAATGGTTGTACATTGAATAGATTCAATTTTAAAATTATTTATTATTGATATGGTCCATATAAATGACATATAAGATGAATTTAACCAAATTAAATCTCATTTGTTAGCTTGATATAGATTATATGATGCGTCCAAGTTGATTTCAATAGTTCATCCAGATACAATATATATGATTGATGAAGGTAGATAACACTCAAAGGAATTGACTAATGATTATACCCTATAGAGAGTAATAATGGATATCATGAGTTTATAATTACAATTTTTATTGTTTATATGAGGGTATTATAAGGGTTTATGAGATGATGTATCAAGGAAGCAATATGAATTTTCTATGTCTTATAATTAGTTTATTTAGAAATCATTTTATTTTTAAAAGATAATATATAAATTTTTTGAAAAGAATATGATTCCAATTTTTTGTAGAAATTTATTTATCTAAGAATACTTTTTTCAAGAGTTTTTAGGTTTTTCTCCTGGGTAATGAATTTCTTCTTTTTTATGTCCTTTATTGAGCTTTTTGTTCTAATCCCAAATTTTAAAAATTAATTTCACAAGGATAATGGATGGGTAAGGTAATAGAATAAGTCGAGTTTAAATTTTTGATGCTTATTCATGAGAATAAATTATAGTCCATTTTAAAAGTTTTATATTATAGAAAAAATTTATACTTTTCAGATAATTCAACATTATATTATTTGGATTTGTAATGTATGAGTGATGACCTAATTCTATTATAATATAATCATAAAAAGAAACCCAAAAATTATAAAATGAAGTATAGGCAATATACTCCAGATTATAATATTTTTAAGTCCCATCTTTTGTTATTTTCATCAAATGAATGGTTTAGATATTTTTAGAGGATAATATAATGTTTATAGTATTCCTATAAAATATTATAACTTTTGGTTAAGTTTAAAATAAATATAATTACATGTTTACCATGTTAGATTGCCTAAAATATTTTTGTTCGGAATTATTTTACATTTTTTAAATATGGAAACTATGTTAGGAAGTTATTTAAAGGAAGATGTCTTTCTAATTCGACATCCAATTGTTTTTTGAATTGGAAGTGAGCATATTGCTACTTTGATGGATTTTTTAACACAAGCTAATAATGTAACACCCCAAGCTTACACAATACATTTCTCATTGAATAATTAAATACCTTGCGTTGCAAGAAACTTTGAGTTCTAATCACACCATGACCAATAAAACTAGCAATTATGAATATTAATACCCACTCTTTAAAAGTTTATAAATTTTATTTTTCAAAATGAACTTCATTTTTTAATACAAAATATAAAAATTAGCTTAGGGTGAATTTTTGTTTTGAACATAAAACATTCAATTTTCGATGAATAGTGAAAACACTATGTTATTGTTTAAAAAAGAAATCTATTTAAATAATTATTACATTTATTTAAATTTATTTTAAAGTCCAAATATATACATAATACATATATTAGTTCAATTTAATTCTTTTAAATAATTTTATAATAATATTAGATGTATACAATTTTATTGATCTTTTTAACATCTTTTACCCACTTTCTAGGCACGTTAGCGAATTTGCATGAAAGGTAATTTTATTGATTCTGTTAATTGAATTTCAAAAATCTGAGAGACACAATTGACATCATTATGTAAAATGTGGTTCCATAGGGTGCAAATTATTTTTGCGGGAAAATAACTTTTTATTTTATTTACCATGGTTAAAAGTTAATATGATAATTGAAAGTAAATATTATATTACAATTACCCTATCATGTGTTCTAATTCTATTGGATAAGTGTATTTCGACCAAAATAATCTTTAGGAATAAAATTTGATCATCTATGATTCACTTGGATTAGATTAAGACATTTATTATTATTTTATTTAATGAAGAGTTAAAAGTCTAAAATTCAAATTATAATAACTAAAATATTTTTCACATAGTGTTATATATAAGATATTTAGACTATAAATATTAATTAGGAAGATACAAATATTTACTACATCAAGGTATTTTATTTATAATTTTCAGTCATTAAATAATTAAATTTATTTATGACACAATGATGATGTAGTAATTAACCTGTTAATTAATGGCTAAAATAATTATTGTTATAAATATTAATATAAATGTAAATTGAGACATTTAATTAATTAAAATAATTTTATAAGTTACTATGTAATTTTTGGGTTGATTCAATGATTTTTTTGAAATAATAAAGTTTTTATAACATTCACAAAAACTAAATTCTAAATTGTATCAAAATTGACATAAATACATTTTAAAAAAAATACTTTTTTATTAAATGATATAATATTCCTAAAAATCTATGGTTTTCCGAAATGTCTTATATAATTATATATATATCATTAATTAACCTCTTGGGGTTCCCTTATATATTTATTGTAGGTTTATTTACCATTTATTATCATAATACAAGAAGACATTGTAAAAGTAAAACTATTTGACTATGAGTTAAATCTAAAAGATAAGGTTAATATGGTGACCTAAATTTGTGTAAAACCTATTGGATGAGAATATATAGAACCATACACACCTTATCCTCAAAATAAATCTATTTGGAACTATTAAAAAGATAAAATTAGTTTATAATAAAATAATATATCAAGCTTTTCCTCACGTGACCCTCATCTCTCTTATAAAAGGGGACTTCCCCTTCCCTTAATGTCAGAACTCCAAAGCCATTTAGATAGGAAAAATCCTTATCAAATATCCTCCCAAAAACCCTAAATTTATCCTAGAGGTCTTAAATTGATCATAAATCCAACCTAAGAAGCCCCTTTGGTCAAATCAAAAGGAAGCCCCCGAAGAAGAAGTAATAATTTCATCACCTCTTTCAATGTTCTTTTCATCTTCCACTTATTCTAAATTTTTTGTTTCCATACAAAATTAATATCCCCAGTACCTTATACATACTATGACTTTATTGTAAATATATAACAACAATATTCATTATTCTATCAGTCCTATGAATGAAAAAGTCATCACACGTGTGTACGTACTACTTACCATCTCCACCTGGTGGTGTAGTTTGTTATTCAATAATTCATTATTTGGATAAGTATAATAATTAGTATAATTTATGTAAACAATAAATATAAAATGTTAATGATTCTTTATATATGATATACCATCCAATTATATAAAATTTTTCCATCAATAGAATGATATTGTAGGTCCGGCATATGTACAGATTACCGTCTCCACGAACGCTATAAGATTTATTCCCCATTGTAACCATTGAAGAATAATTTTCTTTTCATGATTTAAAATTTATATTTAATAACATAAGATAATTATGGATATAAATCAAATACATCCTATCTATAACAAAAATGACATACATTACAAAACATATAAATGAAAACGAATTAGTTAACACCCAAAACAGTGATACTACTGAAATATCATTAACCATGAAATATTAAAAGATCATATATAATATCTTATTTATGTATGTGGTTCCTATATAATTAAATAACAATGATTTAACTATCATACAAGAGGATAACGTTTCCTTGACCAAGGAAAAGCACAATGTAAGCGTTAACTTTACAATCTCTTTATTATCTGAGGTTGTCTATACCTGATTATCTACTGGGACTTCTTTATCATCCACATATGTTTATTTTAAAATGTATTATATTTTTTTTAATATATACTAGAATATGTATTAAAGTCATATATACCCTTGTTTTTCTTTTTATAATTATTTTTGAAATGAATCATTCTGTGATTTTCCAAACAAGGTAATTTTGGACTTTTTCGACACATTTAAGAAAGAATTTTTTTTACCATATATGGAGGGTACTTCTATTTTCCACAATTATGACTCCTTCAAACCGTCCCATACAAGATTATAAAAATATTATAAAAATAAATGTTTTCTTTTATAATTATGTGACTTTTAAATTATTTCAAAATAGAATGAGATATTTCTCTCAAATAGTTTTTATTTCATCTATGTCAAAATCCATTGTTGGATTTTATGTTTATTTGACGTAGATTATTTATGATACAATATTCCATAGTTAATTGAATGTTTTGTGATATGTTTGACTATGTATGTGATATTTTTATACCATTTATTATTTATGGTTAAATTTTTGACATTGCGTATTCAATTTTTAATACAGATATTTATGTTATGTTTAAACATTTTCATATGAGTAATGCATTTGACTTATTTAGTGATGGGTGGAGCCATCTATAACTCATACATGAATCAGTAGGTCTCATGGGACAATCTAGTGTCTTGGCACAAGGCCTTGACCAAATATTATTTGCAGTGTAATCACAAGGCCTTGACATTGTGGTTATGATGTCTAGAATTAGGTATTCCACATTATGAAATTGGATATTGATATTTCATGTGATTATTCGACGTGTATAATATCCATGTGAATAATTAAATGGATTTTTTTTATTTATCTTTTCTATATCATGCTGAAGTCTATGATTAAAAGTCTAGTGTTTTAGTCTTATTCATTTCCTTATCTGTTTATGCTTATTTGTGATAGTTTCTGCTATATTATTATCCTTACTGAGTATCTAAGTGTGTTAAAATGGGACCCAATGATGTTCTATAGTTATTTCATGATGTAATGAAAAACTTATTTATGTATCTAGTACTTCCAAGGCTATTAAAATAATTTTTCTTTTGATACATGATCCTTTGTGATCATGATAATGTTTAGTAATAATTCACCGAATCTGGGTAACTGGGGTCGATGCATTATAGTGGATATCAAAAGAAGTTTAGTAAAAACCTAGAAAAATATATTTAGAGAAACTCTTATTAGAGAACATTACCCTAATATAAGCTTTGATGATTATAATGGAATAACATCCTATAATTTGAGTAATGTAGAGATTTTGTGGGTTTTACATGCAATAGATCCCCATCTGGATACAAGTAGGTAGAGGAAGCTCTGGAATAGATGAATCTAGGAGTGAAAACATTGAAAAAGAGTTTGGGGGTTGACCCGGGGAATCCCAGTACATGAAAATGGTCCTTGCTGCACTCTTTGTTAAGAAACTCCCATGGTAAATTCTTAGGATAATTCACATTTTCATTAAAAACTATGATAAAGGATTTATGAGTAAATACATTATTAATAAAAACATTTTTATTGTTATGGATTATATGAATAAACAATTCAATTTATGTTACATATTTTACTAGTTTAGAATTATGTATTGTGATTCATAAACTAACCTAGTGTGTGGCATTGTTTAGAAATGGAGCCTAGTGGAAGGAATGGAAACTGTATCAATGTATATAATACATATAGAGATTTCCCTCATACTCAAGATAATTATTTTGGATATGGTGATACAACTGGTGCTGAACATCTTATAACCATACTGGAAAAAATCACTCATGTTATGAATAATAACCTTACCCATATGGAGCACTCTGATCCAAAACGTAGAGGATCAATGTTAGAGATCTTCATGCGGCAACATCCACCAACATTAATTCTAACTACAAATCCATTTTAACCTCAGAAACAGCTATGTTGTTTAAAGAATTTATTTCAGGAATTGCAGAGTAGCAAAAGGGAAAACGTTTTCATGGTATTTTATCGCCTCACAAGATATTCAGATCAATGTTGGTCATTAATTAAAACACAGAGGAGTATGAGTAAGATTCAAATACTGAATGGAGGGATATTTAATATCTTTTCATTGAAAAAAAATTCATCATGACCATTGAGGGAATATGGAAAGGAAAATTTTGAGTCTGAGGAAAAAAGAGGATGAGTATGATGCAAATTATGAGGAAAACAACACTTGGTTAACCAGGAATGTTTCATATTATGTACGTTACCCAAGGAGTATGATTGATCTATTGTTTTATGAGTTAAAACCATTCATCTATTGAAAATTACTCTAACAATACTTCTTGTCATATGATGATATAGTCTAATGCGATATCTAGGTAGAAAATGAATTATCTATGTCTTATGTCACTAAACAGAATCAAGATAAGAAGAGATATTTTTAACACACTAAAAAATGAAATAAGGGGAATAATGGAAATGATGAGTTTCTATCCTGTAGTATATGTTGGATGAAACACCACGGTGCTAGCCTGAAAGAGATGAGAGTTTGTCACAATTTTGGAGAAGAAGGCCACCATGCACGTGATTTCAAGGGAAATAAAGTGGTTATCAATGTTCAATGATACCATTTTAGATAAATGGGACATTATGAAAATGAAAATCCTAAGAGTCATGGAATCCTACCTCATAAAAGTTTATGGGATAAAGGACCAACTTATGTGATCACTACTGTTGAGGATGAAGCTTCGAATAATGTGGTTGCAGGTACATTGATCATTTTATCAAAAAATATGAAATAATTTAATTGATTATGGATCATCGCATTGTTTCATATCTTCCCATATTTCCAAGATAATTATATATTTCCAAATTGACTTAACAAGGGAGCTTTCAGTCAAAACTCTTAAGGGAAGTATCATTGCAACAATTTTTTTTCAATCAGTTACCATTAATGGATATACACAATTGTATCCCCTAATATTATTGTCATACCCATTATTTAATTTGATATAATCCTTGGTATGAATTGTATTTCTAACCATGATGCGAATATGTTTTTTAAGAAGGAGGTTACAATTTTTTATCATTATAATGAATACATTTTCCTTAGTGTAGAAATGTCACCATATGATTGTTATCTAGATCCACTCCCAGTAGCTTGACTAAATTCAATTATTGGGGAGGAAGGGTGTGAAATAACTATGAGTGAGTAAAATAATGTTCAAATAGAGGATGTACCTATTGTTCAAGAATATGATGATGTGTTTCTAGGGGATCTAACTGGACTTCCTACAGAATGAGAAATTGAGTTTTCCATTGATTTAATTCTAGGTTCAAGGCCCATATAGAAGAACACTTATAGAATGGCCTCTGTAGAATTTGTGGAACTAAAGAAAAAACAAATGAAATTTAGTAATAAAAGATTTATTCTCCCTAGAGTTTCTCCATGGGGATTCCATGTTCTTTTTTAAATATAAAAGATGGATCTATGAGTTTTTGAATTGATTATAGGGTGATAAATGCTATAACAATAAAGAACAAGTATACCCTACCTCACATTGATGATTTATTCAACCAACATCATGGAGCATAATATTTTTCATCAATTAAAGATCGATCTGGATGTCATCAGTTGGGTGTGAGGTATGAAGACATTTCAATGAAAACATTTCAAACTAGGTACGGGCATTACGAGTTTACAGTAATGTCTTCTGGACTGACTAATACACCCTCTATTTTCATGAATATAATGAATAGAGTTTTCAAATAATATCATAATGAATTTTTAGTGGTATTTATTGATGATATCATGGTGTATTCCAAAAGATAAAGGGATCATGAAAATCAATTGCACACAGTTCTATTGACTATTAGAAGAAATGAATTATATGGGATGTCTAGGAAGAGTGAATTCTGGCTTCAGGAGTTTAATTTTCATGGTCATATTGTCTCCAAGGATAGAATCATTGTTGATCCTTATAATAAAAATAAAATCCATGAATGGTTGAAATCGACAAGTCTAACTAAGGTATGCAGTTTTATTGGTTTAGCATGTCATTTTCAGCATTTCATCCAGAATTTTTTCTGATTGGAAATCCCATTTACTATGGTCTAAAGTAAAGGGATAAAATTTGTTTGGAAAAAAGATTGTGAAAAATGTTTTAAGGAATTGAAGAACATATTAATAAATTATTCTATTTTGAATCTACCTTTGGGGAATGATGGTTTTGTTATTTATAGTGATGCTTCAAAGAATGGACATTGTGTTGTCCTTATACAGAATGATTGAGTTATTGAATATGCCTTACGCCAGCTACAAATTAATGAACAAAACTATCCCACTCAAGATATTGAGTTATCAATTGTAATAATTGCTCTGAATATAGGGAGAAACTATCTCTATGGTGAAAAATGTGAGATATATACTAATCACAGCAGTTTGATGTATATTTTATCACATAATGAACACAACATGGGGAAAATGTGATGGATTGAACTACTCAATGATTTTGATCTCCCTATACACTACCACCCAGGGAAGAAAAATAAGTTTGAAGATTCTTTGAGTTTAATGGATCAAGGTGTTTTAAACAAGATGAAAGTTGAATGGGATCCTATGTATATTGATCTAGTAATAATTGATATGAGAATAATCATGGAAGGTGAAACATCAACACTTTTTCAAATGGTTGCCAATCCATATTTTCTATAAAGGATGAAATGTTCTCAAACTAATCATGAGGGGTTTCATATGAAAATTAAATCAGCGAATGATGGGTAATTGATCAACATCATATCTGATGATGGAATTTTAAAATTTGGGAAGAGAATTTCTTTTGCTGATATACCTGTTCAGAAAATGGAATTTTTGTATGATGCTCATAGCTTTAATTTATCTATACAACCTGGTAGCACTTATATAGATAGATACTTGAAGGAAAATTTTTTGTGGGACAACCTGAGTAGAGAGATTTCTAAATATGGGTCAAGATATATGGGTTTTCAATATGTGAAGGTTGGAAGATAACATCTTGGAGGAGTCATGAAACCTTTTCCCAAACCTGAGTTGAAATTGGATGATATTGTGATAGGAATTTCTCATGGGGCTACCATAGACTCCTAGATGGAATGATGAAATATGGGTCATTATTGATCCACTTACCAGGTCAACACATTTTTTTCTATAAGAGAATATTTACCACTTGAACATTTAGTAAGATTATATATTAATGAAGTTTTCCGACATCATGGTGTACCTCTATCAATTGTTTCTAACTATGATCCATATTTTACATCAATATTATGGAAAATTATTTAGAATTACATATATTATGAAATTCGTTTGAGCATTTCCTACCACAATCAAACTGATGGAAAATCATAACAAACTATTCAAACCTTAGAAGACATGTTGAGATCTTGGTCACATGATTTTGAAGGTAAGTGGGACTAGTATTTAGCTATGGTATAATTTTTCATATAATTGTATCTTCCATTAAAGTATTCATATGAAACCATATGATGTGTTAAATGGAAAGAGATGTTGCACACCAACCTGTTGGGATGATGTTGGTGATAGAAATCACTTAGGCCCAGAACATGTTGAGTAAACAATAAAAAGGGTGAATATTATTCAAACCCACATCACAGAAACTCCAAGTAGGAAAAAGAGTTATGTAGATAAATAAAGGAAGGCTTTTAAATTTCAAGAAGCAGATCAAGTTTTCTTAAAGGTATCTCTATGGAAGAGTGTCATACGATTTAGTATGTAGGGTAAATTATGTCCCAGGTACATCATACTATTTGAAATAAAATAAAAAAATCAGAGTTGTATCTTACTGTTTGGAAATGCCTCCAAGTCTCTCTAAAGTTCCTGATGTATTCCACATATTACAATTTAGAAAATACATTCCTAACACACTGAATCTACTCACCTATTATGAAATAGAACTGGAACCTAACCTGTCATATTATGAATAGCATCTAGGAATTCTTGATACCAGGGAACAACTGTTGAAAAACTGGACAACTCGTCTCGTCATGTTTCTATGGAGATACCATTAAATTGAATAGGAAACAAGGGAACCTGAGGAACATATGTTGAAGAACCAACATAGTATTTTATGCAGAAACATTCTATAAATTTTGAGGAAAAATTTATTTTAAGGACGGGAGAATGTAACACCCTAATCTTCCACGGTACACTTCTCTTTGAATAATGGAATAACTTGCGTTGTACGCCACTTCATGTTATAAGAACACCCCGACCAATCAAACAAGCCTTTATGAATCGTAATAACCACTTTATTTAATTTGTTAAAATATATTTTTCAAAATGGGTTTCATTTTTGGATTTGGAATATCAAAATTTGCATAGGGGCAATTTTTGGTATTTTTCTGAAAACATTCAATTTTTGATTAATAGTGAAAGACATTGCATTATTGTTTAAAACTGACATTTATTTAAATAATTATTATTTTTATTTAAATTTATTTTAAATTAAAAATAAATTCATAATAACTCTATTATTTTAATGTATTAAATTCGAGTCATTTTATAATAAGATTAGATTTATAAAATTTTATTAATCTTTTTGACGTCTTTTACCCTCCTTCTTGCCACGTTAGCAAAATTTCATAAAAGGTAATTTTACCACTTTTGTGAATTGAATTTAAAAAATATGAATGACATGGTTGATAGTACTATGTAAAATGTGGTTCAATAAGATGAAAATAATTTTTTGTTAATAGTAACTTTTGAATTATATTTACCACAGTTAAAACTAAAAAGGGTAATTATAGATAAAAATGATATTATAATTACCCTAACACATGTCTAAATTCAATTGGATAAGTGTATTTCGAAAAAATTCAGCCTTAGGTATAAAATATTATACTATTTGATCAACAAGAATTAGATTTGGACATTTATTATTATTTTATTTAAAGAAGAGTTAAAAGTGTAAAATTCAAATTGTAATAACTAAAACATTTTTCATATAGGGTTATAAATTAGATAATTTGGACAATAAATATTCATTATAAAGATAAAAATATTTAATACATCATGGTATTTTATTTATTATATTTAGACATTAAATAATTATATTAATTTATGATACAATTTTGATGCATTAATTAACAAATTAATGAACAACTAAAATAATTGATGTAATAAATATTAAACTAAATATAAATTGGGACTTTTAATTATTTATAAGAATTTTATAGGTTAATATGAAATGTTAGGGTTGATTAAAATAATTTTATTTGATGTAATTATGTTTCTATGTCTTGAATAAAAACCAAATACTAAATATTGTCAAAATTGACATAAATCAGTTTTAAAATAAATACAATTTAATTAAATGATACAATATTCCTAAAAACATAAGATTTGGAAAAAGGTCATATATAATGATATATATATATAATTAATTAACCACTCAGGGTTCACTTGTATTTTTATATATTCTTTATTAACCATTTATTATAATAATACAAGAATACATGGTAAAAGTTAAACTATTTAACACAGAGTTAAATCTAAAATATAATTTTAATATGGTGAAATTAACTTATCTAAAACCAATTGGTTGAGACGATTTCAACCCATACCAAACTTATCCTTGAAATAAATTCATTTGGAACCATTACAAATATAAAATTATTTTATTATAAAATAATATTTCATGCTTTTCCTAATGTGACCATCACCTCTCTTATAAATGGGAAAATCATCTTCTCTTAATTTCATACCTTTGAATCCATTTGGATCAGCCAAACCTTTCTCAAATATCATATTAACAACACTCAATTAAACCTAGAGGCCTTACATTCATAATAAAGCCATCTTATGGAACCCTTTTGATCAAATTAAAAGGAGGAACACGAAAAAGAGGTAATAATTTCATCAACTCCTTCAATGTTCTTTTCTTCTTACACTTCCTCTTTTATTGTTGTTTCCATACCAAAATAATAAATCCAGTACATTATACATTTTTAATGTTGTTATTAATATGCTACAACCACATTAACTATTCTATCAATCCTATGAAAGATAAAGTCACCATACGTGCGTACGTATAGCTTATCATCCCCACGTCGTGGTGTAGCTTATTATTCAACACTTCATTATTTGGATATGTATAATAATGAGCATAATTGATGTAAGTAAAAAATATAACATGTTAATGATTCTGTATATATGATATACCATCCAATAACATATTATTTTAACATAAATAGAATCATATTTTCATGAATTCATACGTACGGATTACCGTCTCCATGAACGCGATAAGATTCATTCCCCATCGTAACCAGTCCATAATAATTTTCATTTGATGATTTAAAAAATAATATTTTAGAACATAATATCATTATGTATATGAATTAAATACATCATATCTATAAAAAAACATGACTTATGTAACAAAACATATAAAGGAAAATGAATCAGTTAACACCCAAAATAATGATACTGCTGAAATATAATTAACAAAGAAATATTATAAGATCATATATGATATCATATTTATGTATGTAGTTCTTTTATAATTTAATAACAATTATTTAACTATTATACATGAGTTTAAATCACCCTCGACCAAGGAAATGTACAAGTTAAGGGTTAATTTTACAATCTCAATATTATCTGAGGTTGTTTATTTGCGATTATCTACTGGGACTTATTTATCTTCCCCATCCATGTTTCTCAAAAATGTATTAATTTTTTTTACTAATTACTA
Source organism: Viscum album (assembly GCA_963277665.1). NCBI lineage: Eukaryota > Viridiplantae > Streptophyta > Magnoliopsida > Santalales > Viscaceae > Viscum > Viscum album. The sequence goes on along the minus strand of OY728137.1, from coordinate 1,078,380,135 downwards.
GAATGTGTTATAACGTCATCTATAACCATTTGTTACTTTTTATAAATTGTTTTTAAAGGATGATTTCTATTGTTTTCCAAAATGGTAATTTATGGCCTTTTTAACAAATTAAAGAATGAATGATTTTTTTAACTTATATGATGGGTGCGACTATTTTCCGTCATTATAACAACTAAAAATATTTTATTATAATCTTATAATAATGTTATAAAAATAAATTCCATATTTTATAATTACTTGACTTTAAAATTATTTCTAAATAGAAAGATATATTTCTCTCAAATAGTTTTGATTTCATCTATGTCAACATTCTTTGTTCGGTTTTACGCTTATTGGATGTTGATTTATTATGATTCAATATTCCATATTTTATTGAATGTTTTGTGATATTTTTGACTATGTATGTTTTATTTTTCTACCATTCATTTTTTATGGTTAAGGTATTGGCATTTCATATGTTATTTTTAATATGAGTGTTTATATCATGTTTGAACATTTTAATTTGAGAAATGCATTAGAGAAAGTAAGTGATGAGTGGAGCCCTATATAGCTCCTTGATCCATCAGAAGGTCCCGTGAGACAAACTAGTGTCTTGTAATAAGGAATTGTCAAAAAAATATTTGTAGTCTTGGCACGAGGCCTTGATTGAGTGGTTATGATATATGGCATTATGCCTTCCATCATTAAGATATTTGTTATTGATATTACATGTGATTATTTGACTAATTGAATATCCATGTGAATAAGTAAATGGAATTATTTGATTTATCTTTTCTATTTTAAGTTGATGTTTAAGTTTAAAAGCCTTGTGTTTTAGTCTTAAACATTTCCTTAAATGATTATGATTATTTATGATAGTTTCTGCTATATTGTTATCATTATTGAGCATCTGAGATCACCCGTTTCTTATGGTTTTTTTCCCCAGCTGTGAAGAATTATATTATGATTAAACTATAGGGATATGCGATGAGATATAATTGTGTTCAAATGGGACACAACGATGTATTTTTTATTTATTGATATAACTAAAATCATTTGTACATATCCAGTACTTCCAAGGCTACTAAACTAATTAGTCTTTCGAGACCTGATATCTTGTGATCATGAAAATGGTATGTAATATTTCACCAAGTCTAGGTAACTTGGTTCGGGGCATTACAATAAATGGTGGTGGTATCCATGAAAGGGAAAATCATATTTGATATAGAAAATAATGTAAATAGTTGAGTGTTTTATGATAAAACAACCTTATCCTTCTAGTGGAATAATAGATTTGTGGTAGATAAAGGATCAATTCCATGGTAATGATATTTGTAATCTTTGGTTTTTCTAAATGTCAAAGGGAAACTCTTTCCCATTAATTGTTTGAAGATGTAGTTGATTAATGGTGGTATCTAGTTAGGAATACTAGAGTGAAAAATGATCTTGATTCCATTGAATGAGAAACTTTTATATATATTTTCCATCAAAAATATTTCTATATGTTTTTTACATTGTATGAAATAAAATTCCTAGAATTTTGGGGAAAATATGTTTATGTTACACCTATATGTACTATATTTTACAAGATATTCATGAAATGTACTAGATGATATATAAAATAATGATAATATTATTATTATATTTTACCCAGGATTAAAACCAATTTCATGATTATCATTACATATAAGTGAAACAAAATCTATGGTAATATTATTTTTTGTGCTAATAAGGTTGAGATGGAGATTCCCAAAACTAACGTTCATCAAGAGAAAAGTGAAAAAAAAATGTCCAAATGGAAGGAAATGTGAGGTAAGAATGTTTTATTCTAATATAATGATATGTGTTTAATTTTTTTTGAAATGTTTGATAAATTCAAGAATGTTTTATCAATGTGATGAGCCAGGATACATGGTTCATTACTATATAGAAATGTTTCTTGAATTATAAGAGAATGGGTAGCTGATATCCAAAAAATTGGTTAAATAATCTAGCTATAATTGTATTTTTCATATTCTAACATGTGTGACAGTTGAGTTAAATAAGATATAAATCAGAAATATTTAAACAATAATTATGTTGATACACTAATTATACAACTAAACTGGATGTTGTGTCATCAAATCAAATTGTCATATATATGATACACATGCATTCAAATAATAAAAATACCACATATGAATCTAGACCATCGTATTAATTCATTTAAGAAATATTTTCAGGTAAATTGGGAATCATACCTCATAAATTTATGAAATAAATTTTGGTGAAAAATATAAGTGGATGTATTATAAAAAACATAATTTTTAGGAATCATTCTATTTTCATTGGTGGGATGTAATTTCATGAAAATCTACTTGATCTAACCATAATAGAGCTTGATATCATTTTGGTTTTTTATTTAAATTAGTTTTATCATTTTTAGAATTATTTTATAGTTAATAATGCGTTCTTCAATGAAATTATACCTTTGACAAAATATCAAGAAGATGATAAATAGATTAGAGATATAAGTAAGTGTGAAATAGATCATATTATTTAAAATAATGAAAATGTTTAGAATAGTGATGTTCTATAACAAAAACATTATGGATTAATATCATGATGACTTTTCAATTGTTGTTCTTATTCAAGAGAATGAATTTAACGTTTTTTTATGCATGATGATTATCCCATTTTTAAAACCCATTATCCAATTCATTATATAGAAGATGATGAATTAAGAACATAAATGAAATTGTATTTTATAGAAGGTATCAATATTTTTAAAACATCACCTTAGGGGATTCTATTTTTCATGTTAAAAATAAATTTGGTTTAATTAGACGTTTCATTGATTATAACACACTGAATAGTAGAACTATTAAGAAAAAGAATAAATTTTCTTATATCAGTGATTTTTTTGATTAGCTCTATAGAGTGTTGTATTTTAAAAATATTAAACAAAGGTCTACACACCATCATGTGATGGTGATGGATTATTACATTCAAAAGATTTTATTTCTAAGTAGATATGAGAACTATGAGTTTCTATTTATGTCCTTTGGATTTTCGGATTCACCTAATGTATTTATGAAAAAAATGAATAGAATTTACTATGATTTATTTATGGTGTTTTTAGTTGTGTTTATTAATGAAAATTTTCATTATTCAAAAATTAAGGAGGATGATAAAAGGAACATATGAATTGTTTTAGAAACCCTAAAATAAAAAAACTAAATAAATATTTTACTAATTATAAATTATGGTTTCAATAAATTTATTTCACTACACAAATTGTTTCTAATGACGACACAACTTTTGACTCAGATAAAAATAACAATTTTTATGAATGTACAAGACGTAATAATATAACTGAAATTCATTAATTTCTTAGTTTAGTGGGTTACTACTGGTAGTTTGATGAAAAATTTTCTGATTTTCCCATTCCATTAACTATGTTATACTGCAAAAGTGTTAAATTAATCCAAGAACATGAATGTCATAATCTTATTGAAGAACTAAACATAATATTGATGAATTATCAATTTTTATCCCATTCATTAAAAAATGGATTATTTTTCATATACAATTATTCATTTTTGAATATTCTAGGTTTTCTAAATAAGTATAATGATTAGGGAATTTTGTACACTTTACAAAACTGAAACATCATGAGTTAAATTATCCTATACATGATCAAAAAATTATCTTCTTTTGTTTTTTCTACAAAATATTGGAGGCATCATTTATAAGCAGTATTGTTTGTGATATATTTAAATGAACCAAGATTAGCAATCCTATACCTTAAATAAACATTATATAGTATTTATTACATTAACAAAAACAAATACATGAGGTATGTAATAGTTTTGTTTCTTTGGATACATGGAAACATAAATAATGTTTCAAGAATGAAATATGTTATCTTCCACATCATTATCTAGAATCATCACCCTCCATTATCATATCCGACATAATATATATCTTCATAACCCAAATAAAGAAAAAATATGAAAGGGTGAGTACAGATTTTCAGTAAGGGTAATAAGGGAGACAAGAAATCATTACTAGAGCATAATTGTAGGAGAAAATCTTAATAGTAACTAAAAATATTCACTTTATTTCAAGGATAATAATATTGAATCATTAAAAATATATTTTTATTTCATAAGACATGAATCAGAAGTAAATAAAGGAACATGATCAATGAGAGAATAACATTGGAATATGACATGAATTTTGGGGCATACACATAAGAAAAGAAAAACATTTCATAATAGTCAAGGATTATTTTTAAGTCCAACATAGTGGAAAAATTATTTACTGAACCTATTTTAATCCCTATCCATCATTGAATTATTTAATTTGGTTCACTTCTTATTCCATCCATGCACTATTGAATGTAGTTCACTACCCATTCTAGCCCAGTTTTACTGAATCATGTCTATTATCCATTTCAATATTGCCTATCTAATATGTTAAAAATCATTACCAAATTCATTAGAGGTTGACATAGGTCCCACTATTCCCATAATTAAACAATACATATTTGTAACGCTGGATCATAAGAATTAATCATATCAAAAATTATTAAATAAAATTAATATCATATATATGTTATCATATAATAACCTATAGAGAATAGATATGTTTCATGATTATTTCATCATATCATAACCTATAAAAAGAATACGTTTTTTACAATAGTTCTTTCATGATATAACCCATCGATGAGAAAATGTTTTAATAAACACCATGCCAAAAGATAGAATATTTAAAGAAATAATAAGACTGCTATTCATAAATCATTACCACAGAAAAGAATATTAACACTAATAAATATCATCATAGAAGGAAAAAAATATTGGAATATAATTTATACATTTCATTAGGTAAAAAACATTTCAACATAAAAAAAATATTAAACCATAACACATATTTAAAAAACTTCTTCATGGAAAATATAATATAAAATATGGAAATAATGATTTAAAGAAATTATTGTTCATGAAATAATACTATTTTTTCATTCCATACACATAAATAATATGGTTCCTTTCATATTTTTGGTAAAATATTGATAGTTTTTTTTGGAAAATGATATAAATATTCTTTCAATATATTTTGATAAAAAACTAAAACAAGTGTAATAATTTCTTTCAAAATCTTATGAGTGTAATAAAACATTTCTAAAATATTTTTTTAAATCAATTTTGAAAACATTTTCATTAAAAATGTTTTTTTAAGTTAATAGTTGGCATGTTAAAGAGAGAAATAATTTCTGATTTAATCAATATCATTTTATTAATTATCCTGACTACCAAAGAGTAGAAAAACTATTCCATTACATGAAAATAACAAAAATAACCTTAGTATGAAAAAATTATTGATAATTCATGAGATATGGACAATAATATTTCATCAATGGAGACAAAGCATATACATTTTGGATAAATTATGAGATTGTGTTAGTAAATAATTTTCAATTTTTTAAATTTGAACTATAATACTCATGATTGAGTAAGATTATAGGAATATTTAAATATAACTAAAATAATTATATTCAGGATATAACATGTCAAATGGTCCGTATATATACACCACATAAAAAGGTCATTGGTGTATAACATAACATGTCTCCCAATAAAGGAAAACTGAGACAAAATATTATTACCTTAAGTCATAAATTTCAACGTAATTATAGGAAAATTTTACATAATGAATATAATTTTATTATAAAACCACAATAAAAACATATTCATATATATTATACCATATTTTATTTACTTATGACTTTATTTTATTAATATTCTAACAATTCCTTTTTAAGGATACATTTTGTTAATAACTACTTTGTTTTTCTTATACATTTTGACATTATAATTTTAGTATTCTTATATTGATAATGATTTAATTATTTAAATAATGTGAAAATGATATAAATACCATATAAATTTATTATATATTAATATATAGTAACTGAGAATATTTAGTTCTATAAAATGAAATACATGTATAACAGAGACAATAACTGGTGCATAAGCATGAATGTTGTTTCCATTTTCTTGTATTATTGAAATAAAAAATATAAATGATCTATAAATATAATATTTTTATAATATAATTCTTATATCATTTATATTTAACAATTTTTAAACCCATTCTTAATATATTACTTGTATAGCATGGATGAATCACATTGCTTCACAAGGTGGTAATCCTTCGTACACACAAACAATATTATCGTACTCCCCAAAAATGGAAAGAATGACATCATGTGTTATATCACAATTAAATAAGCATAATAATATCCTAAATAAAATATATATTATATATAAATAGAAATTTTATAAATATTCCCACCCTAGAAAAGTTGTAATGATAAAAATTAATTACATTGGTTCACGAGGTGCTAGTTCGTCGTACACATGAACAAAGATTTCATAACACATTTAGGGGATGTGTCTTTTTTTATTATACCTATTTCATATAAATATCTTAATATATTTTATATAATTAGGATATTATGATATAATTAAAAAAATTAATGAGTTTTAGGAATAAATAAAAAAAATTTTGTTGATGAATGTTATGCCTGTTTTGAGAATCTTCTATTGGTTTCCCCTAAAGAACATTATTACATTTAATTATGACCAAATTAGTATTCATAGGATGATTTAAAGAATTTTTAGAAGGTAAGCAGATTCGTATTGTTTTAGAAATAGGCTTTATAGTTGTGAATACATGGTAAGAGGGGTGTCCTTTTATAAGGGAGGTGAGTGGAAAAGTTTTAAATTTTTTAAAGAGAGGATTTTAAACACATTTTTCATATATAAAAAGTTTTCAAAATTTATCAATTTAAAAAAAATCTATTATATGGTTCAATAATTTCTATAAAATTATGTTTTTCTAATACTTTGTTAATTTTGACATCTTATTTTCTATGATTAACCATTCATTTTACCATACTCGTTGGAATTAATTTTTTATTTTTATCACTAATTACATAGGTAAAAAATAAATCTAACCATGTTATTGATTTTAAATTATTCTTAATAAATTTTTTTAATCCATTTTTCTAAACTCTTATTATATAATTTCAAAAAATTAATTTAAAATATATCTTATAGACGTGTTGAGAAAACATAAATTTAAAGATAAAAAACAAAAAGTTTATAATTATTTTATTTCCAATTTTAATAAGAAAATTATTCCATTAACCTAAATTATATTAATATATTTAATATTGAACAAAATATACATCAAAACGAAATTCACAATTAAATTAAATATATAAATAAATTAAATTATTTTTTAGTTTTCAATTATAATTTAGTAGTTTAATTATTCATCAAAAAAACATTTATGAATTATCTAAAAAATTCACTCATATATAATTTGAATGATATGAATTAAAAATTGAATTTTATATTATCAAAATAATTTTATAAAAGTTTCTCTCATTAATTTTATTAATTTTCAATAAAACATAAAAAATAAAACATTTTAGAAAATAATATTTTTAAAACATATAATGACTTTACAAAAACTTATGTATTTAATTAAAAAAATATTTTCATTTATGTAAAATCATTATAATTTATTTTTCAAATTTATTTATTATAATTAATTTTCCAATTTCTAACGGTTAGGTTACAATGGTCACTTTTAAAGAGTCATATTAATAATATATCAAGGTTTTATAAAAACTTATTATTGTGGGTCATGCAAGCTGATTGAGTATTCTGTGTTGTGAATGATAACCCAAGGATTAATATAATTAAACGTTTACATGGTGTATCATGTAACAAAAACATAAATTTAATTTAATTTATTGAAAAATAAGTTCATAAACACATTGTGGGTTTCATTCTACCAATTAAAAATGATTTTTTCCCCAAAACTAATCACTCTTATTCAAACAAATGATGATGATTATGCCTCATCATATCCTAAATTTACATCATATAATCCTAAAACGGGTGGTTTTACCATAAAATATTTACCATGTGGTTGATATTTTTAATAAAACATTCTATTTATGATCCATAATGTCCAATAGTTGTTCCTTATTAGAATAAGTTGACATTGATAATATGACCTCTGATTTTAGTACATTCAGAGGGATTGGTTTTTACCTCCACAGTAGAGATACATAGAACACATCCTAGACTTGAGAGATGTTTGGTTAATGTTCTATGAAATAGGCTATCGAGATGATAAGATTAAGAATTTCAACTGGATCAATAGACATTCTTCTTAGTTTCCCTTTCTTAGTGAATCTCATAAGCTTCCCCCATGGGGTAATTATTAGAAACACCTTGTCTCTAACATCAAATTCTAGAACATGTAAGTGATTATCAGTATAAATTTTCTTCAAATTTTTTTTTAATATGTAGCTAAATGGGTTTAAACTTCTATTCCATTTCACCAACAATATTAGGTACCAATAGATTTTTTTACATTTTCATTCATACGTTTTAGAGGGCTACATTTCATTCTCTAGATGGATTCATATGGAGCCATATTAATTCTTTATTGAAAGTGAATATTGAATGGAATGGTAAATATATGATGGTTTTTTATCTAAAACACATTTTTTATCCATGTAAAAACATGTCAAAATATCCAATATGGCTTGAATTGTTCGTTGAGAATGAACATTATTTTGAGGATGAGAAAAAGTATTGAAACTCAATTCTATTTCAGTTTATTTTTGTTGACTTATCTCGAAAATATATATAATCCACATATCCCAATCAGAATCAATGTAATGTTGCACTATAGTAAACCTTAAAAATTATTTAACATATTTCCTGGATATAAGATCTATAGAGATGGGATATCTAATAGTGATGAAGGGTGCTGAAATAGTAAGGAAATTGTCTACAAACCATATAGAATTATTCAATTTCTATGTTCTCTTGAATCCAACAAAAAATCCATAGTTATGTTCTCCCATTTCAATTCTGTTATTAGTAATGGATTCAACACCCTTATATACTTCTTCATTTCTTCTTTAACTTTATGTAATACCATGTACCAAGATACAAACATTGTAATATCTCTCAAAATGGAACCCTTCCATAAGTATTCTGTCAAATATCTATAAATATTCATTTTTCCAGCATTTATAGAAAATAATGAACTATGAGATTCCACTAACAAATCCTTCTTCATGTCTAGTATGGAAGGAAAAAATAAATGGTTCTAGAATCACACCATCTCATCATGATCAGGGTTAAACTTGAGAACATTTCTAACCTTCTCTTTCAAATATACATCTACATTATTTATCTCATTAATCCTCACATGGATTAAAGATTAAAAAATAAATTGATACAGAAAATATTTATACCCTTCCTTTAATATTTCATTGATCTCCCATTTACCAATCCATAAATATTGAAAATTTTCTAATCCAAACCATGTATAACATATCATGATCCTTCGAATAAATGTATTAGCCACTATGTTCTCCATCATAGTATTGTTATTTATTGGACTATAATAATATTTAATCAGCTATAACCATCTTCTTTAGTGTATTTTTCAACACAAAAAATGTGAATAAATACTAAAAATTGTTTCAATAGGTATATATATGACAAATTTCTTCATAAATATAATACCACAATATATTTAATTCAAAAATAATCACAGCTAACTCTGAATCATGATTTGTTTATTTTTTCTCATAAACCATCAATATTCTTGAGTCATAAGATATAAAGATGTAATTATTCACAATAACAAAATCGGCAACCCTCATGAATACATTAATATATATTAAAAACACCTTCTCCACTATAGAGTAATGTAACAATAGCTTCACTGATGGAATTTTTTTCAATTCCTTGAAATATTCATCAAATTAATTATCATAGAGGAACATTTATCCCATTAGTGTCAACATGATCAGAGGATTATATATTGGGGATATATGCTCCAAAAACCATCAATAATATAAAGCTAAACCATGAAAGCTATGGATCTCTATGACTAACAATAGTCTAGGCTGACATTCAATAGAGTATGTCTATAGTGGGTTTATTGATATACCCTCCCTTGATATTATGTTACCCACTAATTAATCATTTTATAGTAAAAATTAAAAAATTGTAGAATTTTTATACAGGTTCCCTTATATATAGGGTCTTTAGTACAATTCTCATGTGGCCATCGTGATCTTACTTTTTGTTCTAATATAAAAAATATCATCTATAAATATTACCAAAAACAGATCTACATAATCTCTATTGACTATATTCGTTTAATCTTTGAAGATATTTCTATATTTTGGATGACCATAAGGGATAACTATGTATTGATAGTCTCTATACATTGTATGGAATGTTGCATTGGTTATATCCTACTTCTTGACTCCCAATTTATGATATCTATAATGAATGTCAATCATGGAAACAAATTGTTATATGTGTAGTTGATCAAACAATTAATCAAAATAGGGAAGATGATACTTTTTATTTATTATAATGTTGTTAATCTTTTGATATTAAATTTAGAGTATCACTGATAATTATTTGATCCCAAAAATAATAAGTACACCCTAAGGTGACAGAATTGGCGAGATGAATACCTTATCTAATATTTCGGGGGGAGTGTTCGTCAATTTGTGAATATCATTTGGGACCACTCTAGAATAATTCATTAAAATAAGAATGTTACAATGAGTGAGTTCAATATAGAACTATACTACATGTTTTAGTAGATGGTTGGTAAACTGTTCTTGATAAACATAAACTAGCTTTTGAACATTAATAAAATCATCAATCCCAAGTTTTATCCCACAAATTTATGATAAAAAATCATTTTCAAGAGAATTATGATCCATATACTATATTTATTATCCTTTTAAAGTTCTTACATATCATCACTTTGATATAAAAACGGATCGTGGTATGGAAAATAAAACAAAGCATCCCTTCCCCAACTATTGAAAGGGGGATTTATGTAGAGAAAACCAATCCATTACTAGGAATACATGAAATTAAACCCAATGGAGATTAAACATATTTTCAGGAAGCAAATTCTTACCAAAATAATTAGGATAGGAATCACAGGCATCATATTTAATCATTGTACCATAATGGGTTATCATTATTAAGTCCATAACTAATAATTTGGTTGGAATCTTGATATTTATATAAAATTATTTATATATTTACAAATTTTTAGTCAATAGTAAAATAAAAAATTATATGTTCATATAGTGAATTTAATGGGTGCATTTCATCTTGTTTTTATCACACCCCTCATCAAAATAGTTATCACATGATATTTACAATTTTTAATTGGCATAAGAGGAAACTAATTTTAATCATCATTATTGATCCTCTAATTTGGGAATTGGTTGTTGTAATGATCATTTTCCATAAACATTAGTCACTGATGTGAGGGAGGTGTAATCTATACAGAGTCCTCTCTATTCACATCATTAGATAACAAATCCCAATCACTTCATCAATACATTTCCTAAAGAATATCCCTTAAGCACCTAAAAATTTACTATTACCCTAAGGTATTTCACTTGACCTTTCTTCCTATACACAGAGCATGATAACAATATTATCTTCATTTCACTGTGGTTCATTTATTTTCTTTTCTCTATAGCATCATTTTATTTCTAAATCAAATTGAAAGATATAATGCTCCAACATCCATTTAATCAATGATTTTAAATAGAACCCTATATTCCCATATATAGAATTATGTCACGTATATTTCCATTAAGATGCTTGTTTTTTAGCCACTCAAGAATCGATCAACCTTACATTTATGTTTAATGATAATAATAGAAGTGTACCTAAAAATCTTGTAAACATATCCCTATAAGTACCAATGGATTCATCATCCTCTTTAATATCTCAATGACCTCTTTCCCCGTCATTGTATGATGGATCTGAGGAATTTACTTATTGAAAATTAATTTAATGAAAAATTCCAAATCTCTGTTGTCAATTTATAAATGTTTTCTTTCATGTTATGAACATTTAAAAATATAAAATATATATTTAGTGGTATATATCAGTTTCTAAGAGACTATTGGTTCATAAAACCATCTTAATGAAGGTGGATGTTCGATTATGAAGGAATCAATATAATTTTGTTCAGTCCATTGATTATTTAGAATCCATATATGATTTGTAGCATGAGGGAGTTGTGTGAGCTCATTAATGAGACATTTTATTAAATATCCATTAACATTTGAGTTCTCATGAGGGAAATAATTTTCATTTCATATTTCACTAAAATTTAATGTGGTTCAATCATGTTCCATAAATTGAGTAAAATATAATAACATAAATTAAAAAAAACATATGACCATATCAGAAACCACATGATCTTGAAAATCACCTACAGGATGTCTAAATACGGAAACCATATTTAATATATGACACCATAGGTATATCATAGGTAATTAATATGCATCACATTTTTAAATCCATCATAGTGGTTTAGAATGAATATATGAATTTCAAAAGTGTATCCCTTGGGAGTGTGCATCTATGTTTGCAGCAAGGCCCATTTTCAGGAACCAATACCTAATCGAGTCTAGCTCAATATGGTTTCTTATGATTTGTTACCAATAATAAAATATATTCTAGAGAAATTTCCATTTGTAATATCATGATTGGGATGTATTTCTAGTAAACCACTTGCTCTATCCTTTGAAAGAATTTCATAAATTTTCTTATACGTAGTTTAATTCATAGTGTTATTAATAGAAATTCCCTTAAGGATTTCACCATGGTTATTTCATCCAATTTTTCAATATTTAACTAAAAATATCCCTTGATAGAAATATAATGAATCTATATTAATATAAATATATATTACATAGATTTTTGGTAAAATTTATTACCCTACACCAACACACTCTGAAAAACTACAATATTTTATATATTTGGATACATATAAACATATATATTTATTCATGGGTGAGATAAGTATTCTCCCAAAACATTATTCATAACTAGAACCCTTCTAAGAGAAATCATTTTTAATATATATCTTCATATATTGTGGAAAGGAAAAAAACAAGGGTGAGATCAGATGCTTTGTAAGGGTATTCAAGGGTTGTACATAAGAAAAACATGGGCATAGGGTTATGATAACATATGAATAAAAATTTAAAAGTATACCATGTACCAAAAATATCACAATCATGAATCATGTCATTATTTTTGTTTTATTATAAGACATGAATAATAATAAATTCCTAGAATAATATAAAATAGACCATATAATTGATAGATGACATAGACTTTGATACATACACATAATCATTGAAAATCATTTAATCTTAGTTGAGTCTCACATTCCATACTATCATAATGGAAAATTTCATTACTGAACAAAATTTACTCTATATTTCATCTATATATTACTGAACTAGGTTTAGTTTCTTTTTCATCCCTATTTTACAGAACCGAGGTCTCATACCATTCCATCCTTATATTACAAAACTGAGTTAAATCGATATTCAATCACTATCTATATCGTTATATATAAATGTTTACCCAATAAATTTTAGGGAGATATATCCCACCCATCACATAATGAAATCATACATAAGTGTGACATATGATTACAAATATTTACCCTATCATAACACATGAAATTAAATGCTTATCTTAAACATGTCATCATAACATAACATATTTAAAATAGATTTATAATCATTTATTCATATAATAAAACATGAAAATAAGTAGACTTTCATATATATTTTTATCATAGTAAAACTTATAGAATAGATATAGGTTTCATAAAAATTATGAAAAAACATTAACAATTAAGATAGATAATTTGAATGGCCTTCTTGAATCATATCCCTAGTATGTAATCGGTGACCCCAACAGATGCCATAATTGAGTGAAAATAATTTGTAATGTTCATTTAAAATAATTGTTGAGAAAAATATCATTTCCAACAAGAAAACTATTTTTTAAACATAAAATACTATTAAGAAACTTTTTCATTGATTATATCATTGAATACATTATATTTAAGCTTCTATTAATTGATTTGTCATGATAATATAGTATTTTTTTCATATCATACATTTAAGCACAAATTCTCCATTATCATTTTTAGTAAAATAAAAAAAAGAATTTTACTATAAAATTAATTGAATATTTTTTCCCACAATTTTTCAGAAAAGTAAATCATGTGTAAAAATGGATTTTAAAAATTATAAGATTTTAATAAAACATTTTTTAAATAACATTTGATATTTTTCCTAAAAAATTTGTGAAATCCTTTTTAGATATTTTGGTTTTTAAAGAAATCATATTTTAGAACAATGAGAGAAAAACTAATGGATACTCTTAAAAACATTTTCTAAATTATATTAATTACCAATTAATAGAAAAAATCTTCCATTACCAAAAGATATCCTGAATAAAAATAGGATAGAATTTTTTTTGGTATTTAATGAGATATTGATTATAAGACTTCATCAATGGAAGTATAATCAGAAACAATACTGATAAATGATGGGGTAATAGCAACAAACTCTTACTATATTTGTTAATCTGAACCATAATACCCATATAAGAAAAATAGTACATGAAAGATAATATATCATGAAAATAAAGATATCTGAGATATAAAATTTCAAATGGGATGTATATATACACCTTGTAAAAAAATATGTGGAAACATAACATGTGTCTCAATAAATGAAAATTGAGAAAAAAATACACAAACATTTTGACAAGAATCTCATAATTTTACTAAAAACTCATGTATAATAAATATAATTTTTTTATTACTATATCATATGACTATAATCATATATTTAATAACATGTATGATTTACTTATGAAATTTTATTACACATATTTTAAAAATTCTATATTAATGCAACATTTTCGAGAATAAATACATCATTTTCCATAAATATTATAAATTGTTATTTCATGTATTCTTACATTAATAATAATTTAATTATATAAAAAAATTAAACAATAAAATAAATAAAACTTATATAATTATTATATTTTTATTCATAGTAAACCACTAAATTTATGGATGAGGAAGGAAATGTACTGTTCAAGGAGATTGTAGGTTTTACGTATGCATGATCATTGTTTTTGTTTTTTTTCCATTTTGAATCAAAGAGAATTAAGTATATATATATATATTATCTTTATAATTTAAATATTATTTCATATTTATAAAAAATAAAATTAAAAACATTCTTAATGCATTCTATGTCAAATGAGAGTAAACCACCTCAGTTTGTAAGTTGGTAGTCTCCCCAAAACCTGAATGATGTTATCATATTTCAAAAAACTGTAAATCATAATGTTATGTTAGATATAATAGTTACACATGAATAATAATATCTTAAATATCCAATATATAAAATATAAATTGTATTTACATAATTATTCCTATCACTGAACATTAGTAATGGAAAAAATGAATGAATATAGTTCGTGAGGTGGTACTCCACCGTATGAATTAATGATGATTTTGTAACTGATTTTATGGAATTTTGTGTGGTTTTAGGTGTTATAGATAAAATAAAATCATCATAAAATACTGTAGATAATTATTTTATTATATAATAATGACATAAAATAATTTAATTTGTTGGAGGGAAAAATTAAACTAAAACATTCATTTATGATCTTTACCTATTATTTATGTATCAATTTTTTTTGTTTTATCCGAAGGGCATAATTGGTTTGTGTTTTCCCAAAATTGTTTATTCTAAAATGATTTTATGGAATTTTAAAAGATATTTGGTTTGGGATTGGCCTTGCCAAGGGTCTTGAGAGGTGTTAAGTGATGAGAAGAAGGTGTAGCCTTTTAAGGGACATGAGTTACGAGCTAGTATATTTTTGGAAGAAGGAATTACACCCACATTTATCATTTTTAAATAGTGTCCAAAATGTAATTATATAAAAAATTATTCATTATAGTTCAAAATAATTCCATAAAATGTGTTTTTTCATGTTTTTGTCCATTTATACACTGACTTTTCTATATTTAACAACTAAGTATTCTTGTTTTTACCTAAATTGTTGTAATTAATTTTTTATTGCGTCAACTAATTACTTTGAGAAAAAAAGAAAACATTATTTGAAATTAAAAATCATTCTGATTGAAAATATTTAATCTATTTTTGAAATATTTTAATACATAAGTGGTAAAATTTGATTTTAAATTAATCTCAAAAACATTTTTAGAATTTTAGTTTTGAAAGAAAGAAATGATCAAAATATTACAAAATTTTTACATTAAATTTCAATTTTAAATTGATTAATATGAAATAAATTTGACATATTTATTTATAAATTAACTAAATATAAATTAAAACCAAATTAAAATATATTTGAATAATTAAAAAAAATTAAATGAAAATCTCTTTTTGAGTTGAAATCCATTATTATTCAATATTCGTCAGAACATTAAATATTTCTACAATATCCAGAATATTAAACCTATGAAAAATTTGAAATTATGAATTTAAAATTGAATATTATTTTATGATATTAAAATTATAAAAGTTTTGAGAAAATAATTTTTCTATTGTTCAAAAAATACATAAAAATCATACATTTGAGAAAACAATATTTTGGATATGAAAATAGTATTCACCTGAAATTATATATTTTATTAACAATATAATTCATTTATTAAAAATATATTATAATTAATTATTAATTTTTTATCAATATTAATTTTTATATGACTAATTTATAGTTTACAGTGGTCATGCTTAAATAAGTATTTTAATAATTTATCGATCATTTTTTGAATCTTAGTGTCATGTGTCATGCCATATAGAATATTTTTGTGTGTATTATATGATAATAAAATTATGTATTCATCACAATATTGAGTTCTTAAAGAATGTGACATAATACATCAATAAAAATTATTTAATTTCAGAAAAATGATAAATACTCAATGTGTTATTTATAAACTGATCTCAAATGGTTGATGTGTATTATCATGTTTAATGAGTAAAATTTATAGCTAATTAGATGGTTGGAAGTGATCAAGGATGATGATTGCATGATTAATTATTATTAGGGAAATGTAAAATAACATCTTATTATTTGATTCATTAAAATAATGCTACAATAACCATGTAATGTTTATAACAAAACTATTTGGTTAATAATTTGATGACCTTTAGACTAAATGTTGTTGATATAGTTACACACTATGTTTTGTAACTTATTTTAGTACAATATTCTATGTGAGAAATAATTATGTATGATATGAAAGAAATTTTTTTTTGAAAAATATTAACCTATTATGAATGGGTTTCTTCCTGAGTTTAATGTTCCTGGAAATGGATTTATTAGATTTATAAAAAATTTGAGTATTCTAGGTGATTCCTAGTTGATAGAAGAGTTATTGATTGAAGATATTATTTCTCCACTTTACATTAATCATATTATTACTATGATTTATAGAGAACATTCATGGTATTACTAGTGGGATGGAATAAAAATAATTATATCATTAATTTTCATGATATTATTTATTTATTAGTTAGAAATATAATAATAATAATTACCGAAGTGAATTATTATACCAATAATAACTCCATAGTGAATGTGGAAAAATATATCAATGGATATGACAATACGATTAAAAGTGACATATCAAGGTAATAATTTGATTTGGTTTTCTATTTATATATTTAGTAATTCTTCAAATTTCATTCCCATTTAGTATATTATGCCTTAATATTATATTTCTGAGCTATTTCTCAAGGACACAGTTAGGTTTTAGGGAGTTATTATCTCTATTATATCATAACATGATCCCATGTTTACCACTAATTTATTTTGAAAAGTCTTCAAAATCTATTGGGTACTAAAATAAGTTTCTAAATAAATTTTCATTTTGAAAAAGATGGTTATTTTATGTGAAATAATTAGACCATGGAAGATATTCTCTATTCCAGTTCCATGGATTACAAGGGATGTTAGGATCAACATCTTCCATAGGTTTTTTTCTTATAATATCAGTTTTCATTTTAGAATAACGATGGAACCATTTAAGGAATTTTATTTTAATAAGAGCTAGAAATCATATTTTAATGTTAATCTTTGAGAAAGGAAGTTAATGGGACCAGTGTTGGTGTATTAAATGGATGATAAGTTGAATTTAATTTTGAAAAATATGAGTATGACTCACATTAATTAAAAAATTTATCTATATAATGGGAGAAAAGATTATTATTTTCATATAGGGGACCATGTTTTTTCAATATATGTCTTTGTTGAAAAGTGTAATTAATTTTGGAAAAAGATAATGTTTTTTTATTTTTTATTGAAATATATGATATATTATAGAATTTGTGATATGTTTCCTACCATGTGGTCTTCCGTCTGGGTTTATCTACATTATGAAATGCATACCATGATTCAATGTGAAAGAAAAAACATCAAAATTAAAATGAAATTTTCATCCCAAAATAATTTTTTTGGAATATAATTATTCTTATGTGAAAAAAAACTGTTCACATATTTCAATATTTGATAGCAAGATTTTGATAACAATCATATTCACCAGTTTAAGGTTTTATGGAGAACCCATATTATTGATGATCAAAAATGGGATACGAATATTATATGATGTAATGATATTCCCACATGATTAATAAGGGAATAAATTCTCAATATTTTAGTTTATAAAAGGGGGTGTAATGTAAAATCCTATTTAATTATGTAATATATAAATTTTAGATTTTTTTAATATTTAT
This sequence comes from Viscum album, assembly GCA_963277665.1. Classification (NCBI taxonomy): domain Eukaryota; kingdom Viridiplantae; phylum Streptophyta; class Magnoliopsida; order Santalales; family Viscaceae; genus Viscum; species Viscum album. The sequence continues at coordinate 1,078,361,411 of OY728137.1, read as the reverse complement.
TAAGTAGATAGATATAATCGTTAAAAAATATTAAGGAAATTGTTTAAATAGAACTATTATATTATAAGGTTTCATTAAATATTTTAATTTCAAAATTAAATAATTTGAATATAAATATATTTAATAATATGTTTGAATTTATCATATTCAAATTTTATTATGTTGGTTTTTTATATTTTTTAATATATATTTGTACATTGAATGGTGAAAAATATATATTTTTTACAAAATTCAATTCATTTCAATAAAGAAATAAATGTAAATGTAAAATTTTGTTTCAAATATGTTATAATTATAAAATACTGATTATTTTCACATATTTTATCAACATAATTATATTTTAATCATATTTATATTTTATTTTAGTATAAGTTTATGTTTCGGTCATAAAAGTGTTTCTAGAGAACATTATTAAATTGAATATTGTATCAACTTGTTAATTAATTAAAGTAACGCCTCATTATTTATCATTTAAATGAATTTTAAATTTTATATATAAATAAATACTAATTTAAATTAGAATAATTGTTTTTATTAATCAAATAATTAATATAAAATCATATTATGATTCAGAAATACAGTACTTTAAAAACAATTTTTTCATCACATCTGTAGCTTTTATTTTGAATTAAAATTTTCAAATTTGTGAATAGATTTTCATAAAATTCAGTCATTATTTTGAATATGTCTCTTTTTTATTATATAATTATGTCTACATATTTATGTGTCAAAATTAAAAGTGTAAATAATAAAAATATTTTACAATTGTAAAGTTAAAAATAGATTAACTAGTTGTTAATGTTAAATAATAAGGGTAAAAATTACATTATAACCAGACTAAGATATATTATATGGAATTTTTTTTTACATTTCAATCTATATTTATTGATAATGGTCCATTTAGGTTCGTTTTTTCATGTCACAAATGTGGGAACATTATTTTATTTTAAATATTTCTATTGTAACACTGAACTCACTTAATAATGGTTACCCATCCCCTATCCTACTAAAACCTTAAAATACATATTCATAACCAATACCAACCCAAATTTATTTCACAATTTTTAAAAATTTACCTTGAGACCCTGGTTTTTTTTAGAATTTTGTCTTAAGAAGGCTTGTGGTTCTATCCTAATGAGGTTGTCTAATAAAGAGGTATCATGTTTAGCCAGGTTATTTTTTTTAATATTCTACATCCGTAAAATATTATTAAATTAAGATGATAAAAAATATAAAATATATATTTTATATTGATATTTTATTGTGTTAATGTAATAACCTAAATCCATATTCTATTCAATAAATTGGGAAATGAAAGAATCATTCATGTATATGGTAGAATACTACCACCCCAACTAATGTACATCATCAATAATAATCACATATCATAGATTGTTATAAAGATGGTTTTAAAGAATATATAAGTTATTATTTACTATATCATAACTATAGAATTTTTATACCACTTATAACATATTAATTTCCATTTCATTGGGGATACGATAATGTTGGTCGGTTGTATGGAGGACTACCTCCTCGCAATATGATTTTATTCATTTTTCACAAATTATTTACAAGGATAATAATAAAGATATATATAATGAATATATGTGGAATAATATGATATTAATGATATTTTTATCATTATAAAAGTTAAATATATCATTTTCATGCTTCTCATTCAACATAGTGAAATATGTCAAATTCATTTGTAAGTACGTGTGGACTACTGCATCTACAAATTGATATGATACTTTTAATCAACTAAATACATGATTGATATATATTAGTATATTTTTTGAAATAAAATCATATATATTATATTATAATAATTATTGATGGATAAAATAAAACATATATTCATTCGGTAATGATCGTTCAAAATTTGAAACATTACTCAAGTGTTTGTAAGGCAGACCATCTGTCAGATTATAATGTAGTTCATTTTTAAAAACCATATTCAATACTATATTTAAAGTGTAAATGATATATGAATATGATAATTATTTCAGAATTATTAATCTAGAGTTGTTTAAATAATAGAATCATTCACCATAGTCAACCTAAAAAAATCCATTTTGACACATAAACTAGATATCATAAATGATTGTGTAATACTATATAATAATGTTATAATTGAAATAAAATCAAATAATATAATTGAATTTTTTTTAGAAAGTATATAAGTGTACTATATTTATTATTCTTAGAGATAATGAATTTTTGTGATGAGTTAAACTCAAGGTATGAGAAATCATCTCAATTTCCATTTATTAAAAAAATTTATGATTCTATACACCTATTTTATTTTATGATGTGTATATATACACCCATTTAAATTATATATCTTGAATATTTTATTATCATGTTTTTGTATTATTTTTTAATTTTATTATTTCATGGGGATTACGATTTAAATGTTTCAACTCAGTTATGAGAATTGTTTTTAAAAAATTATTTCTATGATTTTCCAACCAACTATTATTCATCATTGTATAGGTAATAAAATGATTTTATAAATGTAATTCTCTGGAAAAATGTTTTTAAAATTATTTTATTTTTTAAAGTTTTTCAAATTTTTTTTTCAATTAATTTAATAAATGAAAAATGAATGTTTTTTTAACATATATGAATAAAAAAACTATTTTACTCTTCTAGAACTATTATATGATGTTCATATTTCATGACACGAAATAAATTTTTTTCAAAGAAAACCCCTTATTTCTATTATTCTTTGTATTTTACTAATTAAAATTGGTTAATAATGAAAATTAGTATTTTTTTAATTAGAAATAGTATTTCATATGAGTTTAAAAGTATTTTTTAGGGGTTTTAAGTTAAAAATATAAAACATTAAATTCTGTATTCATGATATAGAACATGTAAATTTTATATATAACCATTTGAGTCCCATTATATCCCATAGGTAATATTTATATAGATTATATAATGGGTACACCATATATTGTAGGGTAATACTATTATAACTTCTATGATGGGTGCACCAATATAATGATATAATTATTTGGAAATAATTATGATCTCTTGGGAATATTATTGGATGATGGTTATTTGGTTATTAAAATCTATAAATTTTCTACGAGATGATTTCCCAAGGAATGTACATGTATTTTCAATGAAAGATAACGAGTTTTCAAGGATTTATTTTTATTTTTAATTGGAATGTATTGATATTTTAATAGGAAAAATGAACTCTTTGGGTTTAACTGTATATTTTTAAGAAAATAATATTCCTTAGTTTTCATTTTTTCACTAGACTAATGTTATTATTATTTTTATAAAACTTACAGTTTTTTTGACCATCACAATATATAAAAAATATCATTTTAATGTTTTTTAAGGGAAATGAAGAGGTAATGTTGTGAGTAATAATGATTAGTTATTAAAAGAAATCATATTTAATTTTTTTCATACAAATTAATAATCTAATCAGAAATATCCATGTTTATTTTGATGGTTCTGTAACATATGAGTTAAGAAATAATTATTGAAAACTCCATAAATAAATATATCATCTAATGTAAATAATGAATTATTAACTTAAATATAAATATTATTAAATTTTTAGTGTTGGGTCATTAGATGAAGAATATATTTCATTTATCATTGAATTGACTATATATCCTTCTTCTATCTGTTGGGGTTAGCATTGATATCGTCCATCTTAGTGGAAATGTGTCCTATTTGAAAAATATTGTTTTTATATTTTATCATAGTAATAAACATATGAATAAGAATATGTTTCCACTAGTATGAACGAAATGGTAGTACATGAATACATAGTATGAGGTGTTTGATCTAGAGTTTGATATATGTGTGTAGTGGATAAGCACATGATTTAGCATATTACATCCCTGAGCCACATTAACATTCAACCCAAATTCAGAACTATTTTCAAAGGCACAATTAAAGATCATAGAGGATGATTTTTCTTGTTGAATGATAAAATCTATGGGCATGAAATCATAATTATGTCTTGATAATTTCATAGAATAAAGTTACAAACTATTCAAATAAGTATTATGGAAATAAAAATGAAAAATAGAAATAAATTTAATTTAGATTCATATTATTTATCATGACCTATGAATAAATCAGTGAATAAGAAGTATCAAATTAAATCCATATAGTCTTACTAAAAAAAAGAAAAAGAGTGAATATTGGAATGTCTAAAAAGATAATATGACAATGATAAAAAAATAAATAATAAGATGTCATGCCATAGTTAAATGTGTCTATGAATATATGGATATAATATCATTAAGAAATATCCATACTCAAATCATAACAGAATGTCACTTTTGTAAACTAATGGTTCATGCGAAACATATAATGATGATAATTTGGATCTAAACTATCTGGTGGGTAACTGCCCAATAATAAAATAAATCAATTTAAAAGTCTTCTAATTTAATGATAGTTTAAAAATATGTATTAATGTAGGTTTTCATTACCTTCACAATACAATAAATGATTTATTATGATTTAAAACCCATTTTATTTTACAAAATAAATTTTACCCAGTTCATTTACAAACTCTTGGGAAACATTTTATATAATTGTGTAATGAGATAAAAATTTAAAATAAGATAACGAAAGAATAACTATAAAATCTATTTTAAAAAATTATTTAATAGACGTATAAAATATAATAAAACATTGAAGAAACTAATGGATCCCCAAAATCAATGGGACAAACTAGAGTAAGGCTATATTAACTTTTCAATAAGACCAACACAAAATAAGAATAACCTACACTGACACGTTGTGTTTCACTAACTATCCTAACCAAGAGGTAAATCTTATACTCATATTCAAATATACCTCAAGTCCTCTATCTAGGAAACAATCATAACTATATTTTCATATGTACTTATAACAGCTTCCAATAATTTCAGGGATTCCCATTAATTAATAATGGACATGAGTAAAATAATAATTTCATGAAAAATATATAGATATGTAAAGAATGGGAAGACACACCCACTTGTGAAAACATTGATTGAAATAAACCTAATTCCATTATGAATATATATATATATATATATATATATATATATTCATAACCCCCCTTTGTTGGGAATTAATTAATTCATTGAATTAATAAAAATAAAATTCTAATTTCATGGGGTATATTTCAAGGGGATTTTAATTTTTTAAATAAACCATTAGAATGTTCCAATATATAATTAATACTCATTTAAATCAAAAGTGTTCATAAAACATCATCCAAATACCAAATCCTTATTAATTAACTATATATACATTTCAAATATCCATATGTGTATTTATACAATTACGTTTTGATCATGGATTTTAAATATTCAAATAATACAGTGGAAATAATTATTAATTACCAACAACATTTTTGAGCCTCAAAGTGAGATATATTATTTCATTAATTTAGACTAGTTACCATTTTTAGTATTTTTACAAAAAATAAATAATTCATTTACACCAATGTTAAAAAAATCTTGTAAAACTAAATAGGTATGAAAGAGACTTCCTTGGATAATCCATTTCTTTATTAAATATCAATGTTATTCACAAAAAATAGAAATAAAAATAAAATTTCAAGAGGAAACACAAATATATAGCATCCAAAAATTAAATTAACTTCATTTGAAGAACAATAACATTGATACCATGGTTGATTAAGAACATAGAAGGAAATGTTTTAATATAGAGAAAATAATAATAACATTTTGTAACCACACCAAAAACATAAATAACTCACAAAAAATTTCCTTGGGGAGTGAAAAAATTAATGGTTGAGCTATTGGTTTTTGTGAATTCATGAGGGATTGGGCATGTGTATGATTTATGATTACACATAAGTTAGGATAAAAGAGTACATTTGAAATTTTATTCAGTTAGAAATTACATAATTTTTTTCAAAATAGTTGGAAAAAAAATAAATTATCCATGAACCTCTTACTTGAGGTTTTGGACACATCTCACACTTAGATGTTATTACAAAAACTATTCAATATTTCATTGATAGAAATTTACAAGGCCTTCATAATATTTGGGAATGGTTCGTAATAATAGTGTGTCTATCAAGATATAGTTATTATAAGGTCCAAATTTCCAAAACATAAAAAATATCCAAATTAAGTGGTATAAGAAAAGAAAAATAATAATTACAAAATAATGTGGGAAATACGGGTCAGGGTGCGAAAATTATTCACATCATAATTCTCAAGACCCATCCAAGAGATGCCCATGACTTGACTACCCCAAACCCACCTTAAATAGGATAGCGTCTGGAGAATAGAATCAAGTAGGCATATCCCTAATGTTGGAGGAATTAGCCTAAAGTACATGTTCACATTCACACCTCTCCAAGACACAAATTATGATATTTTAAAAACCCAGTAAGTAAAATATGCATGAAACCACTATATCGAATGACTAGATTACAAGAGTAAAAAAATTGGAATGTAAATAGGTCTAGAATACAAGACCATGAAAATGTGTCTGTAACAACATGTCCAACTAAAATTGTAATAGGTACTTGTAATGTATTCTTAATAGAAGCCACGACACACCTCATACTATCAGTCTCACAAGGCAATACCTAGTGTTAGTCTTCATGTAACTCTATCGAATGGTCAAGCATATACATAAGTCACAACATTGGTGGAATAAGCTTGTGTAGCGGTGTGTAAAGAAATACATAGTAGGAAACACCAAAACCACATATGAAATACCAAAAATGAATTACAATAATGGAAATACCATGATGTAAATACCATGAAGGAAATATATATTGACTGAAATATACCATTCATCTCCACGTAGGTATATGTCAACTACATATATAACAAGAATATCTAGAAATACTCAATCCAGGACTCATAGTCTAAAGGTAATCCACAACCAATTTATAGCCACATGATTTTGTTCAAAGCATTCTTGTTCTAAGATACATCACACCTTGAGACATGATATCATTATATATTCTCACGAAGAGGTATATCTCATTTGGGCCCTACCCAAATTAGAATATATAGGTCTTGTATGATTATGACACCTCAATGAGTGGATCGATCCCATATAACAAGGGGATACCACTTATTGTGAAAATATAAACTAAGGGATCAATATACCCAATCACAATCAATTCACAACATAGTAAATCCTTCGAAACACCAAAAGGAGATACCACATATTACACCCAGAGACTCAGTGGGATACTATGTACCCTATCGTTGAGGCCAAGTTGGTGGAGAATCATTTCCCTAGACGCAGAGATTACAAGATTCCACATACACCACTAGGGGTGATAGGGTATCACACTCCAGCCACAAGGTGGGATACTTGACTCTATCTGGTACTTATCCTCTAGAGGGGATTGCAATATAGTGATGTAGAGATAATTCCATATTGAACCCTCTATGAAAGTACCAAAGGGAATAACATCCCATATAGTTCCAACTCAAAATATCACCAAATTTTCTAAATAGACTATCTAAACATCAGGCTCCCAACGTCATAGACTGCTTTATCAAATAGTTTCACCATTCAAATGTTATAGGGTATTGATGTTCCAAATGATGGGGGGTTACTAGGAATGTGGACCGACTACACGGTTGGTCCCCTAACAATTTCATTCAACCAATACTATGGATATTCTCTAAGGTCAATCTCCCATTTGGTAGATCAATAAAACCATTTCATAACATCTCTAGCTTCTATGGCAGTCTACCGTGCGACCACACACCCCCAGGGTTGAACTGAGGTCCGACCTAGATCTAGACTGGTCTATTGTGCTAACCGATCCGACTAGGTCTGACCAGCCTGCTGGGTCTGACCCGACCCATTTTCTAAGCCCACCAACAATTCTTAGTCCCACTAAACTCATCCCTCTTCCACATAGTCACTAACCACATCTCACATGGCTCATACCATTGCCAATGTCATCTTCTATGGTCTGTTCCTCCAGTCATCTCACCACTGCCACGCCCCCTCACTGGACCACCACACCAGAATCACACCTATGGTCCCTTCCATGGACCTCTGATGAACCTTTGATTCTAATATTTCACAACCGAAGTAATATCTAGAAATCTCAGATCTTGATCTACATAGATCCAGCCTCGATTTTCAGTTAGCCTTCAATCTAGGGGTCCAATTATTTTAGGAGCCTCATTAAAAGTTGATCCAAAACCATGATGGTCCAAAATTGGAGAATGACTAGAACATGGGAGATAAAATATGAATAATACCTTTAAGAACAAACCTAATCCTTGTTTGTGTAGGCCTGAATCTATTCATTTTAGACGAGGAATGATGAATTATGAACCAATTTATAAAATCCTTCCAAAATAAACCCAACAATTTAATGATGATTATGTCCTCTGTGTGTTTCTTTTAGAGAAGACCCAAAACAACTATGTCTAAGTCACTCCTATGAAAAAATCCACAATTTACTTTAATGGTAGTCTTATATTTACAATATGAGCCATATTTTAAGAGTTATTAGGATTTTTTAAAAAAATTAATTAATTATTTTAGTTACACTTACAATATTGGTTACGTTTTTTATAGATGACCCAAGATGTCCAAAATTAGGTGTCTACTATGGTAAATCTGCTATTCAGAGCTCAATGGTGCCTTTGGAATTATATTATGGGAACCCTCTTATAATTTATATGCCCTTTTCAAGAAAACTCTCTCCACATGGTATTAAAAGTATAATATTTTTCAAACAATTTGTCCGGGCACACCAGGTCTCAGAATCACACACCATCTCAATTTTTTGTCCTAAAATCTATCCATATATTTCATATAAATAATATAGGGAAAATGTAAGACGTTAAATTTCCCCCACATTGGGGATTTATTTCCTCAAAAACCAAAACAAGGATATCAAAAACAAATGAGGGTATTGGGAATGAATATGAGCATCACAACCCCATTTTCTCTAATGTATATTCTTGTGCTTCCCCGATCATGCACTAAATTAATCATTCATCCATTAAGTATCCTCCCAAATCTAGTCAAAATTCAACATTAAAACTCATTTCGTTTCCTCTAGAACCTGAATGATTCACTTATTGTGCACTTCCATCTATGGGTGACTCACTATGCTCAAGAGTAAATGAGTCCCTAATTTATCTAGGACATCCATTCACAACCAGAATGTAAAAAAAGATTCACCATCCAAAAATATCATAGATGGAACTCTATGGAGTCAAACTACTTTCTACAGGTAACAAAATCCCAAGATCTCTACTAAACTATACTCTTCAATAGTGATGAAGTGGGATGACTTTGTGAGATGGTTAATTATCACCTATATAGAATCATGTACCCCAGATGTATGTGGAAAACTTGTTATAAAGTACCTCATTATCACAATTAAACATCCATTATATCAAATCTAGGGGTTGATAAAACCCCACTGGAACCTAGGGATCAACCGTCAATTGCTGAAAAGTGAGTCATCATGAGACAAACTCTTCAAATACATTATTCATCAATGGATAGAAAACCTGATGTCAGATTGTAACACCCCAAGCTTCCACGGTACACTTCTCTTTGAATAATACAGTAGCATGTGTTGTATGCAACTTCGAGTTCTAACACACACCACAACCAATCAAAGTAGCCGTTATGAATAGTAATACCTAATTTTTGAAATTTTATAAATTTTATCTTGCCAAATGGACTTCGTTTTTGGATTTGGAATATCGAAATTAGACTATGTTGAATTTTTGGTATTTTTCTGTGAACTTCCAATTTGTTTTGAATAGTGAAAAATACTTAATAACAACTTTTTTAATCAAAATAATTTGTAGTGATAAATTATACTATTCAGTGGTTTTAAAGTATAATTATAATATATTTTTACCATTTTATCCAATGGTGGTCATTATAATTAATTTCACTTTGAAATTGGACATAAACAATTGTCAATCTTTTGATATATATTGTTTCTTAAAAACACGCTATTTGTTCTGACAACGGGAATTAATTATGAAATTAATTAATGCAAATTATATGTTTGGAATTTTTTAAAATAGACATGATTTTTGAATTCGGAATATCAATTATAGCTTAGGGTGAAATTTTGGCATTGTTTTGAAAAACGTCATTTTTTGATGAATAGTGAAACCACTAAGTGGTAGTTAGAAAACTGATTTTCCGTTTAAATGAAACATTACCACTTCTGTGATTTGATTTTCAAAAATCTAACATACATTTTTTTCATTAGGAAGTAAAATGTGGTTCAATGGGATTAAATAATTTTTTGGTGAATAGTAACTTTTAAGTTTAATTAATCACGATTAAAGTTAATTAGTGATATTTAAGGTAAAAATGATATTATAAAAATATGAAAATACCATTACACTTCTCCTAACCCTATTGGATGTGTCATGGACGACCAAGAAAATATATGGGTAAACTTGGGGGCCCACATGGAGCCACATTGGTAGGAAAATGACATAAATAACTTTTTATTTAATGTTAAAATAAAAATGTCACAAACAAGAGTTGTTTTACCAAAATTATTTTTAAAATGGGGTTATACAAGTCATATTTTTTACTATAAATATTCATTAGAAAGATAAAAATAGTTCCTACATCATGATATTTTTTTATAATTTTTAGACATTAAATAAATTAAATTATAAATGACACAATGATGATGCATCGATTACCTCATTAATTAACAATTTAAATAAAATCAAAAGATAATGTAACATCTATGACTTACACTTGTCAAAAACCTATTGTATGAGTATATTTCGAACCCTTATCACCTTATCCTCAAAATATATCAGTGTGTGACCATTATAATCCGAAAAATCATTTCATAATAAAGTAACATCTCAATCATTCCAAGAGTGCCCCTTCTCTCCTCTTATAAAAGGTCCCCACCACTACCACCTTACTCGCACCTTAAAAGCGTTTTGGATCAGCCAACCTCTACCCAAAATACTCTCTCAAGTTTCCTACCTTACTCATAGAAGCCTCACATTGGGCAGTAGTCTTCTCAAGGAAGTCTTTGGCTCAAATCAAAAATAGTTACCCGATTTTAAGTTAATGTCTTCTCTAATGTTGTTTTGTTTTATTTTTCTTTTCCAACCCTTAAACTATTTTTATTACTTTATTTTGTAATAACAACAGTATCTAAAATATACTAGGATTTTGTTATGATATGTATTTGGTTTACACTTACACACACCTTCATCTAATGGTTAAAGAACATATTGTTTCTGTGGGTGGTGAAATATTGCCTCACAAAACGATGATTGTTCAATATTCATTTAACACCTCTAATGGTGGCCATTTTGATGAAACTATTTTCATATATGATATATATATTATGTTTATGTGTTCCTTATTCTTATGTATTTCTCATTTATAGTATACTTTATGATTTCCATTTTGGGTAAACGCAATAATTTCATTTTAGGAAGTGCGGACTACCGCCCCTTCAAAGTGATTTGAATCGTTAATGCCATATGTGGGATGTATAAAGGATGGATTAAATGGTATTATACATTATATTATACTGTAATTATATTATACCTTTATATAATTATAACTTCATTCCACTAAATATGAAATATAAATGAAAGTAGCGTTCATTCGTACGTACGGCTTACCGTCTCCATGAACGGTGCATTTCATTTCTTACCTCAAAATGTTATGTAATATTATATATGAATGTATATACTGGATATATATGATTTATATGATATATACATCATTAATATAATTATGTATATAATGGATATTTTACCACATGAACAAAGTTTAATTATAAGAAGTTTATTTTTGACTCAAGTACCTAAGATCGACAAAACGACCATTATAAACTTAAACAATTACATAATGTTCATGATATGGTAATAAGTGATATTAAAGGAATAATGAACATGAAAAAGTTTCTTAAGAAGGTAGAGATTAACTCTAGTTTATTATTTAGGAGATCAAAGAACGGTCGTGTGAATTCGGACATGAGGTAAGGGAACTTCTTAACCCAATTTCCGTTCTTTGGGTTAATCTCCTACTTTCAAGTTATGTCATGATATTATTATGTACTATCTTGTATTTTTTCTTTATTTATGTGTACTTATTGTCAATACACATAATAGATCTATTTTATTTAAAAAATTATCTTTTGTAAGGGACTTCGTCTCAATCTTCTTTCATTGATGCATATTTTGTTTTATACACAAATTTCTTTTATACGGTGTATAAACCCCTTTGAATTTTACTTTTATTCAAAAGGAATATTTTTATACAAAGCATTTTTACTAAATGACAAAATGGATGTTTTTTCTTACGTATGCGGTGACAACGAATTCTCTGCCGCCGTTATTATTATTTGAGTTTTGGCTTCCTCTACAAGCCATAACTTTTTTTAAATGAAAAATAAATACCAAGTATTAAGTCTCCTTTATTTTGGTATTGAAAAAGGTTTTGAAAATGTGTTATTATATTAATGTGTTGTATTGTGATTGAAATGTGGAAATTTTATGTTTCCTTTATGCATGTTTTATGTGATACGATTATGTTATGGTTTATGATGTGTTTAAACCTATTCATATGAGGAATGAATTGGACTTAATAAGTGACGGGTGGAGCCCGCTATTGCTCCTTGATGCATCGGTGGGTCTCATGAGACAAACTAGTGTCTTGGAACGAGGCTTGACTAGATCTTATTTGTGGTCTTGGCACGAGGCCTTGGCTACGTGGTTATGATAGTCTGGAATTACGCATTCCATCATTATGAAAGTGGTTATTGATATTGCATGTGATTATTCGACCAGTAGAATTTCCATGTGAATAAGTAAATGGAATTATCTCATTTTACTTTGCCATATTATGTTGAATATCAAGTTTAAAAGGGTTTTGTTTTAGTTATACATTGCCTTAAATGTTTATGTTTATTTATGAAAGCTTCTTCTATATTGTTATCCTTACTGAGCATCTGATCTCACCCCTTTCAATGCTTTAATTTTTCCCAAATGTGAAGAAATATTTTAGGAATGACATGCAGGGATTGTCTGAAGGGGGTATGAGTGTGGAAAATGGATACTATGTTATTGTAGTTTTTCACTTTATGATGTAATGTAACATTTATGAATGTATCCAGTGTTTCCAAGGCTACTATACTAATCAGTCTTTCGAGACTTGATATTTTGTGATCATGCCAATGTTAAGAAATAATACACCGACTCTGGGAAACTTGGGTTGGGGCGTTACAGTTGGTATCAGAGGCAGTTTAGTACTAACCTTGGATGCTAGATTTAGATAAACTCTGATTAGTGAACATAGCCCAAAGATAGACTTTTAGGATTAGTATAGAAGAACTTCCTAGAATTTTGCTATTATAGAGATGTTGTGAGTTTTCGAAGAAATACATCTCTATCTAGATACGAGTAGGTAGAGGTGGCTCTGGAACATATGTACCTAGGGGTAAAACCCGAAAACACCGCTTTGAGCTAGACTCGAACAGGAACTGGTGCACGATAACGGGCCTTGCTGCACTCTTGGTTACGACACTCCCAGGGGATATGCTTAGGATAATTCTCATTTTCTTTACAAACCACTATGAAGGGTTATGAGTATATACTTCCTCAAAGAAAACATTTTTATGGATTATATCCATAAATAGTTCAATTTATGTTAAGTATTTTACAAGTATGCAATTATTTATTTTGATTCATAAACTAATCTAGTTTATGCCATTGTTTAGAAATGGCGCCTAGTGGAAGGAATGGAAACCGTATCAATGTACGCACTCCGTGTAGGGATTTCCCTCCCGCTCAAGATAATTTTTGTGGATCTGGAGATACAACTGGTGCTGATCAACTTATTACCATACTGGGACAACTCACTTAGGTTATGAATAATAACCTTACTCGTATGGAGCACCCTGATCCGCAACGTGGAGGATCAATGTTAGACCGCTTCATGAGGCAACAACCACCAACATTTAATGGGGGTACAAATCCATTAGTAGCTGAGAAATGGATAAACTGCTTAGAAAAAATATTCGATGCATTGGGGAGTAGCGAAAGGGAGAGGGTTGTCGTGGCAGTCTACCGCCTCACTGGAGATGCCGATCAATGGTGGTCACTGATTCAAAACACAAAGGAAGATGAAGAAGTATCAAATATGGAATGGAGAGAGTTCAAAGATCTTTTCATAGAAAAATACTTTCCACACGACCATCGAGCAGATATGGAAATTCAATTTTTGAGTCTGAGGCAGAAGGAGGATAAGAATGTCGCAAAGTATGAGGCTAACTTTACATGGTTAGTGAGGCATGCTGTAGATTATATACATAACCCAGTAAGTAAGATTGATCATTTCTTTGATGGGTTAAAACCATTTCTCCATAAAAAATTAGTCTCACAAACCTTCTCGTCATACGAAGATATCGTCTAGTGTGCTATCAAGACGGAAAAGGAATTCTCAAAGTCTTATGACTTTAAAGCAAAGCAAGTAAAGAAGAGATCTTCTGATCAATTTGGAAATGGAAATAAGGGGAAGAAGGGAAGAGTTGAATCTCAGTCCTGCAGTAAATATGGAAAGAAACACCCCGGTACTTTCTTGAAGGGAATGTGAGTCTGTTACAAGTGTGGTGAAAAGGCCACCAAGATCATGATTGCAAGGGAATGAAAGTTTCTGTAAATGTGGAATGCTATAATTTTAGAGAGATGGGACATTATGAAAATGAATGTCCTAAGCCTCAGGGGAAATACCTCAGAAGAGGCCAAGGGATCAAGGCCAAGCTTATGTTATCACTACTGCTGAGGTTGAAGCTCCGAAAGATGTGGTGGCAGGTAATTTAATGGTTTCCTCAAGTTTAGCAAATGCATTATTTGATTCTGGATCATCACATTGTTTAATATCTTCCTATTTTGCTAAGAAAATTAGATATTTCCAATTTGATTTAACAAGAGAATTGGCAGTCAAAACTCATAAGGGAAGTATTATTGCAACAAAGTTTTGTGAATCAGTCCCCATTAGAGCACATAACTGTTCTTTATCCGCTGATCCCATTGTCATACCTATGATTGAGTTTGATATAATCCTTGGTATGGATTGTCATTCAGACTATGATGTAAAGATTTATTGTAAGAAGAAGGAGGTTATGATTTTTTATGATGATGATAAGGAACACCTTATTTTTAGAGAAGAATCGTCACCACCTAATTCTTATTTAGACCCACCCCTAGTAGCTCAACTAAATGCAATTATTAGGGAGGAAGGGAATGAAATGACTAAGGGCAAGGAAAGGAATGTTCAAATAGAGGATGTACCTATTGTGAAAGAATATGAAGATGTGTTTCCGGAAGATTTACCTGGACATCCTCCAGAATGAGAAGTTGAGTTTTCCATTGATTTAATTCCTGGATCAAGGCCTATATCGAAGACCCCTTATAGGATGGCCACCGTGGAATTAGTTGAACTAAAGAAACAACTACTGGGACTGAGTAATAAGGGATTTATTCACCCTAGTGTTTCTCCATGGGGAGCCCCTGCCCTTTTTGTTAAGAAGAAAGATGGATCTATAAGGTTGTGCGTTGACTAAAGGGAGATCAATGCTATTACAGTAAAGAACAAGTATCCCATACCTCGCATTGATGATTTATTTGAAAAATTGCATGGAGCTCAATACTTTTCAAAGATTGACCTTCGATCTGGATACCATCAGTTGTGTGTGAAGAAGGAAGACATTCTGAAGACAACATTTCGAACAAGGTACATGCATTACGAGGTTACAGTAATGCCTTTTGGATTGACTAATGAACCTTCAGTATTCATGGATCTAATGAATAGAGTTTTCAAGGAATATCTAGATGATTTTGTGGTGGTATTTATTGATGAAATCTTGGTGTACTCCAAAAGCTACAAAGATCATGAAAATAACTTGTCCATTATCTTGAAGACTCTTAGAAGGCATGAATTATATGGGAAGTTTAGCAAGTGTGAATTCTGGTTTCAGGAGATTTCCTTTATTGGCCACATTGTCTCTAAGGATGGAATTTCTGTTGATCCTTCTAAGACCAAGGAAATCCAAGAATGGCCGGCACCAACGAGTATAACTGAGGTTTGCAGCTTTATTGTTTTGGAAGGTTATTATCGACGTTTTGTCAAGAATTTTGCCCGATTGGCTAACCCATTAACGAAGCTCACACGTAAAGGGATTAAATTTGTCTGGAAAAAAGAGTGTGAAGAATGTTTTGAAGAACTGAAGAGAAGATTAGTCAATTCTCCTATATTGACTCTATCATTAGGGAATGATGGGTTCGTTATTTATAGTGATGCATCAATGAAAGGACTTGGTTGTGTCCTTATGCAGAATAAAAGGGTTATTTCTTATGCATCACGATAGCTAAAAATTTTTGAGCAGAACTATCCTACTCATGATCTCGAGTTAGATGCTATAATCTTTTCCTTGAAGATATGGAGACACTATCTCTATGCTGAAAAATGTGAGTTATATACTGATCATAAGAGTTTGAAATATATTTTCTCACAAAAAGAACTCAACATGAGGAAAAGGATATGGCTTGAACTACTCAAGGATTATGATTTCATGATACACTACCACCTAGGGAAAGAAAATAAGGTTGCATATGCTTTGAGTAGAAAAGATCATGGTGTTTTGAACAAGATGAGAGTATAAAGGGATCATATTTTCATGGATCTAGTAAAGATGGATATGGGAATCACCATGGAGGGTGAAACATCAAAAAAATTTCAAATGGTTGCCAAACTATCTTTACTAGAAAGGATAAAGTGTTCTCAGGCCAATGATGAAGAGTTGAAAAAGTAGATTAAAGCTGTGAATGATGGGCGATTGAGTGACTTTGTGTATGAAGATGGAATTTTGAAATTTGGGAGGAGACTTTGTGTTCCCGATATACCTGATTTAAAGAGGGAATTATTGGATGAGTCTCAGAGCTCCAATTTTTATATACACCATGGGAGAACCAAAATGTATAGAGATTTAAAGGGACATTTTTTTGTGGGACAACATGAAGAGGGAGATTGCTGATTTTGTGTCAAGATGTATGGTTTGTCATCATGTGAAAGCTGTAAGGCAACTTCCCGGTGGAGTATTGCAACCTCTTCCCATACCTGAGTGGAAATGGGATAATATTATGATGGATTTTGTCATGGGACTACCAAAGACTCCTAGAAGAAATGACACAATATGGGTCATTATTGATCGTCTCACGAAGTCAGCACATTTTCTTGCTATAAGGGAAGATCTACCACCTGAACGTCTAGAAAGACTGTATATTAATGAAGTTGTGAGACTTCATGGAGTACCCCTGTTCATTGTCTCGGATCGTGATCCTCATTTTACATCAAGATTCTGGAAAAGTCTTCAGAAGGCCTTGGATACTAAACTTCGTTTGAGCACTGCTTACCACCCTCAAACAGATAGACAATCAGAAAGAACTATTCAAACCTTAGAAGACATGTTGAGACCATGCTCACTCGACTTTCAAGGAATTTGGGATCAATATTTACCTCTGGTAGAATTTTCCTATAACAATAGCTTCCATTCAAGTATTCAGATGGCACCATATGAAGCGTTATACGGAAAGAGATGTCACACACCAACCTGTTGGGATGAAGTTGGTGAAAGAAAATTTGTAGGCCCAGAACTGGTGGAGGAAATGATTGAAAAGGTGAATGTAATCCAAAACCACATCAAAGCAGCTCAACGTAGGCAGAAGAGCTATGCCGACAACTGAAGGAAGGATTTGGAATTTCAGGTAGGAGATCATGTTTTATTGAAGTTATCTCCATGGAAGGGAGTTATACGTTTCGGTAAGAAGGGTAAATTGAGTCCCAGGTACATCAGACCCTTTGAAATTCTAGAATGAGTTGGGGCAATAGCTTACCGTTTGGGAATGCCGCCAAGTCTCTCAAAAGTTCATGATGTATTCCATGTATCATTGTTGAGAAAATACATGCCTGACCCAACGCATGTACTCACCTATGAGGAATTAGAACTGGAACCCGATTTTTCTTATTGAGAAGAGCCCGTTAGGATTCTTGAAACAAGAGAACAAGTGCTGAGAAACCGGACGACTCATCGGGTAAAAGTTCTATTGAGAAACCATAAGATGGAAGAGGCAACGCGGGAACCCGAGGAACATATGATGAAGAATCACCCAAGCCTTTTTATAAAGTTATATTATATGAAATTTCGAGGATGAAATTATTTGAAGGAGGGAAGAATGTAACACCCCAAGCTTCCACGGTACACTTCTCTTTGAATAATACAGTAGTGTGTGTTGTATGCAACATCGAGTTCTAACACACACCAAAACCATTCAAAGTAGACATTATGAATAGAAATACCTAATTTTTTAGATTTTATAAATTTTATCTTTCCAAATGGACTTCGTTTTTGGATTCGGAATATCAAAATTATCCTATGTTGAATTTTTTGTATTTTTTTGAGGACTTCCAATTTGTTTTGAATAGTTAAAAATACTTAAAAACAACTTTTTTAATCAAAATAATTTATAGAGATAAATTATAATATTGAGTGGTTTAAAGTATAATTAGACTATATTTTTACCATTTTATCCAATGGTGGTCATTAGAATTAATTTCACTTTTAAATTGGACACAAACAATTGTCAATCTTTTGATATATATTGTTTCTTAAAAACACGCTATTTGTTGTGACAACTGGAATTAATTATGAAATTAATTAATGAAACTTATATGTTTGGAATTTTTTAAAATAGGAATCATTTTTTAATTCGGAAAATCAATTATAGTTTAGGGTGAAATTTTTGCATTGTTCTGAAAAACTTCAATTTTTGATGAATAGTGAAACCACTAAGTGGTAGTTAAAAAACTTATTTTTCGTTTAAATGAAACAATACCACATCAGTGATTTGATTTTCAAAAATATGACATACATGGTTGTCATTAGGAAGCAAAATTTGGTTCAGTGGGATTAAAATAATTTTTTGGTGAATAGTAACTTTTAAGATTAATTAATTGCGATTAAAGGTAATTAGTGAAATTTAAGGTAAAATTGATATTATAAAAATATGAAAATACATTTACACTTGTCCTATACCTATTGGATACGTCATGGCCGACCAAGAAAATCCATGGGTCAACTTGGGGACCCCATGGAGCCACATTGGTTGGAAAATGACATAAATAACTTTTTATTTAATGTTAAAATAAAAATGTCACAAACAAGAGTTGTTTTACTAAACAAAATGTAAATGAGGTTATACAGGTCATATTTTTGACTATAAATATTCATTATAAATATAAAAATATTTCCTACAACATGATATTTTTTTATAATTTTTAGACATTAAATAAATTAAATTATTTATGACACCATGATGATGCAGCGATTACCTCATTGATTAACGATTTAAATAAAATCAAAAGATAATGTAAAATATAAGACTTACACTTGTCAAAAACCTATTGGATGAGTATATTCCGAACCTTAATCACCTTATCCTTGAAATATATAAGTGTGGGACCTTTATAATCCGAAAAATCATTTCATAATAAAGTAACATCTCAATCTTTCCAAGAGTGCCCCTTCTATCCTCTTATAAAAGGCCCCCACCACAACGACCTTAATCACACCGTCAAAGCCTTTTGGCTCGGCCAAACTCTGCCCAAATACTCTCTAAACTTTCCTCCCTTACTCTTATATGCCTCACATTGGGCAGAAGTCTTCCCAAGGAAGCCTTTTCCTCAATTCAAAAAGAGTTACCCGATTTTAAGGCAATGTCTTCTCTAATGTTGTTTTGTTTTATTTTGCTTCTCCAACCCCTTAAAATATTTTTATTCCTTTCTTTTGTAACAAAAAAAGTATCTACAATATACTAGGATGTTTTTATGATATGTATTTTGTTTACACTAACACACACCTTCGTCTAATGGTTAAAGAACATACTGTTTCTGTGGGTGGTGAAATACTGCCTCACGAAACGATGATTGTTCAATATTCGTTTAACACCTCTAATGGTGGCCATTTTGATGACACTATTTTCATATATGATATATATATTATGTTTATGTTTTCATTATGCTTCTTTATTTCTCATTTATGGCATACATTATGATTTCCATTATGGGTAACCGCGATAATTTCATTTTAGGAAGTGCGGACTACCGCCCCCTCAAAGTGATTTGAATCGTTAATGACATATGTGGGATGTATAAAGGATGGAGTAAATTGTATTATAAATTATATTATACTGGAATTACATTATAACTTTATATAATTATAACTTTATTCCATTAAATACAAAATAGAAATGAAAGTAGCGTTCATGCGTACGTACGACTTACCGTCTCCATGAACGGTGCATTTCATTTCTTACCTCTAAATGTTATGTAATATTATAAATGAATGTATATACTGGATATATATGATGTATATGATATTTAAATCATGAATATAATTAAGGATATAATGGATATTTTACCACATGAACAAAGTGTAATTATAAGATGTTTATTTTTGACTCAAGTACCTAAGATTGACAAAACGACCGTTATAAACATAAATAATTACATAATGTTCATGACATGGTAATAAGTGATATAAAAGGAATAATGAACTTTAAAAAGGTTCTTAAGAATTTAGATATTAACTCTAGTTTATTATTTAGGAGATCAAAGAATGGTCGAGTGAATTCAGACACGAGGTAAGGGAACTTCTTAACCCAATTTCCATTCTTTGGGTTAATCTCCTACTTTCAAGTTATGTCATGATATTATTATGTCCTATCTTGTATTTTTTCTTTCATTATGTGTACTTATAGTGAATAAACATAATAAGATCTATTTTATTTAAAAACCGATCTTTGTAATTGAATTCGTCTCAATCTTCTTTCATTGAGGCATATTTTGTTTTATACACAAATTTCATTTATACGGTGTATAAACCCCTTTGATATTTACTTTTATTCAAAAGAATCTTTTTATACGAAGCATTTTTACTAAACGACAAAATGAATTTTTTTTCTTACGTATTTGGCAAAAACGACTTCTCCACCTCCGTGACTATTATTTGAGTTTCGGCTTCCTATAAAAGCCATAACTTTTTTTTAAATGAAAAATAAATACCAAGTTTTAAATCTCTTTTATTTTGGTTTTGAAAATGGTTTTGAAAATGTTTTATTATATCAATGTGTTGTATTATGATTTAAATGTGGAAATTTTATGTTTCCTTTATACATGTTTTATGTGATACGATTATGTTATGGTTCATGATGTGTTTAAACCTATTCATATGAGGAATGCATTGGACTTAATACGTGACGGGTGGAGCCCACTATAGCTCCTCGATGCATCGGTAGGTCTCATGAGACAAACTAGTGTCTTGGCACGAGGCCTTGACAAAATCTTTTTTGTGGTCTTAGCACGAGGCCTTGGCTACGTGGTTATGATAGTCTGGCATTATGCATTCCATCATTATGAAAGTGGTTATTGATATTGCAAATGATTATTCGACCAGTAGAATATCCATGTGAATAAGTAAATGAAATTATCTCATTTTACTTTTTCCATATTATGTTGAAGATCAAGTTTAAAAGGCTTTTGTTTTAGTTATACATTTTCTTAAATGTTTATGTTTATTTATGAAAGCTTCCTCTATATTGTTATCCTTACTGAGCATCTAAGATCACCCCTTTCAATGTTTTAATTTTTCCAGGATGTGAAGAAGTATTTTAAGAATGACCTGCAGGGATAGTCTGAAGGGGATATGAGTGTGGAAAATGGAAACTATGTTATTGTAGTTTTTCACTTTATGATGTAATATAACATTTATGAATGTATCTAGTGTTTCCAAGGCTACTAAACTATTCGGTCTTTCGAGACTTGATCTTTTGTGATCATGACAATGTTATGCAATAATGCACCGACTCTTGGCAACTGGGGTCGGGGCGTTACATAGAGGCCCTGCTACATATTCCTCAAAGAAATGTGTACTTCAAAAGGAGATGTTTGGAAATCACATAGAACCCCCTCCTACAATGCCACTGGTACCACATTGTTCATATTGAAGGGAACAAAATCATCCCCATTTTCAAATATCCATCATGAGCATTCTCTATGGAAACCTCCTCATGTAGGGTCTCACAGTCGGTATCCACATGTTGTTACTCCATAACTCACTATATGATTAGAGGGGTGAAAACCATAAATTTAAGGTATTACTATTCATCTATATCCACAATGGATGTCTGCAATGAGGCCAACTAATCTAATGCCTCTTTCGGCATCTTCAAGCTAGATCTTATACTGAGGGAATCTTTGACCATATTCCCTATTACATAAATATAGAAAATTTCAATGTCATAGTCCTGGAGGAACACATTCCATCACCTATGTCTCATATTTAGATCCATATGAGAGATTATATATACATGAGACTCTTGTGATTATAGTATACAATAATCTACCAACCCAATAGGATATTTTTCCGTATATCCAGTGCAAAGACTACCACTTCTAGCTCATGATCAGGGGTCATTTAGTTCTTCTTATACTATTCCAACTAGAACAAACCATATGAAATCACCACATTCCACTACATCCTGGCATAAAAAATCCGTGTACTTGATGCAATAGATAACACCATGTAATCAACACCCTCATTTAAAAATCTCAATATTGGACCACTCATAAACCTCTTCCTCATCTCCAGAAAGCACTATTGTCACTTCTCTGTCAACATGAAAGGATTCTCTATTCATTTCAAAGTAGTAAAGGGTGTAACCACTTTAGATATTTCCAAAACAGACATATGATTGTACCCCTTCTGTCCATGGAAACTCCTTACATCAGTAACACTGTTGGGTGGCTCCCAAACAAGAACTTCTTCAACTTTGCTGGATCCAAAACCAATTTTTTGAAACAAAATTTTTTATCAAAGCATGCTTGTTCTGGTATATCTCACTCAATTATCCATGATGTCATCATAGATTTTCATGAAGAGGAATATCACACATGGGCCCAACCAAAATTATAATGTATTGGTTGAGGAATAATATGATACCACATAGAGGGGATCGATGCTAGATACATTGTGGTATACCATAGATTGTGCCCAGATACACTATGGGATACCACAAACCTAATTTGGATATATTAACAAATTAGGGGATCCTTCCAAACAACATTGGGGATACCGAATATCACGAAAAAACACACTTGGGGATACTACATACAAAATTAATGTGTCCAACTAGGTGGAGGATCAGTGCCCTGCTAAACGAGGTTTCATGATTTAACATACTTTACTAGGTGTGAAAGAAGATCGTGGACTAGTACCAGTGAGGGATACCAGACTCTTTTAGGAACATTGTCTCTTTATGAGATTATAATCCAGTTATGTAAACAATATACTATAATGAAACCTTGAGCAAAGGACAAAGGTAATGATTTCTACCTATAATAGTCAAAGCTAAAAAATACCAACATTATCTCAAAGGGACTGTATCAACAACAGAGTCCCAAAAATACAAATGTATATTGAAAAATGAATCCACCATTTGAATGTTATGGGGATTTTAATTTCATTTAGATGGGGTGGTATTAGGCATGTGGAACGACCGTATGGTCAGTCCACTAACCATGGAAGTGGACAGTCCACGGTCGATCCGTGAAACTGCACCATAGTCAACCATGTCGCGGAAGCTCGAGCTATCATGGAGGTCATCCATGATGAACGACCATCCAATGGAAACCCTGAGACTACCCCAGCTAGACCCATGGTCAATCCTTAGTCCAACCCAGATCTAGCCTGGTTCGCTAGGCTGACCCTACCCGTAAGCCCGTCCTGGCCAGCTAGGTCTAACATGGCCTAATTTTTCCGACCTAGCCCACTACACCTGATCCCACTCAGCCCTACCTTTCTCCACATGGTTTTTGGTAATTTCCCTCTTATCCCGCACTATCGCAACTATCATTTAATGTGTCTGAAACCTATTTTCTCCGCACCACCACCACACCAATAAACTAGAACATTGTGCTAAACCCACACTAGTGGTCCCTTCCACGGACAACCAGCCAAGTTTTGATACTAATATTTATGAAAAGAAGGAATATATGTGATTCAATAGTCTATATCTATATAGATATGGCTTCTATTGTCATTTTTCCACTACTTCAGGGGTCCAATTGCATTGGGAGACACCCAACATGTTGATCTGTGACCACGAGGGTCTAACAATAAAGAACCCTAAGAAAAGCGGAGGGAAAATCACAAGAAAAACATTAGTAATGAACCTCATACTTATTCTTGTTGGCATTAATCCATTCTTGTTAGAGAATTAAAAATGAATGACAAAACAATTTAAGAAAACTATTTGAAATAAACCCTATGACATAAATAAATCTTTCTTCAATTAAACTATGGATCAATCTATTTGTGGATTGACCTGTGTTCAACTTGAAAATCACAAATGTGGAAAAGTAATAATAAATCAACTAACATAACATAAATCAGATTAGTAATATATTAAGGATTATCATTGTGTTGTCGTTGTTTCTGCGGATCCTTCGAATCAGTTATGCATTAAATGTTTATCAATGATCTGTCACCTTTTATTATAGTTAGTTATAGAAGCACTCTCTGTATTGATTCATGAGATTTCCTAGGTTTATGCATCTAAAAATAGGTTTATACATATGAATACATTTATGGTAAATGTTTCCATGTCAACAAAAATAATTTTTATTTAAATTATTTAATTACAATTATGTCCTTTCTCAGTTTTTTCCATAGAAGAATCAATAAAACTATGGATAAGTTTATATTAAAGAAAAAAATTATGAAATAAAGAGTGGTCTCATATATCAATACCATTTCACCATTCATTTGTTGTTATGATCTTAAAAATCCAAATATTTTTTATGGTTTCTTTTTTGGTGTCTTTTGCAACAGATGACCCACAATGACCAATATTAGGCAGTGTCTATGGTAAAGTCACCATTTTGAGCTTAATGGTTACATTATATTAATAATCTAGTTAATCATTTATGATTTATTACACTTTTTCTTAAATCTACATAATGGTTCTTTTAAAATTTTAATATTTTTCAATTAATTTTTCCAAGCACATCGGGCCAAGGAAACACACATCTTCTCATGGCCAAGTCTTGATATCAATCCATATAAGTTATAAAAATAATACATGGAAAATATGAGACCATACAATAATTATTTATTCCAAAAAATTATTGAGGGATTAGTTGACAAAGACAAGGACTTGAAGCTATGATCCCATAATGACGAGTCAAATAGACAATCCAATGAAATTTTTTTAAAGAACACCAACCTTAATGGAGTAATTTATTCAACAAGATAACAATTGAGTATACCAAATTCACTCTAGATATTAAATGGAAATAAACTCCAATAACTACAAACAGTCCCAAATGAGGAATCAAAAATAGAAAAACCATTTTTAGGGGAAACATTTACTCTCTTACAATATGAAAAATAATAACCCATACACTAGAATAATAACAATAAAAATGACCTCCAAAAATATTATAAATACATCTTGGATAATTCTAATCACAATCAATGATACAATGTTAGATAATCTATATAATAGTGGCCATGGTGGGTAAATATAAGTGGTGAAATCAACAGATCAAAATAAAAATTAAAATAGACTCAAAAAACAGAAATGGTCAATGGACTATGAATGACATTATTATATGTCTTCTCCCCAATAAATTAATAAATCATCTAAAAACAACAATTGAAGCTCAAGAAAAATCAAAAAAACCATTTAAAAACTATAAGAACAGAGTAATATGGAGTAACAAAAAAACAATCGTACACTACCATTGAATTTAGAAAAACTATAAGACAATTACATCATAATTAAATCCACCTAGATCCAAAAACATCATTACACCAAATAATTTTTTTGATTAATATAAAATTTTACAACACACAAAATTTACCTACCAAACATGAAAAGATAGAATAAAACAAACGATGAAAATAAACATATATGGATTCAAAAATATATTCAATATGTTGAATATTTGTATATTTAGAAGGGGTATAAATGGATCCACAATTCTTATAAGATGATCCTTAAATAAAACTTTATTCGCTAAATAATATTAAAATAGTGATGGAATGCCTTATGTGATTAATGATAACATTGTGATTATTTTCAACTTTCTCATGTTCCGAAAAAACCAATTAATTTCTCATAAAAGTATCTCATGTAAGGAAACCCGATGGTTACATGGTAACATTTTCATACAACAAAAACCTTGATTCCTTTATCACCCTTTTATTTAGGATTCCTCTATCACTTTTTATGAGGATTGAAACAATTATTTCCTTAGGAATTACAACCCATAGAGATTAAATGTTCATAGCATACATTTATACATCCTCACATAATCAAAGGACAAGGGGAAACAATGATAGTAATGATCTAGTTAAATTAATTATTGATCATATAGGGATCAAAATAATTAATTCATATCCACCCCAAAATAGTGGGGAATTCACATGGTGATATAATAGGAATAGTGAATCTCGATCTTATCACATTATCTGGGGAAATATAATTCCATTTTTAAACATTATCACATAATATGTTAATTACTACTTGAAATATTTCTATTTTGATGATTTATAGTAATTGATACAAGGTGGGGTTTTCAAAATAAATATCTTCCACTAGTTATATCTTAATAAATTATGCATAATGGTAGAAAAATATTTTATTACCCTTGGTTTGTGGTAATTTCAACTTTATTCATGTATTTTATGTATGAATAGTGATCAGGCTATGATTATGGAGGGTCAAAGTGGTTTTTAATGCTTTTGAGGATTTTTGGAGGTTTGTGGTTTGAGCATGGTTTGTACAAATCAATTATCCCATCCTGAAAACTATGAAACTTGTGACCAAATGGAAAATAATTCAACATGGTATGGAGATGGTTTAGAAAAACCCTATAGATTTTAAAATTAATACATAAATATATTGGATAATGGGAAAGGAAATAATGTAGAATGGTTTATATAACCATGTGATCTAGCCCTATAAGGGATTGGATTGTGGTAATAGTACTGTACGATTGGAAAATGGTTTTGAAAACCTTGTATGAGGACTATTTATTGTACAGGTGAACCTTATTAAGAAGCTTACGTAATAATAATTAGATATGTAATCACTTTTTCTTCCCTAATCCACCCATAACATGAATTTCAATTTCTTACCAAGCATGGCAGATGTTTCCATTCAATCCAGAAGAAATCGTTTTGTGAATCAATGTGCGTTGGAGGCCCAAAATTTTTAGTAAGTTATCTGTATTCCCCTCTCTTCATTGATACCAAATTACTCTATCTCTATTGGAACCATTTTCCAATTCTGTATGTATTGAATTATTTTTTATGAATGGTTTTTTGATAAAATCATGTTGAATCTAGTGGATGGAATAGAAGTTGTTTTTGGACCATGAAGCTTCATTTTTATTATATTAATTTTTACCAAAATTTGAGAGGTATGTAGCTTCTCTATCGAATACACTTTATTTAGAACATGAAGGATTGGTTTTAATTGAATATTTTTTTGTAATGATTTAATATCATTTTTTGATTCCTGATTGAAATCATGTTTTTGTTTTATATCAGAAATTATGGAAAATTATTGGTTTTTGGGATACATTGTTTTTTATATTTTTAAAATTTTAATTTAAATTAATGGTTTTGTTTTATGATTGTAATGTAACTATTGTTTTTATTTAAAATAAAAAATGGTTTTAGGCAAACTGTAAGGAATATAAATTAGGTTTTGGTAAATGGCATAGCATGATGTTGGTATAAATGGTTTGTAATAAGATGAATGGGATTCATAATGGTTAAGAAGTACCAAAATCAATGGGATAGAGCATGGATGTGAATTTCCTCCATTAATAGTACAACCAATATTGAGTGTATAATTGTTTTTTTCTGTTTGTTTACTTTTAAGAGAATATGAAAAATCGAATGAAAAATGGTTAAAAATCATTATAGATTCTTTCAATGGAAAACAAGTTTTTGAGTTTGATATGATTTTTTTCTTAAAACTATTATATAAAATGCTCTATCATTTTTTTAACCTTGTATATATATTTGGTAACTTTTTTAGGGAAACAATCGTATGTTTAGACTCATGACCTTCTTGGTTCATTTGTTAATTTTCAGAATTCATATATAAATACCCATATAAGAAAAAGGTATCCAATTTTTTTGTGATGCTACTTGATACCATTCCAAGGAAACTGTAGTTGGATCTTGGATTGGGTGAAGTTTAACAAGATATTTTTACTATGGAGTTTTTATTTTTTTGGTCTTTTGGTTTACTTTGAGTATGTATTTTATTTTCCACTAGTACATCAATATGGTTAGTTAGTTTTGTTATATTTTGAGCTGAATTTTTTACTCAACCATAATATATACATTGGTTGGTAATTATTTTTCGTATTTCGATTTTTTATTCATCAAATGGAAAATCGACCCTCAAATATTATTGAGGCCCTTGGAATTTTTTTCTAGCCTTTAGTTTAATAGGGATTTCACCTATGGCCTACTATATCACACTTTACTCTTAATGCCAATTAATATGATAGGGATGTTAAAAGTTATATTTTTATTGGATGTTCAAATTTTATTTTGAGATTAATAGTATTAGATTCATTTAGTACTAATATATTATCAAGAAATTTTGTATCTGTATTGTTCACTTCTTGACATATGAAATCTGGGTAGTTTATTATGGTGTTAGAGTTGGAAATAATATCAATCTGTCTCTTGGAATGGCTGTGAGGATTTGGATCAGTGGTTATTAAAATATAGAATATAAAAATGGATTCTTGAACCAAATTATGTTGAACTTCATGTTTCCATTGAGTTTGGGTATTTAACTGTTTTTAGACACATATAAGGGAGTATTTACCACATCAACAAGGGTTTATTCTATGGGAGATGAATGATATGAATTGGTAATATGAATTCCCAAAAAGAATTCATTTTTTTTGAATATCATTGATTATGAAATGGAAAATATCTATGATTTTTTAAAATGAAATAAATGATTTTTAAAAAAACTTGAATGTTTTTCAATTAAATTTTTAAATTTATAAAATGTTTGAATTAATAAAATCATTGTCGTATATGTGTATATATGGTAAAATTGGATTTCTAATACATAAATTTATAATAAGTGAGATGAAATAGAGTTTATTTCGGGTTATAATTAATGTCCCTAGGTAGGCACTCGAGAAAAAAAACTGGAAGATTCTTCAAAAAAATTGGATGGACCTAATCTATAGGTGAACTAATTGGTTGTTAGAGGAATGGTAAAGGATTTCCTTGTCTTTAAAAATTGTTATAGGAATGATGAAACACGAAAATTAGACTACTTAGTTCAGTTCAAAAAGCTTAATCCAACAATTTTTTGGGGTGATTCCAAGCTAGAAAAAGAAAATGTCATGTTAAAATGGATAAATTGAATATATTATATCCATGGGTCACTAGAATAGCTGAAGGTGAATTTAGAAACATAAATTTTAGAGATTTTGGAATGCTAATGGTTTGAATTACATGGTTAGGAAAATTCAACAACTTTATGATGGTTGAGGTTTTGGAACAATTTTTTTACTATTCATTTTATCATCACACATTTTAAATTTATAGAAAAATTTAATTATTAATTTTTATGTAATAGAATTAGTCAGTGATATAGTATGCAGCTAAATTTTTTAATTTAGTTATATTTTCATTTGAATTTTTGATATGTGAATATTTGACGACATACATATTTGAGTCAGTAATTTAACATTATATTCACATATAAATTTAAATTAATTATATAAAAAATTATTCAAAAATTGTTCATTAAGAGATTGTGGATGAAAGGATTTAAGAAAAATCGTTGTGAAGAGATGGTTTATTCTTATTGAAAAATGTTAGAACTCTAATGTTGTGAATAATAGAAAGAGGGACAACAATATCCAGGGTGGTGGGATACTCTGAAATTAGACAATGGGATCAAAGATCATTACTAGTAAATTGATTACTATACAATGTTTTTTAGCGTGATTCTTTCAAATATATAATGTATGATTTTAATAAATGACCTTCATATTGTAATAATTTCAACCATATGGGACACAATAAATGATATCTTCTCGATTATCCTTGGTTGGATTACATAGACAACTATCAAGGTTGCAAAAAAATGTACCATTTGTTGGTATGAGGATAGAAAAATAATTCTTATTATTATATTTGATTGATAGAATATGATTCTAGGAACACTGTGACTACTCAATGAGAGAAATTGTAGTACCGAAACAAAGAGAAAAAATGTACCGACTATGAAATTGTACGACGTTTAAGAAGTGATCAGGGATGATAAATATAATCTTTTAATGATGAGAGGTACTATTCTCCTCATTTATAACCTTAAGAAGTATTTATTTTATATGGGAAGGCCCCAAATGAATGTCCACTTTCATATTTTTTATAATATGGGTTTTCCAATTGATAATATGACTTATGTGTGATGATGTTTCTATAACTATCAATGTTTATTCATTACTAATGTATTTAATTTTCTTTTGGAATTATATATATTACATGACATTTTGTTTGTATTGGAACACATCTTTCAAGTCACGCATTGATTTTTATGATCAAAATGTTAGATTCATATCACTTGATGGAATAGAGTATATCTTTGTAGATGATTGGGATTTAAAGGATAGTAAAGAATGAATTTTAGAACCAATGGTTAGAGCCATATCTTAAAATTTCTAATTTCAAACCATGAAATATGTGGATGATATATGGAATAGAAATTTTCTTACTATTATTGAGCAGTATCCTGACATTCTCCCTCACAATTTATCGAGGATTCCACCAAAAATATAATAGGGGGTTTTAATTGATCTCCTACCATGGTCTAATCCTTTCCGACTTATGTATTATTTTATTTAACTAATATATTTATGAAATTGAATGCGATGTTATAACATATTTAATGGAAATGGTTTCATTAAATCAAATACACCACTTTGGGCAGTTCATGTATAGTTTGTAATGAATGTGGATGTAACTCTAAAAATTTCAGTAGATATTCCTAATATTAACAATGTTATGATATTAAATTGGAATAAAAAATAATGAATTGAAAAAAAATTCTATCAATTGAGTGGTTCACAGTGGTAATTTAAAATTTACTTTCATTTGGGATATCACATATTTTTATTCTAGAAGTAGGATATTATGAGGACATCTTTCAAAGTAACAAATGACCATTAAATTTATATAGTTATTCATTTTTGTCTTTAGAAATCAGTATATATATTTACGGAATTTAATAATAAAATATTTTAGGGATATTTGATTTATTTATCGTTCTATTTTTAGATTATATAATGGTGTATTGTAGGAAAAAAGTATATCATGGGTAACTATTGATTATAGTGATGGGTATCTTGTAGGAACATATTATGTTTCAAAAATCATCAAATTGGAATTTATCGAAAATAATATGTATGTTTCATTGTAAATTTCATTTAAAAAAACGTTTTAATATATATAGAAAGCTAAATGTTATTATCCCTTGGAAACTATAAAATAATTTATTTGAGATATGTAATTACATTGTCCATGTTAAATACTATATATAAT
Organism: Viscum album; assembly: GCA_963277665.1. NCBI lineage: Eukaryota > Viridiplantae > Streptophyta > Magnoliopsida > Santalales > Viscaceae > Viscum > Viscum album. The sequence continues at coordinate 1,078,329,673 of OY728137.1, read as the reverse complement.
TGGTATGTATTTTTTCATGTTTTGAATCCATGATTTTAAATTAGATAAAGAAATATGTTCCTTTATAGTGGAATGAAGAATTTCAGACACCATTTCAAGAAGTTATGGTTTGAATTACATCATCCGATAGACTCATTATTATAGGTTTTAAAGAGGATTGTGTAGTCTGTTATGATGGATCAAGATATGGATTGGAATTTTTTATCATGCAGTTATATCGTGTGGTTTCTTATACTTAATGATAGTTACACAAGCTTGATAATAAATACCCAACATATGATTTGCAATGAAATTATTTTGTACATCCATTAAATACGTTCTGTCATTAACTCTTTATTGAGAAATTAAAAAAAATTGTAATATATCCGTATTGAAAACATTTTACCACAAAGATATTAGAATTTAAGACAATGAAAATGGATAGAGTAACTATAGTTCTTTCACCTAAACGTGATGTATACACTAGTAAATGGAATTATATAGAATATTAAATGTCTATAAATCCATATGGTTTGTTAAGAAATGAGGCCTCAAACTGATTTAATCTTAGGAAATGAATAATGAATATGTAACTAGAATTCATGGAAGAATATAGTTTTTCATTTTTAATTACATTTTTGTTTTTTCATGATTTGGTTAATCATGTTAGAAAGGATCAGACATCCAATCCTGAATTTTTTGTGATGAGGACAAAAATATGTTATAGGGACAATATTAAGGGATATAAAATGGATGGGAATTTTGTGTTTCAGTTTGGAGATTAGATATTCAAAACTTTTTCATATCATGATTAAAATAATACTAGCTTCAACCTTTTGAGATAAGATGTTCACTATGGGATTTAAAAGAAAATATAAACCATGTTAAGATTCATTTTGGTGGATTGGCATTATAAGTGATATAGAGGAGTATGTCTCAAGATTTCTCACATGTCAGTAAGTAATGATAGAATCACAAATGAAAAGAATGTATGTTATAGTATGTACTAATTCCAATTTTTAAATTGTAGCATAGTTTCATGTGTTTTAAAATCGGTATATCATTGATAGTTTTGAAACTTGAGGCCATATGGGTGATAGTGAATCATCTAACAATGAAAGCTAGCATTATCCCAAATCAAAAAACTTATTTGGTGTAATACTTCACCAAAATATATATTTAAGAAAATATTAATATACACAAAATTCTGGTATCGATCCTATCACAAATATACATTAGGTTAGTGTCTCATTTTATTAAATAATTGTAAAAGACCCTTAAAAATAGATGAATTTGAGAATTTAGTAACATCCCCAAGGGATGGATAGTCTGAATGGATAATCCATATATTGGAGTACATGCGTAAGAATCATGTCATTAATTTTTTTTTGGATTCTGGGAGAATCAATGACCACTTTTATAGGCATCATACAATAAAAATTTTGTGTCCTTGATTCACTTGGATCATTTTGAAGAATATTATAGGTTCCCTTGTTTTCTTCTACTTTTTTGTGAAAATAAGTCAGAATTCACTAATTTGACCATTCATTGTGCATGATACAACAATGAATATTTAGTTGATCTGAAATTGGATGTAGAAAGCTCAATGTCATTATAAATAATATGTGAATCATATTCGGATATTGTTTTCATTTTAGTTGAGTGATCATATTTTCTTGGGAGTCGATATAAGGATTGGGCATCATCATTTTAGTATTCAAGTAAAATATTGTTCTCATAACATAGAAACTTTTTATATACATCAAAAAGTGGGTGAGGTGGAATAACTTTAGCCTTTTCTATAAGATTTATTTAAGAGTGAAATGTTTTTGTTGTACCTCAGTTGAATACGTATAATTCTAATCCTAAAAATTACTGTTGATGGGATTACATTGACTAATAGCCAGATTCTATATTGATTCATGAGACATTATGTATTGTATACATCAAATAGAATATCTTATATGCATAAAACACCATTCTAGTGAATTGTTTATAGATAAAAGGTTGGATTCATGAAGAAACATGGGTGTATGAAAGTTAAATGGTGGTGAGATAGCCTAATAAATTATAGGAAAACAAGGGATTACAAATTTATGAGTATGGAAATTACAGTGGCGAGGAGAATATTGAACCCTGATTTTCTGTACAAGACACTTTATTATATATATATATATATATTGGATTCTATATTGGGAGGTTCAGAATGATTTTCATGATTTGGAAGATTTTCTGTAGGTGAACATTTTTAGAATGGTTATAAAAACTATTCACACCTTCCCAAAAACTATGTGTCTTGTTGAATGATAAAGAATAGACTTTCATGGATAGAAGAAGTTTTGGGAAAATTTTGTGAATGTACAGGGGAAACTGTGTATGTTCATATAGAGTAAACTATATGAGCCAACCGTGTATGGGGATGGATTAAGGGTGTAGTACCACATGGTTGAAACATGGTTTTCCAAATTTTTCTTCCAATCATTATGTTTTATAGGATTTCATCCATAAAAAGTGGATATAATATGAATTAGGTATTTAAGCACTCTTCCTCCCCTAATAATCCAATAACATCATGTATATTTTATCCAATGTAGTTTTAGATAATCCCCTTTGATCCTAGAAATTTCCTTAGGATAATAAATTTGTTTTGTAGGATCAAATTTTTAAGTAAGTCCATGTTCATCCACGTTCTTCATATATTCAAGGTTCTTCTCTCTCTCTCTCTCAAGGAACCACATATTCATTGTGTTTTAGATATATATATTTATTATAAATGGTTTTATAAATAAATGTTGTTAGATCCAGTTGAGGGAAAATGGGATCTGCTCAAATCATTTAGTTTTTTATGCCACACTACTAGAATTTTATACTTTACCGATGGTTGTAAACCCTTGGTAAAGGCCTGGAAACCATTGGTATATAGTATACCAATGGTTCGATCAACTATTGGCAAGTAAGGCGTGATAATAGGCATATACCACTTGTTCTGTGAAAACTGTTTGTACTGGTGTCACAATAGAAGGTATACCAATTGTTCATTACAAACCGGGGGTATATGTGTCTTAAACTATAACATATACCAAAAGTTTACAAATAGTTGGTATATGTGTGTTACACTTATACCAATGGTTAGAAATCGTTGGTATAGAGGGAATATGTCATGCCATAAGGCTATACCAATGTTTTTGTTATAACCGTTGGTATAAACATATACCAATGGTTATAAAAAACTGTTGGTATAGTTAAATAATAGTATCTATACCAATGGTTTTGAAACCGTTGGTATGCCAAAGCTCAACTCCACAACAGCGGGGCCCTCTCCCCTCTCCTGAATTTCATGCAACAAGACAGCAACCCCTCTCCAGACCTGCAACAACACCAACACAAAATCCCCAACCAAAGTATTCAAAATTTAGAATTCATTCTAGAATTTTGAAATTTAGAAATTTAGAAATTCAAATGAAATAACACCTATAATAGAAAAAGCCTACACGTTATAGGAAATGCAATAACACCCATAAGAGTATGCAAAATTTATAACTCATTCCTCACTCAAACCAAAATACCAACACACATAAGAGTATTCAAAATTTATAATTCATTCCTCACTCAAACCACAACACCAATACACAGAACAGAAAAAACCTACATGTTATAGGATGCACATGGGATGTTTAGCCATGGTCTTGGGTTGAGTATCTTAAAACCAACAAAAAAACATTGGTAGAGTGGCAAAGATCATTATACCTATAAGATAGACAAGGGTAGTGGTCATGTGCTTAGACATAGGATGATTTATAGGAAGAACATGGAATGTTTATATTCCTATAATGATTATGTATCCATGTATAAATGGTTCCTGGTGTGTTAGTGGGAATCATTGGCCAATCGCGGCATATAAGATGGGTTACCGGAATATCATACATTGTTTTCAAAGACTTTTCAATTAGAATAAAGAGGTATGTGGCTAATTTTTATTTTCTCTCATGGGTGTGATGTGAGATGAATCCCCATCATGGGTAGTGGGTATGAATATTCAATTAAGTCTTTGGTATTGGGTTCCCAAAGGGGATTTTTATTTGTCCTAGAACCCATTGTTTGAGGATGGGATTGAGGTGATCCATGGGGTTATGGTGTCACCATATGTATTCCTCACCATTGGGGTATTTTTATGAGACTTTGAAACTTATTTTTAAAGAATCAATGTGTAGACTTGTTGACCAATTTGTTATACAGTATGCTTGAGTGTTCATAGGTTTCATATGAAATCACAACATTTCATTTATTTGTTGTATGATATTGTATAGAATGAATGACCCATGATTGAGAATTAGAACATGAGTGTTGGTGCATTTTAATGATGGGATGTCGAGACTCATTCTTAATATATGAAAAATATTAAAACTTGGTTAAGCCTTACCAATTTGGAGTGTAGAACTAAAAAATTGATTGACATCAGATGGATCTATAGGGAGGAAGGAGTTCCCAGCCTAGGTAAAGAGAGAGAGATGTAGTTTAGACCAAATCAAAACAGAAAATAAAAAAATAGATGAATAACATTACTACATATAGATTAGAACTAAATAATTGAGTGGGGGGTTGTCCGGGGGGTGGGGGCTATTCAGGTGGTGTGTGGGGCTATCTGGGGGGGTGGGAGGGGTGTCCGGGTGGTGCAGTGGGCTATCTGGGGGGTGGGGGCTGTCCGGGGTGAGTGGGGGCCGTCCAGGGTGGGGGGGATATCCAGGGGTTAGGGGACATCTGGGGTAAGGGGGGCTGTCCATTGGGTTGGGGGGCTGTCAGGGGGGTGGGGGCCATCCGGGGTGGGGGGCTGTTGTCTGGTGGGTGGGGGTGGGGGGAATTTTCTTTTGGTGGGGGGGGATGTCTGGGGTGGGGGGGCTGTTCGGGGTGGGCGGGCTGTCCGGGGGGTGTGGGGGGCTATCCGGGGGTGAGGGGGGTTGTCTGGGGTGGGGGTTGTCTGGAGTGTGTTTTCAGCAACCTCGGTCACACGACACCTCTGAATGATGGGTCGTCTTGTTGACTATTTCAAAATTAACCCACTCTTTGTTGTCATCTGATTTCATGGTATCATGAGGCCGTTTGGCCAGCTGGGACCACCCCATGCACGCTTTTCAAGTGTACCAGACACCTAAAAACACATATTCTACCATGTCATGAAAAACGCACGTCTGAATGATGTTTCGTCTTTTTTTACACCTCACGAATAATAATTAGTGTGTTTTACTGTGATTTCAAGTCATTCTGATATCGTTCAGTATGTATTTTACTGTAAAATTCATGTTTTTGTCATTTACGACATGATGAGTGTGTTATTGGCCACCGCGGTCACATGACACCTCTGGCTGACTTCAATTCTACCTGACTATTTCACAATTCACCCACCCTTTGTTTTCGTCTGATTTCATGGAATTCTAGGGTCGTTCGAACGGTTTTGACAACACCATGCATGCTTTTCAAGCGCACCAAACACCTAAAAAACGCATATTTAGTCGTTCCATTCAAACCGCACGTATGAATGATGTGTCGTCTCCTTGTACACCTCAACAATAAAAAATAGGGTGTATTTTGTGATTTCAAGTCATTCTGATGTTTTTTGGTATGCATTCGACCGTTAAATGCATGTTTTGGCCACTTACGACACGCAGAATGCGTTTTCGGCCACCACGGTCACACGACACCTCCTATTGATGTGCTGCCTGAACGACCATTTCATAGTTCAATCACCCTTTGTTTTTGTCCGATTTCATGGCATTCTGAGGACGTTAGGTGGGTTTTGATCCCCTCGTGCACGATTTTCAAGCGCGCAAAACACCTAAAAATATATATTCAGCTGTTCCTCACAAACCAGGCATCTTAATGACGTGTCGTATTTTTGTACACCTCATGAATAATAATTAGGGTGTTTTTGTGTGATTTCAAGTCATTCTGATGTCGTTGGGTAAGTATTTGACCATATAACACATGTTTTGGCCCTTTACGACACGCATAGTACCTTTTCGGCCACTGCGGTCACACAACACCTTCGATTGATGTGTCGTCTGGCGGACCATTTCTCAATTCACTCACCCTTTGTTTTCGTCTGATTTCATGGTATTCTGAGGTTGTTCGGCAAGTTTTGACAACCCCACACATGCTTTTCAAGTGTGCCAAACACCTAAAAACACATATTCAATAATGGCATGCAAGCCGCACATTCAAATGACCTGTCGTCTCTTCGTACACCTTACGAATAATAATTAGAGTGTTTTTATGTGATTTCAAGTCATTCAAATGTTGTTCAGTATGCATTTGACCGTTTAACGTATGTTTTGGCCATTTACAACATGCGAAGTGCGTTTTCGGCCACCACTGTCACACAACACCTCCGATTGACATGTTGTATGGCCGACCATTTCACAATTCACCCAGCCTTTCTTGTTGTCTGATTTAATGGAATTATGAGGTCGGTCAGCTGGTTTTGGCCACCACATGCATGCTTTTTAAGCAGGCCAAACACCTAAAAAACCATATTTAGTCGTGCCACACAAACCATGTCTCTGAATGACGTGTCGTCTCCTCATACACCTCATGAATAAAAATTATGGTGTTTTTGTGTGATTTCAAGTCATTCTGATGTCGTTCAGTATGCATTTGACCGTTAAATGCATGTTTTGGCCATTTACGACACATGGAGTGCATTTTCAGTCACTGCGGGCACACAACACCTTTGATTGACGTGACTTCTGGCCAAACATTTCACAGTTCACTCACCCTTAGTTTTCGTCTGATTTCATGGAATTCCGAGGTTGTTCGGCTGGTTTTTACCACCCCACGCACGATTTTCTAGCGCGCCAAACATCTAAAAAACACATATTTAGTCATGGCATGCAAAACACGCATCAGAATGATGTGTCATCATTTTGTACACCTTACAAATAAAAATTAGTGTTTTTTTGTGATTTCAAGTCATTCTGATGTCATTTGGTATGTATTTGACCATTAAACGAATGTTTTCACCATTTACGACACACAGAGTGTGTTTTCAGCCATTGCGGTCACACAAAACATCTGATTGACATGTAGTATGTCTGACCATTTTATAATTCACCCACCCTTTCTTTTGATCTGATTTCATGGAATTCCCAGGGCGTTCGGCTAGTTTTGACCACCCCACGCACGCTTTTCAAGCACTCCAAGCACCTAAAAACACATATTCAGTCGTGTCATGAAAACCACACGCCTGAATGACATGTATTCTCTTCATTAATCTCATGAATAATAATTAGGGTGTTTTTTTGTGATTTCAAGTCAAGCTGATGCCATTTGGTATGCATTTGACTATTAAACGCATGTTTTGTCCATTTACGACATGCAGAGTGCGTTTTCAGCCACTGTGGTCACACGACACCTTTGATTGATGTTTCGTCTAGCTGAACATTTCCTAGTTCACCCACCCTTTATTTTCGTCCGATTTCATGGCATTCTGAGGTCGTTCGGCTTGTTTTTACCACCCCACACATGATTTTCAAGTGCACCAAGCACCTAGAAAACACATATTCAGTCGTGTCGTGCAAACCACATGACCAAATGACATGTTGTCTTTTCATACACCTCATGAATAATAATTATATCTTTTTTCTAATGTATATACACAATCTGAATTCATTTGGTTGGTTTTCTGTATTCTGGTTGTTGTTTTCACTTAAAATGTTGCCCATTTCAATGAAAAGTGAGACACTTTGAGTGGTTCTGGCCACACCACAATTCGGATTGAGGGGGTATTGACTCTTAAACGTCAAAAACGACCCATGGATCGTTTTCCTAAATTTTCAACAGAATCTGAATGCGTTTGGTCAGATTTACGTATAGCAGTTATTATTTTCACTTAAAATCATGTCCATTTCAAATAAAAGTGAGACAGTTTGAGTAGTACCTGCCACATCGGCCCTTGGACTGAGGCAGGGTTGATCTATACACGTCACATATGACCCATGGATTGTTGTCCTAATGTTTCAATAGAATACAGAATGACATTGGTCATTTTTTCGTATATCAGTTGTTGTATTCACATAAAATGATGTCCTTTTGAATGAAAAGAGAGTCTTTGAGTGGTGTCGGCCACACCATGCCTTAGATTGAAGCGAGTTTGAATCGTACACGTCAAAAATGACCCATGGATTGTTCTGTTGAAGTATCAACACAATCTGAATGCATTTGGTTGGTTTTCCGTATGCTAGTTGTTGTTTTCACTTAAAAAATTTTCCATTTCAAATAAAAGTGAGACACTTTGAGTGGTGTCGGCAACATCGCAGCTCGGATTGTGGTGGGGTTCACTCGTACACATCAAAAATAAACCATGTATAGTTTTCCTAGAGTATCAACACAATTCTATTGAATTTGGTTGGTTTTCCGTATGAAAGTTGTTTTTACTTAAAAGAGTATCCATTTTAAACAAAAGAAAGACACTTTTAGTGGTACTAGCCACACCGTGCCTTAGATTGAGGCGGGTGGGGGGGGCTATCAAGGGGGGGTAGTCTGAGGTCAAGGGAGGAGAGTGGGGGGCTTTCTGGGGTCCATGAATGAGATGGGTAATGTATCTAAAACTATATCTAGGTATCATATATCAAATTCTTCCAGTACTGCGAACCGCCGCGGGGTGTCGTCCTGGAGCAGGGCCAAATCACGGCAATACCGCAGCGTGACCACGGCGTGACCACGAAATTACCACGGCATGACTGTGGCATGTTGTCCTAGTCCAGCAACATCCACGGGGCAGCATCTTCCGGCTAGGATTCCAAATAAATCATATGTAGTTGTCCTTCACATTATAGAAACTGTTCTTATGTTATAAAAATAGACTCTTGATTTGGGATTTTGGTATGATAAAGATATATGTTTTTTGTTTTTTGTTTTTAAAAGTGGTACTAGGTAGTTGAAACTACTAATTGAGAGTCAACTAATCACACTCTAAACTATCACTGTGAGTTATCATAGATAGCGCACCTCCGTTGGAGGGGTTTTATTATAATAACTTGACTTTATTTATCAAATGAATCAATTATATCAAAGAAAAATTATTCCAGATATGCAATTCAATATAATTAAGCAGAATTAAGAAAGAAGCTAACTTCAATTTAGAGCATTCTTAAATTAAAGAGGCTTCCGTATTTGGTCAAAAATAAAGAGTTATACTGAATTCAAAAATATCCATACTAGTGTGAATTTTTTTTTTCAAAAATAAAGAGTTATAAAGAATTCAAAAATTTAATGGATCAATCTACCCTTGATCACCATCACTATCACCACGGTCATCTTCTACCTCATCCTCACCACCATCTTTGTCATTGTCGTCATCTTCGTCATCATCCTCATCCTCTTCCGTGGCTTCATCCTCTCCCTCAGCCCCATCCTTTCCCTCGTCCTCATCCTCATCCTCTCCCTCGTCCTCTTCAGCATCCTCATCATCACAAGGAACTTCATCATCTTGACTTCCACTAGAACTGCCGCCTGGTGCATTGGATAATGCCCCCATCGATGAAATATATTTCTGACAAGCCACGCTAGCCTCTAGTAGAAGTGATGAAGATAAAGCTTTGATCAGTTTCATAAATTCTTTCTCCCTAGATTGAAAATATTATTCCAACTTTGTTACCATTTTATCATAATTTATTGCATTCTCTTTGACCTGTTCCAACTCGGTTGTACTAGAATGGATACTTGGAGAGGACCAATACCTCGTCAGGACTATATTATTACCAGGTCAGCAGCGTACTTGACCAGAGTAGTCATCTCCAATATCCTGATATAAATGATTATGAGGCCCTAAATTGTTAGGCTCCTGGGCATCAAGGGCCTCTAAATCAGCCTATTATAAATATTAATAGATTATTAAATTTCTAAATAGATGTCAAAATATGAAATAAACAAATTAAAACTTACAATCTTTTCTTATGTGTGTTCATTAACCGCAGTTCCATATCTTTTCCTTCTACTCGAGCTAAAAACATTTTATCGAGGGATACGTCCTTCAATATTCAATTTGTGATTCTGTAATGGAATTGAAACAATATAAAGTGAAAGTATAGTCATATATTCAATATTCAATAAATCACATAATTTAAGTAGGAAAAATTAAAAGGGAATGTCCTAAAAGAAAAATTATAAACAACTATATCGTACTAGTGGCCTCTCATAATCTGACATAGTTGTGCACCCCAAAGTGTGGAGGTATTGCTTTGAATCATTGATGTTTTTTCAGAAGATTCCTAATTAATTTTGGTAGAAAAATGTTTTATTGATAAAAAGGGGGGATATTGTTCTATCGGGCAGTCAACCAAGATAGGTAATGTCTCCAACTCCGCACCCACTATATCACACCAGCCAACACAAAGCTCATGCTTATACTCTCTCCAAAGCTCTCCTAGCTCTTTTAAACATACTATTCGTGCATCATCGCCATCAGGGAAGTTAAACTGAAGCTGAAACACAATAAATTAATTTATATAAATACAAAGAAAATACTACTTTAAATCCAAAATATTTTTTACCCAAATTTGTGCCCATGAATTATCCTTGACTTCATGTGGCAGAAGTCTCCAAGAGAGAGGGATGACCGGAACGATGTCGAAGTATTTTCCTAGCGTTGCAAAAAAACACCGACATTCCTGCCCAGATTTATCAATCATCTTTCCATCATCATTTTATTCAACCATCAATTGTGTCTGGTAGTTCCATACCGCACACAAGTGAGTTTGCCCCCTCCCCTGCCTCCTATTAGTAGATGAATCTGTTATTAAAGAAAAAAATTATCAGTACAAGTTATAATAAATAAATTGGTATATATATTTGTTAGAGTTATATAAATATACATGTGGTAGTCGGATTAATGGGCGTCACAGGATGTGCAGAAGCTAAAGGAATATCTTTTACAGGTGGAGTGTCCTTTAGTGTACGCTCCTCACCCACATACTATATCGGAGTATGTGTTGAAGAATGTGGGATATAATAGCTCGAAGATAATGAACTAGAGGAAAAAGATGATGGCACATACGTTTTTCCAACTGGTAGTGTAAACATTGGAGGCATAAATATCCCATCTGTCCCTAAAGACACAACAAGATCAAAATGTGTCATAGAGGATACGTCTGTGGTAGGGGCCTAGTCAAATCGGGAACGACCAGTGGATCGTCTAACTCTCGCACCACGAACCCTCATACTACCAGCCTCAGTACCGTGACCACTAGATGATTGTCTAACTCTGACACCCCCCCCCTCCTACCACCAGCCTCTGTACTGGGAGAAATATCAAGCTCCTCATCAGATATCTCTCATCTAGGGTGTGGATCCTGAAAAAAAGTTTAACACAAAAGTAAACACATGATATTATATATTATTGAAATATATATATTTGAAATAAAATACTCAAAACATGGATGAGTGGAGGAATTCCCATCTGTTTCATGCGACGATTCTTTTCTGTCATCTTTTTCTTCCACATCTCTTCAATGGGTGTCATTTATTGCAATGAAAACAAATATGGAAGTAATTAGAATTAGATAACTAATGTGTAACCCAAAAAACAAAATATTGAAAACCCATTCTGAAAAAAACATAAAGAAATAGAAGATTTATGGTGGTTTGAACGTATGTACTAGGATACACACTCTGAAAGATGTAGGTGAAACATGTAGGTGAGAACATGATTGTATGATTCTCTATATTTCCCCCCACAACTTTGGGTACACAATAAACTTTGACAATTGAGCTATTAGAGTCATCATAAGTAATAAACGAATTGATTCCAATTGCAGTTGGGATAGTGTCAACTTCATCATCACCATGATCAAAAACATGTCTGGAATTTACTTAAATAATTACACAAAATTTAGAATGATAATTATCTTTGATATAAAAACCTTGTTTCACCATTGATGCCAATACATATGGTTCATCGGTGGAAAGAGTGCGAGTCATGTCAATAAATCGAAATCCACAATCATCAATAAAGGTATCTTGCCTCATCATTTAATCAAACCATTGACATTTCATCATCTCGAATCGACCATGCGAGTAAAAATATAAAATTATTATTTTCTCCATGACTCCATAATAAGATACATTTTCAGAACGAGTTCTATTATCCAATGAACTGAAATAACAGTCTTTTGTGGTAGTTATCATAACACCATCATGTTGTGTTCTCATGTTTCTTTCTCATTAAGTGATAATAAATTTGTATTTATTGATCACAAGTGATTTACAAGCACATACCATGGTATTAGGACCAAAACCCAAAGCTCTTATTTCCTCAAGAAATAGAGTCTGTAGGAATACTGAATTCCTGAAATATATATAAATAGTAAACTTAATTAAATATTATTTTTATTTAGTTATTACAGAAATATTTTTACCTTCAATTTCAACCAATCAGAAAACCCTTTTCAATGAAAATTCTCTTTCCTTATTAAAGATAAAGAACTATGCTTTCTATATATCAATTCATTATGTTCCCTGTAGATAAAAATAATATTAGTTTAACAAATATTTAAAATTATAAGAGATAAGATAAAAGAAACATTTACAATTTACATACATGATATACTCATCGAACAAATCAAAATTGAACAACACTATGTGATGTGACATCTCTTTCTCTTCAAAGCTTAATGTCATCAATGTATATGATCGTGGAATTCCTCTTGTCTAAGGAAGTGATGGAAAACTGGTTTCAATTTTCTCATACTATTCTTCTTCATTTCTCATTGGTCTGTTTATTCTCGTAGTAAGATCAGAAAAATACATTGAGTAGAAATCCATATATTCTTGAGCCATGTAACCATTCACAATAGAACTTTTGGGATAATTCTTATTCTGAATATATGATTTTAATGTGTACATGTTTCTTTCAGTTGGATACATCCAACGGAAAGAAACAGGTCCTCCAATAAGTATTTCTATCAGAAGATGGATAGTCAGATGCACCATGCATGTAAAAACTTATGTAAGGAATATTTTCTCTAACTCACACATGATTAATGGTGTCTCTGCCAACAGTTTTTACAAGAAGGATTTGGAAAAATTCTTAGCACAAACATCTCAAAACAAATAGCACAACCGAATAACTAAGACTCTTACATTATTGGACAAGAGATGACGAATTGTAATTGGAATAAAATCATGAAAAAGGACGTGAAAATTATCATTCTTCAATGATTTCAACATCAACTATTTTCTGTTGACCCGTTTTGATATATTTCTTGAATATCCATCAAGAACATTAATAGTCTCTAGCACTTCTAGAAATTGATTTTTTTCAACAGGTGGAATCACATAAGAAGCACATGGAACTTGCCATTTATTTTCACTGATACAGACATGATGCAATTCTAGTCTGATCCCCCAATATACCAAGTCACACTGAGATCATAAATCATCTTTTGTCTTCCCATTGACATTTAGAAGAACCTAAAGTAACATTTCACATATATTCTTTTCAATGTGAATTACGTCTAATAAATGACGTAACAAGTTGGTTGACCAATACGACTACTCAAATAATATACTCTTATTCTTCCAATTGTAATAGAAATTATTTGAAACATGTTTACTCTTTCTAGATTTCATTACATCCTTCACAAATGAATAACTAAAATCTTTCAATTCATTAAGCACATCAGTTCCAGACATACGTTGAGGTGGATCATCAGTCTCCATGGTATTGTCAAATCTTTGATGATTGTATCTATATGGATGGTTCATTGGAAGGAATCGTTGATGACCCATAAAACTAAAACAACGACGATATGTCAGTCTTCTCAATCAAGTATTTTTATACAAACAAGACATGACAATTTTCCTTTTGTGCTCCATCCAGACATCATTGCATAAGAAAAAAATCATTGATCATCCTCATAAGTGTAGCACACATCTGGAATATGTCTTTCAAACATGCATCGTATGTAGGCACACCCACATCCCAAATAATTTTCAACGCTTTTATTAAAGGTTGCATGTATACATTTATATCATTTCCAGGATCAGAAGGGCCAGATATCAGTATACTCAAGAAAGTGTAAGGATTTTTCATACACAACCATGGGGGAAGGTTATAAATGTGTATGAAAATAGGCCGCGGGTTGTGTGAAGTAAAAATATTCCCAAATGCATTAAAACCATCACATGAAAGACCCAGTCTCACATTACGCATGTCGGTTCCAAATTCAGGATATCAAGAATAAAATCTCTTCCATGAAAATCAATCTACAGGGTGAACAAAATCTTTATTATTCTTTTTTCTCTTGGTGTCATTCCATCACATTCTTACTGATATTTCATCAGACATGAAAAGGTTCTGTAATATTGGGATCAATGGAAAGTTCCACATTACATTTTTTGGCACATGAGATGGTGTTCCATCATCTTTTGGCTTCCATCAAGATATTCCACATTTGATACAATCATTTCTTTTAGCAGTTTCCTCCCAAAATAAGATGCAATCATTCAGGAAAGCATGATTTTTTTTGAGAATCCAAGTTCATCAACTAACTTCCATGACATATAGTGGTTTGAGGGAATATCTACATCATTTGGAAGTAACTCCTTCAAGAAGGTAAGAATGTAATCGATTGTAGTATTTGAAATCACATACATATTTTTCCCATGAAACAATTGGATTAAAAATTCCAACTTTTTCATTTTACCACATTCCTGATATACTGGAGTCATCGCAACATCATTCAATTTTTTCACTCTATCAACATCATCATTTTCATTGGACGCATCATGTGTACTGGTATTGAAATATTGTTGGCTGACCATCCTTTCCTTCTCATGATGATGAATAAATAGAAACTGATCTATATCAAACTCTCCAATTCAGTCCTATAATTTGGATCATCAAAATTTTGAGATTCCATTTTCTCTCCATTGTGATACCACACATAATAGTTTGTTTGGAAACCACATTTGGTTAAATGATAGCTAAATGCTTCATGACTCAACCAAGGTATTCCAACACAATTAGAACATGGGCAGTGTATGAGACCACTATTTGAAGCCTTGTCAAATGGAAAATCTAAAAAGCTGTTCAAATTATTTTTAAAATCAGTTGAAATCCAATCAGTTTCAGACATCCAACTTATATCCATTCTGTAAAAAAATTGCAATAATTCATTTCAAATCAATTCAATAATATCGAAGTTCAATCAAAAAAATATTTAGTTAAATGAAAATTGTTTACTGTAAATAAAATCATAACTGACACATTACTCTATATGATAATCATATTAAGAAATAGAAAAAAATACAGTGTATATAAGAAAATAAGATACAGAATTTCTAATGCCTATATTCAAGGATTGCCAAGTAAGATGTTGGAAGTGGATCAAAGAATACATAATCCTTAAGGGTCTTGTTGGGAGTACATGAGTTTTATACTTTAACTTCTTCAGGGAGATCAGGATGAGGAGTAGGATGAGGATCACCTCAAATGTAGTTATGGCCTCATCAAGTTTCACGTTAACCATGGACTAAAGGATCCTAGGTTTGGGTCCATAGATCATTAGTTGGTAGGGTGTATTCATTTAATCATGTCCTAATTGATTTTGGAGAGGGACCTTAAATAGTTATAGTTATGGATTTGATTATATTAATTCTATTTGTTCCCTAATGCACTACTCGGTCTTCACATTCAGTTATTTCTAATATAATTTTTTATTTTTTGTGGTTCTTGATATGTTTTTTTGCTATTTTTTAGGGCCTTAATACAATCCTTTATAATAGGATGGATCATTATTAGAAATGTCCAGTGTTTCCTGTAGTGTTTGTATGTTATAGACATTAATGGTTTATCATGATCAAATATATTAAGAACGTTGATGTTATTTTTGGTACGTGACAGTATACGTATTATAAATATAAAATTGATTTTTATAATAAGTGGATTTATTTTACCACCCCTAAGGACTTGGAGTACATAATTACGTGGGATTGAAACATAGAGGTATGCAGAGCACGTCATGACTAGCCATGATTGGGTCAATTATGGAAAAGATGGAATGTGTAGTTCTATGAATGAGGGGGCACTGATGTCCAGGGTCTAGGGAGGAGGGTGGGGGCTGTCCAGGTTCTAGGAAAGAGGGGGGCTATCCTGGGTCTAGAAAGGTGCGTGTGGGTTGTCCGGGGTCTAGGGAGGAGTGGGCTATCTAGGGTCTAGGAAGGAGGGTGGGGGGTTGTCCGGGGTCCAGGGAGGAGGGTGGGGGGACTGTCCAGGGTCCATGAAGGAGGGGGGTTGTCTTGGGTCTAGGAAGTAGGGAGGTTGTCTTTGGTGGACCTCAAAACACTGAATGGGGTTCCACTCTATAGTTCTGTGAATATATTATACAAATCTACAAAGATTCCACATATAAACATGAAAACATTAAATCAGTGCCTACTGTAATTTCATGACATTTAAGGGATATGTGTTTTGTGAAAAGCCTATAAATTACAGTTATGTTCATGAATTATGGTTTTTTTCCAATATGTGTATGGAATTCAGTAATGAGGATGATTTATTCCATTTAAACAATGTTATAGTGTAAGTTTGGGATGAATTATTGCATTTAACCAGTGTTCTAGTTTATTTTTAGGTGAGGTGAGTTAGAAACCATGTTAGGCATGTCATTAGAACATGGGTTCTTCTATTTAACCATGTAGTATTGAATATCAGGTATTAAAGTGTTTTGACTGAGTTAATTACTACCCACTCTATATTATGACCAACACATCATGTGGGAATACCAATGAAACAATGCCATGTGTAAATGAGACATTTTCAGCACCCCATCTGGCCAAACATACTTTCAACCATAAGGTATAGTCCATGTATATTTACATGGCTATCAAAGTAATGTACTATGTGTACATTCCCATGTACATTCCCATGACACTAGATTATTGTAGACACCATGTCAACCGTTATACACACCATGTGAACCCTTATACCATATCGTCATTGTTACAACCATTAATAACAACTTATTAAACAACATCAATTTTCAAAGATAATCAAATTGGAAAAAATCAATAATAATATTTGATATATCAAGTAAAATGAAGTCATACTATATTACATCCTAAATGACCACCCACAACCATGATTATTGACCATAAAGATCCCCTTTTGTCCATATCAAAATTGAAAACAAATTCACTTGTCAAAGATAATCAAATTGAACATAAATCAATAATAATATTGGATATATCACGTAAAATGAATTCATTCTATATTACATCCAAAATGACCACCCAGAACCATGATTAATGACCACAAAGATCCTCTTTTGGCAAAATCAAAAGCGAAAAAAAACACATAATTGCAGAACAACAAAATCATGGAATCACATAAATATTTTATGAGTAGAAGAAAAAAATTCCTTGATTGAAGATGGATCGATATGTGGAATATGTTTGGAAGGAGGAAGATTGGATTTTGGGCACCAATCCAGCGAAGTAGAATTGCAATCTAGCGGAGGGGGAATATATTCGAGATATGTATTTAGGGTAATTTTTTCCCAACGGTTTCTAAAAATCTTTGCAAATGTATGTCTTTACCGATGGTTTTAGTAAACCATTGGTAAAAAAGTGATATGGAAGTCCTTTACCAATAGTTTTGAAAAACTGTTGGTAAAATCATGTATAAAATAATTTATTCCAACGTTTTACATAAACCGTTGGTATATATAGACATTCCCAATGGTTTACATAATCCGTTGAGATGTAAGTGTTGGAAAAAGTTGAATTTCCAGTTGTTCCATTATTCTTTTTTAGAATCATTTGAGAGTTCGGTGGCTACTATATTTACTCCAATTGATTTAGAACATAAAGGATTAGTTTTAATTGAATTATTTTTCTGAAATGATGTTAAATATATATTTTATTATTTAAAGAAATGTTTTGTTCTTATTATCTTAAAAATTATTATAATTGATTGGTTTTTGGACAACCCCATTGTTTATTATTTGAATATGCTGTTTTAAAATTATGGTTTTGTTTAAAGCATGTATAATAATTTTCAAAATTTCTAAAAATAAATAAATGGTTTAATGTGAAATAGCTGGCATGGAAGTTGTTTTTTGAAAAATGACATGGTATTATGTTGGCATAAAATTTTTGGTGTCAGTTAAATGGAATGGATAGTTTTCCTAATGTACTTACATAAGAGGGATGTATTATGTATGTAAAGATCCACTATTACTCGTAACACCATGATTGAGTGTATATGTTGGACTGGTGTGTGTTGAAATGGAATATAATATGTGAAATAAAATAGAAATAGATTAATAGATTTTTTTATTCTTTCCATGGAAAAATAGATTATGGATTTGATGTAAATTTTGTTTCTCCTTGAAACTATTGTATAAAATATTCTAATGAGTTTTTTCTTAGTGGTTTGAGTCGGGAAGTCATTTGAGGAAAACATATTGGATTTATACTCATCCACTACATCGTAAAAAAAATTATATTGTTGATTTAATCTATCAAGAAATAGGAAATGTAAATGTATCTTAGTTTTATGTTGATTTTTCATGATATAATGTCTTATAATTTGGAGTTGGGTCTCAAAGAAGATTGTTTGTAGCAAGTTGAATCCATCATGGTGTTTAGGGTATTATGGTTTCTTGGTTCACTTTGAATTTGAAATATTTTTTTTCTAGTAATATGATATTTTATGATGGTATAATTATTTTTTATTTGAATATTTTACTAATTCAGTATATAGTGGTCCTTTGGTAATTCTTTTTGTTTTTTGGATGTTTTATCATTCTATATGAAAATAACACTGAAATGTTCCTCATAAACTTTTAATTTATTTCCATCCATTTGTGTGTTGGGGATGTCACATAAGTCCATTAGTATGCCTTCCTTCTCTAAAAGAAATTAGTGATTTTCATGATGTCATAATTATAATTTAGATACTATTAAATATCAATCTGGATATAGATGTTTTCAATACTATACACCCATTCCTAGGTATTTATGGAATCATGTTGCTTAATGAAATAATAAGGATTCAAATTTTAGAACTCTCTATCATAATCATAAGGATGTGAATGAATTATAAAACTACATTACTCCATAGATGAGATATGTAAAGAAAATTACTTTAATTATGATTGATAACACGATGTGTTTTCTTATAGAGATACAATTGTAGATCAATGTTTTTAATGAATAAGGATGTGATGGTGTGTCATCTAATAGAAACAAACAAAATACTCAATTAAATAAAAATATAAATGAATAATACACAACAAATATCATAAAATAAATTTATATTCTAAAAATATCATTCAACATCTCTCTAAAAAACATAATAACTCAAACAAAATACAGCAATTTGAAATATTCTGAAAAATTACATGAATAATTAAACTAATAGTCATCCAATTAAACATGATGATATTTAAAAAATTATTATCTTTTATATTAAATAATTTCAGTTCTTTCATTCTAATTATTTATTTAATTTAAATCGTCTAATTTTCCCAACAAATATTTTGTTAAATATTTCTCAATGATTTTTTATAAAAAATTAATTTTAAAATTATAAAAATAATAAGAAAAAAGTTATTATAGAATATAAAATAACACTCCTAAATTTTTTTGACTAATTAAAAATAACCTTTAGTTAATAAATAAAATCATTTAAAACCAACTAATAATTTTTATTCTTCAAATATTACAAAATTACTCTTATTTTTCATAAATTTGTTGTCCTTCTTAATATTACCACTGATATTATAAGTGGAGAAAATTTTATGGAACAATATATAATAAAAAAATAAAATCATCTCAAATAAATATAAATAATAAATAAGGTAACATAAGTCATAAAAATATATGAAAATATAATTTAAATGGATTTAATAGTTACCCATGGTTTTTATTTAATTTTTTGTTAACTATGTGATGTTCATTGGTAGCTGAATTTTTGTCCACACATTCCATGTAAAATTTTATATTCCATTTTTAGTAACAATGTAACTTAATGCTTCGTCAAAAAAATCATCTTTGAATATAAAATAAAAAAAGAGAATAATCAATAGTGGTGATGTCAATACTCAAATAAAAACTACTAAAAAAACAACAACAAAAATTTTAATGAATATATAAATCTTCCATATATCCATGGTTGCAGAAAAAAATCCAAATATTCAGTAATATGAAACATTACTCATCAAAAACCCCTTTAATTATGAAGATCCTTCCTCCAATTAATCAAAAGTCCCAATATAAGATGGGAATATTTGGAACCCAGTGCCACATGTGAACCTCATATTAATACCATTTTTTTCACAATATAGCCCTACAAACCATTTAATATGGAAACCAAGATGACCCATGAAATAGCCAATGAATTTTCCTAATCACCCCATGAAAGATACTATAGCCAAGGGCATTATATTGTTCTCAATGGGATTGATTTCCCCCATTGAATTAAAATAATTCCATGGGCTTCCACAAAAATGTTCTACATTTACAATCTATATATTGATGTTCTATAACATAGAAATAAGTAGGATGTGATAAAAACAAGACCAAAGAAAAATAATAATTAATATTCATGAAATACTTTTAATCATGATAAATGGGTAAAAACGATAGTAGAAAATATCATGAGAAATCAATACATATTGAATAAAAAGATACAATGAACTATGTATGAATCATAAATTTAAAAATACCAAAATATGATATTAGAATAAATTAAATGAGCCAAATCCTTATAGACAATCATTATGTGATGAGTGAACCACAATTACTTGGTGATACCCATTCAAAAACTAGAACCCAATGGTAACCACTAGTTTAGAAACAGTAATGATGGTATGTTTTTAATTAATTTTGAAACTATAATTACATAAATGAAAAAATAAAACACACAATATCATAATGAATCTAGGAAATGTTGGAACATTGTGAAATTATTGTATATGGATATATGAACTACTATATACTATTAGAAATGAAAAAAAATATTTTTTAATATTTTGTGGTTCTATTAGATCACTAATCATATATCAAATCATATTAATTGAATTAAATATAACTCTATGACCCAATAACAAGGGTCCACATCACTAATGAAACATTTATACCTAGTCAAACCATCTACAAGTCTATGATTTCTCATAAATCAAAATTGGAGTTGAGTCAAAAAAAAATTAAAAAATATAAATATATATGTATATAAATATGTAAACCATAATAGGAAACACCATCACAACCAACACCCAAACATGGAATTTACCCATTTACATCAATAACATATATAAAAACATAAAATCATCTTGATTGAAAATCATTAAATATATTATATTAATAAAAGCATATATTTATATTATATGCGGAATGTTTCATGGATTTTAAATTTTGAAAAGAACCGCTTTCAAAATTTATAATTGGGACTCAAGATTATTTCATATAAACATGATTTATAAAAAATTTCAATAGTTATAACACTCATCATAATCAAAATATACAACATAAAGAGAAGAAAAAGAATTTCATCAATTTCCAATTTATTTGGAATTAAAAAATTGAATTTCTACACTGATAATAATGTGAAATCCCATGAAATTTTTTTGAAACCCCACGGGAAGGTTATTCATTCATTAAATTAGACTAATTATTATAGATAATATTTCTTAAAAAATTAATAAATTCATTGAAAATAATTCCAACTATAGTGTAAAATTTAAGGAGATGTTGTAGAATAAACAAACATTTCACAAATTTTATATTTCAAAAGTAAGTGTTCTTCCCCAAAAACAAAACTAAAATAATATTAAAAAAAAAATCGGTAATAAAAAGCTAATGAATCCTAAATAAAACCCAAGTTATGGGTAGTTATAATATAATAAGACCATGGTAAATATAGAAAAAATAATGGGGATTTTTAAAATTTTAGGCTGAAATATATTAACATTGTGAATAAAAAAACATTTAAAAACTATCCAATATAGTCAATAGGAAGAGTGGAAAATGAAGGGTTTTTCTCCTATTGTGTTGTTGAGAATAATCTGGTGAAATATGTGTGTTATGTTGTGTAATAATCATGGAGAGATAAAATATTAAATTGAATTTTTTAAATATGTGTAAATTATTCATGGTAATTTATCATAATTGGACAAATTGTGCACCAAACATATACCTTATATTGATGGATAGGGACAATTTTATTTGAATCCACATAGTTATTCTAACCATGTGTAAACTACGAAGTTATGATATATAAAAAAATTAATAATATTCAGGGGATTATAGATGGTTATTTATAACTATATGCCTAAATCTGAGTAATTTACTAGGTAGAAAAAATTTCAAAATTCCAAAAAAACAACCCTTGTAATAGAGATAAATAATAGAAATAGAAAGATGATAAGAAGAGAATAAGATACATGGCCATGGTGTATCATATCATGGCCTAGAGATTCATGAGATATAAGATGGTGTGTTATAGAAAAATACTGTAGAAAACTATTGGTTGTGTTTCTCAAAAAAATCATAAGAATTCATAGTGTATTTACAATCATTATGTATCACAAAGAAAAGATACATATTCTAATACAAATAATCTTTCCGGAGAAATGATTTTGAAATGGAAAGCGATTTCACAACCTGATTATAACTCTTATATATAATCTAGGGGACATTTTTTATCACCATTACACATATCCTAGGTTTTTAGAGTAATAAACTAATATTTTTAAATGAAATATATGTTTTATATCATGTATAACTTACACTACTAAGCCAAAACATACACCGCAATATTATTATTTAAATATGACAGTGAAAACATACCCATTAAATTTTTGAGTATGAATAGTATAGATTACATGATGAAATATATATAAATATATTAAGCAATATAAATTTATTAATGAATTCATAGTAAATAAGTCCTTAATTTTTTTAATGAAGACATTTTATTGTTCAAAAATACATTTTCATCAAAAATGATTTTTAATTAATTATTTTAAAAAATATTAAAATTAAATCAATTATCGTGAAGAAATTTATTTTTATAAAATTCAATCGAATTTTTAAATCGTTTTTTCAAAATTAACATTGGGTGACATTTAAGAATTTTTCTCAAAATGATTGATTTTTTGTGATTTAGGAAAATTAACTATTTTTGAAAAACTACAAATTATTTTCATTTAAACAAGTAATTTAAAAATCCCAATATAATTTTTTGTTTCAAAGTTAAATATGAAATTTTCTATAACAATATAATTTCGTTTAATTTATTAGTTTTCATGATTTTTGTATATGTATAATCATATTCATTAATATAGGTTATGTCCAAAAAATGTGTCTAATGTTTATCCATTATAATTAATTAAAATAATTCATAGTTAAATTTTTTTTTATTTAAATTAAAATATTATATATCCATTTACATTAATTTAAATTAATTTAATGATTAGTTGTAATCATAGAGTTAATATAAGATCATATATTTCTTGAAAAATGAACATTCCTAAAACATTACTTCTCATCATGTTTTGTGTGAATAATCTTGGAATTTAATTATTCCGCTATGTTGACATGAATTATAAAATATATATTTAATATTTTAATTAATCATAATTAATATTAATCTATATTTTCAACTTATTGTTTTTCATAAGAAATAGTAAAAAGAGTAATGATTAATTACAACAGTTAGTGTCAAAACATGGTTTTGCACATAACATTGGTTTGTGTTAAAATTAATTTTCAACACATTCAAACATTTTATTTGGTTAATTTTAATAATTATTTATAATCCTTTGGTTGATATAATCTGTTATATTTCATGTTTTTTCTTTGTGGGTAAATTACCAAGCTAAAAAACTAGTTTACAACATGAAAAGTAAAATGGAAAAATTGAGTAACTATAACAATAAATATAATATAATTATTATGAAATGTTAATTTTTTAATTTTTTTAGAGTGGTTCAACCTTATCATCCTTATATTAAATAATTTTTCAGGTTTTTGGTAAATTTTCATGAGGTTTTTTCACTATATTGTATAGTTTGGTTTATTTACAGAAGAAAACTTTTTCTAGCTTCTAAAAGGGAGCATCATTTCCTCATTTAGTAAAAAATCAAAAGTATTTTTATTCTAGAAATATATAAATAAATTAATTTATTTCCAACCATATCTTATCAAATATTCCTTTTATTAAATCGAAGAACATCCTTTGAATGATTTTTAAGGAAATGTAAAGAGGTTATCTAAATATAAAGTATTGTTCTTAACCTCGTGTTTTGTTTTATTTCTCATTTCACCAATGTAAAATATTTTTCAAACATGATTATAAAATGAACTAAATATATAATATATATTGATTATTTTATATGTTAATTTCATAATCTACATCTTCATAATTTATGTCAAATTGGAAATGAAGTCATTATTCTTGGGTATAGAAGAAAACATCATCCTAAAATTATATACATCATTTTCCATCATTGTATTTAATGGCTATTTATTATGTTGGATTTATCATATATATATATATATGAAATTAATGAAGTATTTAAAATTTTGGAAAATTATTATATAATCTACATTCTTACCATTCGATTCATTTGAAAAATTATAATATCATTTGTGGATATGTGTGGATAACCACCTCCATAAAGATATAAGATTTGTTTTCCCTTTCCGCATATCATTGATTGTATATACATTGCATTTAATATACTCAAAGTATATTTATGATATAGTAATGAATATATAAATATAAAAATAATACTTACCTTCTTTATATAATGATTATGGAAAATTGGAAAACATACTCGTGCGTAAGTATAGACTACCATCACCATGATTATTAAATTTTTTATCATTCATAAACACAGTAATTTATTTTATCTAAATTAATAATTTAATTTAAAATTTATTATTATTTAGAGATTATTATTATATATATTTTTTATTAAAAATCTATTTGACCATTTTCTACTTACAAAGGTTATTTTAGATAAATGATAAAAATATAATCAAAACATTTTACCTGAACGTAAATTATTAGGTGTAATGGAACATACATTTCTGGGCAATTAATTTGTAAACATATAGTGTTTGAGTTGTTCTAGGGGGTCAGGGTGACTTCTTCCTATAATTTGAAAACTTTTCCTTCCTACAATGGTCAGTTAGGATCGGTTGGTGGCGTCAGTAGGTGAAGTCGGCAGGTGGAGTCAGTATGTGGTATCGGTAGGTGGTGTTTATAGTTAGAAAATTTAATTGGCTATGGTAGATGGTTTTAGTAGGTGGCATCGATATGTCACATTGATAGGTCATGTCGGTAGGTGGCATTAGTGAGTGGTGTTGGTGGGTCAAATCATTGAATTATTAATAGCCAGTTGATTTAATGGCATATCCCCTAGTGAGTCACCCAAACGTGACTCAGCCATTGGTCACCCATGTCGTTGACATGAATAATAGTGAGTCATTTCTAACCATTTTTTAATATTACAATTTTTTCCCATTTTTTCAGATTCAACCATTGGATGTTTTTGTTGACGTTAAATGAGTTAAATTTTATATTTAATGACTTTTTGATATTTCAAATGATATATATCTTATAAAAACCTACTTCTTCCTTTTACTCCTAAACTGCATAGTCTTAGTCATAGTCCTACATTAATGGATTTTAAAACTTTTTCCTCTATTGATAATGGATCTATCCTTTCTAAAGCAGAGTTCATTTCATCATTGTGCACATCCCTTCTTCCACTGATAATAGATTCCACTAGAAGCCTTATTTCCTATGTGATCATACATTTTTGGTGAACCCCTTAGATCATATCTCCATAGACGTTCCTACTACGGCTTGTGAAACCCCTGTTTTAGAGTATGAAGGAGTTGTTAACCGTCTATTCTTCCCAGTATGAATCCCTTCATCTAACTTTTATTTTGGAATCTTGTGGTGTTAGTGTATGAATGTCTTATTTGTTAATATAGGACAATACCGAAATAATAATGTTAGTTGAATATTTTTAAGAACAATATGTTTGACTAAGAAAAGTGAAAATTTTATCACTATTATTTTCTGTTTTCATGAATATATGAGTTGTGTGTCTACTAAAAGTAGTTTCCATTGGGTGTGACTCCATTACCCTAGTTGTAAAGACCCAGAAAATCTGTGGAAAAGTTTTTCTTAAATACATGGGAATTTTACGAGTCCACAGTTTCTAATAGTGCTTGATTTCAAGGCCTGGTGTGCCCGGAATCAATTTCTGATGTTTTGTTCGGGTACGTTCATTAAACGTACCTGTGAGATTTTATATCTTTTTAATTGGTTCTCGGAATTGAAATATGAGGACACTGATAAACTCGTAGCATAGGTATTCTCTTAAGGAGACCTTTATGCAGTTATGTTTTATTGAGGATGTAAGTTATTTTTTTGGAAATCTTATTAAATTAAATTAAATAAAAATTATGCGTGACATAATTTTTATTTAGGAGGTGGTTAATTTCTCCAAAGGGAAGTTTGAGGTGGGGCCCACCCCCACATAACCTCCCATGGGAGGATTTATGTGGTGGGGCTCACATGATCATCAAACTCCTCAACTCCCTTAAACCCCCCTTTAACTCTTGAACTCCCAAATTAATGGTGGAGCCTCTCCACCTTCCCTCTTAATGTTCCAACTCACTCTCTCAATTAATTAACTAAGAATGCATTTAATTAATTAGCTCCTCTATTTTGAATTATTTTGAATTCATTTTGTGAGCATAATAATATGTGTTGTATTATTATGGATGACAAATTTTTTCATGGGTTGGGGAAGAATTAGTGGAGCTTTGGGAGAACCCTTAGAGGAACAATATCCTCTCGACGAAGAACGTCATTTCCGTCGAAGAACGATGACGCGTCTCTTTCCTTTCCATCTGGGGAAAGAAAGGGAAAACATCACCTGCGAAGAACGTGGCCAATGACAACGACATTCCCTCCAACGTTGATGGAATGATGTCCGTCTTCCGCGACGACTTCCTTCCACGACTCGTCAATGTTCAACGACAAAAGACTAGGTAGGGGGAATTTGAATTATCTCTATATATGAATTATATCCTCGTTCTTAGATGGTGGCCAATTGATATCACCTAACGCAGAGGGCGCAGGCCGAAAAAACACGACCCGACGTCCCTCCGTTGAGTCTCATTTGATGATGTCAGAGGCGGAACTGAAATGGTGCGGTGACGACGCACAGTGGTGGAGAATAACCATGGACAAGAGGACCACAGCAGACGAAAGCGGAATCACGGCCAGGAGGGCCGTAGCAGATGAAGAGGCACAGCGCCATCGTGGTGCGCTGTGGAGCCGAAGGCCACTGCCAGGCCAAGCCATGGTGGTGGTGGACCTGTGCCATCGTGCCAATCGCTTGGAGGGAAACCGTGTCCCACATCCACCAGCTGCTCGACTGGAAGATCTGGTCGGCCGTCTGTAGGCCAGGTTGGAAAACTGCGGCGCCCGTAGGCGCTGCGTGGAGGAGACCGTAGCCCGCAACCATGGGCCGCTCAACTGGGTGAACAATTCGGCTATGATCGGCCGGGATGGAGGACCGCGGCGCCCACAGGTGCCACGTGGGAAGAATAGCGGCCCGCTGTGCAGGACGCGTGGGCCGGGAAGAACCGGCCGGCTACGACCGGCCGGGCAGGGGATAGGCGGCGCCGATTGGCCCTACCTGGCGAACCGGACCGGCCCGCATCACGTGTCGGGTCTGCAGGTGGGCCACACCCCACCGGGCCGGGCCGAACCCCAACCGAGTCGGACCTGCCGAGCCGGGTCGGGGTGACCTGCCAGCCCACTAGGCCTGAAGGGTGAGGCCCGACTTCGCTTAAATACGAATACCTCATAGATCACGCATCCAATAGACATGACGTCTACAGTACTAGGGCCCTCATGATGAGACGGTTATTTTGCGATACTCTAAGTTAGTTTTAGTCAAATTTGGAAAACATCCAGGTTTGGATCGAGCGTAAATCCAACTGGGCCCCTGGAACGAAAATTCCAATAACTCTTAGATCGGGCGTCCGATTGACGCACTGTCTATCATGTTGGTTTCCATTTGATGAGATGGAACGAAGGGATACATCAACTCAGGACTTCGTGATATTTTATGTATCGACACTTTGACCGAGGAGCAGACCCTCCCAGAATCGACTGTGTTGTGTATGGGAACCCTAGAGCTGGATGTGATGACTACTATACTGGAATCTTACGTGGTTTCGACAACAATGACTACTGAACCAGAATCCTACTTCGGTTGGACAATGATGACTACTGTAACAGGATCCTCCATGGGTCCGACAGTTCTGACTTCTGTTCCTGTATCGTGTGTGGGTCCAACAGAATAGCTGGTCTTATATCCTGTGTGGGATCGACAGCTTAGCTGGTCTTGTATCTTGTGTGGGTCTGACAGCATTAATGAATCACTAAATACACCTGATCATCTCTATCACTCTACAAAATATGTATACCTATGTGAGCAGATTCTTGTCTTTCAATCATTATCATCGATGTGATTGACTATACTTCCTGTGTGGACTGGGTTGTACATGGGATCGAAAGTTGGAGTTGGACGGTGACTGGTAACTTAGGTATATGTGTTGTAATTTACATAAGTTGGGTTGGTTGATGCTTCATGAGTGTATATTTCTTCTATGGTTATCCTTTGTGGGTTCTGGGAGACCTTTGGGAGTCTCGAGGTCCCCTACTGAGTATTGTTATACACATCCCTGCACAGGCTTTCCTCGTACCTTGTTGTGTTGTGTGCAGATGATGGACAATAGTGATCGAGGTTAAGGGTGATGGATGGGAGGCTGATCAGAGATGGGATAGGCGAGACGTATCGTAGGGACAAATTTTTTAAGTTCTGTACCTACCCTTCAGGTAGGATTCCTCGGTGGATGATCCAGAAGCTGTTTTCCATTTTTACTTGTACTTATACTTGTTGTTCAGTTGGGTTTGTATACTGGCCCACTAACTTTCAACACACCTTATTTTTTCTATTTTATTACTTTTTGCCTCTAATGCTTGTGTTCAATTTGTGTGTGTGTTACAGGTTAAAAGGCAATGCCTTCCCTTTTTATCAGGGATTTTTCTTTTGTGCTAGTCGCCAGCCCTTGGCCTATAGAAGGTGGGCTTGGGGTAGTCATGACATAGGCCCCGAGGACGGGTCGTGAAAAATTGGTATCATAGGAGTCGGTTCTACCACAAAACTTGGACTCTGATTATTTTAACAGTAATCGTGTTAAGTGTTTTGGGTGTGGTTATCAGTTTGGGAAAACCGGTGTTGGTGCGGCGGCCGACGTATCCATACACTAGGACTCTGACTTCTGATCTCTAACTCAGTGCACGAAAACACTGATTACATGTGTGTTTCCTTTGAAGAATTTCTCTTCATGATTGCTTTATCTCAGCTCACCAAGTATACTGTTTTAACCGTGACACACCTATTTCTTTTTAGGATGGCCCCACAAAGGAATCCTTCTTGGGTTCTGATTATCATACGAGATGGTAGCCCACCGAGCGACTAGGCCTCGGTGTAGGGCCCCATCACAGCGGAGGTACCAACGGTACCACTACCCACTAGGCCACCGATACCATCTACTACAACAGTAGAGATTACACACCGCCTGAGTTCATTGCATGAGTTCTAGCGCCCGAGGCCACCCAGGTTCTGAGGAGGGACGGACCCACAAGTATATTAGGATTTGCAGGAGGCCGTCATGAGAGTTTTCGGATTGGTTGGAACACCAGCCAACCACATGGTGATCCTTGCCACAAGTCTCCTACAAGAAGCAACAGGCAGATGGTGGAGCCTGATGCTCTAGGTGCCTGAAGAGGAATCATTACTCTAGACAGACTTCGAGAGTATCTTTTTCTCAGAGTTTTTTCTAGCCACCCTTCATGTGGTGTGGATTCTGGAGTTACTTCATCTATAGTAGGGTAGCATGACAGTAGCTCAGTACTCAGTGAGGTTTACCGACCTCTCGCGCTACTCCACGGATATGGTATGAGACACGTTCTTTTGGGCCTGGACCTTTGAGTAGGGGCTTATGCATGAGATCAGGGCTTCGATAATTCCCCTCAGCATCCTGACTCAGGCGGGGGTGCTGGAGAGGGCCCTTTTAGTGGATAGTTTTCTCACTGAGTAGTTACCAGCGGCGTGACCCACCACAGGGCAACAATTATCAGAGTCTTCTATAGTCGGCAGTAGACAGATGACATAGAGGTCCTAGCGGACCAGTCCATCAGGTGGGTAACCCTAGGATACATGTTCGGTTGTGCGGGGAACACGAGACAGATCCATCTATACGAGGAGAAGGCAGTGCTATGCATGCGGCAGGCAGGGCCACATGGCTCGTGACTGCCCGACCCGCCATCCTGATAAGCACCAAATAGTAGAGGTACATCGCAAGAAGAATCAGAGGTTTTACCATGGTGGTCTGCTGGGAGAAAGAATACGTGGAAGGGGAGCTAGCCGAGCAGCGGGTGGTGGACGACATTTCGAGGCGCTACCACCACCACCACTAGGAGGTCCACCCCAACCAAATTGAGCTAGCGGAAAGAGGTGGGCTCAGCTCTAGGAAATCGAGGCCTAACACCATGTCGCACCTGAGATGATTCGAGATACTATCCGTGTCTACTCCACCCTTTCTGTAGTACTTATAGACACAGGTGTGAAACATTCTTTTATTGCCACTGCCCATGTTCAGAGCTCGGAGATTCCGATGGAGTCGTTGGCTTGATCCTTACGGAAAGAGACTCCTATGGGAGAAGACTCGATGATTACGCACTGGTTTCGGCAGTGTGAGCTTACTTTAGGAGGCGATAGATTCAGCTGGGATCTTCTTGTAGCGGTGTCGAGGCCTTACGTCGTCATCTTGGGTATGGACTGGTTATCCACAGTTCATGCCCCAATTTACTATATTAGGCACAAAGTGCGATGTATCCACACGGATGGGACTAGGTTCACCTTCAATGGCATGAAGTGAGCCTTTTCAGTATAGGATGGACTTACACAGAGGAGGGGGCAGCTGATAACACATCAGTTGGCTAGTCTCATCCTCAGAGCGGTTGATGTGTTGAGTCTGAGTTTTCCTGTTGTGGTGGATCAGTACAAAGAAGTTTTCCATGACGATGTTCTAGGACTACCTCCATGTAGATAGGTAGACTTCTACATTTACATGTACCCCATGAAAACACCGATATCTACTCCAGCATATCGGATGGATCCTGCTGAGCCTCTTGAGTTGTGGGTATAGCAGGAGGACTTGCAGGGGAAGAGATTTATCTGACCCTGTGTTTCACCCTACGCATCTCTGATTTTGTTCGCCATGAAGAAGAATGGGAGCTTGCAACTATATGTTGACTACCATCACCTAAATTTGGTGACTGTGAAGAACAAGTACCCACTCCTGAGGATTAATTACCTCTTTGATCATCTCTAGGGAGAACGATGGCTCTCGAAGATAGACATCAGGTCAGACTATCACCATCTCAGAGTTCGAGACGAGGATGTGCAGAAGAGGGACTTCAGGTGTCGGTATGTCCACAACGAGTTCTTGGTTATGACCTTCAGCATAACCAACTCTCCAGTACTGTTTAGGAGTCTCATGAACATGATCTTCCAGACTTACCTTGATCGCTTTGTTGTAGTTTTCATCAACGTCATACTGATTTACTCTACTATTGAGGAGGATCACACCTACCATTTGCACGTAGTACTAGATACACTCCGAGAGCACCAGCTATATGGTAAAATCTTAAAGTTCCAGTTCTGGATTCGAGAGGTTCACTTCTTGGGACTTTTCATCTCGGAGGATGGAGTTGCAGTGGATCTAGCGAAGATCAAGGCAGTACTTGCTTGGGAGCCACCCAGGAGTGTGATGGAGGTGCAGAGTTTCATAGGATTGGTTGGGTACTATAAGAGATTTGTGCCAGACTTCTCCAGAGTTGCATCACCACTTTCATCTTTGAAAAAGAAGTGGAAACCCTTCATGTGGTCAGATAGATTCCAGTAGAGCTTTCAGGATCTGATGCAGACGTTTACTAGTGCGCCCATATTGAGGCTACTGGAGGAGGGTGTAGGGTACGTAGTTTACTATGACACATCAGGGACCAGACTCAGGTGTGTCCTGATGCAAGAGTGAGCAGTGATTGTGTATGTTTCAAGGAATTTGAGATAGCACGAGAAGAACTACGCTACCCATGACCTAGAGTTAGGAGCAGTGGTCTTCTCCTTGAAGATATGGTGGCACTACATGATGGGTGAGCATTTTATAGTCTACTCTGACCACTAGAGTATTAGGAATATCTTCTCGCAGAAGGACCTGAACCTGAGACAGTGACGATGTCTCGAGTTCCTCCAGGACTATGACTTCATGATAGTCTATACTCCTAGGAAGGGGAACATTATAGCAGATGCTCTCAGCAGAAGATCATGCATTCAGCTGCTAGGAGAGACGACA
This sequence comes from Viscum album, assembly GCA_963277665.1. Lineage (NCBI taxonomy): Eukaryota > Viridiplantae > Streptophyta > Magnoliopsida > Santalales > Viscaceae > Viscum > Viscum album. The sequence goes on along the minus strand of OY728137.1, from coordinate 1,078,297,177 downwards.
GAGCAGTTGTCCGCGTTGCAGATATCCTTTGGGGTTGGAGATGGAGCAGCCTTTCTATAGTCTCTAATAGTCAATCCACCACTTCTTCAAACAGTTAGAGAGGTACAACCTGGGTACGTTGACTGTGAGACGCGATGATCTGTGATATCCTGAGGGTAGGCACCTGATGTGTTTTTTGAAGGTGGGAAGCACGTCATTCTCTTCAGACGACGTACCATGGTACCAGTTGCACTACATGAGGAGGTGTTGAGGGAGTTCCACACTTCCCCTCTAGCGGTACATCCAAGTGTGGAGAATATGTATCAGGACCTCAGATGATAGTACATGTGGCCAGGTATGAATAAGGTGGTAGTAGAGTTTGTCTTGTGATGCCTCACTTGTTAGAAAGTGAAGGCGGAGCCCCAAGTTCCAGCAAGCTTGGTTCAGCCCTTAGAGGTCCCATAGTGGAAGTGGGATGGGATATCAATGGATTTTGTGATAGGACATCCATATACATCCAAAGGACACGACTCTATCTGGGTGATTGTCGACCGACTCACCAAGTCATCCCACATCCTACTGATCAATGACCAGGGCTCAGTAGAGATCTTGGGATGCCTCTACGTACAAGAGATCGTATGGCTTCATGGTGTTCCAGTGAAGATCATATCTAATTGAGATTATTGTTTCACTTACCAACTATTGAAGGTGTTGTAAGAGGCTTTTGGGATGTAGCTTTGCTTGAGCACCACCTTCCATCCTCAGACGAATGGCCAGCTTGAGAGGACCATTCAAAATCTCTAGGACATGCTCAGTATGTGCGTCCTCATCTTTGGTCACTGTTGGGAGGATCACTTACCCTTAGTAGAGTTTCCTTATAACAACAGCTATCACTCTACCATCGGTATGGCACCTTACGAGGCACTTTACGGCCGACCTTGTAGATCACCACTGTGTTGGACTTACCCAGGGGAGTTAGCACATGCAGGACCGGAGATGGTATAGGATACGAAGGAGATAGTTTAGATCATCTAGGAGTGGATGAAGACTGCATAGAGCAGATAGAAGTCCTATGCTGATAGGATTTGGAGACCACTAGAGTTTGAGGATGGTGACCACGTCTTCCTACGGGTCTCACCTCGATGAGGGCTATGAAGATTTGGTCAGGGTGGAAAGTTGTCTCTGTGATTCATTGGATCATTCTAGGTCCTCAGTAGAGTAGGTGAGGTGGCTTACCGCCTGGACCTTCCACCTCAGTTGCACTAGGTGCACGACGTCTTCCACATATCTCAGCTGAATATATACGTGCACGACCCATCCCATATCATCGACCACGGGGTGCTGGACATCGTTGACGGGGATAATTTCATGGAGGTTCCAGGGGATATTGAGTATCGATAAGATCGGGTCCTGTGTGGATGATTGATTCCTCTAGTGCGTGCTCGCTGGCAGCACGGGAACCTCAGGAGAGCACATGGGAGCGGGAGGCTCAGATGCATGCTCAATACCACCCATTTGTTCCCTTAGTGTGTGTTGTAGCTTACGGGGACATAAATACCTAATGTGGGGAGAATTCAAAGACCTGGAAATTTCGTGGATGTTTTTTAAATACATGGGAATTTTACGAGTCTGTAGTTTCTGATGGCGCTTGATTCTAAGGCCCGATGTGCCCGAGACATTGATGATGAAGAACCACCCAAATCTTTTTTTGTGTTAGTATTCTCAAAATTTCAAGGATGAAATTATTTTATGGAGGGAAGAATGTAACACCCCAAGCTTTCACAGTACGTTTCTATTTGAATAATGAAATACCTTGCATTGTACCCAACTTCGATATTCTAACACACCGCGACCAATCAAACTGGCCATTATGAATAACAATACACAAATTTTGAGATTTTATACATTTTATTTTTCAAAATTCACTTCATATTTGAATTTTTAGTATCTAAACTAGAATAGGGTGAATTTTTGGTACTTTTCCAAAAACATTCAATTTTTGATGAGTAGCACAAAATACTAAATTTTAATTAAAAAGAACTTTTTTAATAAAAATAATTCATAGTATTAAGTTATACATTTTAGTGGATTTAAAGTATTATTAGATTATATTTTTATCATTTAATATATGTTAGGTCATTTTATGTAATATCACATTTAATTAGGACATAAACATGTGTCAATCTTTTGATTGTCATTATTTCTTAAAAAATGTGCTTTTTGTTTTGACAACATAAATTAATTTTAAATTAATTTTTGTCACTTCTGTGTTTTGAATTTAGAAAAATGGAATCCATATTTGGAATCAGGATGTCCAAATTGTGTAAATAGATAAATTTTATTTTTATACATTATGAATAATTACATCAGTAAATATTTTGTTTACCATGGTTAAAGGGTAAATCCTGTAAATAAGGGTAAACCATAATCATATAATAATATTAAATTACCCTAACATGTGTTAAATTCCTATTTTTTGACGCATGTATGACCATGGTGACCTTTGGGTCAATTTTGGGACCCCATGGAGCCACGTTAGAGTGATAATGATACATTATATTAATTAATTTAAAGTAAAGACAAAAATGACATAAACATATATCTTTTAGTAAAAAAAATTACATGGGGTTATATAAGTTATCATTTAGAATATAAAAACTTATTAGAAAGATTAAAATACTTCCTATATAATTATATTTTATTTATAATTTTTATACAATAAAAATTTAAATTTATTTATGACACAATTATGATGTGGTAATTACCGTATTAATGAAAGAATAAAATAAATGGAATTATAAATATTAAAATAAATATAATTTCAATGTTTTTTTGACATAAAAAAATTTTATAGGTAAATATGACACGTTATGTTTGATTTAATTTATCGTTTTAGAAGTAACCATGTTATTATGACTTAAGCAAAAAATAATAATAAATAGTGTCAAAATTGACATAAATGAATTTTTTAAAAAATATTATATTATTAAATTATATAATAATCTAAAAAATATATTGTTTTTCCAAAGAACATATAAAATGACAGGTATATTAATAATGAACCACATAGGGTTCTCTTGGCTTGTTATAATATGTTTATTAAGCAAATAAAATAAATATACAAAGAGACATGGTAATTGTCAAACTATTTAACTAAGAGTTAAATCTAAATGATAAGGGTAATATGATGACATAAACCTTTCTAAAACTTATTGGTTTACCTATTTTGGACCCATATCCATCATATCTTAGAAATAAATAATTTTGGAGACATTGGATACCTAAAATGATTTTATTATAAAATAATATTTCTTGCTTTTTCTAAAGTGACCCTCACCTCTCTTATAAAAGGGTACTTCCCCTTCTCTTAATTTCACACCTCCAAAGACAATTGGTTCGGGCAATGTAACCTCCCAAGTAAGTAAAGAATAATATATTTTCATATCTAAATCTATTTTTGAATTAGATAGTGTTATAGAGACTAAAAATGAAAATAAATCAAATCTTAAGCATAGAATACTCTAATATTTTTAAAAGATTGTTTTACCGCCTTTTGATGGAGAACCATTTTAAACTCTATATTTTGACATTATTATAATCTATATTTTTCAAAATAAACATATTCTTTATAATTGGGACAATGAAATTTACTTTGGATACATTTTTTGTATTTTTCTAACAATGTTCATTTTTTTATTGAATAGTGAAAAATACTGCATTTTACTTCAAAACTGCTTTTTCATCTAATTTAATTATATGGATAAATTATATTTTTAATTGGTTTGAAAGTTTAATTATAATATATTTTTACAATTTAGCCCAATGGCAGTCATTAGAAACAATTTCACTTTGAAATTGGACATAAAAAAATTATCAATCTTTTGATAGATATTGTTTCTTAAAAACACGCTATTTGTTTTGACAATGGGAATTATTTTTAAATTAATTACTGAAATTTATGTGTTTGAAATTTGGTAAAATGGATTCCATATTTGGAATCATAAGTTCCAAATTATTTAATTCAGACCTTTTTGTTTTTGGACATTATGAATAGTAACGATGATAATTATCTTTAGTTATCGTGATTAATTAATAATCTTGTAGTTAAGGGTAATAAAATAATATCATAATAAAATAAAATGACCAAAAAATGTGTCCAAATCCTATTTTTTGAGTCATGTCCGACCATTATAATCTTTTTACCGAACTTGAGGGCCCATGGAGTCATTTTGTTGTAATTGTGAAATTTATGACATTATTTTTAAAAAAGAAGAGAAATATAACAAAGGTTTGTATACCCTAAGTTAAAAAATTTTAATTTTATTTAGATAAATGATATCTTAGACTATATATAGTCACTGGAAAGATAAAAATATTTCCTACATCATGGATTTTTTCTATAATTTTTAGACATTAAATAAATAAATTTATTTATGACACCATGTTGATGCAGTGATTACCTCATTAATGAACAATTTAAATAAAAAGAAAAGATAAGGTAAAATATAAGACATAAACTTGTCAAAAACCTTTTGGATAGGTGGATTCCGAACCCTTATCACCTTATCCTTGAAATATATCATTAGTGGACCTTTAAAATCCGAAAATAATTTTTTAATAAAGTAACATTTCAAGACTTTCCAAAAGTGACCATCCTCCCTCTTATAAAAGGTCACCACCTCTACCCCCTTACACACACCACTCAAGCCCTTGGATCATCCAAACTCTGCTCATATTATCTCTCCACATCCCTCTCTTATTCATAGAAGCCTCACTTTTCACAGAAGTCTTCCCAAGGAAGCCTTTGGCTCAAATAAAAAATAGTTACCTGATTTAGAAGAGATTAAAGAACGATCGAGTCAAGTCGGACATGAGGTAAGGGGATTTCTTTTCTCACTTTTAATTCCATGATATTTCCATTATTCACAAATTATTTATTGCATGTGGTGTATTGTGTACTTTCATTTGACATATATTATCATCATTCTATTTATATTCATGGTATTTTGTGATTTATTTTGTTCTTATTATCTTTTGGTCATATGACTTGATTTATTACAATGAGGTATGGGGTTTTTATCTCACTATTTATTCCCGTGAGATTCATTCTATATTTGTTACTATCTCATTTGAGTGGTGTATGTACTTCCCATTATTCTACTCTTTGTGTAATATACTTTTGTTTATGGGTATTTACATCAATGTTGTATAGTCCTTCTTTCATGGGGTGTACGTTTCGAAAGTTACCCAATTCAATAAAAGAACCTTTCACCCTCCTTATTTTAAAAGACTTCTTTTTGTTAGGTCTTTTAATTTATATATTCTCAATTTTGGGATATGTTCTTATATATCATTATTGCTGTAAATTTTATGTCCAAGTGATGAGAAACCCTTTTTATCTCTCATCAACTCATTTTCTGAAATTTAAATTGATGTCATTAGGCTGTCAAATTTTGGAATGGGAACATCTTAACCCAATTTCAATTCTTTGGGTTAAACCTCTACTTCTTGATTATGTTGTTCTATGAATATTTTTGTATGACCCTTGATTGTTTTACACTTAATATCCCCTTCTATTGGGTGTATTTTTATTTTTCACACATAATTATGTAATTGATTTTTCCTTAATCTAAGGATATCGTCTTTTTATGGGACTTCATCTCAATCTCCTTTCATTGAAGAATATTTTGTTTTAATACAATACTTTATTTTATACACTGTATAAACACCTTTGAATTTTCATTTCATTCAAAGAGAATATTTTTCTATGAATCATTTTACTAAACAACAAAAAGGAATGTTTCTTTTAATGTACGCGGTGATAACGACCTTTCTGTCACCGCGAGTATTATTTGAACATTGGATTCCATAACAAGAAGTAATGTTTTTAGAAGAAAATAAATAACATAAACTCTATTATGTATTTTGGTATTTAAAATGGCTTTGATAATGTATTTGTTATGTCTATATATTTAAGTGATATATTATGATTGAAATGTGGAAATTTTTTCTTTCCTTTATATTTTTTTATGTCTTGTGATTTTATAATGGTACTTGGACATTTGACAGGTGGTTATGTGATAAACCAAATGACGGATGGTGTCGTGAATACCAAGATGTGTGGTTACGATATAACCTCCAATGCATTGGGTATGGAAGTCGGCCGTATGGCTATTCCATTTAGTGACATGTGTGGAAGTCGACAGTATGGTTATTCCATTTAAGAATGTTTATGTTCCAAGTTACCTTTATAGGTTATGTGTTCTTTATATGGGTAATAATTTGGTTACAAATGGGTAAGTAGTGATCTTTTGTTAAGTTAAGAGCATTTACTACTTCATAAAGGTGAAAAATATTACTTATCTTAAAGTATTGATGGTTTGCTTGTTGTTTTGAAAAACTAATAGTTTCCTTCTTTTTGTATTCCATACTGAGATTTTTATGCTCATCCCAAGTATTTGTAATTTTTTTCACAGGACATAAAGTGTAATAGGGTCAAGGATGGGATCAAGGAAAGTCATGCAGTCTATAACATGGAACTGGACATGACATTTTATTTATCAAGAGTTTTTATTTTATGAAAAAATGGAATTTGAGTAGAAGTGTCTACTTTGTAACTTTTGGAATGTAATAGTTATGGCCTAATTCTCTAAAACTCAAAACCTAAAAAGATCTTCAATGTGAATTATACATTTAATTCAATATTAAGTAATGTTTTAAGGCTGGGTTCTTATAGTTGGTATCAGAGGTCAGTTTAGTTTACTTTAAGAGTAAGAATTATATTAAATGATTATCTAAAAGTATTTTTTTTTACACATTATGGTCAAAATGAAATGATATAGAGTTTAAAGATTACCATGCTGCTTCATCTAAGATATGTTTGTTCAGAATGGTTTTCTGCAGAGAAAACATGGAAGCATTTCTAGGAAGGCATTCAGAAGGAAATGACCTTCCAAATCAGCTTCCTGAGATGGTCGGAATTGCAACTGAATAGTTTGTTGTAGTGATGGAACAATTTACTCAAGTGATAAATGGTGGTGGTATCTTTGCACAAGATCAGCCAGATCAACCACAGAGGAACATGTCAGTGGTGGAAAATTTCATGAGGCAACATCCCACATTATTCAGAGGATCATCTGACCCTGTGCTATCTGATGGGTGGATTAAAGCACTAGAGAATATTTTCAATTTCATGTGGTGTTATGAAAATCAAAAGGTTAGTCTTGTTGTTTACCCTTTGAAGGGTGAAGCAGATCAGTGGTGGTTGATGGTTAAAAATATCATGGATGTTTATGAGATTGATGCTCTTGACTAGGATGAATTCAAAGGAATTTTTCTTTAGAAATATTTTCCTTTGGATGTTCGACTTTGGATAGAAAAACAATTCTTGGAATTGAGGCAAGAGGATGACTTAGTGGCTGATTATGAAGATAATTTCACTCGATTGGCGAAGTATGCTCCAAATTTTATCCAAGACCTTGATAGTAAAATCAATATTTTTTACTCAAGATTAAATCCAAAATATCGAAGGGAATTAGATTCTTGTGATTTAAAAGGTTATGAAAAGCATCTTTGATGTGCTGAAAAGGTGGAAATGGAGTTTTCTGAAGATCAGGTTTTCTTTGACAAACAACATAATAAGAGGTCCAGTTGGTAGGCAAAGGGAAATAATTCATTAAAGAAACAGAGAGGTAAGAAAAAAAAATCCATCATGTGAGAAGTGTGGTAAAATTCATCCTGGAGAATGTTCATCCAAGTCTGGAAAGTGCTTTTGGTGTGGTAAGTCTAGTTATATTGCTCGTAACTGTTAGGAATATGGTCAAGCATGCAATGAAAAGTCAGCGGTAAGATGTTTTAAGTGTAATGAAATGAGTCATTATGCAAATGAGTGTCTAACAAAAAACTCAACTAAGGGAAAGTGGTCAGACTACAAGTAGAAAGGGGTGGTGAAATCCCTTGCAACTACTTCAGTAGATGTTGGGCCATAGAATAAAGTTATATCAGGTACACTGTTTGTTTGTTCAGATTATGCCAATGTGTTGTTTGATTCCGGGTATACACATTCTTTCATTTCTGAGAAGTTTTCTAGTAAATTTGGAATTCCATCTCAAGATATGAATCTTGAACTTATGGTAAAAACACCAGGGGAAACACTGATAAATAAAGAAATTATAAGAACCGTCTTATCCTTGTGTGTGGAATGAATCTACCAGCAAACCTTATTGTTTTTCCTCTGGTAAAGATTGATTTTATTTTGGGCATGGATTGGCTATCTATTTTCCATGCTAAGATTTACTGCAGAGCTAAAGAGGTTTCTTTTCAGAAAGATTTTCATTTTTTGTACCAGAATGAACCCTTACTTTTGATAAAATATCAGGAAGCTGAGAAACTAGTAAATGATGGAAATTAATGTTACCTTTCACATATTGTTGATAACAAAGGAACTGTTTAGATTAATGGTGTTCTAGTGGTAAATGAGTATCTTGATGTTTTTCTTGATGAGTTTCCTGGTATTATACATTATTGGGAAGTTGAATTTACTATTGACTTATTTACTAAATGCTAATCCAATTCCAAAACCCACATATCGACTGGCTCAAGTTGAACTTTTAAAGTTAAAGAATCAATTGTAGGAGTTATTAGATAAAGGTTTCGTTCGACCTAGCACATCACCACGGGGTTCTCCTGTCTTGTTTGTTAAAAAGAAAGATGGTTCAATGAGACTTTGTATTAATTATAGATCATTGAATAACATCACTATTAAGAACAAGTATTTTTTGCCTCATATCGATGATTTGTTAGATCAGCTCCAAGGAGCTCACTATTTTACGAAGATTGACTTGAGTTCGGGGTACCATCAGTTGAGAGTAAAATAATCAGACGTTATAAAGACCGTGTTTCATACTAGATATGGCCATTATAAATTTTAAGTTATGCCTTTAGGGTTAACCCATGCACCTGCTGTATTCATGGATCTAAGGAATAGAATTTTCCAGGATTTCTTGGATATGTTTTTGGTTGTGTTCATTGATGATATTTTGGTTTATTCCAAAAGTAAAGAGGAACATGAAAGTCATTCAAGGGTTTTATTTCAAACATTAAAAGAAAATAAACAGTATGTAAAATTCAGCAAGTGTGAGTTTTGGTTACAACAAATTGTTTTCCTTGGTCACATTATTTCAAAAAATGGCATAATTGTTGATCCTGCTAAAACAAAAGTTATTGAAGAATGGCCAAGACCCACAAATATATCTAATATCCATAGTTTTCTTGGTTTTATAGGTTATTACCAGAGGTGTGTTGATATGTTTTCATAGTTATCTAGTCCAATGACTAAGTTAACTCGAAAAGGTGTTAGGTTCGTTTGGACAAAAGAATGTGATGATTGTTTTCGGGAATTGAAAAGAAGATTGGTGAATGCTCTAGTTTTGGCACTTCCTTCCAGAAATGGTGATTTTGTTATCTATAGTGATTCTTCGTTGACATTAATTGGTTTTTTCCTTATGAATAATGATCAGGTAATTTCTTATGCTTCACTTCTGTTGAAAACACATGAGTTAAATTACCCTACACATGATTGGGAATTAGCTGCTGTTTTTTTATTTAAAAATTTGGAGGCATCATTTGTATGGTGTAAAGTGTGAAATATATACTGATCACAAAAGTTAAAATTATATATTTACTCAGAAAGAATTGAACATTAGATAGAGGAGATGGCTGGAATTATTCAAGTATTACGATTGTACAATTCATTACCATCCCAGAAAATCAAATAAAGTGGCTGATACTTTGAGTACAAAGAGGGATGCTTCATTAACCATGCTATGTTTGGAACAAGATCCATTGGTTTTAGATTTTATGAACTTTGAAATAGAATTTGTTGGTGTAGTAATTTCTTCTATTTTGTTTCAGGTGTCTCTGAGATCATCTCTATCAGACATAATTAAGCAAGCACATAATAAAGACAGTGAGTTGTAGAAAAAGGTATAGCTGGTTCAAAAGGGTAAGTTGCCTGAATTCAACATTGATAATGATTATGTTTTGAGGTTTGGGAAGATATTGTGTGTGCCTTTTGTTTCACAGTTGAAGAATGAGTTGTTATGTGAGGCCCATAGTTCCCCATTTTCAGTTCATCCTGGCTGAACTAAGATGTACAGAGATCTATGGGAGTATTACTGGTGGGATGGAATGAAAATAGATATTACTAATTTTACTCTGAAGTGTTTGACTTGTCACCAGGTTAAAGAAGAGCGAAAGTTACCAAAAGGGATGCTTTAGTCTTTACCTGTGCGAGAGTGGAAATAGGAAAACATATCCATGGACTTCATTGTGGGATTACCAAAGACATCTCGAGGTAATAATGCAATCTAGGTTATTGTTGATCGATTGACTAAATATGGTCATTTCCTTACTATTCGAGATACATTCTCTCCAGATTAACTTTCTCGGTTGTATGTTAAAAATATAGTCAAGTTACATGGAGTTCCCCTCTCCATTGTATCTGATCGTGATCCCATGTTTACTTATAACTTTCAGAAAGTCCTTCATAAGTCTTTGGGTACTGAATTAAATTTTATTATAGCTTTTCATCCTCAATCAGATGGGAAGTCAGAATGAAAAATTCAGACCTTATAGGATATGTTATGTTCTTGCATGATGGTTTACCAGGGAAATTAGGACCAACATATTTCTTTGGTTCAATTTTCTTATAATAACAGCTTTCATTCCCGTATACAGACGGCTCCGTTTGAGGCATTATATGGTAAACGGTATCGAACTCCATCTTTTTTAGATAAAGTAGGGGAAAGGAAACTGATGGGAATAGAATTGGTAGAAGATATGGTAGAAAAAGTTAAGTTGATTCAGAAGCACATGAGAATAGCTCAGAGTCGGCATAAAATTTTTACGGATAACTGGAGGAAGGATCGTTCTTTTGAGGTAGGTGATCATGTTTTTCTCAATGTTTCTCCATGGAAAAGTGTGAGGCATTTTGGCAAGAAAGGAAAGATGAGTAGGAGGTTCATTGGAACTTATGAAATCTTGGAGAAGGTTGGATCAGTTGCATATAGATTGGCATTACCTCCAAGTTTTTCCTTGGTAAACAATGTTTTTCACGTTTCAATGTTGAGAAAGTATAAGCCAGATCCATCTCATGTTTTGAGTCTAGAGGTAGTTTAGCTGCAACATAATCTATTTTATGAGGAAAAACCAATTGATATTATTTTCAATATGGAAAAAGTTTTGCGGAATAATGTTATTCATCAAATAAAGGTTCTATGGAAAAACCAAATAGTTGAAGAGTCAACATGGGAATATGAAAATGCAATGAGACATAAATACCCCCACATATTCGATAAGTAAATAAATTTTAGGGATGCAATTTCCTAAAGGGGAGAAGGATGTAACATCCCATGTAAGTAAAGAATAATATATTTTCATATCTAAGTATATTTATGAATTAGATAGTGTTATAGAGACATAAAATGAGTATAAATCCAATCTTAAGAATATAATAATCTAATAATTTTAAAAGATTGTTTTACCTTATTTTGAAGGAGAAGAATTTTTAAATATATATTTTGACAATATTATAATATCTATTTTTCAAAAATAAACTTATTCTTTAGAATTGGGACATTTAATTTTACTTTGGATAAATATTTGGTATTTTTCTGACAATGTTCAATTTTTTTAATCAATAGTGAAAAATATTGCATTTTACTTCAAAACTTTTTTTTATATAATTTAATTAAATGATTATATTATCTTTTTAATTGGTTTTAAAGTTTAATTGGAATTTATTTTTAACTTTTAATCCAATAGAGGTCATTACAATTAATTTCACTTTGAAATTGGAGATAAACAATTATCAATCTTTTGATAGAAATTGTTTCTTAAAAACATGCTATTTGTTTTAACAATGGGAATTATTTTTAAATTAATTACTACAATTTCTGTGTTTAGAATTTGGTAAAATGGATTCCATATTTGGAATCAAATGGTCAAAATTATGTAATTAATACCTTTTTTTGTATATTATGAATAGTAACGACAGTAATTATCTTTAATTATAGTGATTAATTAGTAACCGGGTGGTTAAGGGTAATAAAATAATATGATAATAAAATAAAATGACCCCAACATGTGTCCAAATCATATTTTTTGAGTCATGGCCGACCATGGAAAGCTTTTTACCGAACTCGAGGGCCCATGGAGTCACATGGGTGTAATAATGACATTTATGACATTATTTTTAAAAAAGAAGAGAAATATAACAAATTTTTGTATACCCTATGTAAGACAATTTTAATTTTGTTTACATAAATGATATCTTTGTCTATAAATAGTCATTGGAAAGATAAAAATATTTCCTACATCATGGTATTTTTTTTTAATTTTTATACATTAAATAAATAAATTTATTAATGACACCATGATGATACAGTGATTACCTCGTTAATGAACGATTTAAATAAAATAAAAAGATAAGGTAAAATCTAAGACATACAGTTGTCAAAAACCTATTTTATGGGTGTATTTTGAACCCTTATCAACTTAGCCTAGAAATATATAATTTTGGGACCTTTAAAATCCGAAAATCATTTTATAATAAAGTAACATTTCAATACTTTCCAAAAGTGACACTCTTCCCTCTTATAAATGGCCCCTACCTCTACCCCCTTACACACACCTCTCAAACCCTTGACTCGCCCAAACTCTACTCATATTATCTCTCCACATCCCTCTCTTACTCCTAGAAGCCTCACATTGGGCAGAATTCTTCCCAAGGAAGCCTTTCGGTCAAATAAAAAATGGTTTCCCTATTTAGAGGAGATTAAATAACGATCGATTCAAGTCTGACAGAAGATTAGGGGATTTCTTATCTCACTTTTAATTCCGTGAGATTTCTATTGTTCTCGAATTATTTATTTCATGTGGTGTATTTTGTACTTCCATTTGATATATATTATCATGATTCTATTTATATTCATGGTATTTTGTGATTCATTTGGTTCTTATTATATTTTGGTCATACGACTTGATTTATTACAATGAGGTAAGGGGTGTTTATCTCACTATTTATTCCCGTGAGATTCAGGCTATATTTTTCACTATCTCCTTTGAGTGGTGAATGTACTTACCATTATTCTACTCTTTGTGTAATATAATTTCATTTATGGGTATTTACATCAATATTGTATAGTTCTTCTTTCATGGGGTGTATGTTTCGATAGTTACCCAAATCGGTAACAGAACCTTTCACCCTCCTCTTTTTAAAAGACTTTTTTTGTTAGGTCTTTTAATTTCCATCTTCTTAATGTTGGGATATGTTCTTATATATCATTATTTCTGTAAATTTTATGTCCAAGTGATGAGATACCCTTTTTATCTCTTATCAACTAATTTTCTAAATTTTAAAGTGACGTCGTTAGGTTGTCATATTTTTGTAAGGGAACTTCTTAACCCAATTTCAATTCTTTGGGTTAAACCTCTACTTCTTGATTATGTCATGCTATAAATATGTGTGGATGATCTATGGTTGTTTTACACTTAATATCCACTTCTATTGGGGGTATTTATATTTTTCACACATAATTATGTAATTGATTTATCCTTAATCAAAGGATGTCGTCTTTGTAAGGGACTTCGTCTCAATCACATTTCATTGAGGAATATTTTGTTTCAATACAAGAATTTATTTTATATGCTGCATAAATAGCTTTTAATTTTTATTTCATTCAAAGGTAATCTTTTTCTACGAAGTGTTTTACTAAATAACAAAAAGGAATGTTTCTTTTAACGTACACGGTGACAAAAAACTTTCCACCATCGTGAGTATTATTTGATCTTTGGCTTCCTCAACAAGCCATAATGTTTTTAAAAGAAAATAAATACCATATACTCTATTATGTATTTTTTTATTGAAAATGGTTTTGATAATGGACTTGTTATGTCAATATATTTAAGTGATATATTGTTATTGAAATGTAGAAATGTTTTTCTTTCCATTATATTTGTTTTATGTCTTATGATTTTATAATGGTACTTGGATATTTGACGGGTGGTTATGTGATAAACCAAATGACGGGTGGTGCCGTTAATACCAGGACGGGTGGTTACGTTATAAACACCAATGCATTGGGTATGGAAGTCGGCACGTGTGGATATTTGAGGGGTGGTGCCGTGAATACCAGGATGGGTAGTGGCACGTGTGGAAGTAGACCGTATGATTATTCCATTTAAGTATGATTATGTTCCAAGTTTCCTTTATATGGTATGTGTTCTATATATGTGTAATATTTTGGTTACAAAAGGGTAAGTAGTGATTAATTATTTAGTGAACAGTATTTACTACTTCATAAAGGTGAAAAGTATTACTTATGTTAAAGTATTCATGGTTTACTTGTTGTTTTGAAAAACTAATCGTTTCCTTATTTCTGTATTCCTTACTAAGCTTTTTATACTCATCCTACATTTTTGAAATATTTTTCACATGACATAAAGTGAAATAGGGTCAAGGATGGGATCAAGGAAATTCATGCTCTCTAAAACATGGAACTGAACATGAATTTTTTTTATCAAGAGTTTTTATTTTATGAAAAATATAGAATCTGAGTAGAAGTGTCTACATGGTAACTTTTTAGATGTAATAGTTATGGCCTAATTCCCTTAAAATATAAACCTAAAAAGATCCTCAATGTGAATTATTCATTTAATTCAAGATTAAGTAATGTTTTAAGGCTGGGTCCTTAGAGCCAACCCCTGCCCAAATATCCTCTAAACTATCCTACCTTCATCCTAGTGGCATTAATATTATTAGAAATCTAACTTATGGTGTCCTTTTGAGCAATTCAAAAGGAAACACCCGAGGAAGAGGTATTAATTTCACCACCCTCTTTCAAGTTATTTTCTTCTTCCACTTACTCTTTATTTATTGTTTCCATACCAAAATAAAAACTCCAGTTCCTTATACATACAATTATATTATTATAAATATGGTATAACCATATTCATTATTCTATACATCCTATAAATGACAAAGTCACTATACGTGTGTACGTACGACTTATCATCTCCACATCGTTGTGTAGTTTGTTTTTCAAACACTTCATTGATTATATGGGTTTAATAATGAGTATAATAGATAAAAATTATAAATATAACAAGATAATGATTCTGTATATATGATATAACATCTAATTACATATGATTTCACTATCAATATAATGATATTTCTGCTCGTGTGTATGTAAAGATTACCGTCTCCACAAATGCGATGAGATTAATTCCCCATCGTAATAATTCACGAATAAAATTGTATTTTGTGATTAAAAATAATGTTTATGAACATAATATCATTATGTATATTAATAAAATACATCATATCCATAACAAACATGGCTTACGCAACCAATCATATATACGAAAACAAATCAGTTAACATCCAAAACGATGATACTACTAAAATATTATTAACAAAGAAATATTAGAAGTTCATATATGATTTCAAATTTATGTATATGATTCTTATACAATATAATAAAAATGATTATTCTATTATATAGGAGGTTAATTTACCCTCAAACAAGGAAAATTATAAGTTAAGGGCTAAGTCTACAATCATAATACTTATCTCAGTTTTTAATATGTAAGTATCTACTGTGACCTCTTTATAGTCCTCATCCTTGTTTTCACAAATATGTAACTAAAAACATTTTTTAATATTTACTGAATATGTGTTAAAGTAATTTATACCATTATTTTACTACATATGTTTTGAAAGAAATCATTACGTCATTTTCCAAACAACGTACTTTATGACCTATTCGACAAAATTAAGGTAAGAATGACTTTTTTTACTTATACGATGGGTGCGGCTAATTTCCTCCATTATAACATAGTCGATGCATCCCATAAAAATTTATAGAAATATTTTCAAAATAAATTTTTGTTTTAAAATTATATTACTTTTAAATTATTTCGAAATAGAAAGAGATATTTCTCTACAAAGAGATTTGATTTCATCTATGTCAACATCCTTTGATAGATTTTAAGTTTGTATGACGTTGATTTATTATGATAAAAATCTTCCATATTGTGTTATTTTTTTTTGGGATATGTTGATTTTGGATGTGTTATTTTTACACCATTCATGGTTTATGGATAAATAATTGACATTTGGTCTGTTAGTTTTAATACGAATGTTTATGTTATGTTTAAACCTTTTCATATGAGGAATTCATTGAAAATTGTCTGTGAAGGGTGGAGCCTGCTATAGCTCCTTGATGCATTGGTTTGTCTCATGAGACAAACTATTGTTTGGGCACAAGGGCTTGAAAAAATATTTTTTCTAGTCTTGGAAAAAGGCATTGACTATATTGTTTTGAAGTTGGGCATTATGCATTTTATCATTATGAAATTGGCTATTGATATTACATGTGATTATTCAACTAATAGAATATGAATGTGAATAAGTAAATGGAATTATATGATTTATATTGGCCATATTACGGTAATGTTTATTCTTGAAAGTATTCTGTTTTAGTCTTATAAATTGCCTTAAATATTTATGCTTATTTATGAAGGTTTCTTATATATTGTTATCCTAACTGAGCATCTAAGCTCACCCATTTCTATGTTTTATGTTTCCCAGGATTAAAAGAAGTATTTTATGGTTGTCCTGAAGGGATATTCTATGTGATATAAGTTTGTTCAAATGGGAAAAATTGTTTTTGCTGTTTTTATATCATGATTTAATGTAAAACATATATATGTATCTAGTACTTCAAAGGCTACTAAACTACTCAGTCATTCAAGACATGATTCCTTGTATCATGGATATTTTATTTAATAATGAACTGACTCTGAGTAACTAGGGGCAGGGTGTTTCACAAACCCATGTATAATCTTTGTTAATTGTTGAACTGATAGTTTAGTAGGGGATTCCTAGAAAATTGTTTTCAAATGATGGGGAACCATTAAACCTTTAAATATGAATGCAGTGGGATGATATAGAGGAGGAATTGTAAAATTGGAAACATTTACTTCATTCCACCAAATAAATGTTGTAGGAGGCTTTTTTTATTATTTTTTCATCTAATAAGAATTAAATCAGGATGGAAGATATACCATGTTTGGTGAACATAAATATGGAACATAGAAACTGGACAAACAAGAAAAACATAAACATGGTAAGTGGATATAATGAAAAAGTTATTTTTTTGAGGAATTCATACATGCATGGGACAAGATGTATAACACCTTTGAGGTTATTTTCTAAGATAAACCAGATCAAAAAGAAAATGATTATTTCTGGAAACTCTATTGGTATAATTCATCTAATAATTTTAATCTATCATTTAATATTATTTTTAGTCTCTTATCATGTTTTTTATTTTTTTAGGATGGACATGAATGGTTTCTCATTTTTCCTACCAATTTAAATTAAATAAAAAAATATAATTCTCATGTATTATATTTGGTGAAAATGAAATCTATTACATCATTAATGGTTATTTTTTTGGAGTATCTTGAGTTTTCTTTAATTACAAACTCTCTTCTCATTTTCATGGGTATTATTGTATTGAAAATGTGATTATAATAAAAAGGTTATTTTGATATATGAAAGTGATTTATAAACAGTTTCAAAAAATTTGTTCAAGAGGGTCAATCATGATATAGTGATTAAATTTTTTTAAAAAAGGGTTGAGCCCTATTATAACTGATGAGTGATCCCAATATATCTTATACATTCGATACACCTAAATAATTCTCTAATTCATTGTGTAATTATTTTTTATCCATGGAATTATAGTTTTTTTCAATCATACGATTATTCCAATTGTATGATAAATATCTGGGATTTATGATGATAAAATACCAATGATACTAGATGTGTTTTATATGCTTCATAATGAGTTTTCATGAAAAAATTATTTATTTCAAATGATAAAATAATGATCTTTTAAAGAGAAATGTTGATTTTTTGGATAAAACGTATGTTTTTTTGAAATTTTTTTCATCTGATTTTATATTTCAATAATAATAATATATTTTATATTTTTATTTCACTAACTATTTTTTTATTATATTCTAAAAATTGAAAATATTTTTCTGTAGAATTAATGAATGGGTAAATGAAAAGAATAAGTACACTTAAAATACAATTAGATTTTTCATACAATTAAATCAGGTTTTATTTAGTCTATTTGAAATTTTGTGATTAATATATTCTGAAAAAAAGTTAAATTTTTTTTATATATGAAGAATTTTAATTTATTAGTTGTTATAAAACTCTTTAAAACAATAAAAAAGTGATCCTTGGGAATATAAAAAATATAAATCTAGTTTAATTCCACTTGATTGTGTAATGTTTAATGATGAATCCTTACATGATATGAGTTTTAATTTTTTCAATCATATTAATGGGATTATACAACCTATATTATATAGCTAGATGCACTTCATTTCCAAACCTGATGAATTTACTTTTCCCCATCAAGAAATGTCAATTAATCTTCTACATAATTTTTTAACCATTGTGATGTTGTAATTTCATACCACCATGAGATTTCACATTAACTCTACATAAATAATATATGTTCTACAATTCCTATCTATAGTACCTTAAGACCCTTATGATTATCGGATCATCATTATAATTTTGAGGGAACATTATAAATGTTCTACATAGTATTAAATTTCTTGATTCACCTAATGTTTTCTTAGATTATTCATTATCCACTAAGTTATTGATAACCATAACATTCAAGGTCAATGTAAATTCAAAGGCTCATAATGTATGTTTTTGGATGTTTTCCTTTTATACCTTGATTGATTTATTATTCATATGATTAAGTTTATGAAACACCCTATACATTTTATGTTGGAGAGTGCAAGGAATGTATTTATCAATAAATGTGTACTAAATTCATTCACCTCCATGCAATGATTTATTCTAATATATTTTTATTTTTGATAAACATATGAAATTATTATTATTATCCCACAATGTGATAAACAACCATGATAACCATTACATTTAATGAAAATTTATTGAAAATGAAACATTTTTCAATAGATATGGTCAATTCCTTTATGATTCATGAAATAATAATATTAAATAAAAGATAAAGGAATTTTTTACATAAAGGTCTGAATTTAATCTTGGTCTTTCATAGTGATTTTTGGATGATCCCATGATTAATTTTATAATTCATATTGTATTTTAATTGAGGAATTATTTAAATAAAATCCTCATCTCATTCTAAAATTGTTTTGGGCTTCGTATTTTGGAAGTCAACACATTACCAATCCCACTGGTTACTGAATCAATTTCTCCTATATCCATCCATTAACTTAAATAAAATAAATTTTTGGATTAGAATATTCAGAAAAGTAAACATATAAATGTTAAACCATTAATATTTATGGTATAAACAATATAATCCATTTTTTCCATGACCATTTAATTGATAGGATTCAATATAGGTTATCTATCAATAATTTATGAATATAAATATTCATTAGAATTTATATCCCTTATAAATGGTTCAAAGTGAGAATATGAGTTTAACAAATCATATCCCTAATGAGTGTTAAATTTTTTGTGTCGAAAGGACACTTTTTTGCACCTATTGATGATTTAGTTAATACAAAATAATCACTTTTTAGGGTTATTACCATGAGGCACAATTTTGCATGAGCCACATCTACTAATAGTATCCCAACATGGATTTTATCTCCTTAAAACCACGCACCATATAATTAACCAAAAATTTTAATATGAATTTTATTATATCAATTGTTTTCACTCATATTTTTTAACCCTAATACTCGAGAACAAGAACATTCAGTAATAATAAATAAAAAATTACATGCATTTTATGTAATTTATTATTGATTTACTCTTTATGGATACTCATAATTGAATGAATAAATATTGAGTGGCCTCGTTTCTGTAAGTAATTAAATAAATTGAAAAATATCATTTAAAGAATTATTTAAACACTCTATAACATGATACTAAATAACACTAATACACTAATAATTTATGAGAAAACATGGTGATATATATAATAAATGGGAGAGATATAAATCTCAATAAGAAAATAATCAATGTATAAGATAAAAATTGTAGAAAATGAGTATAGAGTAATATAAAGGTGATATAAAAGGGATTTAATCATAAACACAGTTATCAAATTATGATATAAGATGAAAACATCAAGACATCATATGAGTGTTTCAATACCACGAAATAAGACGACATAAAGTTAATTAATTAATACGTAACGAAACATCATAGAAATGTTATTCATAAGATGATATACCATTCAAAATACATGTTTTATAACATGATATAATGTTACCTAATTTTTTATGAGGATATATAATTTTAGCCCCACCAATCAAATTCATAACATTTATGTTGATTTTAATTCCACATAAACCATAAAAAATAATATCTTACATCACCACCATTAATCCAATGTTTACAGAGTGTGGGTTCTGAACATGTATATCCCCATTAATTTTTTTGATAGATACATCTTGGTGAAAACCAATTAATGGAAATAGGCGTGGGTATTAACAAAAAAAATATTAGCATGGAAAATAATCATATAATTTCATCAGTATAGTGGGTGTACATTAAGAGACATAGACGATTTTAATGAGAGTGAAAAATAATCTCCCATTACATGGGTATTATAAGGAAATTTAATGGATGATTAAAACACATTTAATATGATTAATTTGTAATGAATTGTATTAATATAACAAAAATAATTTAATAAAAATAAGAGGATTGGAATCCCTTAGATATGTATGGTCCTTATAAAAGCGTGAGAGGAGAAGAATATGATACTAAGAACAACATGATATATTTTTTAGGAGGGATATGGATAGGTAATTTATTCTCAATGGACTTTTAGTGTAGTGGAATGGGATGTTGGGTGGGTATTTATATTCATTGGGATGAAAATCCATTATTAATTTAAAATATCAGGGTTTTGAATACATGATAAAATAATCAAAAAAACATCCAACGTTTCTTTAATGGTTTCAACCAAAGAGTAGTGGTTATCAATATTTTATTAATCTAGGGACTAAAATCAATAATACAGAACCATTTTGGTGGTTAAAGTGAGTCATTTTATTAGATTATTTTTTTAAACATTAAAATATTTAACAGGTTTTAGAGGATTCATTAATTATTTGAAAATTAATAAAAAATAGAAAAAAATTAATTTTAATATGAAATCTAAATTTTATATGTTCTCTTTATTGTATTTATTAAATATCCTTTGGTATATTTTCATCATAATACATACTGTTTAGTTATATTGTATATAATTTATAACTCAAAATTCAACTATATCAATGAATTATGAACAATAATCCATTTAATAATTTGAATATGATTTTTTCAATAATAATAGTTATTTTTCAAAAATAATTTTCTGAATATATAAAATTACAAATTAAAAAATGATATTTTTTATAAAAACAATTACTATAATAATTGATTTTTGAACCATATAAAATTTATTAATTGACATGACTAAATTATATTATCATTTAAATTAAAATAATAATTATTTAATAATATATTATTATTTAAAAATCCTAGTATTTTATAAAAACATATCATTTATCAAAAGAGTTCTTATTTTGAAAGACATCCTTCCCAAAAATATAAATTTGAATTCCATTTATAAAAATATAATATGTATCAAACTAAATATATATTTTTGAATAAATTATTGATAAAAATGGATAAGTATTTTCAATATTTTTTATTATTTATAATATTTATATTCATATTAGTAGGGTCCAGATACCAAACCTTGAACTAGACCACTATAGACACTACAATTAAGGTGTGTGATGGTGGTACATTATTGGTGGGGACTTATGAAAATTGTTTGTTTTGTGATCTTTGTAACCA
This sequence comes from Viscum album, assembly GCA_963277665.1. Classification (NCBI taxonomy): domain Eukaryota; kingdom Viridiplantae; phylum Streptophyta; class Magnoliopsida; order Santalales; family Viscaceae; genus Viscum; species Viscum album. Next base: position 1,078,275,246 of record OY728137.1, on the reverse strand, counting down.
TTAAATTAACATATAAAATACATCACTCGTGTTCTAGTTATTTAATATTGGTTTGGCATTAGTTAATGAAATATTCTCAGAATTACATGTCCCTCAAAATATATGAAAAAGGGCTTCATAGGGGACAATACTATTGTATGAGGCCATCACATAATCCTTCAATACAAATTAGATTTTTTCCAAATTATTTATATGTAGTAATCAACATAATCTCATAAGAATTGATTTATCATATATAATAATTATTTTTAATGGTATTTTGAGTCTAATGGGAAAATAATTGATATATTTTGAAATAATATAAATTAAAAATTAAAATTTATTGAATAATTGTTCTATAACTAAATTACATAATATTGTAGTTTTTTATACAAAAAAATGAATTTTAGTCGATGATTTTCTTTAGAAGTATGATTCAGCATTTAGACCAAAGGCATATAATAAAGGGTTTTTAAGAGGCATTATAATTTGATCCTATATTGGAATGTTCGAAACTACGACCAGTTAAGGGGTAGATAGAGACACATATATATGATGAAATTTACATAAGTTTTTTATATAAACTAACGTCATGAAATTACATATTTTAAGATCTATACACCAACAAAGTACATGTATCATTTTATTACATTTTATTGAATTATGTAATAGTATTAGTTAATTAAAATTAATTTAATCATGTTCAAATGTGAATCCCATATTCTAGGAATATAAATTCGTGTTTATAGTTTTTTGATATATAGTAGAACCCTATACCAAATGACTTAGGTAAAAGATATATATTATAATTCTAAAGCCAATCTAATGTGGGTTCATCCGAAGAATAATGAATCATGGGGAATGGATGAACATGATATATTGCATATGGTTTTGTAAATTTATGATATTCTTATCTATGATTCATATATATATTAGTGGTAAATTAATATATATATATTTATTTTTTGTTGATTTTTTAATTAATAGAACCCTAAAATCCATTTTATTTGTTGGTAGAGAGGTGTTTCTTGTAGATAATTTATATTATTGTCAGGGATTATGAGATTTTTTATTTTATTTAAAAAAAATTTAGAGTTTTTTATTGATTTATTTCTTTTCATGGGCACTGATTAATATTCAATACAAGAAGGATCTGAACAATTGGTTGGGAATCTATAGAGTAAGGTAATTAAAAGTCTATTTTATAATCCCCTATTATTTTTCTATTTTATATCCTAATGTTTATTTTATTAACACACATTTTATTAAAACACATATTTAAATATATATAATTTAATGACAAGTCATTTCACTATACATTTTATTTAAATAAAAAATTTAATCAATAACATTCTTCAGACATAACACTGAAATAAGAAAACTATAATATGTATATAATTTCCAAGCATTGTAATTTAATTAGTATGTAATCATTGGAGTAATTTAATTAGGAAATATATTAATATATATATATATATATATAATGTTTATTTTATATAAATATTCATAATTAATTATTATGTTTCAAAATTTATCTTTTAATGCACTTAAAATTTTATTCATAAAAACTAAGTACATTTTTATTAAATTATTATGTTAATAAAATAGAATATAAAATTTTTAATGTTATAATTATTAATGTTTTATATAAATTAATTATATGAAAAAATAAATGTTTTGAACCCAATGATTTCTAGAAAATAGTTTATGTTTATATTTTATTATTTAATAGAAAATATAAAAAAGAGAGTTTAAAATATTGAATTTGAAAATAAAAACATCATTCATTGATTAATATTATCAATATTATACAAGGTCGATTAAATCTTCCACCATATAACACAACACAAAATGTAAATTGCAGAAAATCATATGCTTTGGGACTTGACACCATGACCTTACCCTCAACCACATAACCCTTACCACCACAAAACCAATGGTGTGGAAATTTTTTGTTTTGATTGTAATTTTCTAATTTTTTTTGTATTTTATAAAAATTAGTATTTTTATATCAATTGTTAATATAAACATTCTTACAAATAAATAAATATTTATGTAATTTATAATATATAAGAATCTATTTGTGGTTCATTATTCCTTTTTGGAAAAATGAATTAATTTTTTATATGTGACTTTATAATTTTAAAAACATTCATTTTAATTTTAAATTCCCAACTTCTCATTTTAGAACTAATGATAAAAAAATTCAAAAAAAATATATTTAATATATATTAATTTTTAATATTATTTTTTATGGGTTAAAAAATTAATATAATATATTATTTAAATATGGAATAATTATTACCAAATTATGAAAAATAATAATAATTTATTTTAAACTGTAGATGATAAATTAAATAGGTAATATCTAGTTAAGATTATAAAAATCAAAACAAGTTAGAAGGGGTTTAAAACGAGGGAAATACCCCATACATGCATAAAACATGTATATGAATGGGTTTTAAATCTATTTTTTACTATATCCCTTCCACTATCAATTATTTACAAATCATGATTGTAAAATCATTGAGATAAACAACTTATTATTAAATTTTTTTTCATATTTACAAAAATGAGATATAATATCTTCTATAATTTTACACACTTACCCTCACTTCCCATCACAACATGACTCGCTTATTTCTTCAAAATAAAAATACTCAATCATTTACAAAAATGTCACACCCATGCTATTCAGGTTGTTGTCTTTTAAAAATACCATTCTCGAAAGGATTATGCCCCTTCACAAAAGAGATAATCCAAGAAGTGAGGTATGGATTTCTAACCCCCGCATTATAATTTCTATTTGTTCATATATACTTATTCTCCAACAAATTATATTAATCCTTCATAAAAAACATTATTATCATTATAGTAAAATTTTATTTTTATATTGCTTTTACATTAACTACCCATTATTCCCTTTTCCTATAAGAAAAATGAAACAATCATTTATTCGCAATGTGGACTACAACCTCCAAGATGTAACATATTGATTTTATATCACAATATTATAAAGGAATAAATAATTGGGTATTTAAATTATATGAATTATATTTATGTCATATTTTATTTCATTAAATTTTAAAACACATTACTCAATATACTCATTCAATAAAAAACAAAACCACCATCCATGCATATGAGTGGACTACCACCTCTATAGAATGATTGATTATAGTTTTTATATTCATCACCAAATGATAGGGTTTTAATGTGAAATGACTTAATGATATAATTTTATCTTTTATAAAATAATTATTTTAATTTTATTTTACATTAAATTACCTTTTAAACTATGAGAAAGAAACAAAAATGGTAAATTCTACTATCTATATGAGAATTAAAAGAGAAAAATTGATTTCAATGTTTATAATATGATTATGTATGGGATATCATCACCATATACATCTTTTAAATTAATATGTATCCTATAAATAAACACTAAATTGGATAATTATAAATTTTTTATAATGATAATATAGCTAAATCAATTCATAATAATCTATTAATTATATTATATTATTTTTATGGTTTTTTAACCTCATTTTAGAAAAATAAAATAAATTTAAAATATATATTAATAAAGGAATATTATTTACTTTAATAATATATATATATATTTAATAATTATTTTTTGTTAAATAAAAGTATAGTTAAAAAATTATCTCATTATGTAAAATGCATCTTGGTTTTCCTAAAATCATTGAAACATGCACATCACAAAATTTATTTTTCATGATTATAACCCTAAATATAATATAATGAAATTATAAAATTATAAATAAGAATATTTCATATGTTATAGAACCTTTTATTATCATATATTTCAAAACATTGGAAGTTGAATGAAAAATGAAAATATTATTACGAAACTCATTCAAAATGATAAATATTAACAAATTTTGTTATCAAAAATTGACAATAACTGATTAATATATGTGTATTGAATAACTATAAATGAGATTTAAAAAATGTTATGTAAATCATTATAGTTATGAAATAGGTCATTAATGTTGAAATATTTTTTATTTAGGAAGACAATATATGATCAACGAACTAGTAACTCATGTTAAGGTTTACCTATCTCAAATTTTCTTCTATTGAGACATGATTGATACTAAAATGTTATTTTTATTTGGAATGGGTTATCTGATATTTTTTTAATATGTTTCATCATGACCCAATAATTTTCTTAATTTCTTAATTTATCACTTGATATTGAATCCATCAATTTTTTTGGATGAAAACCTTCTCTTATGTTATGGTTTTCTTTTTCGAAAATATAAATTCACAAGACCTGTCTGATATTACAAACCAATATATATTTTATAATTTGAATGAACTATCATGTTTTATTAATGTATGAAATATGTTTTTGTTCATTATATTTTTATCTCTATTTCCAGATCTTCTTCTCTTGGCCATTTGATTCACATATTACCCATACTGCGAGTGTTTGACCACTTCAATCATTATCAAATCATGACATCTATTGAATAATATTACATTAACTAAATTTATATAAAATTATCTATAAAAATTTTATAATTTCAATCTCTTGTGTTTATTAAATGGGACTTACATATCCTATCAATATTTCATTTACCCCATTGATTTTAATTTAACTATTTTAAAGAAAACAAACCGTTAAGGTTTTTATGGGATCCTCCATTTTTCATTTTTCATATTGATTAGTTAGTTACATGAACATCATATTATATTAGTAAATAGTTGAATCATGAGGTTTTATAGTATCTAAACATCATTAATAATATTAATGTTATTTTTAACATTGCATGTGTAGGTAATTTTTGTTAATGTGTGAAAACATCTCTTTTTAAGAATTTATATTTAAACACGTATTTATACAAAATTTTTCATTTTAAAATATTCCTTTTACAATTATTAATCATGGTTTCTAAAAAATTTATTTTTCTCATATTTTTATAAAATAATACATTAAAATTGTTTTCAAATTATTGAAGATATTTTTAATCTATAAACATATTTTTATAAAACTCAACTAACTTTTTTTTATTTTTACTTTTATTTTCAAATATCTATTATAAATTAATTACCTCAATCAAATTTTAATGAAAAATTTATATTTGATGATGGATAATAGTATTTTCTTCTCTTTTAGATGATTAAACTATCATTTTCTCCATCATACCTAACGATTTACCATGAATAAGAATAATATTTATTCTAATTAGTTAGATTTGTGAATATTCTATTATATTTTTATTTGATAGAGGTGGATTCACCTTGATTAAATACATTTATGAAGTTGGAAAATTATTAAATTAATAGTAAAATCTTTCTTTATATATTTTAAATACCATATTCTCTATTATGATGATTAAATCGTATTAACCTAGAATGTTAATAAATGACATTGGATACCAATTAATTTTCTATAATAATATCATGCAACATTTATTAATGTATCTATTAATGTTATCATTATGGGACTATATTTTAAAAGTATATGAAATCTATTTTATTCACTTTTTTTCTTTGTGATATGATTAATTTTATGTGGAAAACATATGAATGGATGATGAAGGGTGGGGTACTATATTACCATCTAATTTATTAATTTATTATTATATCCAATGATATCAAAAAGTTATAGGAGAAGATTTATCCAAAAACAAATGGTACATCATAGGATAAATTGAATCCCGAGAATACATAGTAAGATACATTAGATATAATAAATGCACTCAAGACATTTTAACCAAGACCAAGGTTACAAGGGAGGATTATCCCAAGGCAAAGAATGTACATAGTTGGTAATACCAACCCTATGAATGTACATAGGTGGTTATCCAAGGATGAATACAGGATTAATGTATTAGTTCTTATCCTTGAAATATGAGTTCTATGATATTTTTTATGCTGCAATGTTATACTTAATATAATTCTTTTGCTATTATATCACATCTAATAGTTATTGGCTAATGTATCTAAACTCATTGATTAGGGAATAATGATGTTCCAAACCTTATCTTAGGATTTATAACCTATGCATTATTGGTTATAAGTTTCTTAGGTATCTTTATTATACTTGTATACAAATATTATGCTTATTTATGATCTTTTATTATTATCACCTATTTCTAAATTAATTTTTTCGATCTCATCAATTTATTAGATTTCTAGGTATATAGTTTATGAATAAATGTATTATGTAAGATGTTCCTTGAAGTTTATCCTACATGCAGGGTTTTGTGAGATGATTATTACATGTTATGTATTGTGAAATTTATTATATTATGGGAATATTACTAATTTATAAAGAAACGTGGGTTCGAGCCATTAAATCTGGGATCTAAATATATATAATAATATAACTAAAAAGTTCATTGGAATGTAAATTTTACATTTTGTGTGAAAGGCTTTCTAATTATTAGAGGAACCAAATACAGTTGATTATGTATTCATTTTTCAATACTAGAACATGGTGTGCAGGACTTTGGAATTTATAAATGGTATAATAGTAGGGGTTAAATAATAGTAGAGGTTAAGATGTTATTAGTTGAAATTAAATTAGTTGTTATAATGTACATTAAAAATTTATTATTCATGGTTGATAATAGTTTCAAATGTTTAGATAAACCATTAAGTTCATTATATTGGGTTTTTCTATTTTTTAGTGAATAAAATGATTGATTTTTTTTGGAAACTATTGCAAATAAATTATTTGTAGAATAAAAAGATGATATATAGGTATGTTTTAGTTTTTGTGGCTTATTATAAATGAAATCACTTTCTGGATACTACATGTGGATGTAGGCTCTAAAATAGAAAATAACTTAAAAAATAGACTATTTCCCAAAGCTTATTTTTAAGAATCATTCAAAATGTGGAAATATGTTATACTCTTCATTTATTTATTTGAAATTTTGAAAATAAAGATATGATTTAATAGCCTCCCCATCAATCTCTCCACCATATCCCACATGATCGATCACAACTCCAATGTGGCTCATGAAGAATGCTTACCGACTTCTGTAAATATTCAAATTACTATCTGAATCATTTTATAAGGCTCTGATGTAGGCAACACACATACCCATCAATGCAGGTTTGACATAGGATCCCTACCTCCTTATAGATGTACCTATGAGTTGGCCTCCCCACCTCCCCATGAACCTCCACCTCTAATGCATCATATAGGTGGCTTCGATGCATCTCTAACCATACATTAACATATCATATACACGTCCCTAAAATATTCTCCTCCCAAAAATCATTATTTTGATCACACATACAAATAGGTATTCATATTACTCTCATCTCCACAGTCTTACTAGATTATTTCGATAAGATCACCACAGGTTCTCAATAGAGGATTCTAAAACCTCCTCCTTGTATCAATATTTACAAAAGAAATTCAATTTAGTGTAAATTTTGAATCACTTTTCTAAACAACCAATTTTTTTTAATATTTTTTCATTCCTATTTTTCATGAACCCCCATTTCAAAAAATATTTCTTACCAAAACATTCATCTTTTAGTAAACCCCATTCAAAAATTAGGATATGAATTTTCTCTTAATTTGATCTCTTCCCCACCCTAATAGGATTAATTAAATCCTTTTTATTAAAATTTTAGTTAACTATAAACATCAAGGGTGTCCATCATTCCTCACAATGTTATGTTTTTTTAACCACTTTTATTATATTTTTATAAACATTTTCAGTACATATATAATTTAATTTTAGTTTTATAATATTTTATGTTAATATATTAATTCCTTCATCATATATATCTAATATTATAGTATGTTTATGCATATATATTATTTTATATCATCCCTTATTTTATGTAATAGAGTTTCTATAAATATTCAAGGAATTATCAATTAATTAATATTTTATTTTACAATAGAAGAATCATGAACATTATTTTTAATAATTTTGTGCATTCATAAATTAATTATTTATAAACTAAATATTATTTTAGTTTCAATTATATAATAAACATAGAGTGTCATCTTCTTTATATAGACGAAATTTCTCTATCAATTTATTGATTATAATCAGTATACATGAAATTTGATTCACTTGTATTACATGATGTTTATACAATATCATGAAATACATCATACTCTTGTAATTTATATTATAATTTATAACAATATAAATTGTGTTTCATGGTAAAGAACATAATTTCATATTTCATTATTTTCCTGATATAAAACTGTAATTTATATCACCATTTATACCACAGTTTATATTATAATTTATTATAAATTTTATATTTTACTAAAAAATGAAGTTTACATTCATGTTCATATCTACATATAAATAAAAAAATTTATCATTGTTTATATTGAATCATAAATTTCATTAACATTTAATAAAATTCATATTACTTTTTTTCAAACATAATATAGTATATATTGAGTTTTAACTTAAAATGCATATTGATTTCTTATATTTATGTCAATTTCTTTCTTTATGTATGATAATATACCCAAATTGTTGTTTATATTAAATTTTAATGAAATTTAATTTAATTAATATAACTAATGTTTTCATAGATATATGGATTCAACTTTACTAAATATATATGTAATATTATCAACTATTTTTACCACCAACACTCGATATGAAATTACATTGAATTTTTTTAATCAAGTATATCTCATGAAGGTAATTTAAATGGTATTATCTCACTAATCTACGTACAAGTCCCGTGCAATTCTTTTATTATCAATATTAATCAATGTCTCAACATAATAACCAGCCAAATAATTTAAATTTTTATACTATTAATTGTTTTATATACTCAATGATATATTATTAATTACAATGAGGTATTTATTATAAAGTTGAAATTATGTATAATATTTGGTATAGTAGATTGGGTGATGCCCCTTAACATGTTATTTATAGGTGTGAGGTATAGGTTTTAATTATAAGTAATGAATATTTAAATGAATACATAAAAGGTTACATAAGACTAATAATTGGGTAATTGTTCGGTAATTATCCTTTATATGAAATATGTGCTATTATGAAACTTATTTACTAATGTGTGAGATTTATATTTTTAAATTTAATTAAAAATTATAGGTAAGATATTTAAGAGGAATATTGTAATAATTTTTATGCGGAAGCTTTCTAATGTTCGATAAAATAGATTATTTCTTGTTCCTTAATATGGTTTGTAATGTTTTGAGTTACCTGATAATTTTATATGTAATAAAGTTGGAAATTAATCTTTAAATGGTTACATGGGATGAATAATTGTGTGAATTTTGGTTAATTAACCTTGTCATGAAGAACAGGATATTCAAACCTTTTTAACAATAGTGGAAGATTTTAATTCTTTAAATGGTTATCTAAATAGTTAGGAAGATGTTTTAGAGGAATATGATTTGGATTTTATGTGGGAAATCATGTAAAATGTATGTGAAAACATAATGTATGATGATGTTCCCTAATGGGGAAACTAAATACATGGCACATTGACATTAGTGTTCAAAATATATATTTAAAATACATTACAATTTTGTTATTTCATAATATGTTACATATTTACAATATTTACTATAAAGACATGACTTTTCCCAAAGTTACATATCATTGGATATTATTTTTAAATATAATGAGATGACATAATTTTGTTTCTAAATCAAGTCATGTAGGTAATAAGAGCTTATACAGATCGTTTAGAGACAATATTTCATGAAAATGGAATATGTGACTAGGTTACATGATTTTCCAAAACAGTGTTCCCAATATGCATTCCCATGTGGCTGGATAAAGGGAAAACTATATTTTACATGGTTTTTCTACTACCATTCAGTCCTAGGTTCATGGCTATATGACCTGCTATAATTAAAGGATAGAGCATTGCTTCACGATTAGCACAATATTTTTAAATTCTCTACCTAACCTATGTAGACCCAAATTTTCGGTGTGAAAAATTTATTTTCCCTCATTATTTTTTATGCCTATTATATTCACCTTACTACTAGTGGATATGTAGGGGTTTCTCCTTAAATAGGTTTCAAAATCCAAAAATATTGGACCTTTGATATCTCTTACATCTGAAAACAGATCTCTTATCAGTCATATGCATTGGGAAAACAATGGAAGGCTAGCTTCACACACCCTTCATTCATTGGTTAATCTCTCCATCTATTTAGCTGTTTAAATGCTTGTTCATTCACCCTAATTTTATGGAAGTGGATTGAAACCCATATCTCCACAAAACTACATCTAATCCACAGTTGATATGGAGAAAGTCATTATCTACAACCCTATGGTATGTGGTCACATTGTTTTACATTTGATATTTGGTTGTTTAGTATTTATTCTATTGTTCCACCTGGTGGAATTTGCAAGAATTATCATTTTTTCTAGTTCATACACGTGTAGATGATCTTATATCATTTAGATAACTGAATTGGTGTTTGTTTATTTGTTTAAACATCAGTCATTCCCTATATGGACACCTATAGGTGTTCCACCTTGAAATTAGCCATGTTTTCCAAATGGATAAAAATGATTAAAACAGAATTTTCCACACAAAATGAATATTTAATGAAATATACATGGTATCTTGTGTGGCTTATTGAGTCTAGGACACCCCATGGTTGTTTGGTCTTATTAGACTGGAAATATCCCATGTGGTTATTTTAGTTATTCTAATAAATTTCCCATTAACACATAAACATTAGAATTAGAAATTTGTTTATGTATTATATTATATTATTTTACAATGGTATATGGACATGTCCATAAGTCTAGTCCTAGCTAGTATAGTCCTTTAAATGTTTTGATTATGACCTCTTCTTTTGGTAATTTTACCCTTTTGAATCATTATTCCATGTTTATGAAAATTGAGTGAAATGAACTTATACAAAATAGATTGCTCTTACTAGAATTATTTTCCTTGAAGGGTTTTAAATGGTTAAATAATTATTGATATTTAATTTTTAATGAAATAGAGAAAATGGTTCTAAAATGAAACGATCACTTAGGATGGTAAGACCACTCCCTTTACTGAAACGGGTTGGAGACCAGTCCTTGTAATAAAAAAAGAAAATGAAAAATAGAAATTCCTTTTCAACTATTATAAGGTAGGATCTAATAAAATCTCATGGATAGAGAATTTAGAATTAATTTTTATAGGAAGATTCCATTATTAAAAATACCAATCAAAATAACCCAAAAAATTAAAATCTTATTACAAAAAAACATAGCTACATCACCGTTAGGCCATCTGCACAACCATCATGGGTACCCCACCATCTACTCCACATTGCCTCCATCAATGAAAGCCATTGGTATTAACCATCAAAAAAGTTTAATAAGGCCTTGGGATGATACCATATAATAAGTGGAGATAACTCTGTCGAATCATATCTGTCATCGGTGACCCAAATCTAGACCATTGGAACCACACACAAATAGAAATTGCATCCATCAGGACTAATCTCAAATAATTTTATTGTTTCATCACATATTAATAGTTCCTCTCTATTAATTAATACCTATCATCTCAATATACCCACCTAGGCCCGATCTTTTTCCATCCCCAATCGATGTTGACCACCACCCTCACACCCTGAGATGCCACCATCTATATTCCTAGAAAACATATCTAATGGTACTATGTACCACCAATGCCAAGGACCAATATTCATGAAACTTAGATCCATAACCTCCTAAAATCCATATTGGATCCGAGATTAACTAAACCGTTTTTAAGGATATCAGAATAAGAACCAAGTGGAAAAAAGGGAACCCTCTTATTTATTCCTTATGAAATATTCTTTTGTAATGTAATTGTTTTAATGAAATTGAACAAGGATATAATATAAAATTGAACAATGTAAATGATTATGGATTGGATGAAATTAGGATAGATTTTTATACATATTATATGCCAGTGGTGTATGATAACCTACACTCCCCTTACATCTGTGTTAGTAATGGAGACTCTCATCATTTCTTCAATATGGTAGATGGGATTTTTGAGTGCCACATTCCATCTAGAGTGTTTCTAGGGTGTACAAACTCACTATCATGAGGTTCGGGCATAAATACCACCACTCTATTAGAAATTAGGGCTTACTACCCCTTGAGTAGAGCTAATCATCTAGTGAACTAGAGTAGGATGCTTGCATGTTACATATCAGTAAACTATAATATATATATATAGTGACATGACCAGACGTAACATCCCTAAGATGAAGTAGGTAGACACACTCGGTGTCCCTTAAGGACATTAATGGGGTGTAATTTATTTTTTTTGCATTGTTTTACTTTCCTAAGTATACCTTCACATGCTTGTTTTATGATCATGTACTAAGATTACATGTAGACACCATTGGTGGTGGTTTACTATGATTTTTTATCACACCCTACTTGGGCCGCCCAAAGAACATGAGAAGATGATTTTTCTTCTTCGACTAGTAAGGATGAAGTTCATTTTATAGGTTGTGTATTTTTTTCATTGATGGATATTAGGAGATGAGTATCAGAGATAGGATTGACATGCCCATTGAGCTATTTTTTCCCTTTTTTATCTTATACTATTGGCCAACATGCTTTTATATTTTATCTCGTTTTAGTGTTATTATAATTCCATGAATCATTTTATTAGACACTGACTTTGATATTTTTTGGATATATTTATATATACTAGTTTTTAGTTACCTTTTCCTTCAACTACGTGTTCCTTTCTGTTATAATTTATTCATTATGTCTATTGTATTATGATTCTTCATCTATTTATTATGTTTTATATCCATTTTTCTACTATGACATGATGGTATAGTCTCCCCACCATATTACCCAGAAAACCTCACTACTAGTAGGTAGAATCTAGCGTATGGGGGGAGGTGCCCAAGGTCATGTGGCCAACTAGGCTAGGGGCACATGATATGTTGCATCTGGATCTGCTACACCAGAAATTGGTATCAAATGTGCTACTATTATTGACATACTATTTGGAGACAATGTATTGGATATTGGGAAATTCTTGGCACTTACTCACAATCCTTTATTGGGATTCATGAACCAATGTATGGGGTAATGGCCATGTTTTATGAATTAACATTGTTGTTTAGTATTTGACTATTAATTTTTATATAATTTCATCATTGGGTGATACACAAGAACTATGATGTTATTGAAAATGATTTCATAGAACGTTTGGTATCAATATTATAACCTAATGAAATGAGGGATCTGTATTGGATCACAAATCATGATAGCCATAGTGGGAATATTCCATTGATTGTATCCATGTAACATTTAATTTTCAATGATAATTGTCTATTGTATAGTAATTGGGCCTCATTATATATATATAGTAATGCTGACACCTTATACGTTTTTTGGATCATATTATAGTGTGACTTTAGTGGGTTCCATATTTTGATTCATAAGTTTTATTAGCCCTTATGGATCAGAAAATGTAACTCCATCTACTTATCCCAATCTAATGGGATATGACATCCCTGTGAATGCCATGTTTTGGTTTAAAATTTTTTGGGCCCTTATGGATCGTAAATTTGTAAATAATTAGATCTCATTATTTCAAAATGATATAAATTTCTAATTTTGAACTACTAAAATGGAAATTACTTTTTAACTGAAACAATATATTTTACATGTTTAACCTAGAGACTTGGACTCAAATACATTATACTAATTGGGTAGTGGCTACTAAATCATTCTTGTGGACTGTTCTATCATCAAAACCTTGATTTTTAACAAGGAATAGAGCCATATTTATACATATAGGAATGCTCGCACCTCTCATATATTATTTAATGAAATCATAATCATTTCCTGAATCCCTTATTTTCTATTCATTTGACAATGTAATATTATGCCTCCATGATATCCTTATACCATGCACCCTAATGGTGGTGACGATCGTGTTCCAGAGTTTGTGGGACATGATCCACCATTGATTCATTATGTAGTTCCACCTATGGATCCTCCTCATGATCCTAATGTAGGAACTAATAGCAAAATACAAGAGGGTTTTTGTAATATGTTTATGTACAATCATTGATGAGTGTAACCTACCTCGAGTATGGAATAGATCACTATTGAGTTTCAGAATCATCATCCACTGACGTTCTTGAAGGTTGTGGACCACATATTGTGGAGTCTTGGATTGAGGCAATCTTGACTATTATTGAGCACCTTGTGATTCTTCTAGAGTGAAGAAGTATTCTATATGCATATATGTTTGTGGACTCATCTATGAGGTTGTGGCATTTCATCAACATGGGATATCATATTAAAGATATGGTTTGGGTTGACTATCATTATAAAGCCCCAGCCTAAAACATTAGTTAATTTTTTGTTACATCATGAATTCACATTGAGGACCTTTTCTAGTTTATATGTTTAGTTAATTAAGCCATAAATATTACATTACATTTCAAAAAATACATATAGACACCTATACTCAGTATCCATTTTTTTCTTAAAATAAAAACTCTTAAAAAAAGAATTCATTTCTTGATATAAATCTTCTTTAATTATTTCATTCTGTTACCATGCCTTATATTCTATGAAATAAAATTAAAAACATGGGATGAGTATAAAAATATCAGTAAGGGTTATAATAGAAAGAAATAAAACATTAGTATAACATTATATACAAAACAGAATCTCTATAACATACCACATGGAATAATAAGATTGATGAATAATACATAGTAATCCAAAATCATAAAGGTAACTTGTGGCATCCATAACATACTTAAGTTATAGCTATCATAGCTATGTATGGAGTCACATTTAGAATACCAATCATAGTGTATTATCAAAATCTCTTAGGGGAAACATTAATGTTTACATTAGTCACGTTACTCAATTCATTAGAGATCTATCTCAGGCTCACCCACCATAGGTTTATCACAAAACCACCCATATGCGTAAACAATTCCCACAAACCATAACATATTAATCACACATATAACTAGTATAAAGTAAAGATAAAATTTCCCCATATCAATCACAATATAACATTTCTAGATACTGGTATAATCAATTCTTTATCAAACCATTTTCAAAACCATTTTAAAATTTTAATAAATATATTTTTTAATCAAAGTGTCACATACCACATTGAAAATTTTAATGGAATTAAAATTTTAATACATTAATGTATATATAAATAAATACTAAAAAACATTTTGAAAATATGGACATTAATGAGAAATATTAAGAAGAATAATTTATTAAAACTTTTAAAACAATGTTTTAGTTAAAGTGTCCCTTAACACTTGAGAAAGAACTTGAAAAAAATAATTACTGAATATCATTAAAAAACATATAATATCATGAGAAAAACATGATTCCAGATATATTATGTCATAGGGAAATATATACACCATGTAAAAGTGAGTTGGTGTATAAAAACAAAAAAGTATCAATGGAATGTAAATTAAAAAAAAGCCCCTTACAAAGATCATATCGTTAGATTAAGGATAAATCAATTAAATATTTATGTGTAAAATATATATATATAAACCCAATATAAGTGGATATTAAGTGTAACGAAATCACAGGTAATTCACAGAAATTCATAGAATGAACTAATTAATAAGTTAATGTTTAATACAAAGAATGAAAACTAGGTTAAGAAGTCCCCTTACAGAAATTCAGCATCTTAACGACGTCACTTTAATATTAAGAAAGTGAGTTGATGATAGATAAAATGGTATCGCATCATATAGACATAGAATTTATAGAAATAAGGATATATAAGAACATATCCCAACATAAGAAAAAGGAAATTTAAAATACATAACCTAAAAGAATTCTTTTATTAAATGAGTATGGTGAAAGGTTCCCTTACTAATTTGGTAACTTACAAAACATTCACCTCCTGAGAGAAATATTATACAATAACAATTTAAATACTCATAAATTAAATTATATTTTACAGTGAATACAATAATTGTCTGTACATACACCATACAAAAGGAAATAGTGGAAAATATAGCATGAATCTCATTGGAATAAAAAGTGAGATGAAAACACCTTACCTCATGTCTGACTTGACTCGTTCGTTTTTTATTATCCTGAATAATAAACTAAAGTTAGTTTTTTATTTTTTAAGAACCTTTTTTTGTTTATTATCCTTTTAAATAACTTATTAAAAATTTATAAACACTAAAAAACATTTATTATAATAACGGTTGTTTTGTCGATATTTGGTACATGAGTCCAAAATGAACTTCTTATAATTACTAGTTGAATATGTGGTAAAAAGTAATTTATCTCCCAAATTATATTAATTATTTTTATATCATATATATATATAAATATATTATATCCTGTATATGTTTTAATTTATAATAGTACATATCATTTGGATATAATAAATAAAATTCACCGTTCATGGAGACGGAAATGCGTACGTACGCATGAACACTACTTTCATTTCAATTTTGTTTTTAATGGAATGAAAAGTTAATGATAAATAGTTATATTATAATTCTAGTATAATATAATATATAATCTCATTAACTCCACCCTTTATATGATCTATGTATGTAATGAACGAGTCATATCACATTGAGGGGCGGTAGTCTGCACTTCCTCAAATTAAATTATCGTGTTTACCCATTATGGAATACATAAAGGTATGCTATAAGAGAAAATAAAGAAGAAAATAGACAATATAAATATAATATATATCACATATTAATATAGTTCCATCATAATGGCCACCATTAGAGGTGGTAGGAGAAAATTGAATAATCATAGTTTCGTGAGGAAGTACTTCACCGTCCATAAAAACAATATATTTGTATCCATTAGATGGAGGAGTGTGGAATTTTATTTCTAATTGTAAGAACACGAGTTTTTAGATCATGTCAAAATCCCAAACCTGTTTGAATTTTTGACTTGTCCCTGAGAAAACTGGAGAAATTGGGCAGTTTCTGGAATTTTTAGACTACATGGCGTGTACTATAGGGTACACACCGTGTATGGGTATGGTGAGCATCGGTCGTGTGCCACTGAGTGCATGTCATCTGATGACCGTGTAGGAATTTATAACTATATGGCATGTATTTATCGACACACCTTGTACCTGTGACCATGTGGAGGACATACATGGCGTGTAGGCATGTTGGCCGTGTAGAATCGTTTAAACCAAGTACACACCATGCCTTTTTTGGACACACCGTTTAGTCTGGCCATGTATGAGGGATATACATGGCGTGTGGGTATGTCAGTGAGGAAGATAAGAAAAAGTATGTACATGCCATGTACCCCTAGGTACATGTTTTGTACTCATGTCTACAGGTTCTGGAAATTAAGTTGGTGGATTTTTTGCCGTCATATGAATAGTAAAATGATACACGGTATGTAGTCATAAAGTACACATCGTGTAGTTTCTTTTTTTTCTGATAAAATGGGCAGTAGCCTCTTATTGAGGCATAACCTCAATAAATCAATGGGTTGAGTGGGGATATCTAGTTGTGACTTCAATATCCTCCTGTTCCTTCTTCCGAGACCGTATTCAAACATTGATTGATCCATTGGAACCCCCGCGATAAGGCATTAATTCCAAATGAGCTATTTTTCATGATTTTTGTTCTAGAATGAGTTATTGGGGTTTGAGAGGTTTTGATTGTTTTGTAGATCTACCACGTTTTTGATCTAATTGGAGGCTTCCATTGGAGGATTATCATTGTATGAGTCTCAGGTAGGTGGTGCAAACCTCTTTTTTTGTTTTTGTGGTAATTTTGGTGGCTCAGCCTTCAGTGTGTTTTCGAGTAGTCTGCGTGGGACCCATTTTTTCTGATATTGTATATTAAATTGTTCATTGACCTATGGGATACCTTTGGGTATGCCCTGTTACCTGTGATTTTTGAGTGGGGTTGGGTGAGTGGCCATTGCTCATTGGGGCATTTTGGTTGGGGGTTCCAAAATGGTACTAATTGAATTTTATTGTTCTAAACTATTGATTTTAGTTTATTGAACCTTGATTGGACTTGTTAGAGGATTTAAAGACCCCAGTGACATTGTTAGATAAATGTTGGGCAAGTGTAATTCAATTGTTTAAATTGTTTTTCCTGTTATTGTGTTCTGTTTAAATGTTTATATTTGTAATTACTGATTTGCATATGATCGAACCCTTTTGGTTGTATAGGGCATGGAACGAATATTTTTGAGTGATGTTGATCACTGGTTGGGCTTGCCATGGGTTATGTTGGGTGGTTCTAACCATGGGATTAGGCATCATGGGCGTTTATTTGAGGTTGTATGACTGTCAGGTTGGGTATGGCCTAGGTTACTAGAATGGGGAGACCATCAGACTTAAGCGGCATGGTCTTAGGGACACAAGGTGTCAGAGGTGTTGTGGCTTGGGTATATTTTTCTGATTACCTCTCACTCGAAAACTTTGAGTAGTGTGTATGCAAAGAGTCTCCGTGATGAGGTGGTTTGACTACTCGTGTGGGTATAGGCTCCCATTAGTTGTGGTTTAGGTACTATTGGTTTCGGGTGTGTTCCTTAGGAAGCCACATGGAAGGTGAGGAGCCTTTAGGAGATAGCATTGAGGATATTGAGTATGTGGAAGAGGCTTACCGTTATTTGAGAGCAGACATTGATGTCCCTCCAGATACTTTATTTTGAGGGCAGACATTACTGTCCCTCCGCCTATATATTTTGAGGGAAGACAACATTGTCCCTCCAGTTACTTATTGAGGACATGCATAATTGATCCTCCGGGTTACTGTTTCTCGAGTGTGCCTTCGGTATGTCGGTACTATAGACACACGGTGTCAGGGGGCACATGGTGCCGGGTTACATGACAGAGATTCTGGCATTGGCTGAAGCAGGTGACACTCTATGGTGGCTACTGAGCACCATTGGAGTTTGTGTTTAAATGTGCATCATACTACTTACTGCATTACTTACAAATATATTCATGCTTAAACACTCATATTAGGTTCAAATTGTTCGGTGGTATCCTACTGAGATTAATCTCAAACCCGGCACGGGCCATTCAGGACACGTGCATACTTTTTGTATTTACATGCAGGAAAGAGGTCAGCTTCAGGAGCTAGACTACATTAGATGATGCATGGAGATGGTATGGAACATGAGGTCATGCCTATCTAGAGTTTACTATGTGTTGTGTACATTCCTATATCAGCATGCTTGTTTGTAGTTACAGTTGATTAGCCATTGGTTCCCTTTATATTTTAATATGTATGACATTCTTTGAATTCATGTTTTGTTGTTCAGTAGTAGTTACAGGTGATCAACATATTGTTGTGTTTATTTTTGCTATTATTGTGAATATCTATTTCTTCCACTGTTTATTTGTATTAAATGTGCTTTCGCTCTACGGGTCTGGTTCGAGTCTGTTGAGTCATTTATTTCTCTACATCTTAATTATTATACTCGTACCGGTACCATTATTATTATCCTCCGAGAGGGTATAGCCTCCCCACTATACCAATAAGTCCCTCGCTGCAAGTCAGCAGCCATTTGTGTTCAGGGAGGTGTGCCTAAGGTAGTGATACCCGACCCATTTAGCACTGTTCAGGCGGTTGTTCAGGTCCAGGTCATTAGAAAGTGGTATCAGAGGAGTTCTTGATAGGGATTTAGTAGCAACGTTTTACTAACTACTAATGAGATTAAGGCTTATCTGTTATTTTTTTTCTTCAGGTTTTACTATTTTAGATATGGTAGATAGAAGAGAGGTTGTTACAGTAAATTGAGTTTTTAGCTTGTTCTTGGGTGCCTACAGCCCCAGTTATGAGGGATGGACCAAGTTTCCATGGGGGGATTTGTTGTCTGCTTTTTTATCCGATTACAGTTTTTATGATTTCCACCTTAGTGGCTCACTTGGTGTGTGATGTTATCGATTGTGATATGTGACCCTTGACCCGATGTGGTAAGGGATAATTGAACCTTGGCCCGGTATGTCAAGGCATGTTTGCTTGGATTTTTATGGGCGCATTTATAAGGTATTTCAATTTCATAACTACACGTATGCTTTATGAAGTGATAATTCCTTGTGAATGATATAAATTCACATGTTTGTATGCATTGAAATGTGAATATTTGAAATTCCTGATAGAATTTCTTGTTGTTGCAATGTGTATTCCATTGTTTATATTTTTTGTAGAATTGCATGTGAAAAGTTATTTGGGTCTGGCTCTTGTATGAGCTGGAAGGTAATATCTGTTGAGGTGATTTTGATCACCAGGATTTGATGACCCGGTCATTGGTTTGAGGCAATGTTGGTTGTCAGGACGGGAATGACCCGAGATAATTTTGATACTTGGCTCTATTGAAGGGCGGGTAAGGAGGTGATGTGGTTGGGATGCCGTGGGGCATTTTTTTGGTGGGGGAGAGTAAGGGTAGTAGTTATGCACTGCCTTTTACTTCTTTCTTTATCAGCGTTATATATTTATAAATTGTTATGTATGTGGGATTTCTAATCATTTATTGTATTCAATGGGTTACATTTGGTGCCTTAGGCAATAGGGCATCGAGGATGCGGGTTACTTGAGGTGCTAGTCACCTATTCGTTTTGAGCATTCATTGGATGTAGGACCTCATGTAGGTGGACTCCGATGCGATGTGGGATACTTTGGGTGTCAGGAATAACACAGGAGCACCAATGCAGCACAGGGGTGACGATGTGTCAAGGAAGTACTATGTTTCTGGAAAACATGTTAGTGAACCTTTGGTTGTTTTTGAGTTTTCTCATGTTGATATTGAGTTAGGTGATTCCTAAGGTGGGGATCCCATTGAGAAATTTATCCAGGAAGTTTGAGACTGGGGAATTCTGAGTTAATTTGATTAGGGTGGTATGTTTGGTGCCGTCTCCGGGTTTCATTTGATAGCTCGGGGACGAGATATATTAAGGTGGAGAGATTGTAAGAACCCAAATTTTTTGAACGGGTCAAAATCCAGACACTTTTTAAATTTTTGACTTGTCCCTAAGAAAACTGGCTAAATTGCGTAGTTTCTGAAAATTTCCAGACTACACGCTGTGTACTATAGTGTACACACCGTGTAAGGGTTGGGCGAGCTCCAGCCATGGGCCGCTGAGTACATGTCGTGTGATGACTAAGTAGGAATTTTAACTACATGTTGTGTAGATATCGACACACCGTGTACCTGTGACTGTGTGGAGTCCATACATGGCGTGTAGGCCTGTTGGATGGGTATAATAGATTAAAACAAGTACATGTCATGTCCTTCTTGGAAACGTCGTGTATTCTGGCCATGAATAAGGGATATACATGGAATGTGGGTAAGTCGGCAAGGAAGATAAGAAAAATTATTTACATGCCATGTACCCCTAGGTACATGCTTTGTACTCATGTCAGCAAGTTATAGAAAGTATGTTGGTGGAATTTCAACTGTTATATGAACAGGAAAATGATACACGACATGTAGTCCTAAAGTACACGTCGTGTAGTTTTTTTTTGATAAAATGGGAAGTGGCCTTGTATTGAGGAAGAACCTAAATACTTCGTCGTGTGGAGCAGGGAGAGCCATCCAAGACCTCAATCCCCTCTTGTTCCTTTTCCCGAGACCCGATTCGAACACTGATTGATCCATTGGAACCCCCTCGGTAAGGCCTTGATTCCACTTGAGCCGTTTTTCTTGATTTCTATTCTAGAACGAGTTATTTGGGTTTGAGAGGTTTTGATTTTTATAGATCTACCTCGTTTTAGACTTAATTGGAGGCTGTCAACATAGGTGTAACATCTTACAAGTCTCAGGTAGATGTTCATGCCACTTTTTGTGTTTTCGTGGCCATTTGTGTGGCACGGCCTTCGGTGCATTTTCGGGTAGTTTGAGTGGGACCCATTTTTATCTGATATTGCATATTACATTGTTCATTAACCTACAGGATACCTTTGGGTATGCCCTATTACCTGTGTTTCTTGAGTGGGGCCGGGTTAGTGGTTGTTGCTCATTGGGGCATTTTGGATGGGGGCGCTAAATGGTACTAATTTAATTGTAATGATAAAACTGTTGAGATTAGTTTATTGAACATTGATATGACTTGTTAAGGGATTTAAAGACCAAACTACTGTTGTTAGATAACTGCTAGGCTTGTGCAATTCAACTATTTAGATTGTTTTGCCTTTTATTTTGTTTCGTTTAAATATGTATATTTGTAATTGCAGAATTTCATATGCTGGAACCCTTTTGGTAGTGTTGGGAATCTCTCGAATATTTTTGAGAGATGTTGATCACAGGTTCGGCTTGGCCCGGGATACGTTGGGTGGTTCTTACCATAGAATTGGGAATCATGGGTGTCTGTTTGAGGAAGTATGACTATCAGGTTGGTCATGGCCCGGGTTACTGGGATGGAGTGACCATCATAGTTGAGTAGCATGGTCGTAGGGACACGAAGTGTCACAGGGAAGACATCGTTGTCCCTCTGGATACATTATTTTGAGGGAAGACATCACTATTCCTCTGGCTACTTATTTTAAAGGCATACATCACGGTCCCTCTGATTACTTATTGAGGACATGCATCGTTGTTCCTCTTGGTTGTTGTTTCTTGGTCGTTCCATCGGGAAGTCGGTACTGGAGACACGTGGTGTTAAGGGGAACATGGTTCCAGGTTACATGACAGATATTCTGACGTTGGATGAAGCCGGTGAAACTCCATGGTGGCTGTTGTGCACCAATGGAGTTTGTGTTTAATTGTTTATTTTATTGTTTACTACATCCCTTACAAATGTATGCCTGCTTAAACACTCGTATTAGGTACGCACCGTTGGGTGGTATCATACTAAGATTCGTCTCACACCCTGCATGGGTCCTTCGGGACATGTGCAAACTTTATGGATTTACATGCAGGAAAGAGGAAAACATCAGGAGCTGGGCAACAATAGCTGATGTATGGATATGGTATGGACCTTGAGGACTTTCCTGGCTGGAGTTTACAATGTTTTGCATACTTTCCTATATCAGCATGCTTGTTTGTAGCTATAGTTGGTTTGCCATTGGATTCCTTAATATTTTGATATGTATTAATTTATTTGAATGCATGTTTTGTTACTCTATATTAGTTATAGTTGATCATCATGATGTTGTGTTTATTTTTTCTGGTGTTGTGTATATTTATTACTTCCGTTGTTTATTGATATTGAATGTGCTTTTTCTCTCTGGGTTTGGTTTAAGTTTTCTAAGTCATTTATTTCACTACATATTAATTATTATACTCAGACCAGTACCATTATTATTATCCACCGAGAGGGTATAGCCTCCCCACTGTACCTATAAGACCCTCACTGCTAGTCGGCAGCCTTTGGTGTTCGTGTAGGTGCGCCTAAGGTAGTAATACATGACTCGTTTAGCACTGTTCAGGTGGCTATTCGGGTCTAGGTCATTACATTTATCCTCTTCAAAACAATATCCTTGTATATTTAAGATACTTTTGTTATCATAAAATAATGTAAGAATGTGTTTTTAGGGGGTTGGAGAATGAAAATAAAATAAAAGAACTTGAGAGAAGACGTTACATTTAAATCAGGTAACTCCCTTTAGATTGAAACAAAAGGATTTCTTGAACTACCTTTTTCCAATGTTAAAGATTCTAAGAGGAATATAGGGATATTGGGAGATTATATTGATAATTATTAGATGAGAAAAGGGGCTTGAGAGGTGTGTTTAATGGGTTAGAGGTGTTGGCCTTTTATAAGAGGAAGGAGAGGCTCTTTTGGATTGTTTAAAATATTTATGTTATTATTAAATCATTTTCAGTTTCAAAGGATAAAAAAATTATATTATTAAAAGATAAGGTGCATATAAGTTGATAAAAAATCATCCAATAAGAATTAGACATTTTTCAGAAATTTTTAATCCTTATACTTTTAATTTAACCCTTTCATAACTTATTTAACTTTTACCATGACTTCTTATAATTTTTTAGTATATGGTTAATATTTTTACAATAAATTAAAATCGACCCAAAATAGGTCATTAATGACATTTTTAACATAAAATATTTCATTTGGGTGATTCATATATTTTTAAGATTATTTTATCATTTAATGTAATGATGATTGATTTAAAAACTCTTTTTGGTCAATTTTAATACTATTCATATCATGAATTTTTAAAAAAATCAAAACAACATTATTCCTTCAAAAAACTTACATTAATTCAAATAGAACAAATCATCATAATATATAAAGTTATTTGATGGATTAAAAAAGTTCAGAATAATTTTATTCTAATATTTATAATATCATTTATTTGAATCCATTATTAATGAATCAATTACTGCAACCCATTGTGTCATAATTAAATTTATTTATTTAATATCTAAAAATTATAAATAAAATACCATGATTTAAGAAATAATTTTATACTTCCATATAATATTTATATTCTAAGATATCACTTATATGACCCCATATTAAATTAGTTTTAGTAAAAAGATTCAATTTTATGTTATTTTTGTCTCTAATTTTAATTAAGTTATATAATTTGACTTTATCACTCCCTTGTGGCTCCACGTCGTCCCAAAACTGATAAAAGGATTCCGATATTCAGGAATATCTCATCCAATATGGATAGTACAAGTGTAAGGGTAATTTAAAATTATTATAGTATTATTTGTTTACACTTATTTAAAATATTTGCACTTTAACCGTGGAAAATTAAATATATACTGAAGTGAATATTCATAACGTCTTAAAATAAAACTTACATATTTAAAATGTTTGGACCTCTTGATTTGAAATATTTAATCCATTTTTTAAAATTGAAAACACACAAGTTGTAGAAATTAATTTAAAATTAATTCACGTGGTCAAAACAATAAAGCATGTTTTTTAAGAAATAATAATTATCCAAAGATTGACATGTGTTTTTATGTCCAATTTCAAAGTGAAATTACTTATAATTACCATAATTGGATTAAAAAGGTAAAAATTTAATCTAATTATACTTTAAAACAAATTAAAAGTTTAATGTAATCATATAAATTAATTTTATTAAAATGCGGTTTTGAATTGAAATGTAGTATTTTTCATAATTCATTAAAAAATGAATTTTATCAGAAAAATAAATATTTTTTACCCAAAGTAAATATTTATGACCCAGTTATAAATAAATATTTTATTTTTTCAAATATAACATATAAAAGTTCCAAATACTAGAATTAAAATGGGTTCACCATCAAAAGTCTATAAAATGACATTTTAAAAATATTATAGTATTTATGCTTAAAATTTGATTCATTATCATTTTAACCCACTAAATTTTATTGGATATATGTAAAAAATTTAAAAAAATTAAAATCATATTTAAGTTAATTCTGTTCATTCCCACTATTACAATGGTTATGCATTATCTAACATTTTAAATAATAATATTATTACATTATTTTCTAGTATAACTCTGCCTTTTGTGAATCTTGAGATTTCAGATAAACACATTGTTGCGTGTCGGGTACGCCATTGAACATAGAATCCCATTTAAAGTAAAATTAATATTTAATTTACAAATAAAAAATATGAAAATTTCATATTCTTATTTACCTAGATTGTTACATACTTCCCCCTTTTGGTAATTACATCATTACAATTGTAAAATTGGGCCTGGAAAATCATTAAAAGTCCAACATCATAATAGGGTCAATATAATAATCTCTTTATTAGAAATAAAGAGATGTACAAAGGTCACCAGGTATAACAAATACTAGGATTCCATTTATGAAAACATGGATTTGGAGGAGAAACTAAGTGTCATGTTCTAATGGAGAGTGGTAAAAAAAATGATCCAGAGAATGTTAACAATTTAAAAACCATAAACTTGTGATAGGTTAAACGATCTTTGATTCCACAATAGGAAAAGTAAATGGACATCATTTTTAAGTTCCCTTTCATAAAGATGGTGAATTTATTTATGATATTTACTAAGAACATAAGTAAACATACTAGTCGTCTATATTTTCATCCTTTACAAACATTTTACCACAAACTCATCTTTTCTCCAAACGATGAGTATTCAAAATGACTTGTCCACATAAAAAGTGATAGAATCAGCTTCTCGAGTATCACATAATCCAAAAAAATGAACTATATATTTCCCTTTCCTTTAGACATCAACCAAAAACAAATTGGTTAGTATGATATCAGATGATCCCCAAAAAGGATAATCTTTTATAAAAATAAATACTACTCTTAATCTCCAATATTCTATAATCATTTCCCAAATATCAATAAAGACCATTCATACACATTTTTCCTTTAAATTATTCAATATAAACCAAAGTAATATTGAAACCAAAATCTCCGACGAATTTGATAACAATTTTTTCCATAATAAATCAAAATATTTATCTCTACATAACATCGACTACTCTTAAAGTCTCTTATTGAAGTGTAATTATCCTAATCCCATATTCTCTATGATAGGTTAATCATTTCTATAAATAAACTAAATATATATATATGTCTTCAAGGAAATAAATGATTCTTCCAAAATAAAATCGCAACCATTAATACACAAATAAAATCCCATAGTATTCTATTTCTATTAAGCATATTATATTCCCAAAAGAGTGAACGTCTTCCAAAATAACTTTTATCACATAATCACCAAATCATTTTCCAATATTAAGCATATCCATTGGATTGAACATATGTTTACATAATAAACTATTTCTTGTTCCATAAAATAATTTAACTAAAAATAATAAGCCATACTAACCAGGGACTTCGCATAGGAAAGTGGTAGAAGAGGTTCCCTTGTCGCCCTTCGATTGTGGGTTCTATTCCTACAGCCTTGTCGGGCATGACAGGTTGTCACTCATCTTACGGGTTTTCCTTTTTATAAAACTCTAAATAACCATAAAAGGATTTAACCTCAATGGTCTTATTATTCCTTTCATTTTCATCCCAATACATTAAGACCTCAATATCTTATATATTTTCATTTTTTTTCACCTCCATATGATAATATAAAACTCTTACCAATATAAAGAACATCATACATTGACCATGGTGGCCACCTGATTTCATTGTCATCTTATTCACATTTATAGATGGTCCATGCATTGCAACAATGATTTAGAGATCCTCCAAAACCATCTGATTCCTTTATCCAAATACACCTCATACAACTTGGTACATATGGGTGTTCATAGAAAAATAGTTTTGTAAAATAACCTTGTATGACATATAATTTCAAAACATTTTATAAAAAATTCTTTTTATAAAATATTCAGACTAAGTTTTAGATGAAACATTCAATCAATGATCCTTTTACAATACCATAAGTATGTTATGAAAGACTATAATTTAAACGAAAATATAAATAGGTAGTGCAATAGTCTCTTTCTTCATGACCTTTTTCAAAATTATAACATGCTTCAAAATCTTTTGATATGTTAAAATATTATAAAATGCATTGATAATATCTACCTTTCTCGAAAATATAAGAGTATTGAAAAAATTAGATTTGTCTAAATAAACACATGATCCACGATGGTATGGAGGTATAGAAGAGGTTTTTTATATCTCAAACAATTGATTCCAAGTGAGTTGTATGTCAGAAAAAGTTTCACAATCATTCGAACATGACATTGTAATATTTATTGCAAGCATGTCATTTGGAAGAGATAGGAATGTTGTTTGAGATCCTCCTTCTTCCATATGTAACTGAATTTCTATGATCTGAAAAAGTTATAAAACATGTATTTAACTAAGATAATAGACATAGAGACTATACATCTGTTTAACGAAAACTCCTAATCAATAAAGTTTTCAAAACCTCCCTCTGATACTAACTTTAAGTCCCCAGCCTTAAACATTAAATAATATTCATTTAAGTCAAGAATTCACAATGAGGATCTTTTTAGGTTTATAGGTTTAGAGAATTAGGCCATAAATATTATGTTACATTTCAAAAATTACATATAGAGACCTATACTCATTATCCATTTCTTCATAAAATTAAAACTCTTAAAATAAAACAAGAATCATCTTCTCAATATAAATCTTCTTGAATTCTTCTTTTCTCTTACCCTGCATTATATCCTAAGAAAAAAATTTCAAAAAATAGGATGAGCATAAAAAGCAGAGTAAGGGTTATAAAATAAATAAATAAAGAGTTAGTATATCATTACATAAAAAAACATACTCTCTTTAACAAACCTCATAGAATCATAAGATTTATGAATAATAAATAGTAATCACTAATCATAAAGGTAACTTGTGGAATCCATAACATACATATGTTTTAGCTATCATAGTTATGTAGGGAGTTATGTTTGGAATACCCATTATAGTATATTCCCTAAATCTATTAGGAGAAACATTAATGTTTACATCTATCACATTACCCAGTGCATTGGAGAGCTATCTCGGGCTCACCCTCCCTAGGTTTAACACAAAACCACTCGTATGTGTAAACAATTCCCTAGAATGATAACATTTTCATAACACATAAAACAAGCATAATGGAAATATAAAATTTCAACATTGCAATCAAAATATTTAATTTCAAGATATTGACATAATCAATGCTTTATCAAACCATATTCAAAACCATTTAAATGATTTAATAATGTTATTTTTGAATAAATGTGTCCCATGACACTTAGAAAATGTAAAAGGAATTAACATTTTAAAACATTAATGTCCATTTAAATAAATCCCAAAAACCATTTTGGAAACATGGAAATTAATGGGAATTATTTTCATGAATAAAACCTTAAAACATTTAATACAATGTTTTAGTTAATGTGTCCCTTACCACTTGATAAAATACATGAATAAAAATAATTACAGAATAACATTAAATAAAGATTATAATATCATGAGAATAAAGAGATTCACAATATATTATGTCAAATGGTTGTATACACGCCATATAAATGTGAATTGGTGTATAAAAATAAATAATTATCAATGGAAGGTAAATTGAGAAAATGTCCATTATGAATATTGTATCATTACATTAAGTATAAATTGATGACATAATTTTGTGTGAAAAATATACATACACCCAATATAAGTGGATATTAAGTTTAAAAAAATAATAGTTCATTCACACATATTCATTGAATGTCATAATTAATAAGTAAAATTTTAACCTAAAGAATGGAAATTGGGTTAAGAAGTCCCCTTACAAAAATTCGATAGCATAACAGCGTCACATTAAAATTATGAAAATGAGTAAATGAAAGAGAAAATGGTCTCTCATCACATGGAAATAAAATTTAAATACAAGTATATAAAATAAAATATCCCAAAATAAGAAAATTTAAATTTAAAAGTCATAACATAAAAGAGGTCTTTTATTAATAGAGTACGGTGAAATATTCCCTTACCGATTTAATAACATACGAAACATACACCCCGTGAAAGAAGGATCATACAATGAAGATGTAAATAACCATAAATTAATGTATATTACCCAAAGAATTTATTCATGGGAAGTACATACAACACACAAAATAAAATAGTGGAAAATATAGCATGAATCTCAAAGGAATAAAATTTGAGATGAAAACGCCTTACCTTGTGTCTATCATGACTCGTTCATTTAATAATATAATGAGTAATAAACCAAAGGTAATTTTCTCGTGGTTAAGAACAGTTTTCATGTTTGTTATTCATTTTATATCACTTACTACCAAATTATAATTTTTTTCAAAATCATTTAAGTTAACAATGGTCGTTTTGTCCATATTTTGTACTTGAGTCAAAAATGAATTTTTTATAATTAAAAGATGTCTATGTGGTAAAAAGTGAATTATATCCATAATGATATTAATAATTTAGATATAATATATGTAATATATATCCAGTATAAACATTTATTTATTATAGTACATAACATTTGGATATAGTAAATGAAATTCACCATTCATCGAGACTGTAAGTTGTACGTACACATAAATGATACATTCATTCATATTTCATATTTAATGAAATGAAAACATAATTATACATAGAAATATTATAATCCCAGTATAATATAATATAAAACTACAATAACTCCATCCTTTATACATTCCACGTATGGCATGAACGAGTCATATCACTATGTGGGGGCGGCAGTTTGCACATCCTCAAATTAAATTGTCGAATTTACCGATTATAGAAACCATAAAGGTATGCTTGAAAAAAAATACAGAAGCATAGAGACAATATAAATTTAATATATATCACATATAAATATAGTTCCACATAATGGCTACCATTAGAGGCGGTAGGAGATAACTGAACAATCATTGTTTCGTGATGCAGTAGTTCAACGTCCACAGAAATAGTAAGTTCGTATCCATTAGATAGAGGTGTGTGGAAGTGTAGTTCAAACCCACCTCATAATAACATACTATTATTTAAAGAAAAAGATGTTTTCATAAAATAATTTAATAACGAGCATTTAGGGGTTGGATAATGAAAATAAAATAAATGAATTTGAGATAAGATGTTACCTTTAAATCAGGTAACTCCATTTGGATTGAACCAAAAGGCTTTCTTGAAGAGCCTTCCTCCAGTGTTATGTCTTATATGAGGAAGAGAGTGACTAATTAGATTATTTGGGAAGGTTTTGGATGATCCAGGGTTCTAGATAGTTGTGTTTAATGTGTTAGATTTGGTGGCTTTTTATAAGAGGTAGGAGGGACTTTTTAAAAGGGTTTGAAAGTATAATTTTATTATAAAATGATTTTAGGCTTAAAAGGTCCAAAACATTTCTTATTATAAGATAAGGTGTATATAAGTAGAAATAAAATTATCCAAATAGAATTTGAAATGTTTTGGATATCTTTTAATCCTTTTATTTTTTTATTTAACACTTTGATAACTTATTTGACTCTTACCATGTCCTCTTATATATTCATACTATATGGTTAATATATTTCAATAAATTTTCAAGACATCAAAAAATGACAACTAAAGAGATTTTTAACATAATATATGTCATTTGGATGATTATTATATTTTTATGTCTATTTTATCATATAATAAAATATTGATGGATTTAAAAACAGTTTTATGACTATTTTATTACTATTCATATCATGAAATTTTAAAAACTTTAAAATAACATTATTAATTTGAAAAAAAATCATTAATTAAAATAAAAAAGTCATCCTAATCCTTAAAATTAGGTTTGGGCATAAAAAGGTTCAAAATAAATTTATTTTAGTATTTATAATATCATTTATTTGATTCCATTATTAATGAAGAAACTACTATATCACAACGGTGTCATAATTAATTTATTTATTTAATGTCTAAAAATTATAAATAAAATATCATGATTTAGGAAATAGTTCTATAATTAAAAAAAATATTCACAGTCTAAATGATCAATTATATAACCCCATATAAAAATCGGTTTATTAAAAAGATTCATGTTTATGTTATTTTTGTCCTTACTTAAAATTAATTAATATAAAGTGTCATAATCACTCCAATGTGACTTAATGTGGTTCCGAAATATACACATGGATGACCATGGTCTGAAATATCTCATCAAATATGGTTAGGGATATTGTAAAGAGAATTTAATATTATTATAATAGAATTTTTTTACCCTTATTTACCATCTTTACCCTTTAACCATGCTAAATAAAATATTTACTAATGTAAATATTCGTAATGTATAAAAATGAATGTTACTTATTTACACAATTTTGACCTCCTTATTCTAAATATGGTATCCATTTTTCAAAATACAAAATATTTCATTTGTAGAATTTAATTTAAAATTAATTTCTATTGTCAAAACAAAAAAAGAACGTTTTTATGTGATAATAACTATCAAATGATTTACAGTTGTTTATGTCCAATTTAAAAGTAAAATTACTTCCAATGACCAGAATTGGATTAAATGTTAAAAATAATTTAAATTTCACTTTAAAAAAATTAAAAGGTTAATGTAATAATATATATAAATTATATTAAAAGGAAGTTTTGAATTAAAATGCTGTATTTTGCATTATTCATTTTAAATTGAACATTAACAAAAAAAAAGTTTACCCAAAGTTAATTTTGAGGTCATTATTCTAAAACAAAAATTTATTTTGTCAAATAGTACATATAAAAGTGAAAAAAACAAGATTTAAAATGGGTTCGTCATTAAATGGCATTAAAATGCCATTTTAAAAATATTAGAGTATTTATTCATAAAACTAGATTCATTCTCATTTTAAGACGCAAGTATTTAAAGTATAAATTTAAAAACATTTAAAAAACATACATAATTATATTATAGTTAGTTATATTCATTCCCACTAATACAATAGCTATGGATTAACTACCATTTAAAATAATAATAATATTGTATTATTTTTTAATATAACATAGCCTTGTGTACAACATGGGATTTCAGAGAAATATATTGTTGTGTGTTAGGTACACCATTGAATATAGAATCCTCTTTAATGTAAAATTAATATTTAATTTGAAAATTTTAATATATATGAAAATTTCATAATATTTATTTACATGGGATGTTACAATCATACCATCTTCATTGAGTAATTCTTTCCATAAAATCTTAGGGTTGACCGTGCTAGGGAATTTATAAATCTACTATAGGGAACCATGTCAATTATCGATTAGTCATACCATTTAACAGAGTTCTACAGGTATTATCCTTAAATTTTAATTGATTAAATAATGACTTCAAGATGATTCAAGGATGGGTTGTGTTATTCCATCCCTTCACATGTCAACATCATTTAGTTGGAAACCATATTAGAGATCGTCAAACAAACCCTAATTACAAAGCGAAATCTGAATGAGGGTGACGGTGAAATCTAGGGTAGTTTGGTACCTTTGGTATCCAGTGGATCTTCTTCATGGTGAAGGTGACCCTTTGAGGTATCTTCTGGTGGTGGAAACGGGAAGCCTCCTCATTTAGATAGCTCTCTTGACTATCAATAGTGTGGAATGCTACGAAACATCATAAAATAGTGTCCGTGGGAACTAGTTCAGTTTAAATTATATTATAGGATAATTCATTTCTATCATTTTTGTACTTAAATCCCTAGAGTGCCTTGTGAGTGGGGATCTACACCTTCTCCTTGGTTAAGAGAGGAATTATCCGGATCAGGATAGTCAGGTAGCTAGAATACCACCAGTTGATCAGTTAGAGGTAGATGTCGAGGTGGTGGTAGTTGTAATTTTGAATATTATCATACGAAGTGTGAGTAAACTTATTTTAGTTTGTCATTAACTCTTGGGTATGATACATGGTAGATAAATGGACTCTATTTTTTGTTTTTTATAAGATTTTCGGACATCCTACTGTATAAGGTACTATTTTAGTAACCTCATTTTTAGTGTCTACATTGTTTTATAATAGCGCGTCTCACTAATTTATATTAAAGTTAATCACTGAGAGTATAGGCCTCAACATACAATACTATCATTGAATCAGGATGATAGATACATTGTTAGGTATCTATTCAAAGGTAATTCTCCATTGTATGTGTTTTCCTCTGGGGTTAGTTGGTTACCTCTTTATGTGGGGTCTCTACATTCTCATTATGACCTAATTAGACATAATCATTAGGATGGACTAGTAATTTCCCTAGAGAGACTGTATTGACTGATACTATCATAGGGTGACTTTTTCATCACTGGGAGATTTAATGTAAAATCATAATGGATAATGGGATCTTTGTAATGCACAAGAAAGAGGCTAGTAAAAAATTGTTGGGTTGTGTTATATCACAGTACCGTAGAAATTATGTCAATGAAAAAGGTTTACAACCCCCTATATTTACTCCTATAGTTGAGAATATCAGAGACAATTTTCCTAATTACTTCTCTAGACAACCTTTTGAATGATAGGTAGATTTTTCTATTGATCTTGATCCAGGAGCATCACCTATGACTATTCCTTCTTATTGGATGTAACCAATGAAGCATCTGGAGCTCAAGAATCAGTTAGAGGATATAGATGATAAAGGATTTATGCACATCTAAACTTCACCATAGTGATTTATGATCATCTTTTCCGTGAAGGAGGATGGTACCCTTAGGATTTTTGTGGAATACATCAGTTGAATCAACTAACTGTCAAGAATTAGTATCAACTACTGAGAATAGACAACAACATTGATTGGCTCTGATGAGTGACGGTGTTTTCAAATATAGATTTATATTTTGGATATAACTATGTTCATGTTATAACTTTACGTAAATGACTCACAACATTGAGGACTGGGTATGGTCTTTATGAGTACATGGTCAAGTTATTCAGACTCACAAATGCTCCTACAATATATAGGGATTTTATGAATCATGTTTTATATGACTATCTTGATTCATTTGGGATTGTAATTGTTGACGATATCATTTTGTATTAATGCTCTAGACATGACCATGCAACCCATATTGATATCATACTGAATAAACTAAGAGATCATCAGTTTTTGATAATCTCAATAAATGAATCTTCTAGATTGATAAAGTCAACTTCCTAGGTAATAGAATCTTATAATTGTGTGTTTTATTTGACATAAATAATGTTAGAGTTATTGTGTCTTTATATTATCCCAAGAACCAATTTGATAATAATATTTTATTTGGGATTTATGGTTACTACAGATGTTTTATCTAGGATTTTTCATGCATTGTAGTGCAACTTATGGTCTTAATAAAGAAGGGTGTGAAATTCAAATGGCCTAAATCTTATGAAGTAGCCTTTTTGAGATGATGGGAAGACGGAATTCAGCACTAATATTTATTCTACCAGATCCATGATGGGCCAATATAGTATATTGTGATGAAATATTTCTCAATATTATAGCTCTTATGATTTAGGATAAACAAGATATATCATATGATCCACATCATTTGAGACCTCATTAGGTGAATTACCTGATTCATGACCTTAGAATCAC
The DNA here is from genome assembly GCA_963277665.1 of Viscum album. NCBI lineage: Eukaryota > Viridiplantae > Streptophyta > Magnoliopsida > Santalales > Viscaceae > Viscum > Viscum album. The sequence goes on along the minus strand of OY728137.1, from coordinate 1,078,240,378 downwards.
AATTGTACTTCATGCCTTATATTGTTGGAGGAAATATTTTCTTGGAATGAATTTTTTGATTTACACTAATAATAATAGCCTCAAATACAACTTCACGCAGTGGGTTATAAATCTCATACTGCATAGGTGGGTATAGTACTAGAAATTTATTGATTTCAAGTAGGCCTACACACCTAGTATGGGGAATTCTATGGATGATGCACTCTGTTGTATGACTTAGACTTAGGTGGTTCAATATTATATTGATTAATGGAATATTATTGAATTATTATCATATATGCATGTCGAGAATTAAGAGGGCCGTTTTTAATCTATCCTTGCAACCTTATTAAGGACAACTACTCTTCTCGAATGAGCATGTTTGAGACAATTATATGATCTTAAAGGCCTTTTACAATAGTAAAGTGTTTCATATGATGATACATATTCTGGATTGATGGTCAATTGAGATGATACACTTTTGTTCTATGGTTCTATTTAGGTCCCTACAGACATCAGAGAGGACCTCATGATGGATTTACATGCCGCAATAAGGGCAGTTCACCCCGATGTCACTAAAATGTTTCCATGCCTATGATTCAAATACTGGTGGCCCATAATGAAACTAGAGATAGTCGGTTTCATTAATTTTGTTTCCACCTATCGGTATGATAGGGATGATATTCATCAACTAACATGAACTCTTCAGCCATTTCACATTCTTTAATGGAAAGGGGATTTTGTTTCGATGGAATTTCTGAATATTCTACCCAAATTACCTCATAGGAAAGATGTAGTGTAGGTTTTCATGGATCGTCTAAAAATTCTCACACAATCCTTAACTATGCGATATACATTCTTAGTGGATGAGAAAAAAATCTATATATCAAATAGATTGCATGTCTCCTTGGAGTGCCTCATTCTATCTTTTCTGAAAAAGATTCTCATTTAAATAGTGGTTATGGAAGGGGTTATATAAGGCCTTAGTTATGAAATTATTAATGAGAATGACCCATAACCCATTGAACAATGGACAAACATAGTGGAAAATTATGAATCATGAGGAAATTATATGTTCATGTTTTCTTGATTGTGGTGGTTCTTGGGAGAAACACATTCCATGGTCAAGTTTGTTTGTAATTTTTATAAATATACCATTATGATGGATCCATATGAATCCTTATATGGTAAGAATTATCTCTCACCTCTATGTTAGATATAGGTATAGGAATAAGCTAAGCATAGACAATGTCTTGTGTATGAGACTAAAGATTATCCCTGACTGATCCATAAGCTTATATTGAAATCTCAGTATAGACAAAAATCATATGCCAATAAACATTGGTGTCCTCTTGAGTTTGAGGGAGAAGACTATTTTTTCTTCCGATTCTCACATAGGTAGTGGAATAAATATATTCGTATGTAGGGTAATCTCTCACCGAGTTTGTTTGGATACAATGATATTGTAATGAGGATCAGACCAGTGCTATTCCAGATGGAATTTCCTCAAAAATACTAGGTGATGTAGGGTTTTATTCATATACTTATTCTTTCCTCATACTATCAATTATTGATTCAAGTAATTTTATAGGATGAGGATAAATTGGATTTGGATGCTTCCTCCTAGGAGCATCTGGTTCATATAAATGATCAAGGCATTAAGACACTTAAATGTAGGGAAGTTCATATTGTGTGGTTGTTGTGGAAGTATGATTGGGTATAGGAAAATTCCTAGGAGTGGGAAGATGATATACATTCTCAACATCTATAACTTTTTTATGATAGTACCTTTTTACCCTCATAAGACAAATATGGGGACAATTTGCTGTGTGAAGGAGAGGTTTTATTAACATGACATATCTCATAGGGATAGATCATTTGGATTACATTTTAAATATATAAAATATCTCTAATTATGAGTTTTAATCCTATCAAACAGTTCACATGAAAATCTAGGTCTTTTTTGGTTCCTGATGTTTATGAAAATGGTCTAGGTGACTAGGTTTTTTGGTTTGTCTAAACCAGGTTACCCCAAATGCAAGCATGTGTGGCTGCACAATGGGGAACCTATATTTTTCTTAGATTTTCTGAAATTTAATTGCCCTAGATGAATATTAGTGAGTCATGTGACATTAATTGGATGGAGCGTCACCATATGGTTTTAAAACATTTTTCAAACCCTGCACCTAAATCTTGCACCCCATCTTTTTGTGTAAAAGGCAATTTTATCTTCGTTATTTTTCTTAATCCTCTTCCTTTTCCCCTACCTCTTGTGTTTATGCAAAGGGATTCAATTTAAATAAGTTTTAAAATCCTTAAGGATTGTATCATTAATATATCATACTATCAGAAACCATTCTTTGATCTGTTGAATGCATTAGGAAGCACTAGGTAATGTTATGGTAACACATCCTTCTTTCCCCTATTAATCTGTCAATCTATTTTGGTATTAATATTTATGATCTTTTCCCCTATTTTATGATAATTGAATGAAAACTCATATTTCATAAAAACTTCTACCAATATGAAGTTGATATTAATTGAGGAATCATCTATGACCCTATAGTCAATGGTCACGTAATTTTCTATATTATATTTTTTTCATTTGGTATTTATTCTATTGTTCCACGTTCCAACCATTGTTAAGTATGACATTCATGTTGGTTACTATAGTTCTAGATTTTCCTAGATTAATTATATAGTTTAATTTTTCATTTTTTAAGGTTTTAAACATCACTCATACCCTTATGGACACCTCAAGGTGTGCCGGCAAGATATGGCTATTTTTGGCCAAGTCACTCAAAATGCTTAAAACGTAATTTGGATCCTAGCCTGACTTTCTAATGAAATTTCCCCAGTGTCTTGAGTATTACATTGAACCCAAGACACCCGATGGGCGTTTATTATAATTATAATTATAATTCTAATTTCCCAATTGGATATGTGGGTTGTTTCCCATCGCTTCCTCTTTGAAAATTGAACCATTGAATTGGTCATTATCTTGTGTTTTGAATTATATGTGTTACCTATGGAAAATGGACATGATTATATTGCCAGTTTCAGATGGTAGAATCTTATAAATGTATTTAATGTGACCTCTACATTTGGAACTTGAACCCTATAGAATCAACATTCCACGTATAGGAAAATTGATTGAAATGACCTTATATAAAGTGGTTAGCTCTTAATGGATTGTTTTTCCATTATATGTTTTAAATTTTTAATGCATTATTGTTTTTCCTACTTAATTAAATTGATCAAATTGTTTTAGAATTAAATAATACCTTGGGAGAGTATGTTCATTCTACTTATTTATCCCTGATAAAAGATTTTTTGAAATGTAATAATTTCAACGAAATTAAACAAGATTTTAATATATAATTAAACTATATAAATATGTATTGATGAGAGGTAATTAACTACTCTAGTTATTCAAATAATTTGTCTTTATAGAGGCTAGCAATGGAGGTAAGTTACTTAGTGGGGAATGATGACCCATACTCCATTTACATCTATGTTTGGTAGGGCGACCCTTGCCAATGCTCTTATATCGGCGATGGGCTTTGGAGTGCCATGTTCTGTCTAGTTTTTTTAAATGCAATTTACAATAATAGTCTCATGTGTTGTATATAATAACCCCACACTCTATTGGGATGTATGGATTACTACCCATTGAGTAAAGATTATCAGCTCATAGATTCGAGTATGATTATTGTGTGTTTCATTCGGATCCACTACAATAAATGTATACATATATATATATATGGTGACATGATCAGTCATACCATCCATGAGCTGAAAAATGTAAACCTCCAATGTGTCCCTTAGGAACATGATTAGTAAGTTATTTATTTTTTCATTATTAATTTTATTTCCGGTTTATACCTAAAAACTATTTATTTATGAGAACCTACACAAATGACATGTTGGCACCATGGGTGAAGGCATACCCATATTTTTTATCTCACAGAAAAAATAGTATTCCCCTATAACCCATGAAAAATATAATTCTATAGGTATTGGTAAGGGTAAAGTCCCTTCTACAAGTTGATGAAATCTGTTCATTTGTTGGACTTTCGTGCAGAGTATCGAGCTTAGGCTCGAGATTCCAGTTGAGTTTTTTGGTCCTTTTTTCTGTTTTATTATTTGGTAGAATTATTATATTTTATCTTTCATTTCAATATTAATAGAATTTCAAGAATCATTGTAATAGACACTACCATTGAGGTTATTATTTGATATATATATATATATATATTCCAGTTGTTTAGTTGCCTTTTCATTAAACTGCTTGTTGCATTAAGATATCTATAATTATTTATGTCTATTGTATTACACTTACACTACTGTTGGATATTTTTTATATCCTCTATCTTTCACTTACATGAGGTTATAGTCTCCCCAATGAGTTACCCTTACACCTTTGCAGCTAGTCGGTAGCCTTGAGCATACAAAGAGACACACCTAGGGTCATGTGGCCAACCAAGCCTAAGGCATGGGATATGTTGCATATATGTCTGAGACGTCACAATGAATATCATAATTATGATGTAATCATTCTAAAATTATTACAAATACATTGCACACTAATTTAAAATTCCAATCCACTTCTTGGGATTTGAGATTTAAAATTTGATTAGTATGGTTGTACAATATTATTGTTTGTCATATAATTTTTTATTATAGTATAATGTAATACATTCAATATATGTAAAATTCAAGATGTAATGAAAACTAATAGAATTATATTAGGTATGAATACAACATAATATTACATTAGGTTCAATATGCACAACTTCTTACAAATATATTTCATAATGTTAACATCTTTTAGTTTTCATCTATATCTTTTTTTACAATTTGAGGATTTTGGTTTTCTAATGCCAAATAAAATTACTATTTCAATAATATTATCTTTTAATTAATTGTCATAATTTTATAAAATGCTTCATTCTCTTCTATTTACCTCTTTATATATATCATTTACAAATTCAATTCATTAACTAATTTAGTTAAATATGTTTCTTCTTTTATATACCTCTAATTAATACTTTCTAGATTCATTTTAATGCTATATTCTCTAACTAAATTTAATTACAATATAAATAAAAATAAGATCAATATTTCTAATTATATAAAAATTCAATCATTCCAATGTGTTTTCATAGTACTTCTATAAAATAAGCATCCCATTATAGAAATATCATCACACAAATGATTATCCTTTAATGAGGGATTTCAAACATCCTTCCATCAACGCCATGATCTCTGTGTTAGGTCAATTTCTTTTTGTATAAAATATAGTTATTATAAAATCTTATTAATTGGGAAACATGAAACTAGTTGTGGGAATCTTGTGTTTTCCTCTCTTTATTTCAAAATTTTTGTTTTGATATAAAACTCAAACAATCCTTGAGAGAACACCATACATTTTATATCATTATCAATGTATGTGAAGTGTTTTTCTTGCTCATGGTTCATCTACAAGAAAACCTTTGTCATATAAATAATCATCTATGTAATGAGATAAGGTATCTATTATTTTGAATGGATTGGTAAATATTCACATGATTTATCAATCTGATAAGATATATTTTTAAATCTCAAATGGGGATTCTTATAACCACATCACCAAATTGGATGGTTTTTTATTAGAAATAAATATTAATTCAACATTTATCTTGTATATTAATTTATTAACAAAAATCAATGAATGTATGTAATTAAAACAATTAATATTTATTTAATTTTCAAGTTATAATTATATTTTAATATATATTAATTATTTATAATTATGTATATTTGTTAGATAGTAAAAGTATTTCCATGACCTAGAATTGTGGTCCTAATTTTTTTTCATATAAAAATATTTTTAAATCGTTATATTTCGAGTAAATTTATTGTATATTGAACATAAGAAAATAATATTGTTGATTTTTTTGAAATATAGGTAATGATGTTGGTAAAAATATAACCTCTGAATCAATAGAAATTTTTTTGTATGTAACTACATGTTTCATGTTTCATTATTTGACTATTTTACATACATCTCGTTCTTATATCTTAGTCATAAATAATGAAAAAGTATTCTGATATTATATTATTAAATGAATTTTATATTTAAAGAAAAAAATAATTATACTATATATGAACATTTCAAATTACAATAAATTGGACTACCGGCAAGCCTTTTATAAGAGGACATATGGAATTTTTTTTCATTTATGAAATTCATGGGTTTTTATAGTTTTCGGGATAATGTTAGACTATTTCCATTTAGTATTGTCAATTATAATAATTTTTTCATATTATATATATATAACTATACAAATTACTTTTTTATATATTAAACCACACTAGATTTATGTGTTTATTGGAACATCATGTTAGAATTGTTATGCTGTATAATTCTTGAGTTCAAATATTTTGACGATATAGAACCCGTGTGGTATAAAAATATGATTTATATTTCAATAATTTATATCAAAAATTGTTCATAACATGTTTACATTAGTATATGAAAATATTTTTTAAATAAAATTCTCCCTTTTGTATAGATATATTTGGAAACACTATGTTATAACATGAATTTTTATTACATTCTATGCAATTTATTCTATATTAAAAACAATAATATAAATTTTTCAAAGATTCAAGAATATTAATGCATAAAAAGAAAATTTTTATGAATAATATAGCACATTAAGGTGATATTAATTAGAACATGTGAGATGATAGTTGAAATATAAATAACAATTAATACATACACATTTAAAAAATGGTAGGATTGTAATAAATAAAAACTAATATATATATATATATATGTTTATGATTATTCAATTACTAATTTGTATACTAACACTAATACTATCAAACAATAATTTTTTATTTATAAAATTCATAATATTGCGATCCAACATATTCTTACACAAATACTTAATGATAAACATTCTAAAAAATTCAATAATTTATACATCCCAATAGATATTAAAACAAATACATTCTTAGTTGTTCTCTTAAATTTTCATCATTTATAATATAAGAATACAATAATAATATTTTATATATTCCCAAGAAAGTAATTCTATATTTTTATGTGCCCATAATTATATATATATTGAATGCATATAGACATATGGTTATTGTTAATCATATGTTTATGAAAATACTTACACAAATACTGATATAAAAACAATTTTCAATAGATATAGAATATGGATATGGGTATTCATAAATAATTTTTTCCATTTAATCAAATTATCAAATTAATAGTTTGAATTCCTAGGATTTTGTTTATTAATATACTGATTTAAATACTATATTGCATTCAAAATATAAAAAATAATATAAATGTACTATAAATAGTTAAATAATATATACATCATAACAATTAATATTTCATTATCTTATTTATATCCATAAAATTTATTATTTATATATATAAAAATGTTATAGTGAAAATTACAATATTAATTATTCTCAAACATAAATAATAAAAAATTTAATGTTATCAATTTGTATGATTTAATAGGAATATAAAAATTCTATAATATATAGATATTATTATATTTATATTGATAATGATTGTGCTTATTCTTCTATAAACACTTAAATACAAGGACATTATCATATATATTAAAAAATATTGTCATGTTTATGTTTTTCATTTTATTTCTGTTTCTCATAATACAATTCCATTTTCAATATTCCAACTCTCATAGCATGTAAAATATAGATTTTTATGTATGAAAAAATATACATTATATTCAAATATGAATATATTTTGAAGTGGAATAATTTTTTTATCTATTAGGGAAATTATTTTTTTCTTATAAGGTGATTTTTTTTATAGAATTAAATGATGATGATTAATACATGAAACTTATTAGAGTAATTTGTTTTTAACATGAAAAACATATTCTTAATATTATGTTATTGTTGTTACATGTATAAAATTATATATCTATCCAAAAACATAAACATTATTGATGTATTATTAAAAAAAAATCTATAAATCACAAAATATTCTTAATAAATTCTTTCTTTTAATACTTCAAGTAAATTTTTTATAAAATCATTCATTAAATTATTTAAATTTTTTCATAAGTTGTACTGAGTATTTTGAATGAAATTTTAAATTCAATGAAAATGTTAATCATTATTTATATTTTTTCATTGTAATTTAATGAATATTTTTTCCATATGCCTCAAATTTCTACTAGTTCTATTACTCCCATTTGGATTTTTTCTTTCATGTATATCCATATAATGTTTTTATATTTTTTCTATCATATATATAACAATCATGCCCTTTATTATATAGATAAAAATTATTTATAGCATAAATTTGCACATAATACAACTTTGATGATCGATATGTCTTGTTTCATGGGAAATTAGGAACATCACGTAAAAACCTAGAACGTAAAACACAAAAACATTATTAAAAACTTCTTTTACATGGCCATTGCATTTTTTCGTACTTAACAATGCATGGGATACCCTAAGGGAATGCATAAGAAAATGGTGAGATATAAAGCCTGGTAATGGAGTAATAAATGCTCAACATGAATAATATATTACATTTTAGGAATTAGGAATATCAATGGAGAATAAAATAATCATGAACATACAGGAATGATGTAGGATGATTATCATAATATGGAAATGTGGGACCAACATATAATATGACAATAGCATGAGCCAAGGATCATTGAACATATAGAATTAGTAAACCATCACTAAACAAGAATTAGCATGTGTAAACCCTCATTTCACATGACGTATCATGATACAAACCACTACCAAATGCATTGGAGCTCTTTTAGGGTGCACCATCCTTAATCATTTCATTTCATGCATAAGTGTTCTACATTGATCATACAACATAGAATAATTCAACATCATCATATATACCATTATAATATAATGGGTAATTCATATATAAAACTCTATAATCAATAAGTAAATGGAAATAATGTTGAATACAATTGATTGAAAATTGGTCATGGTATTCACTTCATAATGACTTTGTCTTGGAAAATCGTTGGTGCAATTTCCACAGCATAACAGTGTGACATAAAAAGTATTAAAAATTGTTGATGAGGAAGAAAGGGGTGAATAAATTTTTTTACACGAAATGGACAGTAAATGGGTTTTATAGATACATTTCCCAACATATATAAAGTAATTGTTTTGAAAGAAAAAGAATTGCTAGATTGTAAATGAGAAGAGAGAAATCACTTACAAAATTTCGGCATGGTAACAGGTGTAAATGGGAGGCATTAATGAGAGATAAAGATGTATATCATCATTAAAACATAAGTATGCAAGTATGCGGGATGTGAGAAATCATACACTAACATTTGTAATTTATAATAAAAAGGAATAACAATATAAGGAATTTCGGACAAAAACGAGAAGGGAAGAAATCAATTACATAGAAGTTTGATCCGAAATGCATGGGAGAGGCTTGAGAGGTGATTCTAGGGAGCCTGGGGTTCCTTGTGAGGATTATATAGAGATTATGGATTAGGTTTTTTATCCTCAAAATGGTTTGAGTGAATAGAAGTCGGATATTGAATGGGTTTACATAGTAAAGGGGAGGGAATTATTTATTATTTGGGTTTTGGACAGCACACATTAAACTAATCCAAACAAAAAATCATACCATGGTTTTTGACCATGGGGTTTGCCATATTGGAGTAAAAAAACTATTTTATGAGTCCAATGGAATAAATTACAAAAATATTGTTCTTTCTTTTTTAGAGGTGACTCTCACTCTCAAGTAAATCATTTTAAAAACTTAAAATGTTTTATTAGTCTTGGAGCATCTACTAAGGAACCATAAAAATAAATAAAATAACATAAAATAACATTATTTTAAAGGTAAAACATATATTTTATGAACATTCCACTTATAGTGTTTTGTTACATCACTATTATGTCATTATGATGTTGTAAAACACATTATATATTTAAACAGTATTCAATTTTTACCCAAATATTCAACTGTCTCTGAAAATATGAAAACATTTACCATTGGATAATTTTGATTTCATGATTCCAAAAATAATATTCAATTTATCTAAATAATTTTCTTAATATGTGATTTTTTATAATTAATATAAAAACCAACCTTTATGGAAAATCATGGGTTTTGACAAAAAACAGCTTTTAAACCTTAATAAAAATTAAAATTAAATTCATAAAAATTATACAATAATTTATATTTAGTAAAAAGTAATTTAGTAATAATATTTTCTTAAAATATTATTTAATTCAAAAATCCATTAATTCAACAAAAAGTATTTCTGAATTGAATATAAACTAAAATTACTATTTTTTCTTTAAAAACTATTTACAATGCAAGAATAATAAAATAAATGTATATTAATTATTTAGAACATAAATAATGCACATAATCATTATGCTAGGGTATTGTTACATAACCCGTTATAACACCATCATAAGTCAAAAGGGTAAGGTGTTGATGGTGATAGACTCTTGGCGATGCTCAGGTAACATCACTCGGTGTGGTAATCTCTATTAACATCCAATTCTCCCATAAGTGGTTCTCTTCAAGCTTAATGTGATGAAGATCATCATGGGATTTGTCAAGAGCAAAGCCCAGTGACACTAAATCTTTTCCAAACATTGAAAAATGATATTCCTATGGTGCAATTATACTAGATGAGGCCATCTCTTCCTATGTCTGACTAAATGGAATTTGTTAAAGCCATGTATTTATACAAATCATGTGGTCACTTTTCAACATATATATTAGTAATGGTAACAATTTGTAATGGTATTTTAAAATCTGAAAATAAAAATCAAACCAATTAATTTAATATTTCTTATATATCTATTTTAAATAGTAATGAATTTAATCAGATGAATAAAGTTTTTTTTAATAAAATTTTGGGTCATTATAATCTTCCCTGTTATGGAATCCCCCCCTCAATATTTTTTTCCAACACTAAAACATATGAGGGTATATCTAAAGGAACTGGTTGTGCAGCAGAATCCCCAAACAAGTGGGTTTTAAACAATTTACCCCTACCATCGATGTAAACTTGTCGACATTGTTGAATTGAATCCCGGTTTTAGGAGAGGACAATGAGTGAAGGGTTATAAGAACAAAAAACCTGCATAAAATACATGGTTTAACATGAATCCATGCACAAAATCTTATTGTTTTGGGAAATATCTACTTGAAGAATATGAATTTGATTCCTCTAGATCATACACACGTGCTTCATGGAATCTTCAGGAATGTTGTTTGTCATAATTTGGGTGACAGTGTGGAATTGTGACGACTCCTTCGACGCTCCGACGATCACTTCATCCATTCACTAGCGATGCCGAAGAGAGTGCTTGATCCTTGATCCATGGATCCATAGCCTCTCTCTAGATCATGGGATATAGGAGAGGAGATATAATCCCCATGAAGAGTGTTTTGAAATCTCCCCTTCTTTTATGTTTATTGTGTCATGTAATTATCAGGAAAACCTAACCTAGCCCATGAATTTTTAATGCACTTTTAACGACATTTTTTGACTACTAATATGAGTAATAAATATTATTATCACTCACTTGTAGTATATTAAAATATATTACATGATAATAATTTAGTCCAGAATTTTACTCATAGTTCCCATAAATATTAATTGAACCATGAATAATTTAATATTTTTCAATTATTATAATTTAATGTATTTAATTAAAACTCATAAATAAATATAAAAAATAACTTCAATGCTCGTTATTATAAACTCAAATAATATGAATTTATTTATTATTATGGTGATCATTTTTCGTTGGACAAATCGTGGACCCCAATGGTGGGTCCCACCATGTCCAAAACACCTATTCAACTAAATAGGGAATGTTCTTGAATACTCTATTGTTTGTGACCCTCTAGGCCCCCAATTCGATAGCAATATATTTTATTCATAGACCAATAGAGGGATTTAGAAACTCATCATGGACCCTAATGAGATAAATATTGCCACAACAGTGACAACCAACCTACGAACACACACTATGTATTATAACATCTTTGTCTCTAATATCTCATAAAGCATGGTACACTCATGGGTTATCTCCTTTTTCTTGCTTTATTGTTTTTTGATTTTACTGGAAGGATTTAACCTCGACTGCCATATACATCAGCTAATAAATGTAATTCCATCCATATCAACATGACCTGAGATATATTATGTCCATAACCTGGAATAGACAAATCCTTTCATAATCAATCAGCCAATGTCATGCCACCAATGACGCACCCAACACAAACTACCTCACCACAACATCATTTCTATGGTTTTCATCTTGCATCAAGGTACATAATAAAATAACATACATTTTTAATGATCTCATGTTAGGAGAAAATTATACATGATCATAGATAGGAACATCTAATGACACTTGAAACATGTGGTGCTCATATTGGCGGGCCAGTCCTCGTGATCTCACTACTAGAGATCACCAAGCTCGAACTTCATGAGAAGATGTATCAATTATTCTGATCCCCCAACACCTAATAATCAATCATCCACTATGTTCAATAAATAAGATATATCTTGAAAAAATTACATATATTTAATAATAATGTCATAGTATCTCGAGGTTCATATTATATCCTGGGATCTGCTATAATCTATTATTACGATAATTAATCTTTGGAAATTACCATATCTACAGTGGATGCCAAAAAGTATACACTATAATGGTAAGATGAAATCATGTATAGATAACTGTATATATGACATTGTAATCAAAATAACTTAATAGTTGGGTCTAAGGCACCCACTATTTCTACACTCTCACATGCACTAGAGACAACATGATAACCAAACTTGTTTTCTACTCACAAGATGACCATCAGGTTTCTACTGAGTAATAGTATAATCTACTAGGTCTACCCTAGAACTTCCATGCAAGAATTATGTTGTGGAGACCTCATATCCTTGAGTATAACTTCTTAAGAGATGGTATCTCAATATATCCCTTTTTCCACATCATATTTTGACATATTGGTCAGTAAGAATATGATAATTTACATTATGATAATAATTTCCTCACCATGTGAGATTCCAATAACTAGAACATATCATTGCATTTAACTTCTTCTTAACTTCCATAGAAGCTGCAACGTACTATGTATTTGTAGGTATGGCCTCCACTAGCTTATATGAGCATTACTCACTCATCGTCTTCCTCCTAACTATGATAGTTGATCACATTAATATATGGAAGGCTATTTTGTATCCCCAAAAAACAAGTATCCTTATTTTCCATTTATTAGGTACATATCTTTTGTACATTACCAAGTACAATTAGATAGTTAGGACTTCATCCCTTGTAGTACTCCTATATATAACTGATATTAACCTGTTATAAAATATACATTTCCAATATAGGATTTGTATATATCATGGAATATGTGATTGATTCATCACTTCAACGAATGGATTTTACTCATCATGTTTATCTCTTCTAGGTCTCAGACATGTCCTCCTAAAGAGATTATTCCTTGCAACATAAGCAGAAATTCATCACTTGAATTGTTCTAACTTGTATTTTTTCCAAACAATGTCACTATATGTAAGTTTTATTAGGGCCAAGAAACCTATATATCTACCTAAGTATATCATGTTCCTTAGAATGTAGGTTGATACATTAAGTATATCCCTAGAGAATACATTTCATTTTTGTCTTAACTAGCTGTAAGACCAATTCATGTTTTCCATATGTTTCTGAACATATTTTCGAATGGAAAACATTGACCCTCCCACTATCCGATCGCAGATACATGGAAAAAATTTGTTACAAATTTATATTCTATGATCATGTTTCTTACATTAATCATATACCAAAATTTAGTAACTTAAAACCTTTATTATCATTTGGTGACATGATCATCCATTTCTGGTTGCATCGTACAGACACCATCCATGATCGATGGTCATGACATCCAACGATAAATATTTTCATCATATATATTAGTTAATACTAGTAAAATTGTAATGTATTTAGGAATAATGACTTGTTGAAACCAATCAATCCTTATTGGTATCTTTCTTGTACCACCCATGTATAAGCTTACCTAAATACCCACCACAATATTCAAAATAATATGTCCCTTTTCACTTTGATACATTGAATCCATTAATTGAATTTTATTTCGTCTTATTAACATTTTATAATATCCATACACTACTTTCTTATAGAAAATATTGTTCACATTGAATAATAGATCACTGAACATGGTGAATATAAAACCCATCATAATGGTTTTGTCCTTCTTACGCAATATGTGTCTCTGGAACAGACTCTCTTCCCCATGCACTTGTGGAACTATTTCCAATTCCAACTATTTTTTCATCTTGATCATTCACTAAACAGAAGTCAATATAGCTCTGACTATCTCTAATATAGATGTGAAACCTCTTATAGAATTTATTCTATTGCATGATTATAACTTTTCTATCTAAGGTATTTATGTAATACCCTATGAAATCATTAGGATTATTAAACTAAATGCACAATGTGTTTGTATTGATGCAAGTTTTTTATGTCCTAAACAAATTATTTTCAACAAAACACATGTTTTTATGACATTATGGGATTACACTGTTATTTGAAAAACATTTCTAGAAATATAATGTTGTTTTCTACTATTTTAAACATTAATATCACTTATATAAAAATTTTTATGTATAAAAATGTGTTGTGGAATTGATCCATGCTACATGTGTATTGAACATTGTTGACATTTAATATATCATCATCAATCCTCATCATTAATGACATTGTCCGGATGTCGATAAGGTAATGGGAATTTAGGAATTAATCCACACAACATTATCACGATCTATGAATTCTTGGTCGAGATATTGTTTGGTATCCAACCCCGAAGTAAATCATATCTCTTGAACATGCATATATTATACTTTTTTATTCCTCAATTACATAATGGAATCTTATGAAGTATATATACCTCTAGATTATACATGGAATAGTCCACATGTGTTGAACTATTTCCAAATGCTTTGTGACAAACCTTTTATTCTAAAGGATCCTTTGTCCAAAATATAGACTTCGACGATACCAAAAGTATTTAGTTTTTCCAAACCTAAATACAAAACATGGTATATTCATGATGTCCACTTTTATTACTAATTGAGAATGAATTATCTTATAACAACAAGGTAGAAGTCTTAAATTTATATTCAATGCTAATTGTCTTAGGAATTATGTATTAATACTGAAAAAGTGATTGAGTTTAGAAAACACAAAATTCATTCATGAACCTGAAAGAATGTCTTCTTGCTTCCATTGACACATGATATTAATGTATATGGTTATAAACAATAATAGTTCAACATAAATATTTCACATAAAAATTAAAAAAGTCATGTATTTCTCACTACAGTCCTAGGAATCACCCTTTTACAACCTCATGGATAATACACATGGCTTTCAGTAAGGATTATATACTTACTTTGTTACCATATTAGAATACATATGTCATCTATATATTGTATTTAATACACAAATAAAAATATCTGAAACATTAAATTTGATTAATATATTTGAAGAAGAAGCAGGCAACTTTCTTCTTTAATTTAATTAATTTCATTAAATATTTTGTAGTATTATTATAAAATATGTAATTAAATAACATTTTTTAATACCTTATTAATTGAAGTATATCACTATTATGTCATTAGTGTTAAATTCCACTAACCTTTTCACATTTTCATTCAATTTATTCTTCAAAAGAATTTGAACTGAAATTATCATTGATATTTATATTATATTGGAAAACCATAACTAAATTGGTAATGAACTGTTTACTAAATACATGTTAATTTTATAACATAAAAAAATGAGTAAAGGGGTAAAAATTATATGAGAAAGGGATCTAATTACGAATCATGATCAATCATTCAAGTTACACTAGCTGGTGTAACCATCACCTTATTTATATAATTTCTTCACTTGATCCTTACAAACATCTCAAAGATATGACTTCATGTTCTATCATCCACGTCTTAAAGTAGAAACCACAACTAAAATTGGACGTTAATGAAAGAATAATGATAATACCATTATATGATTTTTACATAAGTCTCATGTAAGCAGTTTCACCGATGCTTCTTGAGGTAGGTAAACAATGTTGGGGTCAATGGAACCTTGTGTTTCCTATATCATAATACATCATGCATGCACCAATACTATTCATGGATACTCGTGTCAGTGAGGACACGTAATTTTCACAAAATAATATTGGAGTTTTAAAACATTTAGTATAATTTTCCATTTTTCTATAAAAATAAATTTTTGTGGATTAGTTCCGTTTATCTGATTACCAGTAAAGATATTTTTGATTAATTAAATAAATCATGTAATGTCTCTAACTATTTTATCAATTTTTAGGAACACTCAATGCAAGAATCTGAATACTCTGTCAATTGAGTATTCTAGTCATAGGGATCCTTGAACTTCCCCTCATAACATACAATCGATGGATACACCACTTCTTGTAGGGTTCTAGGTGGGCTTTTGGCTGGACGACCATATTAACTTGTGGTTCCATGATCTGTTGTGTAAAATACTAGCTTTTAAAATTAGAACATGGTTTACTCAACACTTGCATCTAAAATTTCAAATACTTGATATGGATATTTCTTTACTTAAATTTTAGTTACATCACCCCATCAATCATATAGGGACTCCTCAGTTGTAAGAGGCACCAGTAGTAATGGCATGTTTGGCACCTTAAACATCTGGTTTTGTCAAAATTTGAATGACGGAAGGCTGTTATGACTTAATTTATCTTTTAGGGTATTACTATTTTTAATGTGATGAATGAAATAGTTTTTTATTTTAAAATCATGTACCATGTGATCGTACTCACATATGATCATACAAGAAATAGAAATTATGTCGCATCACATGTTAATTTTATCTTGCATGCTAGTTTATAATTTTACTATGTGATCACATAATAAACTACACATGAATAAAATAGTAAACCATGCAAAACAAAATGATCACTTGATCATGAGGCGGTTCTAATGGTTGATCCTTTGAGTGAATATTTGACCAACAGATAAACTATGGAAACATACCATTAGTCAGGTGGCTTGCAACTTGAATAGTAATGTCTGCTCATCCAATGCATCAACTCGTGTCTGGTGCGTCGTCGTCACTTGGCACAAAGTGCGTCATACCTCATCTCATTAATATGCAACTGTACTATCATGCATGCGAGGGTGTCTCGGAGTTTAGAATTCAACTTTTAGAATGTGCACACATACCCTCATACATATAATGGCACTTTAGATGACACACATATCATCTTTAATTTAAATAAACAAATTATTACAAACTAACATGTAATAATTATTTAAATAAATTAAATAAATAATCAATCAATAGACATGAATTATTCGGTCTAAGGCTCATGAGGAGTCATATATACATTAAACTCACACATACTAAGTAAATGAAGAATAAAATTAAACAAGAATTAAATAAATTCTGATGGAATTGTTTATTGAATTAAAATTTCACACTAATATTAATTAAACAAATGTCATCATTCCATCCAGATTAATTAATTCAATTTTAAATATGAAAATGAAATTAATTTATTAATTTAAGTAATCTCCAAATAAAATTAATTATGACACATCTAAATTTCAATAACCAAATAATAAATTTTAAATTAATTTAATTATGAATTGTAACTAGATCATTTATTTTAATTAATTTTGGATTAAATTAAATCATATGGGCCCATATATCATCTAGTAGGGCATGTGTGGGTCAGGAAGAACATGCTCAGAGGGGTGTTGAGGATATATACATTCCAAGAAGAGGGTTGGTTTACCGAATGTGAGGGATGGCCTATAGGTTGCTCACCAGCAGTGCGATGATGCTGGCTGCATGGGTCTGCCATACAAGAGGGGGTGTGGCCTGGCTTCATGATGGTGAGGGATATCCCGGGAAGAAAGGTTCTCAACCCATGGATCCATCAAGGCATAACCTAGTACCCTAGGTCTCCATGGGAGAGACAACCTGGAGGGGGAAGCCATACAAGGCCACTACTACATCGCATGACTGGTTCGGAGTTGCTGGGTGGAGGCGGCCTGCTACACCTTGCTATGTGTGGCAGTTCTGCTGGGAAAACCACTTAGGAGGAGGGTCCTCGGTGCTGGCCAGCCACGGTATAGCGGATGATGGAGTCCTTGTGATCGGTGTCATGAATGTGGCAATGACGAGGATAGAGGTGTATGGTCCTCAGGAAGCGCGAGGCTGTTCCGCTGCAGCGCATCGGGGGAAGGCGGCGGAACAGAGGAGGATAGAGGCTTATGGTCCTCAAGTCCTTCTTTGGCGGTCTTGCATCCTTCATATTTTTGTAAATAAGACTTGCAAAGAAAATCTTTCTTTAAAATTTTATTAATTAAACATGCCTCACACACATGTCATCATCTTCCTTTTTTTATTTCTTAAATCTATATATATACTAGAAATTATAAAAACATATAATAATAAAATATTATTATAGTATAATATTATAGTAATAAAATTTTTATTATAATCAAACTACTATTATAATAATTACATTATTATAATAATAATAATCATTATGGTTTACTGGAAAGTACTATTCCTTAAATCGAATGTCCATCCATTAAACATTTATAAAACAACCGATTTAACTGATATTTTAAACTTCAATTGACCGAAGATGGTTCATCCAATATCGGATTCAAACACGGTTTTCGGTGTTGGGACCATAACAATACCATGTTCATATATTAAGGAAAATTTAATTATTTAGGCTTTAAACCGACATGCTCATCCTTGGATAACACATGAAGGAACTAGACATGTAGAAAAATCCACAAACATGGGGGTTCTAAAAAAAGTTCACTGACGATTGGTGTAAACTTGTTGACGTCTGTGAATATAACCCTGATTTTAGCTGAGGACCATGCGTTAATGGTTTTAGTCACAAAAATAAAGAGCAGAAAATGCCCGATTTAATATAAAGCAATGCCAGACATCTACTAGTTAGTGATCACTACTCAAAGTATCCAAATTTTAATTCCACTATATCGTCCACACACACCTCAATGAAACGGAAGAGCGACATTCGTCGTATTCTGGGTGCTTGCACGAAACAGCAATAACACCTTCAACACTCCAACGGTCACTGCATCGCTTGGATAGAGATGCTAGAGAGAGTGCTCGATCCATGCTCCTTACATCAAGATCCTCTCACTCTCGATCATGGGAGAGATGATAGGAGAGAGAATACCAATGAATAGTGTATAGAAATATCCTTTTATCTTATATTTACAGTGTTATGTAATTATCGGGAAATGTCAACCCATCCCTGAATTATCAACACACTATTAACATTATTTCATGACAACTAATATGAGTCATAAATATTATATCACTCACTTTTAATATATTAAAATATATTATGTGATCATAATTAACTCTAAAACAAGACTTATCCTTACCATAAATATCAATAGAACCTTGAATAATTTAATATTTTTCAATTAATATTTTATCATGTATTTACATATAACTTATAAATACATTTAATAAATAAACTCAATGAACATTATTCTAAACACTAAAAATATGAATTTATTTATTACATTGGTGATCATTTTTCCTTGGGAAAACCCTAGAAACTGGTGGTGGGGCCCACCATGTCCAAAACTCATATTCAACTGAATACAGAGGATTCTTGATTACATTATTGTTTGTGACCCACTGCCCTTATCTCGATAGTAGTGAATAGTATTCACATACCAAGAGATGGATCTATAAAACCATCATGGCCCCGGAAGATATATGAATTTTCACACCAACGACAACAAACACACAATCACACATTGTGTAATATAATCTCTTTGTCTTCAATACCTCATAAAGTAGGATTCACCCATGTGTCATCTCCCTTTTCTTGATTTATTGTTTATTTATTTATCTGGAGGGGGGAATATACCCTTGACTACCATGGTCATGGTCTTATAAAGGTATTTCCTTCCATATCAACATGTCTTGAGTTATATTTCATTTATAACATGGAAGAAAAAAAATCCTTTCATGGCTATTAATCCAATGAAACGACACCAATGGCAGACCCAACACAAAAAACCTTGCCACGACTTCATTTCCATAATTTTCATCTTGCATCAAAGTACGCAATCAAATGACATACATTCTTAAGGATATCACGTCAAGAGACCATTACACATAATTTTAGATAGAATCGTCCAATGAAACCCAAATCATGTGCTGTTCCTATTGGCAGGTAAGTCCTTATGATCTCACTACTAGAGATCACCAAGTTTGAACATCATGAGAAGAAGTCTCATTGCTTATGTGCCCTTAGAACCTAATAGTCAAACATCTACTGTGTCTAATTAGTAAGATTTATCCAGACCATAGAAAATATACCTATGATTAATGTCATAGTATCTCGAGGTTCACATTTTATCCTGGGATCTTCTATAACCTCTTGATACGATAATTAATCTTTGGGAATTACCATTTCAATGGTGAACATAGGAAAGTCTATACTATAATGTTATGTTGACATTATGTATAAAAAATTATATAATGAACATGGTAATCAAAAGCATTGAATAGGTGGCTCTAGGGCACTGACTATGTCAACAAACTCTCTTTCATTGCTACCTATGATTCCCACGTTTCTTCTTCAAACGTATGGTTTCACCAATACCCCATGACGTGGGGAACAACCTAATTTTATAGAAATTTTTTCCTACAATCTACGATCTTCATTGGATTATATTCATAAGAGGATTCATTCTCTAATTTTAGCACCTCTGGATTGAGTACATTTGACGGGTTAGGTATGTACTTCTTCAAGAGTGATACATAGAATACATCATGTACTTCAGATAGGTTCGGTGGGAGTTCTAGGTGATAGGCCACTATTACAATGCGATCAAGGATCTAAAAAGGGAAGATATAACTTAGACTAAGCATTCCATTATTCTCAAATCTCATTACTATCTTCCATGGTGATATTCGGAGGAATACCATGTCTCCAACATCAAACTCTAGGTATACTTGATGATATTAGCATTTCTCATTTTCCAGCAGTATGCAACGTTAATGTGCTGCT
The DNA here is from genome assembly GCA_963277665.1 of Viscum album. Lineage (NCBI taxonomy): Eukaryota > Viridiplantae > Streptophyta > Magnoliopsida > Santalales > Viscaceae > Viscum > Viscum album. The sequence continues at coordinate 1,078,219,200 of OY728137.1, read as the reverse complement.
GATGGTCATAACCTTCTCTAATATTTCTTCAACCATTTCTTGACCTAGGAGTTTTCTATCCCCAACTTCATCCCAACATGTCATAGTTGTTCACTTATTACCATACATGGCTTCATAAGGATCCATTTGGATGATTGAATAAAACTATTATCATCAGTGAACTCCACCAGAGGATGATGTTGATACCATCCTCTTTTGAATTCCATTGAGCTTGCTCTCAACATGCTCTCATGTGTTTGGAAATCCTACTCCGATTATAACACCCCATGATTTCATAGTGTGTTACTTCTTCAAAATAATTCAATAACTTGCACTACACGCAACACCGATTTCAAGCGCACGATGACTTACCAAACAAGTCATTCAAAATAGGTTACGAATAGTATTGAATACATTTTAAACTTTATATAATCCTTATAATTTTAAAATCCATATTATGAGTTTCTTAGACATAATGTAAGAACAAATTCATTTTTTAGATAAAATAAGTATTTTTCAAAAATGCACTTTTACCAACTTTTAATAGTGAACCCTTTTTAAATCCAATATTTTAAACTTTTATATATTCAATTTGTCTAAATAAATTTATTTTTTAGAATGGGGACATAAAAAATTTACAATGAAACACCCCAAGCATCCATGGTACGCTTCTCTTGGAATAAAACAGTAGCGTGGGTTGTACGCAACTTCGAGTTCTGAGACACACCACAACCAATCAAATTAGCCGTTATGAATAGCAATACATACTTTTTGAAATTTTATAAAATTTATCTCTCAAAATGGACTTAATTTTTGGATTCATAATATCGAATTTATCCTAGGGTGAAATTTTGGTACTTTTCAGATAACTTTTATATTTTGATGAATAGTGAAAATTACTAAATTTTAATTAAAAACAACTTTTTTAATCAAAATAATTAATGGTGATAAATTATAAATTTGAGTGGTTTAAAAATATATTTATAATATATTTTTACCTTTTAATACAATGTTGGTCATTGGAAATAATTTCACAATTAAACCAGACATAAATAAGTGTCAATATTTTGATAATTATTATATCTAAAAAACACGCTTTTTTGTTTGACACCCGGAATTAATTTTAAATTAATTTCTGCCACTTCTATGTTTTGAATTTGGAAAAATGGATTCCATATATGGAATCAATATTTTCAAATTGTGTAAATAGGTATCTTTTGTTTTTAGACATTTTGAATAATTACTTCGTTAAATATTTTATTTACCATGATTAAAGGGAAAATTCTGTAAATAAGGGTTAAAAATAATTTTATAATAATACTAAATTACCCTAAAACGTGTCCTAACCTTATTGGTGGATACATGTCCGACCATGGGCATCTTTGGGTCGATTTTTGGGACCCCATGGAGCCATTTGTAGGTGATAGGGACACTTTATTTTAATTAAGATAAAGTAAATACAAAAATGACATAAGCTTATATCTTTTAGGAAAACAATTTTTACATAGGGTTATATATGTTATATTTTCGATTATAAATATTCATTAGAAATAAAAAAATATTTCCTACATAATTATATTTTATTTATAATTTTTAGAAATTGAAAAAGTTAAAATATATATGAAACAATAATGATGCAGTATGTTCCTTATTAATGAAAGAATCAAATAATGGGTATTATAAATGTTAAAATAAATATAATTTGAATGTTTTGATGAAATAAACGAATTTTCTTGGTTATTATGACATGTTAGGATTTCTTAAATTAATTTGGTTCGAATTAATAAAGTTATTAAGACTTTAACAATAATCAATTATTGAATAGTGTCAAAATTCAAATAAAAGACTTTTTAAAACAAATATTATATTATTTATAGATATTAAATTCCTAAAAATCTAAGTATAGGCCAAGAGACTTATATTATGATAGGTGTATTATTAATGGACCACTTGGGGGTCTCTTAGATGTATATAGTAAGTTTATTAACTATGTAATATAAAAATACAAAGTGACATGGTAAATGTTAAACTAATTAACTAAGAGTTAAAACTAAAAGATAAGGTTAATATAGTGACCCAAACCTGTCTAAAACCTATTGGTTGAGTGGTTTTAGACCTATCCCCACCTTAAACTTTAAATAATCCACTTTGGTTCCATTATAAATTGAATATGAATTTATTCGAAAATAACATTTCTAGCTTTTCCAAAGGTGCCCCTCACCCCTCTTATAAAAGGGCACTCCCCCTTCTCACTAATTCACACCTTCAAAGCCATTTGTCTCGGAAAAAACCTGCCAAAATATCCTACCAACTTCCCACAATTCATCCTAGAGGCCTTATTTTTATCAGAAAGCCAACCTAAGGAGCCCATTTGATCAAATCAAATGGAAGAACCCGAAAAAGATGTAATGTTTTCACCACCCTCTTTCAAGTTCCATTCTTATTCAACTTCTTTATTCCTTGTTATTCCCATTATAAAATAATAATTCCATTATCTTATATATATTGTGATGTTATTATAAATATGGTACAACCATATTCAGTATTCTATCCATCATTTGAATGACATGTCACCATACGTGCGTACGTACAGCTTACCGTCTCCAGGTCGTGGTTTAATTGTTATTCAATAAATTATTATTTGGATGGATATAATAATGATGTGTAATTCATTTAAATAATAAATTTAACATGATAATGATTCTGTATTTATGATATACCATCCAATTGTATATTATTTTAATATCAAAAGAATGATATTGTCGCTCGTGCATACGTACGGACTACCATCACCACGAACGTGATGAGATTCATTATCCATCATGTCTATTCAAGTATAATTATCATTATATAACTAAAAATAATGTTTAAAGACTTTATATAATTCTAGATATTAATAAGATACAACCTATCCATAAAAAACACGAATTATGTAACAAAACATATTCGAGTAAGTTAACACTCGAAACGACGATAATACTAAGATATTATTAACATAGCAATGTTAAAAGATCATATATGATATCATATTAATGTATATGATTCTTGTATAATTTAATAACAATTATTTCACCATTATACAGGAGGTTAACCTACCCCCAACCAAGGAAAAGTACAAGGTAAGGGGTTTTCATCTCACTCCTTATTCCTGTGAGATTCATGCCATATTGCCACTATTACCTTTTGTGTGGTGTATGTACTGCCCATAATTGTATTCTTTCTATAATACACATTAATTTATGTGTATTTACATATTCATTGTATGATACCTATTTCATGGGTTGTATGTTTCGTAAGTTACCAAATTGGTAAGGGTTTATTTCACAATCTCTTCATTATACGAGGTAGTTTATACGTAATTATCTACTGGGACCCCTTTATCATCCACATCCATGTTTCTTAAAAATGTTTTTCAAAACATTCTTACTATTTTACAGAATATGGGTTAAATTCATTTATACCCCTGTTTGACTTTTTATAATAAATTTATAAAGGAATCTTTCCGTTGTTTTCCAAACAAGGTCCTTTTTAACCATTTCGACATAATTAAGGTAAGAATGTTTTTTTTAACTTATACGTAGAGTGTGACTATTTTCCGCCATTATAAAATCTTCGAAGCTTCCCTTACAAGATTATAAGAATATTTTCAAAGTAAATTTTTTATTTTATAATTTTGTGACCTTTAAATGATTTCAAAATGAATATTTTAAGAATTTGTGAAAGGTACTCTTTATCTAGATCATAATTTTAAATGTTTTAAAGATTTATCATTCTAAATATTTTTAATTAATGTCGATGTTTTCAAAATGATTTTGAGGATTTATTTATATGGACATTAATCTTTTGAAATAATATTTCTTTTCAAAAGTTTCAAATTGGTATGGGACACTTTGATTCAAAAACCTCTTTTAAATTATTTCCTTTATAAATGTGCGACTTTTAAATGATTTAAAAAAAAGATATATTTCTCTCAAATAGTTTTGATTTCATCTATGTCAACATCCATTGATGGATTTTAAAATTAGTTGATGTTGATTTATTATGATACAAAACTTCCATATTGTATTGAAGGTTTTATGATATGTTTGACTGTGGATGTGTTATTTCTATACCATTCATGGTTTATGGAGAATGTATTGACATTTCGTATGCTAGTTTTAATACGAATTTTTATGTTATGTTTAAACCTATTCATATGAAGAATGTATTGGACTTAATAAGTGATGTGTGGAGCCCGCTATAGCTCCTCGATGCATCGGTAGGTCTCATGAGACAAACTAGTGTCTTGGCATGAGGCTTTGACAAAATATTATTTTTAGTATTGGCACGAGGCCTTGACTACGTGGTTATGATAGTCTGGAATTATGCATTCCTTTATTATGAAAGTGGTTACTGATATTTCATGTGATTATTCGACTAGTATAATATCCATGTGGATATGTAAATTACATTATTTCATTTTATTTTTGCCATATTATACTGAAGTTCATGTTTAAAAGGCTTTTGTTTTAGTTATAAATTTCCTTAAATGTTTATGCTTATTTCGGAAAGTTTCTGCTTTATTGCTTACCCTTACTGAGCATTTGAGCTCCCCCCATTCTATGTTTTATTATTCCCAGGATTCCAGGAAGTGTATTGTGATTGATATGAAGGGTTAAGACAAGGGAATAATGGATTTCATAAAGGATTATTCATGTTGTTTTGTATGTTATTAAGTGTAATGTAACATTCATGTATGTAATCTATTTTCCAAGACTGCTAAACTGATCGGTCCTTCGGGACTTGATTCCTTGTAATCATGCCAATGTATTAAAATAATGCACTGACTCTGGGTAACTGTGGTCGGGGCGTTACACAGATTTCCCATCATATCTAGGATGATAATCCATATCGATGTTCACATTAGTATTTAGAGCATGTTAAAAACTCTTCCAGAACAAAGAGGTGAATCATGGTTCTCGGTTGGATAAAATCGATAGTAGTACTCCATGAACCAATACCACGTATCTGATATATATTTGTACCAGTTGATCCAATGAGAAATACACTCAAATTGAAATTATTTTTGCAGTCTTTATAAGATGATCCACAACAACCTAGATAAAATTGTATCCATTTTATGTCTTTGGATGTCCGATGATAATGTACATTGTAAAGACCCGCAAATTTCAAGGAAATTTTTTTTCTTAATTTTCTTTGGAATTTTACAAGAGCGCAGCTTCAGACGGCACCTGATTCCGAGGCCCGGTGTGCCCGGAATCAATTTCCGAAGTTTGGCTCGGGTACGTTCAGTGAACGGACGAGCGGGTTTTTCTATCTTTTGAACCGGTGCCCGGAATCGAATTCTGAGGGCACCGATGAAATCGCAGCGCCGGTATTTTCTTAGAAACGCCTCTTCCGGAGTTGCGTTTGCTCAGACATGGTTTTTAAATTTTTCGGCTTTAAGTCAGAAATAAAATAAAGTTTGTGCGACAACTTTATTTTATTTCACTTAAGCTGCTTGGAAGCCACTTGAAGTCACTTTAAGACGGCTTGAACTGAGTTGAACTGGATAGGATACTATCCAGAAATATCCTACCCCCTTGGTAGGATATTTGTGCGGTGGGACCCGCACGAGCCCCGCCGTTTCTTTCGCTAAGTAACGTACCCGCGAAAACCCGTCAAAGTAACTGAAAAGTCAACCGACGCGTTTTCTTTAATTCTTAACAGACCATTTAATTGGGCGGTTTATTTCGTGAATTAAATGGACTGTTTCTTCGTGAATTAAATGGGTCGTTTCTTTCGAATTGATGGATCGTTTCTTAACCGGTTTCGTGTTGGCATGTTTATAAAATAAGACCAACATAAAAATCCTTGGAAAGGATTTGAGAGAATCTTCGTTCCTCCACCCTCTCCGCGAAGAACGCGAAGAACGCGAAGAACGCGAAGAACGCGAAGAACGCCGAACCCGGAAGTCGATGACGCTTTCGCCCGAGGCGTTCTTCCGATCTCCGATCTCCGATCACCGACCATTCGAGGTGAGTGATTTCGGATTTCCTCTCAAGTTCTTTTCTTTGGTTTTAAACGAAACACAGATTTAAATATTAATAATTTAAATCTGTTGTTCTTGATTTGTTGAGCTCGCCGGCTCAACGCCGGTTTCCGCGACGACGCGACACCTTCCCGCGACGACGCGACGATCGATCTCTTCCGCGACGATCTCTTCCGCGAAGAACGCCCGCGCTCGACGATCATCAAGGTAGGGATTTGATTGTGATTCTTTTTCCCCGTGCTTATTCTTTTTAAGTGAAGAAAATGATCTCCGACAATTTTAATCTATTTAAAAATTGTTGTTGATTATTCCTCCCGTGATTTATGACTAACGCGGAGGTTGCGGGTCTAACGAACAAGACCCGACAACCCTCCGCCGATCTCCTTGTTGTGCGGATATGGCGGACGACGACAAACCGTGCGGCAGAGGCAATCCGTCGATCCCGCAGTGAAGATCGGCCCCCGGGAGGAGCAACGGCGCAGACGGGAAAGAAATCGGGCCACCGGAGCATCTCCGGCGGCCCGCGGAAGGCGGCGGCGGCGCGGGTCGCCGGCGCGGCGGCGCCGGCGACCGGAGGCGGCGGCGCCCGGCGCGCCGCCGTGGAGGAAGCCCGCCGCGGCTGAAGCCGCGGCGGCATCGGCGGCCGGTTCCGCGGCCGCGCGGAACCGGGACGGACGCGGCGGCCCGGCCGCGTCCGCGTGACAGGCGGCCCCCCGCGGGGGCCGCGTTTCCCTCAAAGCCGCGGGGTTGACCCGCGGCGGCAGCCCCTTCGGCCGCTCGGCCGAAGCCGAGCCGGCTCGGTCCGGTCGGCCGGGCCGTGCCCCGGCCGGACCGGACCCGGCCGAGCCGGTTCGGGCCGGTTCGGGCCGACCCGGTTCGGCCGACCCCAGGGGGGGGTTCGGGCCGGGTCGCCCCGGACCCGGAACCCCCATTTCGGGCCCTCTTCGGTCCATCACCCATATCTTGGGCCTGGGACCTCCGATTGACGAACCGTCAGCGGCTACGCGATCCTTGGATCGAGACGGTCGTTTCGGTATATTATACTCAAGGTTTCGGAAGACTTTGGGTTCGGCCGGGTTGGTTCGTACACGAAACCAACCGGGCCCTCGGAGCGGAAACGCTCATAACTTGGGCTACGAACGTCCGAACGACGTACCGTCAGCTGTGGTAGTTTCCTCTAAGTGAGACGGAACTTTTGGCATACTCCGCCCGAGGATCGGATACAGGCGGAGCACGGTCGGGTTGGTTTTTCCCTAAAAACCAACCGGGCCCCTGGGACGAAAATGCCAATAACTCTCAGACCGGGCGTCCGATTGACGCGCCGTCTGTCGCGTTGAGATCCTGTTGTCGATAAGGAACTTTTGGATACATCAACTTCGGACTACGTGTCAGTTGATGTATCAGCCCCTCGGCTCGTGGAGCGGACCCTCCTAAACGAGCTCGCTACGTGCGGGAACCCTAGCGCTGGCTGTGACCTCGACGACAGAGCAGAGATCCTCCGTGGACTGCGACGACGGCAGAGCAGAGATCCTCCGTGGACTGCGACGACGGCAGAGCAGAGATCCTCCGTGGACTGCGACGACGGCAGAGCAGAGATCCTCCGTGGACTGCGACGACGGCAGAGCAGAGATCCTCCGTGGACTGCGACGACGGCAGAGCAGAGATCCTTCGTGGACTTCGGCGACGACTGTGCAGAGATCCTCAGTGGACTGCGTCGACTACTGCACTCAGAGATCCTACGCGGATCAGTGCCCGATCCTATGTGGGTCCTACTACCGGTTCTGTGTGAGCCACTGCCTACCGGTTCTGTGTGAGCCACTGCCTACAGGTTCTGTGTGAGCCCGATCCTGTGTGGGTCTTCTGCGGGGGTTAGTACCTATCGATCCTTCGTGGGTCCGACGACTTAGATGGATCAGTGATCATCTTTGACGTCATCTGAAAAAGTATACCTGGTTGAGCTGAATCTTATGTTACTCTCCTTTGTGGGTTGTGTTGAACTATCCTTTGTGGATTTACTGTTTACTCTCCTTTGTGGATTGTGTTGAACTATCCTTTGTGGATTTACTGTTTACTCTCCTTGTGGATTTGAGTCTTGCTTTCCTTTGTGGATTGAGTTGTTCTTGAGCTCGTGAGTAGAGCTAGAATTGGGGACTTAGGTATATGTATGGGCATATACCTAAGTCGAGTCAGATGTTACTTCGTGATTGCATCTTTCTTTTGTGCTATATCCTTTGTGGATTTCGGGAGACCTTCGGGGGTCTCGGGGTCCTTACTGAGTAGTTGTACTCACCCCTGCACGGGCTATGCCCGCACCTTGTTGTGTTGGTTGCAGACGACGGACACCGCTGATCACGGTTGGGGCGTGGAGCAGGACGGTACCTGGAGGTGGACCACTGGACGGAACGTACTCGGAGCGGACGTGGGACCCGAGGAGCCTGGAGGCTATCTGTACCCACCCTTCAGGTGGGATTGCCAGTGGACGACACGAGGCCGCCGTCTTTTCTTCAGTTGCTGTTTTTCTTTTCAGTTGTACTTTACAGTTGGGCTTGTATTTCCGGCCCCCTTTACTTTCTGCACTTTACTTTCCGCTTGCTGACTCTGTGTGGTTGTTACTTATAAAGGCAATGCCTTCCCTGTTTACTGGGATTTTACGCCTTGGTGCTAGTCGCCAGCCCCTGGCCTATGGAAGGCGGGCTTGGGGTAGTCACGGCACGGGCCCCGAGGACGGGTCGTGACAAATTGGTATCAGAGGTGGTCGGTTCTACCGCAGACTCTGATCGTCCTTTCTTTCTATGTGAAGCAATAGTGTTTAGTGTATTGAGTGTGGTTATCAGTTCAGGGAGCCCAGTGTTGGTGCGGCGGCCGACGTATCCGTACACCAGGACCCTGACTCCTGATTTCCGACTTAATGCATGAAAACATTGATTGCGTGTGTGTTTCAAGTTTTCTTTGTGATTACTTATGTCAGCTCACCGGGTATACTGATCTGCTTTATGAAAGTCTCAAGTTTTCCTTGTGATTACTTGTGCCAGCTCACCAGGTATACTGTTCTGACTGTGGTGCTCTTGTTCTCCTTTTCAGGATGGCCCCGCGACGACTGCCAGCTAGGGTTCCGAGTGTAGGGCGCGACGGCAGCCCACCGAGCGACGAGGCCTCGGTGCAGGGCCCTTTGCCAGCAGTGGCACCGGCGGTAGCCTTACCCGCCGAGCCACCGATGCTTCCAGTACCAGACGCCGACGATGCACTTCGCCTCAGGGCACTGCACGAGTTTCAGAGCCAGCGACCGCCCAGGTTTCGCGGTGAGGCGGACCCCCAGGCCGCCGAGGACTGGCTAGAGGCGGTGGTACGGATCTTCAGGCTAGTGAGGACACCAGCGGATCTCATGGTGATCCTCGTAGCGAGCCTCCTGCAGGCGGCGGCAGGACGATGGTGGAGCCTGATGCTCCAGGTTCACGATGAGGCATCCCTGCTCTGGACGGACTTCGAGAGCCTCTTCCGCTCTGAGTTCGTCCCGGCCACCCTCCGAGCGGTGCGCATCCAGGAGCTTCTCCAGCTGCGCCAGGGCAGCATGACGGTCGCTCAGTACGCGGCGAGGTTCACGGACCTATCTCGCTACTCGACCGACATGGTACGGGACCCCTTCTTCCGGGCCCGGACCTTCGAGCAGGGCTTGCGACAGGAGATTCGTGCGTCGCTGATCTCCCTCAGCATTCCGACCCAGGCGGGAGTGCTGGAGCGAGCCCTCCTGATCGAGAGCTTCCTGGCAGAGCCTTCTTCAGCGGCGAGACCTAGCGCAGGGCGGCAGGTAGCTGAGTCTTCGGCAGCAGGTAGCCGACGGATGACTCACGGGTCCAGGCAGACCAGACCCCCTCGCAGACGGCCTCAGGACACCGGCTCAGCGGTGCGGGGCACACAGCGGAGTGCCAGCCTTTCGAGAGGCAGGCTGTGCTACTCTTGCGGCGGGCAGGGTCACATAGCTCGTGACTGCCCGACTCGCCGACCAGAGGAGCAGCAGACGGTGGAGGGGCCACCCATGCAGAGGCGGAGAGTCGACCGTGGCGGTCCGCAGGGAGGAGGCGGACGAGGCAGAGGAGCTGGCCGAGCAGCGGGTGGTGGGCGACGCTTCCAGGCTCTACCCCCACCACCACCAGGAGGGCCACCTCGACCACAGGGAGCCGGCGGGCAGGGACAGGCCCAGCTCCAGGCAGTGGAGGCCTACGACCCCGACATGCCAGAGATGATTCGAGGTACGATCTGTGTCTATTCCACCCTTGCTGCAGTACTTATAGACACAGGAGCGAGTCACTCTTTCATAGCCTCTGCCCTTGTTCGGAGCTCGGAGATTCCGACTGAGCCGTTGGCTCGATCCTTACGGCTAGAGACTCCTACGGGAGCAGACTCGACGATTACGCACTGGTGCCGGCAGTGTGAGCTTACTCTAGGAGGCGAGAGCTTCGGCTGCGATCTCCTTGTAGCGGCGTCGAGGCCTTACGACGTCATCTTGGGCATGGATTGGCTATCCACGGTTCATGCCCAGATCGACTGTTTTAGGCGCAATGTGCGATGTGTTCGTACCGACGGGAGCAGGTTTACCTTCACCGGCGAGAAGGGAACCTTTGCAGCACAGGATGGACTTCCGCGGAGGAGAGTGCAGCCCATCTCACATCAGTTGGCTAGCCTCATCCTAGGAGCAGTGGACGTGCGGAGTCCGGCTTTTCCTGCAGTGGTGGACCAGTACGTGGACGTCTTTCCCGACGACGTTCCAGGGCTACCTCCTCGTAGAGAGGTAGACTTTTACATCGACTTGTACCCCGGGACAGCCCCGATATCTACTCCAGCATATCGGATGGCCCCCGCCGAGCTTCGAGAGCTGCGGGTACAGTTGGAGGACTTGCAGAGCAAGGGGTTTATCCGATCCAGTGTTTCACCCTGGGCTTCCCCGATTTTGTTCGCCAAGAAGGCGGACGGGAGCTTGCGACTTTGTGTCGACTATCGTCGCCTGAACCAGGTGACAGTGAGGAACAAGTATCCGCTGCCACGGATTGATGACCTCTTCGATCAGCTCAAGGGAGCGCGGTGGTTCTCGAAGATAGACCTCTGGTCAGGCTATCATCAGCTCAGAGTTCGAGACGAGGACGTGCAGAAGACGGCCTTCAGGTGTCGGTATGGCCATTATGAGTTCTTGGTTATGCCGTTCGGCGTAACCAATGCTCCAGCAGTGTTCATGAGCCTCATGAACAGGATCTTCCAGCCATACCTCGACCGATTTGTCGTTGTCTTCATTGACGACATTTTGGTATACTCGACGACTGAGGAGGAGCATGCCTACCACCTGCGAGTTGTGCTAGACACACTCCGAGAGCACCAGCTTTATGGCAAGCTCTCAAAATGCCAGTTCTGGTTACGTGAGGTCCATTTCTTGGGGCACGTCATTTCTGAGGCGGGAGTTGCAGTGGATCCCGCGAAGATCGAGGCAGTGCTAGCTTGGGAGCCACCCAGGAGCGTGACAGAGGTGCGGAGCTTCTTGGGCCTAGCGGGATACTATCGGAGATTCGTGCCAGACTTCTCCAGAGTTGCAGCACCACTCTCAGCCTTGACGAAGAAGGGGAAACCCTTCGTGTGGTCAGACAGATGTCAGCAGAGCTTCCAGGAGCTGAGACAGAGATTGACCAGCGCACCTATCTTGAGGTTGCCTGAGGAGGGAGTTGGATACGTAGTTTACTGCGACGCATCAGGGACTGGACTCGGGTGCGTCCTGATGCAGGAGCGAGCCGTGATCGCCTACGGATCACGTCAGTTGAGGCCGCATGAGCAGAACTACGCCACTCATGACCTGGAGTTAGCAGCAGTGGTCTTCGATCTGAAGACGTGGCGGCACTATCTGATGGGCGAGCGCTTCACAGTCTTTTCTGACCACCAGAGTCTCAGGTATATCTTCTCTCAGAAGGACCTGAACCTGAGACAGCGGAGATGGCTTGAGTTCCTCCAGGACTATGACTTTGAGATAGTCTATACTCCTGGGAAGGGGAACGTGGTAGCCGATGCCCTCAGCAGGAGGACGGGCATTCAGCTGCTTGAGGAGGCGACGGAGCAGCTAGCCTCCTTGCAGATATCCTTCGTGGATAGAGACGGAGCAGCCTTTCTTCAGTCTCTCACAGTCTCTCCTCCACTTCTACAGCGGGTCAGAGAGGCTCAGCGTGGGGACGCAGACTGTGAGACCCGGCGTGCACTGATATCCTCAGGTCAGGCGCCTGATGGTTTCTCCCTTGGAGCAGAGCACGACATCCTTTTCAGAGGGCGTACCTTCGTACCAGTTGCTTTACGAGAGGAGGTGCTGAGAGAGTTTCACACTTCTCCCTTGGCGGTACATCCCGGAGTGGCGAAGATGTACCAGGATCTCAGGCGACAGCACTGGTGGCCGGGCATGAAGAAAGCTGTGGCAGAGTTCGTTTCACGATGCCTCACCTGCCAGCAGGTGAAGGCAGAGCACCAGGTACCAGCAGGCTTGGTACAGCCCTTGGAGGTCCCGGAGTGGAAGTGGGACGGCATATCTATGGACTTCGTGACTGGACTTCCACGTACTTCCAGAGGTCACGACTCCATTTGGGTGATTGTCGACCGACTCACCAAGTCGGCACACTTCCTACCCATCAGAGAGCAGTGCTCAGTGGAGAGCATGGGACGTCTTTACGTCCAGGAGATCGTACGGCTTCACGGTGTGCCATCATCTATCGTCTCCGATCGAGATGCTCGTTTCACTTCCAGGCTTTGGAAGGGGTTGCAGGAGGCGTTCGGGACGCGGCTCCATCTGAGCACAGCCTTCCACCCTCAGACGGATGGTCAGACGGAGAGGACCATACAGACACTCGAGGACATGCTCCGTGCATGTGTTCTCGACTTTGGTCGCAGCTGGGAGGACCACCTACCCTTGGTGGAGTTCGCGTACAACAACAGCTACCACTCCACCATCGGGATGGCACCATACGAGGCGTTGTACGGCAGACCCTGCAGATCACCGTTGTGCTGGACAGACCCTGGGGAGTCAGCACTCGTGGGACCAGAGATGGTCCGAGCCACGACAGAGAAGGTCCAGATCATCCAGGAGAGGATGAGGACAGCTCAGAGCCGGCAGAAGTCATATGCTGACAGGAGGCGGAGGCCACTAGAGTTCGAGGATGGCGACCACGTCTTTTTGCGTGTCTCACCTCGACGTGGTTTACGGAGATTTGGCCGAGGCGGCAAGTTGTCTCCACGTTTCATCGGGCCTTTCCAGGTCCTCAGCAGGATAGGAGAGGTGGATTATCGCCTGGCTCTACCACCTCAGTTGCACCGGGTGCACGACGTCTTCCACGTGTCTCAGCTGAGGAGATACGTGCACGACCCGACGCACATCATCGACTTTGGGGAGCTGGACGTGGACGATGGGGCGACTTTTGCGGAGGTCCCAGTGGAGATCGAGGATCGACAGGAGCGGGTCCTACGTGGGCGGTCGATTCCTCTTGTGCGCATCAGATGGCAGCACGGGAACCTCCAGGAGAGCACTTGGGAGCGGGAGGCTCAGATGCGTGCTCAGTACCCCCGTTTGTTCCCCTAGTTTTTGATGTATCTTTACGGGGACGTAAAGCCCTGAGGTGGGAGTAATGTAAAGACCCGCAAATTTCAAGGAAATTTTTTTTCTTAATTTTCTTTGGAATTTTACAAGAGCGCAGCTTCAGACGGCACCTGATTCCGAGGCCCGGTGTGCCCGGAATCAATTTCCGAAGTTTGGCTCGGGTACGTTCAGTGAACGGACGAGCGGGTTTTTCTATCTTTTGAACCGGTGCCCGGAATCGAATTCTGAGGGCACCGATGAAATCGCAGCGCCGATATTTGCTTAGAAACGCCTCTTCCGGAGTTGCGTTTGCTCAGACGTGGTTTTTAAATTTTGCGGCTTTAAGTCAGAAATAAAATAAAGTTTGTGCGACAACTTTATTTTATTTCACTTAAGCTGCTTGGAAGCCACTTGAAGTCACTTTAAGACGGCTTGAACTGAGTTGAACTGGATAGGATACTATCCAGAAATATCCTACCCCCTTGGTAGGATATTTGTGCGGTGGGACCCGCACGAGCCCCGCCGTTTCTTTCGCTAAGTAACGTACCTGCGAAAACCCGTCAAAGTAACTGAAAAGTCAACCGACGCGTTTTCTTTAATTCTTAACAGACCATTTAATTGGGCGGTTTATTTCGTGAATTAAATGGACTGTTTCTTCGTGAATTAAATGGGTCGTTTCTTTCGAATTGATGGATCGTTTCTTAACCGGTTTCGTGTTGGCATGTTTATAAAATAAGACCAACATAAAAATCCTTGGAAAGGATTTGAGAGAATCTTCGTTCCTCCACCCTCTCCGCGAAGAACGCGAAGAACGCGAAGAACGCGAAGAACGCGAAGAACGCCGAACCCGGAAGTCGACGACGCTTTCGCCCGAGGCGTTCTTCCGATCTCCGATCTCCGATCACCGACCATTCGAGGTGAGTGATTTCGGATTTCCTCTCAAGTTCTTTTCTTTGGTTTTAAACGAAACACAGATTTAAATATTAATAATTTAAATCTGTTGTTCTTGATTTGTTGAGCTCGCCGGCTCAACGCCGGTTTCCGCGACGACGCGACACCTTCCCGCGACGACGCGACGATCGATCTCTTCCGCGACGATCTCTTCCGCGAAGAACGCCCGCGCTCGACGATCATCAAGGTAGGGATTTGATTGTGATTCTTTTTCCCCGTGCTTATTCTTTTTAAGTGAAGAAAATGATCTCCGACAATTTTAATCTATTTAAAAATTGTTGTTGATTATTCCTCCCGTGATTTATGACTAACGCGGAGGTTGCGGGTCTAACGAACAAGACCCGACAACCCTCCGCCGATCTCCTTGTTGTGCGGATATGGCGGACGACGACAAACCGTGCGGCAGAGGCAATCCGTCGATCCCGCAGTGAAGATCGGCCCCCGGGAGGAGCAACGGCGCAGACGGGAAAGAAATCGGGCCACCGGAGCATCTCCGGCGGCCCGCGGAAGGCGGCGGCGGCGCGGGTCGCCGGCGCGGCGGCGCCGGCGACCGGAGGCGGCGGCGCCCGGCGCGCCGCCGTGGAGGAAGCCCGCCGCGGCTGAAGCCGCGGCGGCATCGGCGGCCGGTTCCGCGGCCGCGCGGAACCGGGACGGACGCGGCGGCCCGGCCGCGTCCGCGTGACAGGCGGCCCCCCGCGGGGGCCGCGTTTCCCTCAAAGCCGCGGGGTTGACCCGCGGCGGCAGCCCCTTCGGCCGCTCGGCCGAAGCCGAGCCGGCTCGGTCCGGTCGGCCGGGCCGCGCCCAGGCCGGACCGGACCCGGCCGAGCCGGTTCGGGCCGGTTCGGGCCGGCCCGGTTCGGGCCGACCCGGTTCGGCCGACCCCAGGGGGGGGGTTCGGGCCGGGTCGCCCCGGACCCGGAACCCCCATTTCGGGCCCTCTTCGGTCCATCAACCATATCTTGGGCCTGGGACCTCCGATTGACGAACCGTCAGCGGCTACGCGATCCTTGGATCGAGACGGTCGTTTCGGTATATTATACTCAAGGTTTCGGAAGACTTTGGGTTCGGCCGGGTTGGTTCGTACACGAAACCAACCGGGCCCTCGGAGCGGAAACGCTCATAACTTGGGCTACGGACGTCCGAACGACGTACCGTCAGCTGTGGTAGTTTCCTCTAAGTGAGAAGGAACTTTTGGCATACTCCGCCCGAGGATCGGATACAGGCGGAGCACGGTCGGGTTGGTTTTGCCCTAAAAACCAACCGGGCCCCTGGGACGAAAATGCCAATAACTCTCAGACCGGGCGTCCGATTGACGCGCCGTCTGTCGCGTTGAGATCCTGTTGTCGATACGGAACTTTTGGATACATCAACTTCGGACTACGTGTCAGTTGATGTATCAGCCCCTCGGCTCGTGGAGCGGACCCTCCTAAACGAGCTCGCTACGTGCGGGAACCCTAGCGCTGGCTGTGACCTCGACGACAGAGCAGAGATCCTCCGTGGACTGCGACGACGGCAGAGCAGAGATCCTCCGTGGACTGCGACGACGGCAGAGCAGAGATCCTCCGTGGACTGCGACGACGGCAGAGCAGAGATCCTCCGTGGACTGCGACGACGGCAGAGCAGAGATCCTCCGTGGACTGCGACGACGGCAGAGCAGAGATCCTTCGTGGACTTCGGCGACGACTGTGCAGAGATCCTCAGTGGACTGCGTCGACTACTGCACTCAGCGATCCTACGCGGATCAGTGCCCGATCCTATGTGGGTCCTACTACCGGTTCTGTGTGAGCCACTGCCTACCGGTTCTGTGTGAGCCACTGCCTACAGGTTCTGTGTGAGCCCGATCCTGTGTGGGTCTTCTGCGGGGGTTAGTACCTATCGATCCTTCGTGGGTCCGACGACTTAGATGGATCAGTGATCATCTTTGACGTCATCTGAAAAAGTATACCTGGTTGAGCTGAATCTTATGTTACTCTCCTTTGTGGGTTGTGTTGAACTATCCTTTGTGGATTTACTGTTTACTCTCCTTTGTGGATTGTGTTGAACTATCCTTTGTGGATTTACTGTTTACTCTCCTTGTGGATTTGAGTCTTGCTTTCCTTCGTGGATTGAGTTGTTCTTGAGCTCGTGAGCAGAGCTAGAATTGGGGACTTAGGTATATGTATGGGCATATACCTAAGTCGAGTCAGATGTTACTTCGTGATTGCATCTTTCTTTTGTGCTATATCCTTTGTGGATTTCGGGAGACCTTCGGGGGTCTCGGGGTCCTTACTGAGTAGTTGTACTCACCCCTGCACGGGCTATGCCCGCACCTTGTTGTGTTGGTTGCAGACGACGGACAGCGCTGATCACGGTTGGGGCGTGGAGCAGGACGGTACCTGGAGGTGGACCACTGGACGGAACGTACTCGGAGCGGACGTGGGACCCGAGGAGCCTGGAGGCTATCTGTACCCACCCTTCAGGTGGGATTGCCAGTGGACGACACGAGGCCGCCGTCTTTTCCACAGTTGCTGTTTTTCTTTTCAGTTGTACTTTACAGTTGGGCTTGTATTTCCGGCCCCCTTTACTTTCTGCACTTTACTTTCCGCTTGCTGACTCTGTGTGGTTGTTACTTATAAAGGCAATGCCTTCCCTGTTTACTGGGATTTTACGCCTTGGTGCTAGTCGCCAGCCCCTGGCCTATGGAAGGCGGGCTTGGGGTAGTCACGGCACGGGCCCCGAGGACGGGTCGTGACATACATGGTGATATTACCCCATTTCTATGTTGGTATGGGTAATGGTTTTTTAGTCCCCTTAGACTTATGAATCTTATCTTTCACTTGATAACATACAAGCAACATTGATGTATACTCGGCGATCTTCTTCTTCATGTTATCTCACCAATAATACTCTTGAAGATATATATAAATATTTATGATACCTAGGTGAATGGAAAAAATTTGAGAAATGTTCATCATCAAAAAATTCATTCTTTAACTCTGGGTTTGATGGAACACATATTCTGGTCCAAAATTTCACATTTCCTTTGACATTAACATTAAACTGTATGAATTTCCCATTTCAAATAGTTTCCACTTAATTCTAAATCCCCACATTATTCTTTTGAGCATCCATTAACCTTTCCAAAATAGATGGTTTAGAAACCATTTGTGAATGGATTGAAGATGTTCCCTTATTTATGATTCACATGTCCTTCTTCACCAATTCTAAGATGATTGTATAATTTTCAATTCTCATCCATGATAGAATCACCAGGTCCTTTATACATAAAGAATCTGCTACCTTGTTCGCTTTCCCAGGGTGGTAATGGATTCAGTAGTTATAGTCTTTTATCAGCTCTAACCATCTTTATTGGAGAATTTTAAACTAATTTTGTGCGAATATATAATTGATTATTTTGTGATCTATGTATAAATCACACTTCTCCCGAAAGAGGTATTGAAGTAAATTTTTTAATGTGAAGAGTAATACATCAAACTATAGATCATGTGTTGGATAGTTTTTATAATGAACATTCATTTTCCATAAATCATAGGCAGACTTTTTCAAATTTCAACAACACATAGCGTAGACCCTTTTTTGAAGCATCACTAATTACCACAAAATGTTCTCCACTAGTGGGACGTGTGAGCTCTAGTGTAGTGATAAGCCTCATTTTCATCTCCATGAAGCTATCTTCATATTCATCACTCTAAGAAATCTTGACTCCCTTCCACATTATCTTGGTAAGAGGGTTTTATATCTAAGAGAAATTTCACATAAATCAGGGATAAAATCCAGCTATCCCAGTGATACTACAGATATCCATCATTGATGTTGGCCTCAAACATCCCTCTATTTCATCTGACTTGGAGGAATTAACATATACCCCATTACTTGTAAGCATATGACCCATGAATGAGACTTTCTTCAATCACAACTCACACTTGTTGTACATTTTCTAGAGCTTCTCCATACTCAAGGACTTTCATACAGTGATTAGATTCTCCTCATGTTTCTCCATGTTTTTGTAGTATATTAGAATATTATCTATAAATAATACCACAAATTTATTGAGGTAATATCTAAATACTCAAATCATCACGTCAATGAAGATTTCTGAAGCATTAGTATGTCTTAAAGTCAATAATATGATTTCATAGTTCTTGGACCATGTATGAATATCAATCTTGTGGATATCCTTATTTTCACCCTTACATGGTAATATCCCAACCGCAGAACCACCATGGAGTATTATTGTTCTCCGCATAGATGATTGAACACGTCATCAATTCAGGGTAAAGGATACATGTTCTCTATCAAGTTTTTTTTGATCTCATGATAATAAATGAAAAGGTGAATTGACCCATCCATTTTCAGGATGAAGAGGACATGTGCACCACATAGTGAAGCACTTGGGAGTATAAACCCTTTATCTAGATTATCGTGTAGTTGATTCTTCAGCTCCTCATGCTCCAAAAGATCCATTATATATGGAGTCTTTGATATTATCAATGCACCTGGAATAAGATCAATTTTGAATTCAATATATCTTCTAAGAGGAAGACTAAAAAATTCATCCGGATACACTTCAAAGAATTCCCTCTCAATTAGCATGTCTTCATGGATGGTTTCTTCTGTATACTCAATCATATGATCAAGCTATGCATTCTCATTGGGAAATAATATCCACACTTGAGATGGTGGTGAAAAAGTAGATTCATCCTCCACCTAGAACTTGTACAGAATCGGGGCGGGGGGGGGGTCGATTTTCCATATGGATAATGATTTCCCTCTCACATAAATTTATTTTGGCTCTATATAGGGAATTCCAGTCCATGCCGCAAATTACAGAAAATTCCACCAGAGGGAGTATGGAGATATTTTCTAGGATGTTTAATCCACAAATTTTAACTTTTAAGTAGTTATATTCATGGTTTCCAATGATTTCCTCATTTCCCGTTATCACAGAAATCAATACATCCATGATTTGTGGTGGTGTTAATTTTTTTTTGCAAAACCATAGTTTAAATTTAAGTTTACTATTCTAAAATTAAAAATTATTTTACCAATCGCCACTTCATTTTTGGTTCCCACTTCTATGGTAGTGATGGAAAAAGCTCACCCTTTCTCCCTTGGAGGTTGTTGGTTGCCTCCTAAAACCCTTGGATTAGGGAACTGGTTTGAAAAGAGCCATGGATCATTGAAGTTGAATGAATGAACAATGCATTGAGGGTCAAACGAAGTGTTCCTCTCCCCTATCACAATTTTAGGTTTTTCTTGTCTGTAGTTAATATCCTGGTGCCCTTACCTTCAACACCTAAACCCTTTCTTTATCCACTTCAAGCAATTTTTAAGGTTCTTCATTCAACACCATTGTCATGTAGGGTGCTGGAATTTCTTAGCACTATTGGATGTATCCATTAGACAAACAAAATTAAACTCCACCTTATGATTCTTGTCCTTATGATTACTCAAATATTTCGAAATCTCCACTCAACCTTGAGGGAACATCGGACAATTTCATCATAGCTCTTGAAGTCACAGATTTCTAGGGAATTCAGTAGGCTAGGATTTAACCCACCAATGAAGCAGTCAACCAGGAATTCATTGGTTAGGAAAATGTCGTAGATGTATCATGCACTATTTTTTAAGCTTTACACATATGCTCTAATGTATTCAACTTATTTTTTCTAGAGTTAATGTAAGTCCCATTTCATCACACGTCGGAGGGTGCGAGAAAAATATTTATCAAAATACATTTTCTAGAAAACCTTCCATTCCAGTGGCTTGATCTCTTCCTTAGCCATAATATTTATGATCAACTTCCACCATTTACCAGCTTTAACCTACATACAATAATCCTAAAATAGTACCTTATCTTGTTCAAAACATTGAAGGATGGAGAAGAATTTTTCAATTGAGTTGATTCATGGTTCGACGATTGAGGGATCAGATGATCCATTTAAAGTAGAAGGCCTTTTTGCATGAAGATCTCAATTACAACTTGTTCATTATAGGGGGTTGAAAGTTCTTCTTGGCCTTTGTTTCTATTCAAAACATGAGTTAACTGAGAGAGTATCATGAAAATTTTTGTGATTCCTAATCCCATTGGATTGGTCATATCATTAGAATTGTCATCACATTGATCATCAAATAAGTTGTTATCCTGAGTCCTCCTATTACTGGCCATTGGAAAAGAATATCCCCTAAGAGTTTCATAACCAAGAGTGTAGAAAGGCTCATTTTCGTGCACCATTTCCCGTTCGACTCTATCTCAATGTGTTCTTTTCAGGTTTTACCCCTAAATTCATTGTAGAGACCCGAAGCTTAACGCACATGGACATTACATTACATTTGCGGAATACTTAGTACATAACAAAAACACACACACAAGGATAGTAATAGTTTAGTGTCTTTGGAAACTCGGAATATAATCTTCTAATCGTGGTGAAAGATCTTCAACATCTCCCATAAAGATCATCCTTATTTTTTTAACTAAAACATTTCTTTATATCCTGGGGAAAAGAAAACATAAAAGGGTGAGCTCAAATGCTCAGTAAGGGTAAACAAAATAAATATCAATCACATCGTATACACAAGCACATAACTTTTGGAAATCTTAACCTGAAAAAGAGATC
Organism: Viscum album; assembly: GCA_963277665.1. NCBI lineage: Eukaryota > Viridiplantae > Streptophyta > Magnoliopsida > Santalales > Viscaceae > Viscum > Viscum album. The sequence continues at coordinate 1,078,198,031 of OY728137.1, read as the reverse complement.
ATAATTTCATAACATGGGAAAAATCATGGCAGTGAAATGTAATCACAATAATCATAACATAAAACATGAAACTTTGTGGAATACACACATAATCATAGAGAATCATTTCTTGTTAGTCCAGAATCATTGCCAAGACTATCTTAGTGGACAAAGTCCCTTTCTGAACCGAGTCACACTCGTTTCAGTCATGTTTCACTGAACCGGTATAACCTACCGTTCCAGCCATGTCTATCTCATTAGATATAAAATCATTACCCAATGCATTGGAGGGAGATATAGGTCCCACCCATCTCATAATGATACCATTCTTATGTGTGCCACAAAATCATAAACCATACATCATAGCATAACCCATGTAATAAAAATGCGAATATTTAAACATCGTGAAATCATAAAACAATTCATATAAGATAAAAGAATTCATAAAAATATTTCTATCACAACATAATCAAATACATGTAATAATAGGGATAGAAACAGAACCCTTTATTATCTTAGATGGAAAATAATTTTGATAAAACACTTGAACTCAATTCTTGAGGAAAATATCCTTTCTACATCAAAAAAAACTTTTCCTTTCTTAACATGTCATACAATTATAAACTAAGAGAAGTTTATTAAAAATAAACTTGAAAAATTTTAAAGGAAGCTTCTTGGAAATAATGTTTTAAAAATCCATTCATGCCGTATAAGTTATAAAAACATTCTTCGTACTTTTGTCGGAAAAGTCAAAAAGTACCTCGTACAAAACGACAAAAGATTCCTTTCATATCTTTTACTAAAAACTCACCAAAAGTTAAAATTGGATTTAAAAAATTGTAGGTGGATGGAAATAATATTACATATTGAGGAAACATGTATGTGGATGATAAAATACACTCCAGTAAATACCAAATTATAAACAATCTCGGAATAAAATGAGATTGTGATATTTCCCTTACCTTAGGTACGATTTGCTTCGTATGTGTCCGAACCTCCTGTATAATGATTTAAATAATGTCATTGACTTATTCCAGAATCATATTCATTGTTATGATAACATATATGGTTCACTAATGACATTATATTACCCGTTCTTTTGTAAATTCAGTGTTAAAGAAGCGTTTTGGGTAAAATCGTTTCATTTATCGTAGGTGTTTGGACTTGTTGTTCTTGACATTATTATTAATTATATCATGATATACTTACTTACAGAATATAAAACATTATTTATATATCATATATATTCAGTATATATATATAATAGAAAGATAAATGAAATGAAACACACCGTTCATGGAGACGGTAGTCCGTACGTACGCATGAACGCTGTTTTCCTTACCTTATTGTCTTGAATGGAAGTAAGTAGATGACATACATATATATATACATAAATACAGTAGATTTAACATGTCATATATTTCTTTATTATTTATTATATATACTTTATAATCATTCATGAATGGTTAATGTGGAGAATGAATCTCATCGCGTCGTGGAGACGGTAGTCCGTACGTACGCACGAGCGATGATATCGTTCTCGTGATCGTGAACTTGTGTTGATGTGTATGTATACTATTTAAGTATAAATATCACTTTATAATAATCATATATAGTTACTCATTACACCATTATACCCATCCAATTAAGGTGGTGGTGGAAAATAGATTACACCACGGCGTGGAGACGGTATTCCGTACGTACGCACGTGCGGTGATTTACATTTTCCGTAGGATGTATAGAAGGTTAAATAGAGTTGTTTCATATTTATAATAACATATAAGTATATAAGAAATACTGATGTTATTACTTTATCATGAAACAACTAAAGAAGAAGAAGTTGAAGAAGAAATAAATTGAAAAAGATCGGTAATGGATATTACCTCTTTTTGACGCGCCTTTTCTTAACCTCCACTTAGAGAACTAAGGATGGTCATTGAAGAAGACCAGGACCTATAGGATGATACTAGGGAAGTGGAGAAGATATTTTAGAAGGGGTTGGCCGAGCTTGAATGCTCAAATTGGTGTGAGGAGGAGAGGGAGGAGGTGCCCTTTTATAAGGGAGGAGAGGGGTACCTTTGGAATAACTAAAACTATTATTTTATTATAAAGTCAAATTCGGTTTTAAATAGCTCTAAATTGATTTATTTCGAAGCTAAGGTGGGGATGGGTCGAAATCCTCTCATCCAATAGGATTTATACAAGTTTAGGTTATTATTTTAACCTTATTAATTTGATTTAACTCTAAGTTAAATAATTTAACTTTTACCGTGTCTTTTTGTTTTATTACACTATATGTTTAATAAACTTACCATAACAAGCCAAACGAACCCCAAGTTGTTTATTATTAATATATATAACCTTATCTAAGTCATTTGGCCGAACCTTAGATTTTTAGGAATTAAATAACAATTAAAAATATAATATTTGTTTTAAAAACTCTTTTATGTCAATTTTGACACTATTTAGTAATTGATTTTTCTGAAAATCATAACAGAATGATAAGTTCGAAAAAAGTTAATTAAATCAATACTAACATGTCATGTTAACATAAAAAATTAATGTAAGTCATAAAAAGTCTCAAATTACATTTATTTGGGCATTTATAATATCAATTATGTCAATATTTCATTAATAAGACAATTACTGCATCATCTTTGTGTCATAATAAATGATAATTATTTAATCCCTAAAAATTCTAAATAAATTCCTATGATGTAGATAATTGTATTAAATTTCTGGAGACTATTCATGTTTGATGTTTTATGAAGTTTATCACTAGATTAAAATTATTATACTTATAAGATATAAGAAAGTGACATGTTGTCACATTCGTAGGTTTTAATAATAATTAAATTATTTTCGTTGACAAAATTTAATTAAATGAATATAATCCGACCCTTAGGTGATATGGGTCGACATTTAGTCATCCAATAGGATTTTAAAATTTGTTAGGGTAATTTTAAAATATTATATTTACCCTTAATTACCCGATTTACCTTTAACTATGGTAAATAAAATTTACCGTAGTTACTATTCATAATTCCCAAAAATAAAAAGTAGCTTATTAACATAATTTGGATCCACTGATTCCAAATATGGAATCCATTTTTCCAAATTCAATACACAAAAGTTGCATAAATTAAATTAAAATTAATCCCATTGTCGAAAGAAAACGGGTTTTTCTTTAAAACATTGCAAAAGATTGAATTGATTTAACCTATGAATTCATGGTAAAATCAATGCTAATGTCATACATTATATTAAATGGTAAAAATATATTATATTTATACTTTAAAACCATTCAATATTATAATTTAACCACATAAGACATTACGATGAAAAAAATTGTTTCTAATTAAAATATAGCGTGTTTTTACTATTCATTAAAATATGAAAGTTATCGGAAAAATATCAAAACTTTATCTAATGTAAATTTTTATATCCTGATTCAAAAGAAGAATTTTATTTTGTCAAATTGAACTTATAAACATGTCAAAAACTAGATTTAATGTTGGTGCGCCATCAAAAGGCGGCAAAACTATATTTTTTGAAAAATACTTATTTTACCCGAAAAATTTATTTTGTTCTTATACCATGTTATAGAAAATGTGTAAGATGAATAATAATGTTATAAAATTCAAAATTTAGTTAACACTATTCATAACGGCTAGTTCATAATAATATTATAATAATATATCGTTGTTTAGTAAAACCCAATATTGCATACAACACACACTATCGAGGAAGGTCGTGATTGCGTGTAATGCAAGCGAAGTCAGGGTTGCGTGTTGCGCAAGAATCCTTCGTTGTTTTGTATAACAGAATCCAACCATATTTCATTTATACATGGAATATATATATATATATATATACTCAATGTTGCGTAGAATAACTATTATCAAAATTGTGTGTAACATGATCCAAGAATAGTGTTGCGTATACTGCAAGCTAATACGGTATTGCGTATAGCGCAAGGTAATCTTGGTGTATCATACAACACAAGACATTAATGAAATTAAAAGAATAATTTTCATAAAATCTCGAGGTGTTACATTCTACCCCCCTTAAAATGAATTTCTCCCTTGAAATTCATCGGGGTTATAAATCGGTTACTACTCGAAAGTTTGTTTAATAGAAACCCACATCGTAAAAAGGAATACCAAAACATGGCTTTAAAAAATAAAGTATGAAGTGTAACGGTTACCCAAATTAACTCGTCATTGGGTTTCCACGTAGGATAACATAGGTGAAAATATGGATATGGAAGAAAAATCTAACCATCAGGTTCTGATGGAGAGTGGTAGAGAACATGGATATGAAAAAGCCAACAATCACAGAGCCATAAATTTGTGATGATCTTGGGTACCATCTGATTCATCGGATATAAGAGCACTAGGAAAACATTTTTGGTTGTCAAGATCATTTCCCTAATGTTGATGAAATTGGAATTAGAAGAATTACTTTCGTGATTTTGGTATAGTCTCACCGTTTTTCATTGTTTGGACAATTTCCACTTCATCTCTTAAAGAAATGAAGTTGAATTTGTTATTCGTGAAGTTTTAGCAGATCATGTGATAGAATGACAGGTCATTCCATCTGTCTCAAACAAAAGGTTAGCAAAAGTTATTAAATATACATAAGTCGATCTATAGTGAGATTAAACATATATGGTTCCTAAAATGGACTTATACTTCATATATCATACTGCTTAATAAAATAAAACTAGTTTATACTAACCAGGGACTTCCTGTAGTCTAGTGGTAGGCAATAAACTCTGGTCGCACTTCGGTTGTGGGTTTGATTCCCACAGCCTTGTCCGACGCAATGGGCCGTCGCCCATCCTGCAGGTTGTCCTTTTTCTAAAGCTATATTACTATAACATCCCATCAACAATATCAAAAAAGTTTTATCCTTAAACAATACTAACTTATGTCCAACATAATCCATTCCAATATTTTGGCTTATCTAAAATACTTCGGTCCAAGCTCATAGTATAAAGAAAATGATCACGTGAATGCCTTAATCATGTATTCTCTTGAAGAATGAATACCCATTGAACCTTAGTGAAAACATGAATGTAGTAAAAAGTTAACTCTTTCTACATAACAAAATCCAAAAATTCTATATACTCAAACCATGAAATAACCTTCTCCTTATATCATTCATGAGCTCATGAATACTATCAAACATTTAATTTTCTCCTTATCCCTTCATTATGCGCATATCATCTACATTACAAAAATATCTCAATAACCTTTCATGGATACTGGTACCATTAATCATACACTTTCAAAACTCAAGGAAAGACAACAGTGTATCAATCCTTATATGTCTCTTTATTCCATAGTTCCATGAGATTACTTATACAACATTACACATGATAAACATGTAATCATTCCACTACATTCTTAAACCATTGACCGAGCTTCAACAATTCTTTCATCTCACATATCATTTGTAGTCTCTTCATCATCATCAACATAAATACTACCCATACGAACATACTGATTCTCTTCATGAGACTTTCCCTTAGGGCATTGGTTTGCACAATGCCCGTACATTCCACATTTAAAACATTTAACCATTGTTGATGTCGTAGCAATACCATTATCCTCATCCCTGGTGTTAACTGAACCTTTTCCTTTTCACTTACTGGCTTTGTGTCCTTCTTTTCCACACCCAAAGCATCTTCCAATTCCTTTGAAACATTATCCTTGATGACTCTTCCCACATGATTTACATAGGGGAAATTGAAATTTCATTCCTCTATTATCATCATGAAACTCCATCTTTCTCTTATTAGACGAGTCAGGAAACTTACCAAATTTTACCTTATTGATCATATTATGAGATTGCTGATTCGGCATAATAATGATGTTTTGACTTCCAAATCCCATTTCATTTGGTTTCTCATGAATAATATCATTCCATTGTCCATCATATCCTCCATTATCGTGAATCATCTTGTTTCTATCCAGTTTCTAAAACCCAAAAAGAATAGTGTGAGAGGCAAAAATCATAATAAAGGGGGATTAACTTTAATATCTAACATCTTTGGTTTAATCTAATACCATTACCATAGTTCTAGGACTATATCCTATACGTATACTTATCCTTAGGGACATCACTATACATACCTTAGAAATATCTATAGGGATCTCACAAATGTTTTCCCATCCTTGTTTCCAAAGGTTGGCTAAACTTTTCCTCTGATACCAAATGTAGAGACCCGAAGCTTAACGTACATGGACATTACATTACATTTGCAGAATACTTAGTACATAACAAACACACACACACAAGGATCGTAATAGTTTAGTTTCGTTGGAAACTCGGAATATAATCTTCTAATCGTGGTGAAAGATCTTCTACATCTCCCATAAAGATCTTCCTTATTTTTTTACCTAAAACCTTTCTTTATATCCTGGGGAAAAGAAAACATAAAAGGGTGAGCTCAAATGCTCAGTAAGGGTAAACAAAAGAAATATCAATCACATCGTATACACAAGCACATAACTTTTGGAAATCTTAACCTGTAAAAGAGATCATAATTTCATAACATGGGAAAAATCATGGCAGTGAAATGTAATCACAATAATCATAACTTAAAACATGAAACTTTGTGGCATACACACATAATCATAGAGAATCATTTCTTGTTAGTCTAGACTCATTTCCAAGACTATCTTAGTGGACAAAGTCCCTTTCTAAACCGAGTCACCCTCGTTTCAGTCCTCTTTCACTGAACCGGTATAACCTACCGTTCCAGCCATGTCCATCTCATGAGATATAAAATCTTTACCCAATTCATTGGCGGGAGATATAGGTCATACCCATCTCATAATGATACGATTCTTATGTGTGCCACAAAATCATAAACCATACATCATAGCATAACCCATGTAATAAAAATGGGAATCTTTAAGCATCGTGACATCATTAAAAAATTCATATAAGATAAAAGAATTCATAAAAATATTTCCATAACAACATAATAAAATCCATGTAATAATAGGGATAGAAACAGAATCCTTTATTATCTTAGATGGAAAATAATTTTGATAAAACACTTGAACTCCATTCTTGAGGAAAATAACCATTCTACTTCAAAAAAAACTTTTCCTTTCTTAACATGTCATACAATTATAAACTAAGATAAGTCGATTAAAAATAAAAATGAAAACTTGTAATGGAAGCTTCTTGGAAATAATGTTTTAAAAATCCATTCATGCCGTATAAGTTAAAAAAACATTCTTCGTACTTTTGTCGGAAAAGTCAAAAAGTACCTCGTACAAAACGACAAAAGATTACTTTCATATCTTTTACTAAAAACTCACCAAAGGATAAAATTGGATTTAAAAAATTTTAGGTGGATGGAAATAATATTACATATTGAGAAAACATGGATGTGGATGATAAAATACACCCCAGTAAATACCAAAGTATAAACAATCACGGATAAAAATGAGATTGTGATATTTCCCTTACCTTAGGTCTGATTTGCTTCGTATGTGTCCGAACCTCCTGTATAATTATTTACATAATGTCATTGACTTATTACATAATCATATTCATTGTTATGATATCATATATGGTTCACTTATGACTTTATATTACACGTTATTTTGTAAATTCCATGTTAAAGAAGCGTTTTGGGTAAAATCGTTTCATTTATCGTAGGTGTTTGGACTTGTTGTTCTTGACATTATTATTACTTATGTCATGATCTACTTACTTCCAGAATATAAAACACGATTTATATATCATATATATTCAGTATATATATATATATAATAGATAGATAAATGAAATGAAACACACCGTTCATGAAGACGGTAGTCCGTACGTACGCATGAATGCCGTTTTCCTTTCCTTATTGTCTTGAATGGAAGTAAGTAGATGACATACATATATATATATACATAAATACAGTAGATTTAAAATGTCATATATTTCATTATTATTCATTATATATACTTTATAATCATTCATGAATGGTTAATCTGGAGAATGAATCTCATCGCGTCGTGGAGACGGTAGTCCGTACGTACGCATGAGTGATGATATTGTTCTCATGATCGTCAACTTGTGTTGAAGTGTATGTATACTATTTTAGTATCAATATCACTTTATAATAATCATATATAGTTACTCATTACACCATTATACCCATCCAATTAATGTGGTGGCGGAAAATAGATTACACCACGGCATGGAGACGGTATTCCGTACATACGCACGCGCGGTGATTTCCATTTTCCGTAGGATGGATAGAATGTTAATTAGAGTTGTTTCATATTTATAATACCATATCAGTATATAAGAAATACCGATTTTATTACTTTATCATGAAACAAATAAAGAAGAAGATGTTGATGAATAAAGAAATTGAAAAAGATCGGTAATGGATATTACCATTTTTTGACGCGCCTTTTCTTAACCTCCACTTAAAGAACTAAGGATGGTCTTTGAAGAAAACCAGGACCTATAGGATGATACTAGGGAAGTGGAGAAGAGATTTTGTAAGGGTTTGGCCGAGCTTGAATGCTCAAATTGGTGTGAGGAGGAGAGGGAGGAGGTGCCCTTTTATAAGGGAGGAGAGGGGTACCTTTGGAATAACTAAAACTATTATTTTATTATAAAGTCAAATTCGGTATTAAATAGCTCTAAATTGATTTATTTAGAAAATAATGTGGGGATGGGTCGAAATCCTCTCATCCAATAGGATTTATACAAGTTTAGGTTATTATTTTAACCTTATCAATTTGATTTAACTCTAAGTTAAATAATTTAACTTTTACCGTGTCTTTTTGTTTTCATACACTATATGTTTAATAAACTTACCATAACAAGCCAAACGAACCCCAAGTTGATTATTATTAATATATATAAACTTATCTAAGTCATTTGGCAGAACCTTATTTTTTTAGGAATTAAATAACAATTAATAATATAAAATTTGTTTTAAAAACTATTTTATGTCAATTTTGACACTATTTAGTAATTAATTTTTGTGAAAATCATAACAGAATGATAAGTTCGAACAAAGTTAATTAAATCAATACTAACATGTAATATTAACCTATAAAATTAATGTTAGTCATAAAAAGTCTCAAATTACATTTATTTGGGCATTTATAACATCAATTATGTCAATATTTCATTAATAAGACAATTACTGCATCATCTTTGTGTCATAATAAAGGATAATTATTTAATCCCTAAAAATTCTAAATAAATTCCTATGATGTATATAATTGTATTAGATTTCTGGAGACTATTCATGTTTGAAGTTTCATTATGTTTATCACTAGATTAAAATTATTATACTTATAATATATAAGAAAGTGACATGTTGTCACATTCTTTGGTTTTAATAATAATTAAATTATTTTCATTGAACAAATTTAATTAAATGAATCTAATCCAACCCTTAGGTGATATGGGTCGACTTTTAGTCATCCAATAGGATTTTTACATTTTTTAGGGTAATTTTAAAATATTATATTTACCCTTAATTACCTGATTTATCTTTAACTATGGTAAATAAAATTTACCGTATTTACTATTCATAATTCCCAAAAATAAAAAGTAGCTTATTAACATAATTTGGATCCACTGATTCCAAATATGGAATCCATTTTTCCAAATTCAATACACAAAGGTTGCAGAAATTAAATTAAAATTAATCCCATTGTCGAAAGAAAAAGGGTTTTTCTTTAAAACATTGCAAAAGATTGAATTGATTTAACCTATGAATTCAATGTAAAATAAATGATAATGTCATAAATTATATTAAATGGTAAAAATATATTCTATTTATACTTTAAAACCATCCAATATTATTATTTAACCACATAATATATTACGATGAAAAAATTGTTTTTAATTAAAATATAGCGTGTTTTTACTATTCATTAAAATATGAAAGTTATCGGAAAAATATGAAAACTTTATCTAATATAAATTTTTATATCCTGATTCAAAATAAGAATTTTATTTTGTCAAATTGAACTTATAAACATGTCAAAAACTATATTTAAAGTGGGTGCACCATCAAAAGGCGGCAAAACTGCATTTTTTTAAAAAAACTTATTTTACCCAAAAAATGTATTTTGTTCTTATACCATGTTCTAGAAAATGTGTAAGATGAATAATAATGTTATAAAATTCAATATTTAGTTAACACTATTCATAACGGCTAGTTCATAACAATATTATAATAATATATCATTGTTTAGTAAAACCCAATATTGCGTACAACACACACTATCGAGGAAGGTCGTGATTGCGTGTAATGCAATCCAAGTCAGGGTTGCGTGTTGCGCAAGAATACTTCGTTGTTTTGTATAAAAGAATCTGACCATATTTTATTTATACATTGAATATATATATATATATATATATATACTCAATGTTGCGTAGAATAACTATTATCAAAATTGTGTGTAACAAGATCCAAGAATAGTGTTGCGTATACTGAAAGCTAATACGGTGTTGCGTATAGCGCAAGGTAATCTTGGTGTAGCATACAACACAAGACATTAATGAAATTAGAAGAATATTTTTCATAAAATCTTGGGGTGTTACATTCATTTATGCCAGAGTTTCCACTACCAGGTCATATCTATAAAGGGATGAATATTCTAGATAAACCAATTAATAAATTCTAAAAAATATTTATGTATGTTTTTATTATACTTAGATTTATCCCAAAGGATTTCACTAGGTTTTTATAATCCTAATCCACAAAATAACTAAACCTAATATCTGATAAAAACTATAACAACCATCCTCTTTATTAAATACATAAAAATGATTTATTACATAAATATTCAGATAAGAAAACTCTAAGTATTGATAGGTCTAGTGTATTGGAAATTAGGAACATTAAATAACATCATAGAACATAAAACCCAACAACATTATTGAATACTTCTTTTAAATGACCACAAAATTCCTTCGTTCTTAGCATTGCATGGTATAACCTGAGGACATGCATAAGAAAGGGTGAGCTATAAAGCCTTTTAAAAGTTTAAGAAAAGAATAATAGGAATAATATACTACATGTTAGTTGTTATGAATATCAATGTAGTGTAAAATAAACATGAACATAAAGGCATGATATATCATGATTATCATAACATGGAAATGTGGCAACAACATTTAACATGATATTATCACGAGCCATAGCTCATTGCACATGGATCATGGGTAAAACATAATTTCACATTAATTAGTGTGATTAAACCCTCATTTCACTTAACATATCTTGATACAAATCATTATTAAATGCATTGAAGTGTTATCAAGGCACACCCTCCTTAATCGTTCCATTTTAATTCATAAGTGTGCCATATAGATCATACAACATGGAATCATTCAACATCATCATTTATTAAATGATAGAGGAATGTGTAATACATACATGATGGATTATAATAAATAAATAAAATGTTTATAAATGTGAATATCCTTGATAGATAAATGGTTATTGTATTCACTACACAATGACTTTGTCTTGGAAAATCGATGTGCACTTTCGACAGTAGAATGACGTGACATAAGAATTTATAAAAATGGATGATAAGAGAGAAAACATTATATAATAATATTTACATAAAATTTAATGTAAGGGGGACATATAGATAAACATAAAAATATATATAATGTAATTTAGGTGCATAATGTAAAAGAATTGCTTCATTGTAATTGAGGAGAGAGAAACCCCTTACAGAATTTTGGCATTGTAATAGGTATACATGGGAGGAATTAAAGATATAGAAAGATGTATATCATCATTAAAACATAATTAGGGATGTATGGTTGAAGTTTGGAATCATACCCCAACATTTTTAATTGTAAATAAAATGGTATAACAACAAAAGGAAATTTGAAAAAAAAAATTAGAAAAGAAGAATTCCTTACCTGGAAGTGTGATCCCAAAGGCTTGGGAGAGGCTTAAAAAGATAATAATGGGAACTTGGGGCACCTTGGGAGGATTATAAAGAGAGGATAAAATGGGTTTGTCAATCTCTAAATGATTTTAGTGAAGAGGAATGAGATATTTAGTTCGTTTATATAGGAAAGGAGAGGGAATTCATTCTTATTTAGGTCTTGGATGCCACACATTAATATAATCAAAGACAAAAACCATCCCATGGTATTTTCCTATGGTTTTTTTAAATTTGGGGTGGAAAAATTATTTTATACTTATAATGTCCAAACATATTAAAATATTAGGATTTAATATGTGGAGATGAGTCACTCTCTCAGGGAAATAATTTTAAAAAGATAAAATGTTTTTATAAGTCTTGGAAGGTCCACTTAGTCATCATAAAATTAACCAAACAAAAAAAATCACATTATTTTAATGTTAAAAATTATATTGTCCTAACATACCACTTAATTTGTTTTATTACATCACTATTGGATCATTATGAAGTCATAATACACATTATATATTTAAAAGGTATTTAATTTTTACACAAAAATTCAATTGTCTCAGAAAATTATGAAAAATTCACTATTGTATAATTTTGAAGTCCTGATATTAAAAAATAATATTAATTTTATCTAAATAATTTTCTATAAATGTGATTTTTTACTTTGAAAATATAAATTGATAGTTTTCGAAAATTCATGGGTTTTGTATAAAACAGCTATCAAACCTAAATAAAAATTACAGTTGAATTCATAAAAATTATAAAATAATTTATATTTACTAAAATTTAATTTGATAATTATATTTCATTAATATATTATTCAATTAAAAAATCCACTAATTCATCAAAATATATTTAATAATTGAATATTAACTAAAAATAATATTTTTTATTTAAAAACTATTTACAAAGTAATAATAATAAAATAAATTCATATTATTTATTCTATAACAAAATAATTCTAATATTAATAATGTTGGGGTGTTGTTACATAACCTCTTATAACACATTCATATGTCCTAAGGTTATGGTGTTAGATGGTGAAAGGGACTTGGGGATGTTCAGATAACATTGCATGTGTTGTAATCTCTATTAACTTCCACTACTCTAGTCGGCAGTTCTGTTAAAGCTTATCGAATTGAAGATCAGCTTGGGCTTGGTCAAGAGAGAAGCCTAGTGATGCTTCATCCATTATGATATCCAAAAAATGGTCTTTGTATAGAGAAATACAACTGTATTATGCCATCACTTCCTTTGTCTGAGTAAATTGGAATTGTTAAATCCTTATATTTATATTAAACATGGGGTCTCTATTCAACAACTATATTATCTATAGTAATAATTCATAATGGAATTTAAAATTCCAAGAACATAAAAAAAAAGTTCAGTTGTCTTATATAATAGTTTTTTATAGTAAGACATTACATCAGTTCAAAATATATTTTCATTAATAAAAGTTTGGTTCGTTAAAATATAGAGACATTATATTTTTTATCATCCTTAGTCATCCAAATTTCTAATAAATATGAAATTGATTTTCTGGTTTTTTATTTAATTTCATGTAGAATATATTGTTCCACTAACCATTGAATTATTAGTACCTGATCAGAATGAGTATAATTCTTATCTTACACTCATTTGGGGTTTATTTCCAAATAACCCACATTGATTATGGATATATTTTTAGATGTAAATTGTCATTATAATTCTAGTTCACTATCCTTGATATACATTTATTCTTTATTTATGTGAAATAATGATAGTAGAAAATCATCCATCCCATTTATAATTTATTCACCCCATTAGAACTTTTATTCTATTGTTTTTAGATATTAACCCTTCATGAAATTGAATTTTTGTTTACTAACTCACATAAAGAATTTTAAATCCTCTTTCATTATTTTCCTCTCAATGAGTAGTATGTACTAATTATTGAATTTCAATTTCAATTTTATAATTTTCATCTTCAATTAATTATTTCCTAAATTCATTAATATTTATGTGTTTTATTATTAAAATAACCTCTTATAATGATATTGTGGCATGATTTCACTAATGCCTTTTCCAATTGTAGATGACATTATTTCTAGTGTTTTTGTTGGTTCTTAATCCAGAAAATTTCATAAAGACCATGAAATTGATTTGTAATATTGATATCATTTCCCTTACCAGTTGTGTCATCTATAAAAAAATTCATAAGATGGTTTTTAGTTTGTATTTACATAAATTCATTATCCCTTTAACATTTTTGTTTCATATGATTCTCCACATGATCTTCAAAAATATTTATAATGGTATTGATGTTATTAGAGCTCTTTCTTAATCATTGTTTCCAATCATGAGATGTTTTATTGACTACCCTTGATATTGTATTTAGTGATATAGTCATTTCTTCAAATATTTATTCACTAATTAAGATATTTAATTGAATTCCATTATGTGGTTCCACTATAATCTCATAATTATTATTCTTCTCATTTTATGTTGGGATTTCCCACAAATTTATCCCATAAAATTCTTTATATATGTACATATTTTATAATTCTTTAATTAAATATGGACTCTAGATTCTATGAAGCATTTCAATTTTATCCCCTTATTCTGGGTAATTTGAATATAAAAGAATGACAAATTCTAAATGATTTCTAAGAAGAAAACCCCCAATGTTCCCATGAATCATTAGAATTATAATTTTTTTCTAGTATCCATGGGAATTATCATGTAAGTGGGATAAACATGTGAATCCTATGTTAACGATTAAATATCAATCTTGAATGATATATAGGAATTCATAAATTATATTTGAATAATTATAAAAACCCAAGAACAATATTTATGTGGTAAATAAGATTATAGATCGATGAAGGAGTGTTATGGATGTTAGACATATTTTTTTATTACTAAAGTGTTTGTTTTATATGATTTAAATTTTTTGTTAAATGCATGGATAAATGTTTAACAGTACTATGGAATTGATTTTATGTGGGAAATCATTTTCAACTCTTGTTAAAATATAATGTGTCATGATATAATTTACTATTTATTCAATCCATCCTTGATGCAATCATTCTTTGGTCATCATTTTATTATAAATTAATGTTGTGTAGTAACAATACTATTAACCATTCTCATATTTTATCATCAATTAGTGGGATCTTATTCACTATTTAATTCAATAATTTTCATTATTAAATTTTGATATAAATTCCCAAAAAACATAATATTTCAGAAATTTGATGTAGACTAACATTAGTACTTAATTGTGTAAAATGGTTTATAAACCCCAAGAGAGGATGAATGTTGAATCAAGTTGATTATGTTCTTATTGTTTTTATAAATATATCAAAAAAAGATAATTCATAAAAAATATAGCTTATTCATGACGTAAAATTAACTTCAAGGGATATAGAGATTCCAAAATAAGTTCTCCATGGAGAAGCCTGTATAGGAATAATGAATGTGGTATAAAATAAAACACTTTTATTTATAATTGATACAACAAGATGGGTCCATTATAATTGGAATTATATAATCTACTTTTATGGATAAATATATCCCCATTAATGCCAGAAAGTATAATATATTAATCATTTTTAAACTAAATTCTTGGGGAATTAATGATATATACTATTTTTATTTTATAAAAATATTTTCTTCTAATAGGAAATCTATCTACACCAATTGAAAATGAAATTAGATTATTTACTAGTGGAAAAGAAAATATTTGGAGTAATTTTGTCCCTTTAATAACCTTGTATAAAACTATTATAATTCTAGACACAATTTTTTAAATATGATTCTACATACTAAAACCCTTTAAAACATTTAATATAATGTATTATTATAAGTGATTCAGTTTCACTTCTTATTTATTGGTTCTTATAACATACCATTGATTGTTTACTAACTATTTTAAACTTATGAATGTTTCAATATATATTATCACTTAAATTATTTATAGAAATTCACTAGATAATGGAATAATTCTATAATGAATTATATAATAGTATAGATAGTTAATTTTTTTTATGAAATTCTAAAAATAGTCAAAAAAAACTATTTACATTAATTGTTTCATTTTAGTGGTAAAATTAATTTGGGAACATTATAGAGTCCCATGATACTCAAGATGATCATTTTTAAATGCAACCGCGCCAACTTATTTTAGAAAAACCAATGATGTATGAAGAGACTTTTGAATGTTCTAGCATATATATTGCCCTGATTTGATGTCAAGGAAAGGTATAATGTTAATATTTTGTAGTGAATGACTCTATTAAATAATAATGGGCTTAATGAGTTTAAGGTAATCTAGGATGGGTATTTATGAGTAGAGAAGAATAATGTTTCAGTGTAATTTTATCAAGTTCTTTTCTGACCATTATATTTTATCAAATACGAAAAATAATCATTATTACTTACATAATACTTTCTTTACATTTTAATTGGTAGATATTCAAATTTCAATTTTTATGTAATTATTTTTTTCTTAGAAGTGTTGTTATGGTGTTGTTGGTTGACTCGTCGAATTATTTTGTGTGTTTTTGTAACATAAAGGGAATGATTGTTTTGGGAATATGGATGATACAATGACCATTAAAACCATGCTAACAACATCTAATTTACAAGACTAAACTATTCTTGTTTCATGAAATTCAAATGGCTTAAATTGTGGATATAAAATACCTTCATCCATGGATTTACTTTCTTCCATATTACGATATCTCCATGGTTAAACCGTGGCTATAGATTTCAATTTCAATTGATTGAATAGTGGATGATGAATATATATTACCACAATTTTTAATGTGGTCTTAGCCTCTAATTTAAACAGTTAAACCATGGTTGTAGATATAAATTTCTGTGGTTTAAATGGTTTTTATACATTTTTTATTCACTTGGTTCAATCCATAAAAATTGATACATACTATTATAATGGATATAGCCTCCTTGGATTTAAAAACTATGGAAATAACTATTTCCACAGTTTTTTTCCTATAACAGAGTTTTGGAACCATGGTCATTTGTGAAATATCTAATTGGGGATATATGTTGGGGTAATGACACTAAAAATGGAATATTGAGTATTACCAAAATCATCACATAGTAAAAAAGAAATAGTACTATCATCAATGTTGGTATGAAAATCCCATGGATATTCTATAATTTATTCACTTTCTCTCTATTGAACCATTATGAAGTATGTGAGTATAATTTTATTAAAATAGGTAGAGACCCTAATATGATAATTTTCGTGGATAACAACAGATTGATTAAAGAGAGTTTAAATTTCATCTAAATGTTTCAAATGCTTAAAATTAAGGATCTATACGTTATGAAATTTCAATAAAGATAATTTGATATTCATATGTCTAATTTTTTCATAAACAGTTTATCTTTTTTATTTGGATGAAACATGATCGTGAGAAATATGTGAAGAAAAATATGAATATAAAAAAACTGTCTTTTATATCCAAACAATAGATGACACTTATGTGGTTAAGAATTTAATAATATTTCAATTTAGATGGAAGAAGTTAGTTTTATACTCAAATATTAAGTTGTGAGGATGGTGTTATAATTGAAATTAAATCACGATTCTCTTCTATTTTGTCATTAATTAGTGTAAATATTAATTACATTCTAGTATATTCTAATAGCTATAAGAATTATTTCTAACATCTATATACTTTCCTTAGTAATTTCTATTTTGTAGGACTGGGAACATATATTAATATTTATCAATAACCTTGAATATATATTTAATAAAAATATTGTATTTTGGGAGTACCTACTGGAGAACACTTGATTGAAGTATATGTAACTCTTTGGTTTAATATTAAATATATGTTTATATAATACATGGTTGAATTATTTTAAAATAGTTTTTAGACATTATTGGTAACATGGGATTCATTATTGACTCGTGATATTTTTATTCATGTGCATAATATTTTCTGGGATGAGGTATTTTATGAATTTTGTTTGATTTTACACAATTTTGTGGTTATGAAATATAAACATTTATAGAAGTATATATTATTTCAATGTTATTTAATGTATTTTATGTTAAAATTTTAAGAGTGAAATTATGTTTTTTAGATTATATGAATTGTGTATATACATATTAGGGTATTTGATTTTATAAATAGACAATGTTGTTTGAATGAAAATATAAAACATTATATCTCCTAATTTTGTAATTTAGATATAATATTAAAATATATACCCCCAATGATAAATATCTTAACTATACCCTCATATACTATTTTTAGTATAAATAGTCAAAATTTCAATGATGTAATTTATATTTGGGTGGAGAGAAGGTAAGGTCTTGGATATCACTATTTATTTTCTACAAATAGATAAGTTTTTTAGAAGCATTCTACACACACAACAGTGATCTAAAATGAAACCATGATATTTATAGGTTGTTAAAATCAATCAATAAAATTTTTAGGTATGAATAGTTGTAATAAAATAATTAAATAAGTGTGAGTGTTTGTGTAATTTCCTAGAAATTTACATAATTCTTTATTTTGATTAGTGATCAATTATTTATGAACTGCACCATTTTTAAAATAAAAATATTTTTGTTACTAAAATTGTTTATGTAAATGAAATATAATATATATATATATATATATTAATTTTAAATTTTATATTTTTCATGGTTATTACTAATACAATTAAATAATTATATTAAAACATTATTTCTTTGACAAATATTTTGCCATTATATTTTATGATAACATCAAAGCAATTAAATTTCAAGTGCATGAAATTGAATTTGATAAAAAAATTAGGAATTATATATTAAATATGTATTTAAGTTGATTCATTGTGTTTCTTCCAATTGGATTTATTTTTTGATTAATATGAAAGACTGCCATTTTTAAAAATAAAATATTATTTATGAAATTATTAGTATATTGGTATGAATTGAAAATTCATGATTCCATTTTCTAAGATAAAATATCTCTCTAAATTATAGTTTCCCATGTCCATTATTTATTTATATTTTTAACAATATTTAATTGTTATTTACATTATCAAAAAAATTCATGTTAAAAATTTTCAATCCATTTTCTCTTATAAATTTTGAAATAATATATCCACTTCCCCTCACAAAACCCACTTGGTCTATCCCAAAACAGGACCAAACCTATGATCATCATTTCTAGGAACCATCATGATGTTCTGGATTCTCAAATGTCTATCACAAAATGACTCAAATCCCTTTTAAAATGAGATAATCAGATAAGGGGGTTATTAATATCTTACCTCCCGTTATCATTTATATTTTAATATAGAATTTTTTATTCAATAATTACATTAATCCATATTAACATTATATTCTATGCACCATTTTTATACTAGTATGATATTATAATATGGTAGCGATAATTAAACACATTTGGAATTTAATTTATTAAAAATGAAATCTTCATTCGTGCCTTAAGTGGAAAACCACATCCACGAAGTAATCATTTAATTTTTATGTCACCACTATATAAGGCCATTACTAATATAAAATATAAAATATAATAATTATATAGGTTATATTCTTGATTGGTAAACCATATTTTTCCTTTTCCCTATTACATGGAAAATGAAATCATTATCCATTTATATGAATGGACTACCACATCCATAAATTGATTTAATTCAATTTTTATTTTCATCAACACATTACAAGGCTGGTAATTAGAGTGGTTTATGGGGATATATTTGTTTTTATTAAATTTTTAATGTTTGAGAAATACTATTTCACAAGAAATATTCATGGTGTCTAGTGGTTGAATAAAGGGTAATAAATATTTTGTAATAATTAATGTTTGGTGCATCATCTTTAAATGGTTCAATACATATTTTTTTGTGGATACAGAAATTACCAATGATTATAAAATCCTTGAAGAATCATGTACCTATTTTTCAAAGGTATCCATTCACTAGCTACCATTCCTACAACACTTAAGAACTCAAACTGGTCGAGTGGATGGGATTTTGGGCTCATAAAAGCTTATTGGGGGGAAATATTTTCTATTTTGGTGCCCAATTGTGGATTTTTGAAAGGTTTACAAGTCCTATATTCATTCTATAGTTTGTATATGCAGATCATGTGAAATTAACAATCAATTATAAACACATATGGGTATGAAATATTGTGTATGTATCTGAGGTTCTCTATTGTAACACCCCAGGTAAATAAAGAATATGACATTTTCATATTTATCCATATTTGTGAATAAAATATTAATATGACTTTAAAGGGGACGTTATGCTCGATGGCGTACCCAACACGCAACAACGAGTTTCTTGGGAATCTTACGTTGCACTCTAATAATAAAATAATATTATTTTAAATGGTAGTTAACATGTAGACGTTGTATTGGCGGGAATGGATAAAAATAACTAAAAATATGATTATATATGTTTTTTAAATGTTTTTACATTTATCCAAAGGCTTAATATTCGGAAAGAATTCAATTTTAGGCTTTTATACCCTAATTTTCACTAAAGGTTCACTTATCACCTTTTGATGGAAAACTGTCATTAAATATAGTTTTGATCACTCTTATAAATTATTTTGGACCAAATAAAACTCTTCTTTAGAATTGGGACATCAAAATTTACTTTGTGTAAATTTTTGGTATCTTTCCGAGAAAGTTCATTTTTTAATGAATAGTGTAAAATGTTGTATTTTAATTCAAAACCACTTTTTAATCTAATTTATTTATATGATTATATTATCATTTGAATTGGTTTTAAAGTGAAATTAGAAAATATTTTTACCATTAAATCCAATAGTGGTCGTTGGAATTAATTCAACTTCGAAATCAGACTTAAACTAGTGTCAATCTTTTGATACCTATTGTTTCATAAAAACACGCTATTTGTCATGACAGCGGGAATTAATTATTAAATTAATTAATGAGACTTATATGTTTTGAATTTTGTAAAACGGACTTCATTTTTGAATTCGGAATATCAAATATGGCTTAGGGTGAAGTTTTGGTAATTTTCTAAAAAACTCCAATTTAATGATGAATAGTGAAACCACTAAGTGGTAATCAAGCAAAGTGATTTTTCCGTTAACTAAAAGTTTACAACTAATGTGTATTGAATTTTGAAAATCCTACCTACATGGTTGTCATTAAGAAGTAAAATGTGGTTCAATGGGATAAAAATAATTTTTTGGTGAATAGTAACTTATTAAGTTTTAATCGCGATTAGTGGTAATTAGTGTAGTATAGGGTAAAAATAATGTTTTAATAATACGAGATGAGCTTGACACATGTCCTAAAATCATTGGTTGTGTCATGGACGACCATGAAAATCCATGGGTCAACTTGGGGACCCCATGTATCCACTTTTGTTGGGAAATGACATAAATTACTTTTTATTTAATTTAAAAGTAAAAATGACACAAACATAATATGTTTTACAAAAACAATTTTTAAGTGGGGTTATACATGTAATATTTTTGATTATAAATAGTTATTGGAAATCTAAAAATATTTCCTACATCATAGTATTTTTTTTATAATTTTTAGATATTAAATAAATTAAATTATTTATGACATAATAATGATGCAGCGATGACATCATTATTTGATGAGTTAAATAAAATGGAAAGATAATGTAAAATCTATGAACTAAACTTGTCCAAAACTTATTGGATGGGTGTATTTTAAACCCTTATCACCTTATCCACGAATTATATCAATGTGGGACCTTTTAAAACTGAAACACATTTTCAAATAAAGTAATATTTCTTACTTTCCAAAAGTGCCCCTCCTCTCCACTTTTAAAAGGCCCCCACCTCTACCTCATTTCACACACTCCTAAAGCCTTTGGCTCGTCCAACCCCTGCCCATTTACTCTCTCAACATCCCTCTCCTCATCCTAGAGGATTCCCTTTGGGCAGAATCCTTTCAAAGGAAGCCTTTAGGCTCAAATCAAAAGGAGTTACACTTTTAAAGGTAATTCATTCTCTCATGTTCATTTGTTTTATTTTTTCTTCTCCAACCCCCTAAACTCTTTTTATTTACTTCTTTTGTAACAACACCAGTATCTAAAATATACTAGGATGTTTTTATAAGATTTATTCTAGCTACACTATCACACAACTACATCAAATGATTAAAGAACATACGGTTTCCGTGGATGGCGAAATTATGCCTCCCGAAACGATGATTTTTCAATACTCATTTAACACCATCAAAGGTGGCCATTATGATGTCAATATTTTTATATATGATATATAATATGTTTATGTTTTACTTATGCTTCTGTATTTTTCATTTGTGTCTTACCTTTATGGCTTCCATTATGGGTAGACGCGATATCTTCATTTTAGGACGTGCGGACTACCGCCCCCCTCAAAGTGATGTGATTCGTTAATGCCATACGTGGGACGTATAAAGGATGGATTTAATGTTATTATATATGATATTATACTGGAATTATTATATACCTATATATCATTATTATTTCTTTCCATTAAAGTATTAGATAAAAATGAAAGTAGCGTTCATGCGTACGTACGGCTTACTGTCTCCATGAACGGTGCATTTCATTTCTTATCCCCAAATGTAATGTAATATTATAAGTACATTTATATAATATATATATATGATGAATGATACATCTAAATGATGAATATAATTCTGTAATTAAAATATAAATACCTCTCATTTAGATTTAATTCCATTAATATGACAAAGAAATGAAAGTAGCGTTCATGCATACGTACGGCCTACCGTCTCCATGAACGGTGCATTTCATTTCTTACCTATAAATGATTATGTAATATTATTAATACATGTATATTCTGAATATATATGATATATATGATATCCAAATCAGGAATGTCATTCTGGATATAAATAACCTTTGACCACACGAACAACATGTAATTGTAAGAAGTCCACTTTCGACTTAAGAACCAAATACCGTCAAAATGAACATTATTAACTTAAATGATTACATGATGTTTATAACATGGTGTAAAAGGAATAATGAACTTGAAAAGGGTTCTTAAGCAAGTATAGATTAACTCAAGTTTATTATTCAGGACGTTAAAGAACGATCGAGTCAAGTCGGACCCGAGTTAAGGGATCCTACTCCTCTCTTTCTTTTTAAGTACACACTTTTATGTCATTCCTTTTAAAGCTAATATTTCTTGTTATTGGGATGATCTTTTATATTACACATACTGTAATTTTTATGTTCATGTGATGAGAGACCCTATTCTCTCTCATCAATCCATTTTGGAAGTTTTGAGTGGCGTTGTTAGGCTGCCGAACTTTCGTAAGAGATCTAACCTCTCTCTTTCTTTTTAAGTACTCTCCTTTATGTCACTTCTTTTAAGCTCCTCTTTGTAATGTTAGGGGATGTTATTTTATATTCATCTTGCTGTAAATTTTATTGTAATGTGATGAGATACCCTATTTGATCTCATCAATCCATATTCATAAGTTTTATGTGGCGCCGTTAGGCTGCCTAGTTTTCATAAGGGATTTTTCATCTCACTTTTATTCCCGTGAGATTTATGCAACATTTTCCACAAATTACATTGATTGGTGTATTTACTGCCCATTATTCTACTCTTTGTGTAATATAATTTCGTTTATGAGTATTTACATCAATTATCTATTGTCCTTCTTTCATGGGGTGTATGTTTTGAAAGATACCCAAGTCCGTAAGGAAACCTTTCACCCTCCTCTTTTTTAAAATATTTCTTTTGTTGGGTCTTTTAATTTACATATTGTTATGTTGGATATGTTCTCATATATCCTTATTGATGTAAATTTTATGTCCAAGTGATGAGATACACTTTTTATCTCTCATCAACTCATTTTGATGTGATGCCGTTAGGCTGTCAAGGGTCCTTTTTAACCCAATTTTCATTTCTTTGGGTTCAACATGTAGTCATTGAATATGTCATCCATTGAATATGTGTGAATGACCTTTTATTGTTTTACACCTAATATTCACTTATATTGGGTGTATTTATATTTTTAACACATATTTCTGAAATTGATTTGTCCTTAATTTAAGGATACCTTCTTTATAAGGGATTTCATCGCATTTGACATTTCTATTGAGAGTTCATTGTTGGTATGCACCAATTCACTATTATATGGTGTATATACTGTCCTTTGGAGTATTATATCATGAATCCATTTATTCTCATGATATTATAAAGTTCTTACTAAATGTTATTCCTCAATTATTGTATTCAAGTGTCTCTAATTTTGGTAAAACCCCTTTAACCAAAATATCGCTTTAAATGTTTTAAATATTTATTCTTATTAATATCCATGTTTCAAAATGGTTTTAAGGATTTTTTTATATGGATATTAATGGTTTATAATTTTAAAAGATTCAAGGTGGTATGGGACACTTGGATTCAAAAATCTCTTTATTAAATGTTTTAAATGGTTTTGTAAATGGTTTCTTTTTGAATGGATTCATTATTTCAATATACAAAAATGTTATATTGTGATTGAAATGTGGAAATATTATGTTTCCTTTATGCATGTTTTATGTGATACATTTATGTTATGGTTCTTGGGCATTGTTATGAAAACGGGTTGTTCTGTGATAAACTAAGGGCGGGTGAGCCCGATATAGCTCTCCAATGCATTGGGTAACGCGAAGGAGTGAAACGTTAAGGTTTCTACGAAGAGATTTTATGGAATATACTGTGATGGGTATTCCAAACGTAACCAAGAGGGTTACTCCCTACGTAAGAATGTTATGAATATCTCAAGTTACCTTTATGTCATATGATTTCTATTATTTTATGAGGTATGTTAAAGTTCCTATGTTTTATGGGTAAAATATGATTTCATTCTTATGTATACATGTACTCATGATTCCTTTCCATATTTATATATCCCTTACTGAGCTTTTTATGCTCATCCCAAGTTTTTGAAATGTTTTTCACAGGTCAAGGGAAGGGTACATGATGTGATGACATTGTCAAGGATGTTTCAAGAAAGAATCCATGTTTTAATTTAAATATGTTTCCGTTGATGGGAAGAATGAATACTGTCTTCTATGTAACCACTTTGTTTAAATGTGGAATGTAATGCAATTTTCATGATCTAATTCTCTAAAACTCTAAACCTGAAAAGATCCTCAATGTGTAATCTTGTAATAACTCAAGATTAAGTAAGGTTTAAGGATGGGGCCTTATAGTTGGTATCAAAGGTCGGTTTAGATAAATTTAGAAGTTAGGGTATTCTTTAAGCATAAGTGACATTACTATAATGGTTTGGATTTCAGAAAGAGTCCTACTTTTAGATAAAGTGAATGAGTAAGTATATCTTAGTGTTTATCTTACTCATTAGTACATGGTGGTTTTGTTGATATACTCACACTATCCTTTTTGGTTTTAGTAAATGGCTGGATCTAGTAGGCACCAATGTAACAGTGGATTTGAAGGAAACTGTGACAGTTTTTTGAGCAAGCAACTGAATGATATGGGAGCTGCAATGAGAACTCTTGTGATTATCCTCAACCAACTATCTACAGCCATGATTGACCACCTAAACCTTAGAGATTTCTCTAAGGCATCATATATGCAAGAAACAAATCCCTACGGATGTACAGGTAATAATAATAAAGTTAAGTGTGTTCAAAAACCTATGTGTCAAAGATGTGGAAAGAAACACCTAGGAAAATGATTCAAAGGGACAGATATATGCTATAGATGTGGAAATGAAGGTCATAAAGCAATAACCTGCCATGGAAAAAGGAAGCATCCAGATGACTCGAGGAAAGGGAAAGAAGTTCTTTCTGAGGGATCAATTGAATGTTTTAAATGTGGTGTGCATGGTCATTATGCAAACACATGTCCTATGAAGAAGTTTCGTGAATGGTGTCACCAAGAGCGTACCAATATTCATTTACCAATACCTAATGCCATTCCGATTGAGGATGATGAAACTGACCATGACCAATCAAAGGTATGTACAATTTCATGAATATTGTTTTCCTATTTTGTAATCTTAGGATATGATTCATGATTTTTTTTGTATGAAAGAGGTATTTCGGAATAAGTTGGAAAGGAATGGATAATGGATCATGAAGAATGTTGAATGAGTAAGATGTCAACATATAAGGGCTTCAAGAGTTATGGTGAAATTCTTAAGAGTATTAAGTCTCTTTTGATGATGGGGTTACATTAGAAGACTTTTTATATTATGTGTAACCCTGATGTTTAATATAGGCAAATTTTATTCAAGTAATAGTTATCTTTTCCTTTATGGACATAGTTATAAAGAACCATTTTGGTTTATATGATCCTTACTTTTGAGGTAATTATGGGTTACTATATTTTATGATTGAAGTGAAAGGCATGAGATAATATTGAGGTTAAATTATGTTATGGTTATTTTTGATGATTTTATCCCTTTTTGGGGAATGATTTGAGAATTATATAGTTTTGGAAAAAGGACAACATGTAGACCGTGTGACTACCCGTCGCGTCGGACAAAGATGCGGGAATCGAACCCACAACCAAAGTGCGACTGGTATTTATCGCCTACCACTGGACTACGTAAAGTCCCTGGTTAGTTTGACTGATTATTTTTAGTTATATGATTTTATGAATTAAGAGTAATTTGATTTTGGGTTATTTATGAAAATGATTAACCTATCATGGAGAATATGTGATTAGGATAATTACTTTTCAATGCGAGGCTTTAGGAGCGACTGATGTTGTTTGGAGATAAATGTTACGATTTAACTTGGAAGACTATGTGACTAAATCCTTCAAATATTTGGGTTTCAATATTAGTTTGGTTTACTATGAAGGATTTTATGGACAAATTGTTTATCTAATGGTCTTCGTTGAACTTTGGGTTTTGTTGGACAAATTTTGGAGATTAAGCATAGATTTTTTTTTTAAAGGGTTATCCTTTTCTGGATTATCTGATCTTGTAGTAACATTTTTGGTTTCAGTTTTGGTTAAGTTTTGAAGACTTGGGAATTGTATAGTTCTCTTTTGTGGATTAGGTGATTCTCTAGAAGTTGATTATAGTACTCTTAATGCGAACAAGTATCCCTAAATACTTGTCTTTTGGAAAAAATATGAGTTTGGTTAAGGAATCTAGTAAAAGTTGAAAGTCAACATGATAAGTGATTATGTTTCCTTATGAATAAACTCCCCAATAAGAAGTAACTTAAAACAAAAATGTTGTCTATTAACTTTTCCTACTGGGGAACCGAACACCGTTTAACCCATCACAAGTTTGTGATTTTCTCATTGTTAACTTTCTCCTAGACATGTTTACTATCACTCTCCCTCAAGAACATGACACTTTTCTTTTTCTTCCAGGTCCATGTTTTTCTACATGGAATACTAGTATGGGTTAACTCAGGTGAACTCTATACTTATATTTCTTTATTTTAAAGTGATTGTTTTACCGACTCTTGTTCCGATGTGGAACTTTCAAGGATGTTTCCAAGCGCAATTTTAAAATTGTGAGGACGCAATTCGCAAAAGGGGGGAAGGATGTAACACCCCAGGTAAATAAAGAATATGACATTTTCATATTTATCCATATTTGTGAATAAAATATTAATATGACTTTAAAGGGGATGCAATGCTCGATGGTGTACCCAACACGCAACAACGAGTTTCTTGGGAATCTTACGTTGCACTCTAATAATAAAATAATATTATTTTAAATGGTTGTTAACATGTAGACGTTGTATTGGAGGGAATGGATAAAAATAACTAAAAATATGATTATATTTTTTTTTAAATGTTTTTACATTTATCCAAAGGCTTAAAATACGGAAAGAATTCAATTTTAGGCTTTTATACCCTAATTTTCACTAAAGGTTCACTTATCACCTTTTGATGGCGAACTGTCATTAAATATAGTTTTGATCACTCTTATACATTATTTTGGACCAAATAAAACTCTTCTTTAGAATTGGGACATCAAAATTTACTTTGTGTAAATTTTTTGTATCTTTCCGATAAAGTTCATTTTTTTAATGAATAGTGTAAAATGTTGTATTTTAATTCAAAACCACTTTTTAATCTAATTTATTTATATGATTAGATTATCATTTGAATTGGTTTTAAATTGAAATTAGAAAATAATTTTACCATTAAATCCAATTGTGGTCGTTGGAATTAATTTCACTTTGAAATCGGACTTAAACTAGTGTCAATCTTTTGATACCTATTGTTTCATAAAAACACGCTATTTGTCATGACAGCGGGAATTAATTATTAAATTAATTAATGTTACTTATATGTTTAGAATTTCGTAAAACAGACTTCATTTTTGAATTCGGAATATCAAATATAGCTTAGGGTGAAGTTTTGGTAATTTTCTGAAAAACTCCAATTTTTGATGAATAATGAAACCACTAAGTGGTAATCAAGCAAACTAATTTTTCAGTTAAATGTAAGTTTACCACTAATGTGTGTTGAATTTTTAAAATCAGACCTACATGTTTGTCATTAAGAATTAAAATTTGGTTCAATGGGATAAAAATAATTTTTTGGTGAATAGTAACTTATTAAGTTTTTAATCGCGATTATTGGTAATTAGTGTAGTTTAGGGTAAAAATAATGTTTCAATAATATGAGATGAGCATGACACATGTCCTACCCTCATTGGTTGTGTCATGGCCGACCAAGACAAGCCATGGGTCATCTTGGGGACCCCATGGATCCACTTGTTTTGGGAAATGACATAAATTACTTTTTATTTAATGTAAAAGTAAAAATGACACAAACATAATATGTTTTACGAAAACAATTTTTAAGTGGGGTTATACAATTCATCTATTTGATTATGAATAGTAATTGGAATGATAAAAAGATTTCCTAAATCATAGTATTTTTCTTATAATTTTTAGACATTAAATAAATTAAATTATTTATGACATAATAATGATGCAGCGATGACATCATTATTTGACGATTTAAATAAAATGGAAAGATAATGTAAAATATATGAACTACACATGTCCAAAACTTATTGGATGGGTGGATTTTGAACCCTTATCACC
This sequence comes from Viscum album, assembly GCA_963277665.1. Taxonomy (NCBI): domain Eukaryota; kingdom Viridiplantae; phylum Streptophyta; class Magnoliopsida; order Santalales; family Viscaceae; genus Viscum; species Viscum album. Next base: position 1,078,169,052 of record OY728137.1, on the reverse strand, counting down.
TTATACACGAATTATATCAATGTGGGTCCTTTTAAAACCGAAACACATTTTCAAATAAAGTAATATTTCTTACTTTCCAAAAGTGCCCCTCCTCTCCTCTTATAAAGGGCCCCCACCTCTACTTCATTTCACACACTCCTCAAGCCTTTTGATCGGCCAACCCCTGCCCATTTACTCTCTCCACATCCCTCTCCTAATCCTAGAGGATTCCCTTTGGGAAGAACCCTTTCAAAGGAAGCCTTTAGGCTCAAATCAAAAGGAGTTACACTTTTAAAGGTAATTCATTCTCTCATGTTCATTTGTTTTATTTTTGCTTCTCCATCCCCCTAAACTCTTTTTATTTACTTATATTGTAACAACACCAATATCTTAAATATAATAGGATTTTTGTATGATATTTATTCTAGATACACTCTCACACAACTACATCAAATGGTTAAAGAACATACGGTTTCCGTGGATTGCGAAATTCTGCCTCCCGAAACGATGACTGTTCAATACTCATTTAAAACCATCAAAGGTGGCCATTATGATGTATCTATTTTTATATATGATATATAATATGTTTATGTTTTACTTATTCTTCTGTATTTTTCATTTGTGTCTTACCTTTATGGATTCCATTATGGGTATACGCGATATCTTCATTTTAGGAAGTGCGGACTACCGCCCCCTCAAAGTGATGTGATTCGTTAATGCCATACATGGGACGTATAAAGGATGGATTTAATGTTATTATATATGATGTTATAATGGAATTATTATATACCTCTATATCATTATTATTTCTTTCCATTAAAGTTTGAGATAGAAATGAAAGTAGCGTTCATGCGTACGTACGACTTACCGTCTCCATGAACGGTGCATTTCATTTCTTATCCCCAAATGTAATGTACTATTATAAGTACATGTATATAATGGATATATATGATGAATGATACATCTAAATTATGGATATAATTCTGTAATTAAAATATACGTACCTCTCATTTAGTTTTAATTCCATTAATATGACAAAGAAATGAAAGTAGCGTTCATGCATACGTACGGCCTACCGTCTCCATGAACGGTGCATTTCATTTATTACCTCTAAATGATTATGTAATATTATAAATACATGTATATGGTGGATATATATGATATATATGATATCAAAATCATGAATGTCATTCTGGATATAAAGAACCTTTGACCACACGAACAACATGTAATTGTAAGAAGTCCACTTTCGACTTAAGAACCAAATACCGACAAAATGAACATTATTAACTTAAATGATTACATGATGTTTATAACATGGTGTAAAAGGAATAATGAACTTGAAAAAGGTTATTAAGCATGTATAGATTAACTCAAGTTTATTATTCAGGACGTTAAAGAACGATCGAGTCAAGTCGGACCCGAGGTAAGGGATCCTACTCCTCTCTTTCTTTTTAAGTACACACTTTTATGTCATTCCTTTTAAAGCTCATATTTCTTGTTATTGGGATGATCTTTTATATTACACTTACTGTAATTTTTATGTTCATGTGATGAGAGACCCTATTCTCTCTCATCAATCCATTTTGGAAGTTTTGAGTGGCACTGTTAGGCTGCCGAACTTTCGTAAGAGATCTAACCTCTCTCTTTCTTTTTAAGTACTCTCCTTTATGTCATTTCTTTTAATCTCCTCTTTGTAATGTTGGGGGATGTTCTTTTATATTCATCTTGTTGTACATTTTATTGTAATTTGATGAGATACCCTATTTGATCTCATCAATCCATAATCGTAAGTTTTATGTGGCGCCGTTAGGCTGCTGAGTTTTCATAAGGGATTTTTCATCTCACTTTTATTACCGTGAGATTTATGCTACATTTTCCACAAATTCAATTTAGTGGTGTATGTACTGCCCATTATTATACTCTTTGTGTAATATACATTCATTTATGAGTATTTACATCAATGATATATTGTCCTTCTTTCATGGGGTGTATGTTTTGAAAGATACCCAAGTCGGTAAGGGAACCTTTCACCCTCCTCTTTTTTAAAAGACTTCTTTTGTTGGGTATTTTAATTTACATATTGTTATGTTGGGATATATTCTCATATATCCTTATTGATGTAAATTTTATGTCCAAGTGATGAGATACACTTTTTATCTCTCATCAACTCATTTTGATGTGATGTCGTTAGGCTGTCAAGGGAACTTTTTAACCCAATTTTGATTTCTTTGGGTTCGACATGTAGTCATTGAATATGTCATCCATTGAACATGTGTGAATGACCTTTTATTGTTTTACATTTAATATCCACTTATATTGGGTGTATTTATATTTTTCACACATATTTTTGAAATTGATTTGTCCTTAATTTAAGGATACCTTCTTTATAAGGGATTTAATCACATTTGACATTTCTATTGAGAGTTCATTGTTGTTATGCACAAATTCACTCTTATATGGTGTATATACTGTCCTTTGGAGTATTATATCATGAATCAATTTATTCTCATGATATTATAAAGTTCTGAATAAATTTTATTCCTCAATTATTGTATTCAAGTGTCTCTAATTTTGGTAAAACCCCTTTAACCAAACTATCGCTTTAAATGTTTTAAATATTTATTCTTATTAATATCCATGTTTCAAAATGGTTTTAAGGATTTGTTTATATGGATATTAATGGTTTCAAATTTTGAAAGATTCAAGGTGGTATGGGACACTTTGATTCAAAAATCTCTTTATTAAATGTTTTAAATGGTTTTGTAAATGGTTTCTTTTTGAATGGATTCATTATTTCAATATACTAAAATGTTATATTGTGATTGAAATGTGGAAATGTTATGTTTCCATTATGCATGTTTTATGTGATACATTTATGTTATGGTTCTTGGGCATTGTTATGAAAATGGGTGGTTCCGTGATAAACTAAGGGCGGGTGAGCCCGATATAGCTCTCCAATGCATTGGGTAACGCGAAGGAGTGAAACGTTAAGGTTTCTCCAAAGAGATTTTAGGGAATATACTGTGATGGGTATTCCAAACGTAACCAAGAGGGTTACTCCCTACGTAAGAATGTTATGAATGCCTCAAGTTACCTTTATGTCATATGATTTCTATGATTTTATGAGGTATGTTTAAGTGCCTATGTTTTATGGGTAAAGTATGATTTCATTCTTATGTATACATGTACTCATGATTCCTTTCCATATTTTTATATCCCTTACTGAGCTTTTTATGCTCATCCCAAGTTTTTGAAATGTTTTTCACAGGTCAAGGGAAGGGTACATGATGTGATGACAGTGTCAAGGATGTTTCAAGAAAGAATCCATGTTTTAATTTAAATATGATTCCGTTGATGGGAAGAATGAATAATGTCTTTTATGTATCCACTTTGTTTAAATGTGGAATGTAATGCAAGTTTCATGATCTAATTCTCTGAAACACTAAACCTGAAAAGATCCTCAATGTGTAATCTTGTAATAACTCAAGATTAAGTAAGGTTTAAGGATGGTGCCTTATATCTATTGATTGGTATATCTTTATGTATCTAAGGTATTCCATCAATAGTACAATTTTCATATTGAGATCATATATTCTTTGGTCCTTTACATTGAATATGTTGGTTTAAGCCAGGTGGTGAGGCACCTTGAATTTTACCTTCATCTAAGGGATACTAAATTTGTTTTTATCTCAGGATAGAACCCCTATGATGGGAGTTCAATATATCATTGTGTGAGGAATATGAAACTATGCAGTTTGGTCCCATTTAATAGGATACATCACAATTCTAAGGTCATGTGGATTAGACCAAACCATGTAGTTTAACATTATGCAGTAAGGATTTCTAGAATAATGGTTTCATGTCATATGTTGTTGTGGGACTTATGACAGGGATGTGAGAGGGACCATGTAGAGATTTGGTTGACTATGTGGGTATAACCCTACCGAGAATGTGGCCTGGAGAACCCTAGAGTGAATTTTGTTGTTTTCGTTGGACCTCCTTCCGTGTTTCTACATATTCCAATTATTTGGGAATCAAATACCACATAGATTGGTAGGTTTGGGGATTACACCTATGGAGGAGGCCAATTTGAGGGGAAATTATTTGGTCTTACACATACGATTAGGCATGTATGGATTCTCTTTAGTGGGAATATTACCCATTGAAGCATTATGAAAGGGTTAAATTCTTATATTGAATTGGAGTTCTATGTTTATGGAATGGTGATTTTCATTGGGGATTACACTCAGAAAGATTCAAATGGATCATGACTCAGCATTGTACCATTTAAGAGGCCTATGAAGCATGATTGGGGCTTATAGCATATAGGAGGGTCATTGATATAGACTAAGGATTACACTATATATGAGGCCCATGGAGCATGATTAGAGATTATACCATATAAGAAGACCATTGAGCATGATAGGGGAATACACCATATTAGAGTCTCATTAAGTTATTGGGATCATGGGGATGGCATGATCAATGGTAACCTCTAAACTAGCTTTATTCATGCTTAATGTGAGATATAAGAGAAGAATATCTACAACTACATTTCATAGTATGTAAAGGATTTAGGCTAACCATAATCCCGACAACATAGATGATTATATGTGAACATCCAAGGTATGAAACATCATTACAACTAGAGAGTATAATTTAAGGCATTTTGAGGTCCCCCTATATTGAAGAGGTTATAGATGTGACATTGCTTACATTAGGATTTTAGACCTGAGAGTATACACAGATAAGATCGATAATATAATCTTCAATGTCTGGTGCATTTTGAAGAGGAATTAGACAGATTACATTTTATTTCATTAGATAGTAACAATCTTAGGGCCCAATGATATGATGGAAGGGAGTGAGTAGAGCCAAAACATAGAACACCATAAGAGGCCCAATTCTATATAGCATGTTCTTATGCCGGAAAGGGTTCCTATATTATATCATGTTTCTATGTGGCTGAGGGTACGATTGGTGTAGCATTTTTCTAATCAGAACTAAGTTATTACTGAATATCATTGTGCTACATGGGACAAGGTTCCACCAGTGTAGTGATTTTCTACATGGGGTTATGTTCCTCCCACAAAACCATTTTCTATGCATGTTTGCGTAAATTCATAATTGCATTTGTTCTATGTGGAGAAATGGGCCACATGGGTACCATACATTTTTTACTTATGAAATGGTTTCTACTATGGGATTTAAATTTTGTGTATGAATAGATTATTTTTATTTTCTCCTTACTACTATGTGGCGGGTTTACCTACTAAAAATATAGATATCTATTCCAATTCATTCTATATGTTCAAAATTTTTCATCTCTATATTGTCACTTATCTTGGCTATCGATTCCATAGTCCTCTTTTCAGTTCCTCGTAGTGGTCCTTAATGGATTAATGGGGAATAAAATACATTCATTGATTGATGTATGTGGTGGGCCACATGGGCCTATTTTGTAGGATCCCAAAGAGGATGCCCCAACCCTTGAATTATTTTTTTCCCTGGGGGATGTTATTTAATAGGGTATAAATCACCTTTTGGCCCCAAAAATGACATTATTTTGTTCGAGGGGGCTGTTTTACCATTCCAACCAATAAAGATATTTTTTTGTGAAAAATCATTCATGTGGGTTGTCATTCATGTTGGCAGAAATAATTGTATGGCCCGGATAACAACATTGGATTCATTCATGGTCAACAATGATGACGACTTGACCCATGAATGATTTCATTCATGGGATTAAATGAAAATTGGCACAAATACATATATATTAGGGTTCCATTATGTGATTTTCAATTCACATGATCAACTCGTCCTTTATAACATCAACCCAATCATTGAAAATTTTCTCTGAATCCTTCTTCTGGGATTATTTCTTCTATTTTCCCTGTAAATATGATTCTCTTATTGTTTAATGATTAATTTTTATTACAATAATAATTTCCACCATTACAATAGGTTCTGACCGGGTCAAATTGGAGTATATTTCAATTTAGAAATTGGTAAAGGTTTAAACCGATTTGCAGAATGAATGTGGACTTGTAATAGGTGTCCATGGATTTCAGTAGAGGGCCCCACTCATTTTTTCCTTATTAATTTATCTATGATCTTGATCCCTCCATGAACTCTGGATTAACAATAGCTTGTATATGGAATTTCCCCTTTTCGAACACCTTTTTTAAAACTGAACTTCATCATCCTAAAACATTAACTTTTTATTTCTGTATAACATCTAGATTATTTGAGGATAAAGCTTCCTATGTACTAATTATTTTTTGGATAACAATTTTATGGCCAACATCTACAATATTGGGTTGTTCATGGTCCTATGGTGGTAATCTTAAGTGTCATATAGTCTTCAAAATTCACTATGAACTTTTTTGAATCATTTTACAATTAATCTCATATATTTTTGATAATTAGATTCTGGAAAATTGGATTTGGCTTCCACCATGACAACCATGATTTGGAGATAAATTTATATGGCTGGGAATATTGTAGACCATATTCAATATAAAAAAATTTGTAATAAATTTATTATGAATAGACTTATTTATCTAGAGATTTAACACACCCATTATAAAACCAACTACCAATTAAAACATTGTATATTAAGACAATTCTCCCCTTCTACTAGTTGATCTGAATCCCCATTATACATGGCTCAAGATTTCTTCTAGTCATGTCCATGTGAACATATATACTGTAGGTAAGATCATTTCTAGGCCATGTAATGATTTTTTTATTATTTATGGATATACAAATACTTGAAGCCAATAATTTGTCAAGATATAGAATTTTAATCCTATATTCATGATTAACTATCAATTTTCCTCTCATGGGGAAATTTAAATTGAGTTCAAAGATCCATGTAGGACATACATCCTGGAGGAAGATTATCATATGAATGAGATTGAACATTAGGTGTATAGTATATCTACATGAATTTTGTTAAACAATTTGAGTTCATAAGTTTATAGAAATAAGTATTGGTCTCTTAGTTAATGATTTATTCATATAATGATATGTTGCTTGAAATAATTTTTTGTTGGTTTTTGATCACCAACTCTATCCATTTAACACCTGGTGAAGTAGGTATCGACTTATGGGATGTCTACTAGATTGGTTATTCTCTATTCTTATAAATATATATGATAAATTTTTCCATATGGATAATACCTTGGATGTTTCCATATAGATGCCCTTGTTAGACATAGATTTACCAAGTATGGTAGTGAAATCCCTTCGGCAATTTCTCCATCCTTTCATTATTATTCAATTCATCGATTGGATAGTTTTTTTATATATGCTATTGGTTCAAGGATGAATGTTCGACATTCAATGACTCATATGACCCAACTATATTGTGGTATTAAGGGTTCATATTGGTATATTATCGGGGCCATAAAAAATAATACGTTGGGTTGTAGGAACTAATGATACATGTCATTGGATTTTTGACTGGTTGGATTTCTAAAAAATTTCCTAAGTGGATGGATCTTTCTAAACATTGATTCCTATGCAGCATTCTGGGTCTATATCCAGATTATTGAAGCCAAACTGGAAGAAGGACATCAATTCAATTTACATGTTCCCACACATGATTGTATTTATGAATAATTGATACATATATAAATATGTGTGTCTCCAAATGACGGCTTCAGTGCCTTCTAATTATTATATGTCTCAGTGGATGAAAATTCTCCATGATATGAATATCATCATTCCACAACAAGTACTCATTACAAATTTTAAACAAAAAAGATTAATATTTTTTTTCATTCTCCCAAAACCCTTGGGAATTGGCAAAATTGTCAAAATGTTGATACATTATTCTTACTTTAATTTGATCCTTTACCCTGCAACTTGGTGAATGAAGATTGATAATGGAAAGTGGATTTAGCAAAAAAATATTACATCATATCTCTAGGAAATGGAATCCTAGATGTACATGTTATGGAGGATCCATATTCATATTCTAAACTAATTAATCATCTTAAAACCAATTTTTATGTGTGGAATGTGGTTTTACATTTCCCCTTACCTTGATTATTTAGTTTCACCCAGTCATCCTTTCATCTTATGGTTGATTAGGAAGAGTGATGATAGTAGAATTAAATTCTCCTTGGATTATATGAAAATTACTATTTTATATCATGGGATTATTCCATGATATGGATGAAATTCATACCCAATTGTATATTATGTAAGGTAATTGAATTTTGAATAAACTGGTGGCCTCTCCAAAATATGTTCCTGATAGACCCTCCTCATTAGTTTCAGAGGAATAATTCCTTATGCCCTAATGTTGTAAGCATCTCAGGAGAGAATCATCAAATATCTCTCACCTTACTAAATGTGGTTTATATACGTTGTTTTAAACTTATGTTTGTTGGAGACCTATTTATGTTGGTCCTAGTAGAACTACCATGAAACCCAACCTATTAATGATGGATTATCATCATTGTTCAAAATTCATGGTAGGAGAATGAGATGATATATTTTCCCACATTGGAGTCATTAATTAAACAAATATGTCTTCTATGGTCTCAATTCTGGATTACATACCCATGTAACAGATTGATTGGGATTTGGATCCCAACATTATAATTGAATCCCAAGAGATTTAAACATGGGTCTCACACAAAATTGGTACTATCATCATTGATACCCCAACCCCTAGGTGGAGATGGATGAATAGGATGAAGTCATTCACCATCATTTATGTGGCTTAAGATTAAGAGGAGTTGATTACTAACACCAATATATCATTATAAACCAAATCCTTATTACTCTATAACACTAGGATACTTTTGAATGTGTCCTCACTTAGTATAATGCTACCCATTATCAATAAGATGACTTATGAGAGTCTATTTATGAGCCATACTTCTTGGTTGATGATGAAATGAGATATTATAATCATTTAATCCACAAAATGTAGTGATACGAGAATTTGAGGATCGTGTTGCTCAATTAAAGGCATAATTTTCATCAACAACTGAATATTTCGAATCCATCATGAATAAGGTTTGAGATCACAAGGCATTCTGTTAACATATGTTTCATATAGTTGAAACCAAAGATGAAAAAAGAACCAATTTTGTATGGACCATTGATGGATCATGATAAGCGGTAGTTGATATATTGGTTGAAGTAATCTGAGCATCACATTATAAATTTCTTTATATTCTGGGATATTCTCTTTTTTAGTAACATCAGGGAGATTCTCTATGATGAGGATTCTCCACCATTCTCATTTAATAAAATGAAAACATGTTTTCCCTCTAATTCCTATCCTTTATTTTTCTGTAAATTCTAATCAATCATAACTAGTAACATTTTTAAAAATGATCCTCATTTGATATAAAATTTCTTCACAATCTGATATAACCATATAGACATGATCATGTAATGCTTTAATATTTTTTTGGGTCCAATGGAAAAATCATGCACATATTTTTATGGTTTCTAAAAGTACATAGAAAACCCTACAATCATCATGCATGTTTCGTTACGTCTATAATTTTTACTTAAGTTCACTATTGTATGAGATCGGTGGGTGTAACCTAACATCTTAATAGGCCACCGTTTTAGGGTTTTTGATCTAACAATATTTTTTTTATAATTTTCTTTTCATATTTTAAATTTTTCCCAATACATTTAATGATTTGGTTTACCGATCTAGAACATGAGTTTTGTCAAGGGATCCCATTGCGGGTTTTCCACCTGGAGAGTGTTATGTGAATTTTTGTGGGAAGATTATATTCTTAAAAAATAGAATAATGTAACCTATTTTTTTGTTCGAGCATCATGGACCATGAATTATAGGTAAAGAACCCCAATAAGGTTTACTTTCAGAGAATGTTTCAGTATAGATCAAACATAAATGAGGGATTTTTTAACCCTATTTTTGGGTTTTATACATTAGATACATAATATGGGGAATGTATGTGAGGTGTAACCGTAATAATGGTTTTTGGAAAGATGTTTTTGGCCCTTATGGAGATATTTGAATCCCATACTTGGGATATATTTTTTTTTCGTTGACAAGAGCTGTTGTGGGTGACATATTCATATCCAAAATGGGAGTATTTTTTTGATAAACAAAGGTTTCCTTGGGAAGCATACCCTAAATTTTTGATTTCCATGTAATTTATGAATGTTCGGATTTCTCAAGAGTGTAAATGGTTTCTTTTAAGGTGAATAATATCTAAAAATGAAGAGGGAATATGTATCAGAACTAACCATGAACGAGAAACAACTCTTATATAATTTTGATTCGCATAAAAAAGGGAAGATGCATTGTGCTGGTTAATGTCATGAAACTATGACATAGGTTGTGAAATTTAATGACTTACAAAAATGATGTTTTTGGTCTTAGATTAATGGTCACTTATCTTTTACTAAGGGATAAATGATTTTTTGTTTCCATGGTAATATGTTTAATAGTATTGAAACATATTCCTGAATGACGGGGAAATATTGTATTCTTTAATCTAGATTTTTTGAACCTCATGAGTGATATGGTTAAATAATGTTTTTAGGTGTATGGAGATTGTAAAATATTCTCTTCGGGACATAATTTCTATTGTTTTAAAAAGAATATTTTGGGCATCTTATGGAATGTGAACAAGAGAGTATTGTGCATAGTAAAAAAACGAGTACATATGATAGTGACCCTCCATTTCTGATGGTCATAGAGGTTTGTGTTGATTCAAACATCCCCATACACAACTTTTACTATATCACAGAAATATACCTGAATAAAAAAGGACAATATCAAGTTGAAATTTCCCAGAGATGGGTAGAAACATTTCCCTTATTAAAATTTGACCCATATATTGGAAGGAATGAATTTCAATTTCTGTTGTTGTGGATGGGCCGGAAGGTCAAGAAATCACTATATATCGTGTGAAAAAGTGAATACAACCATACATTGTTCGTGCATGGTTTCCTAACACATCTATCAAAATCATGTGTGGGAAAGGGGAATGTTCTATTTAATGTAACTCATGAAGGGGGTGAGCCACATATTGGACCCCACCACCAATGTAGATCTAGGTAATGTATATGATATTATAAGATGTTTTGGGCTATGGTTAGACTGTGTTATAAGATCTTGGTGTATCTACACATCTCATCAAAAAGTGAATTAGGTCATACATAGTTCATATGGGTTCCCCATATTTTTATGGATTGTGCACATAGAAACCATATTTTTTTACTTCTATTTCAGCCAAACCAATGATTGTATGATTGGGTTCACTATGTATCTGGTGATAGAAGAAATCATCCCAAAAGAAGTTATGGATATTATTTGGTTTAGTGTCATGCAACTAGGACATCACCAATGTGGTTTAACATAATTTGACAAGGATATAACGTGGTGTTATAATTTTAGGTCATTCAGATATGTCTATTTTTAACAAAAATGATGAGTAAAATGAGGATCATCATGACAAGATTCTCTAACCTTCCACTGATGTGAGGGACAAAAACTATAAACCATGTTTCAAAGAAATATCATATTTGATGAAATGATATTGGAGACAATTTCCATTAGTTATTATGATGATAGATTAGGATTCTACTGTGGTTAGTTACTATTTGGTTAATAAGACTTTTTTGGAAACATATAGAGAAACAACTGTGGCATATTGTGCATTGAAAAATTAAGGTGTCCTCAGGACATTGACCACCTTAATCTCTGATGGTTAGAGGAATATTGGGATGATATAAAATTTATTATGGCATATATTATGATTAATGTAAACATTGTGTCTGGGTACATAAGAAACACCTAGATTTGATTATCCATGGAGTGTAAAATCCCCTACATTGATTTGAATCATATGTTGGGGGTCATTTTTTATTCCTTGGTACATCCGTGAATAAGGAACCCAATCATGACATATTCTATTGAGATCATTTTTTCTATATTGAAAATTGGGATATTATTTACCTTACCCATATCTGATACATGGAAAGAATTTATAGTCATCACTATGTATCTTGTTAAAATAATAATCAACCAACACAAATTTTGTGATGTAACATACAATTTAATATCATGCAACATGGATATTCTCCATACAGTTTAATATCATGTGGGAAAGACAAGCATAATGACTATTATTGTCTTGATACCCTAATCATTGAAACCATAATGTGGATTGATTCAACTTGATCATGTGACGAATCCCCATTAGAAACTCCAAATCCCATGTGAGTTATTCTCAGTGTGAGAAAAAGGAGCGATAAAGGTTGGTTCCTCCACACATAGATGATAAAATGAAGGTTATTGGAATTTTGAATTTGTGGTGTCCAGACAAGGAGTTAAATCCAATGGTCACTATGTATCTCATTATAGTGAGAATTAACCCAAAAGTAATTCTAGGACCCCATTCAATTTAATATCATTCGGTAAGAAGGAAAATGACTCGACTTGAGAGAAGGAGACTGTTGTAGAAAGACCCAAAATTATACATATAGGAATCACTATATATATTATGATTATAGTAATAAAGGTTCACATAGTTCTAATAATAATTATCTATGGATCTAACAAATTCATAGGGGGGAGGTATTTTTCATACATTAGTGCGGATGGACCCGACATTATAGATCTGTGAATCCATACATATCCCGTGATGGAAGGAATCATGCAACATTTAGTAATGAATGTGAACTCACTATGCATGCATGATCCATATGGATATGGGAATTTCTTTACTTTTGTGGTGGAAGGACCAAGATGTAAAATCCTAGTATCACTAAGTATTTTTTATGGAAATTAATCAAGCCACACGTAGTTCTTTAATATAGAATTGTTGGTGACCGATGTTGAGGGTGATTTACTATATGGTGAGAACATAATGGTGTTGTATAGTTTTGTATCATATAATGATGTCATTGATTTCAAGTAGATTATTATCTTTTGATATAGATAATGTAGAGTGTAGTTTAATATCATGAGATTATGAAAATTGTGCTTTTCAATAATGGGATGGGTGATTTTGTGGACCAATGAGAAACATAATACCAATATTAAAATGGGCCTTGAGGCTAATGAGTGGTTTTGAAATCAACTTATGAATTAATGGATATTACTTATGGGCCTATCTCATGAGTACATTGAGTCACAATGTGTCATACATTGACATAAATCATGCCACTATTAGTTATTCATAAAGAGATTCCTTACATCGATCAGAATGTCACATAGGGATAATGCCATTTTAAATTTCCCTATAATGATCTAGATTGTGAGAAGTAAATCATCGATTGAGAAGATTATTACATTTTAGTTTAATGTAAAATATTGAGGTCATTGATTTCATTTTGTTTATTATATTGTCACATGGACAATAGTGTCTTTATTTTATTAATTTGTTATGAAAAAGTCTGAATACATAGTTTAACATAATCTTGGTGGGACCATTTACTATGATGTTTAATTTCATTTGGTCTGAAAAATTCACCATAAAGTTTAACGCCATGTTATCAGCAAAAATATTTCATGTGATTACATGGAATAATTTTTCCAGAGGCATGTGTTGTAGGGAGCCTAGGATATCTGTCTATCCATCCAAATCATGAATAAGATCCACTAGATTAGACCATATGTTGTGAATATGGTTCTTGTCATTTTTGTTCCAACATTGTAGGTTTATTTTCAAGTATAATCAGATTCCTGAGGACTAACACCATCTCTCCATAAATGATTGATCATAGGAGAACCATTTTGTAAAACGATCATGAAATACAGCTATGTTGGATTTCCAAACGTAGTAAGGTATGCAACATTTTATCATCCAATTGATCCATATAATCCATATATTTTTTGTATTACTCGTTCTTGGATAATATATAAGAGAAGGAAAAAAAGAGTGATGAAAATTTGAACTCGATGGACATGACCACCTATTTCCATTATACTAATGAGTATTAGGTAACCTGTGTGTCATCTTGGGCCATGGTCCGTTAATCCCAAAAGGCATGCTTGTGCATTTCTTTTCATGATTTTTTATCCTTATATACCATATTTTAATGTATATTTGATATGATATTGTTTAATATCTATATAATTCCATTTCCCACTAAGTTCTAGTGGAATAAATAGTTTGATGTGATATCATTATATTGACATATATTCTACATTTCAGAAGAATATAAATTGGCACCATTATCTGTTAGTATTATATGAGGGACACCAAATCTATTCATGATGCTGGATTTCATGAACCTGACAATTTTACTTTCCCCATCTTCTGTATGTGGTATAACATCACCACACTTGTAGAAGAAGTTGTTTCCAGTAAGAATATAGTTGAACCTCTTGGTCATCATTAGAGGATATGACCTATGCACATTAATTCCACATATGGAAAATAAAGAGGAGTACATTGATGTCTTACGAAAATATTGGGATCGGTGAATGAATTTGGAATGAAACTGGTAGTAATGGACCTTTTTGTGAATTTAGTGATGTCCTATGATAGAGTGTACCAGTAATACATGTTCCTTTAAATTTGGTGGGAAATCTTGATTCCTTATTGGTATGTAGCACAAGATCTAGTATTCAATTCCTAAAATAAAACATTGATCTCTTATCCAAAAAACTCACCTAATAAAGATCCAATTAAAACTCTACTTACAAAGAAAATTTTAGTTTTCCATTTCCTCATATTGAGAAATGTCAATTTATTCTTCTCTAATTTTCTTTTTATCATACTTGTTTGCTGGGAGGATAACCTTTGCAGACAATCCACAATGGGTTTCATCCATATAGTGGTCGGATCATATGGTTCTGGGATGTGGCTATAGTAATAGATCTCTTCAAAATTTTTATTAACAAATTGTAAGACCATGATGTGATGTGCAGAAGTAATGTCTTTTTAATCCTAGTCTAGATCAGCTAGTGTTGTGGCTCCACATTCTAGTTTATCGGCATAGTAATTCTATGACCGCAGGACATGAGCCAATGTTAGATCTTAAGGTAATTTTTCCATTATCCCTAGAAGTAGTTTACTAAGGGATTAGTTATTTCATTCTGATAGAATAATCTTCCCTATTGTTCAAAATAAAAATTTCTGAATCTCCTTTTATATTTATGTGATTTAATTATACATGAAATTATTACACTTCCCTATAATTATAGACCGATATTCTTTCATTTTTGTGCACCCTTCAAACATAGAGAATGTGCATGTGATGACTTATTTTTGTAAACATATAAACAAACATCCCATCCCCACAGTTCTGATCATGTGGCCAACAATCGTCTTCCCTATTAGAAATTTTGATGCACCATAAAAATATATCACCCATATCTGAGGGCCCTCTTTAATAGATTAAATATCCTCATCTTGTATCTCATTATCCATTTAATTCATTTCTACATAGGGATGCTCTGCCATAAAATATTATAACTATTTTCCTTAGACCATTTTCCGATATAGTAACTCGATTCCAGAAATACTATAGGATAAACACCCACAATGAAACACATCTATTCAATATCATATGATAGGTAATTTATTTGAGTGGGTTTTATTGAGAGACCAAAAAGACATTGTGAGGTTATGGGTGGTGTCTCAATTTTTGGACTGCAAATATAATCTATATATAGCTCTTATAGAGATATGAATAATGTGTCTCATTATTTATCATTGTTCAACTAGGATAATATAGGTTACATACACTACCTACATCATTAATTTGATTGAGGAAGAAACACAATGAGAACTTTAATGCTATCACATTCAAATATGTATCATTCCTCTAGCATGCAGCATCACAAACAGTGAGCTTATGGGATATTTATTGATAAAATCAAATGCTACAAAAAAATTATTTCCACTAATATTTAATCACCTTTTTATCAGCATGGTGAAGGGAATTTATTTTCTTATATGATTGGCCATAATAATGTGAATGTAGAAAATATTTCCTTAAAGTCCTCTCAAATCTATGAGAATGTAAGGATGTGACATTCCATGTATAGAAATTCTCTTCTCAGGATGAACTTTGATTCCACAATGGGATGTAAAGAATCTTTTAAATTTACATGAGGCAAAACTAGAAGAATATATAAAGGGGTTCATTTTTTGGTTATGTTTTCAAAGTTTGTTGAAGAAGGTTTCATGATCCATCATGTGTTAAGAGAGTTTACATTATTTAAAATACATGTCATGAACCAAGAATTTGATGAACATTCCTATGTAGGGTTTGATGATGTGATGCATGTCATGTTTGTATATAGAACCAGAGTTATTTAAGAAAAATAGAATTTCTCAAGAGAAAAATACTTTGAGGAGTACCTGATAGTGGCGGAATATTAATATTCTATCACCATTTTGATTTAATTGTATCCATCGTATCCATAAATGAAGGAGAGATCATGATATCCAGATGATTCATCAATCATTAGTTCTATGATCAGTCCTTAGAAATCATTCTTTACACATTGTTGGTTGAGATCCTTGAAATCAATGATGATACTGAATTTACTATTCTTCTTCTTGATGGGGATGATATTGGCCAACCATTTTTGATATTGGATCCCTAGAATGATTTTTTCTATGATGAGATTTTCAATATCAGCTGAAATTTTTGTAGCATGTCTCAAGTGAGTCATTCTGGATAAATTTTTATAGCCCAAATGGTCCTTTACTAGGACAAGGAGTTTAGTGGAAACCTCAGGATCAAGGCACGATATTTCTATGTATTTGAAGGAAAATAAATGTTGATGATACTTTAGGAAAGAGTTATATAACACTTTCTCTACAGGATACATGGGTTCACAAATCAAGGGGGGTCTCATGTCCTATTCTGTACAAATAATTTTTTTTTCAGTTCTTCGACTATTGTGGTGAGACCCTCCTCGAATGTTGGAGGGGATACCCTAATGTTATCATCACCCACTTCATCCTCCTATTAAAATTCATTAAAATTTTTGTTGAATAAAAAAGGTCCTGGGATAAGTAATCTAGATTCAGTAGAGGATTCAATATCTTCATATTTGATTGATTATGCGACATCCTCTAAACCAATTGATATCATGGGATATCCCTGAAAATATATATAGAAGGGAGGGTGGGATGAAAAATCATAATATATATCATTCAAGAATGATGGGACAAAAAATTCTACCTAAACTAGTGAGGCATGTTTTTCCTATTTCTAGGGGATGGAATGAATTAATTTTCATCAAATCATTCAACAATGTTCGGGGAGTCAACATGATTTCTACAATATTAGACTCATTGGTCATGACTGACCCATAATGTTTTCTAAATATATGGATATATTAGAAATCATATATTTGAAATTGATGAATGGAAATACAATGTCTTCGTTGAAATATTTGTTGTGGATGGATGGGATTATTTCATGGTTATTCTAGGTGTTGACCCTTGAAACACCATAAACTCGGTGTTGTTTAATTTTTATAGAATCCCATAATGAAATAATAAAAATCATGAGATTAAAATGGGGTTTTATCAGCAATAAATTACCCAATATATCCATTATCATATTATTATGTATTTGATTTATAATTAGGGGATTCACATGTGTTGATGAAAACAGGTCCTTCCTATTAAGGCATTGCAGGTCATGTTTTTTCGAACCATGAGAAATTATTACTTAGCTCTGAGGCCTCCAAATTGGGCCATGATATTTTCTTGGTCCAATGGATTCTTATCACTATTGTTATATCATTACATTTATAGGAAATAATTATCTATGTTTTTCTCATTTCAGCCCAATTGGGAAAGCTTTCATACTAGAAATAGGTTAACTGTAGATCCAATGTCGATGAAAAAATTTCAAACAACGACATTAGTTATACTGCCAGACACATACTATAGACTAATGTGTCCATGTATAGCAACTTTTTCATTTTGATCTATGATGGTGATAACCATGTGGAATTACATAGGATCATCCTTTATCCGATATGCCTCATTATAAGTAAACTTAGCTGCAAACTCATAAAATATTAGAAATGAGTCTATGAATGATTCATTTAGCCCTTTTGACACACTCTAGGCAGCCATAATTGATAATTTTGTTTATGTCAAGGAAAACTATTTTAGGATACCATATTTATGGTCTAAATTTATATAATTACCCATGTATGGATTCCATTACCTACTTCTTTATGGGATACATTATGTGATGTAGATGGATAACCCCTCAATAAAGGCGATGGAGGTACTCTAATCCTTTGTGGGTTGGTTTGGGAAGGTATGACTTCCTAGTGAGGGTGATATGACACCTTTTCCTATTCTATTTTATTTTCCAATGCGATATGGTCATAGTGGAATTTGTATTCTATCATAGGATTTTACATTACATGAGGAACTCTATAAATGACTCATTTTTTTGTTTCAATATCATTGGTTGTTTGAGTTTGGATGTGGTTATAAATATGTTATCAACAAAGGGCATGCCTTCCCTAGTATCCTCAGCCACTGAGTTATCTTAATCCAGTTTCCCAATCTGCTTCAGGGAACTTCAATTCATAGTCATGCTCATCCTCAAAGAATGGATCCATTAAATGATTGAATTTAATGTAACAGAAGGTTTAATACTCATCTGATGATGAATTTTTTCAAAATTATCTTCTATTGTGGTGCTATTTGATGGGTTAGTTACAATTATATCAGACATGAGGGAATAAAATCTGAGAGTTTAAAATCAAATTTTTCCATGATTTAGGTTCTTCCTCCTCAACCTCCTTCATGTCCTTCTATCTAGGTCTATTACTTTAAATATGGGGTTCCAGAGGTTGTTGGGGATAATGAAATTGAATGTGTTATATTTGAATAGGAAAGGGAAAATTTTGTTATTTTCAAATTTTATTGGATATTACCATGAGTTTGGTTGATTGTCATTTGAGTCATGCAACTATAAAAATTTTATACCCTCCTGCGGGAAACATCTTTCTACTAAACTACTTCCTTGTGGATAGTGGAAAAAATATACACCACTACTGTTTAAAGACATCCCAAATTTAAATAACATGAATATATATATTCTAAAGGATGTCATTGAATAGGAATCATTCATATATGATGTGTTATATTTTCTGTTGAAACATGAAATAATATAGTCTATCATTGATACCAACCTTGTTTGGCCCTGTTGACTCCCGTAATAGGACCAAATATTTTTCAATACCAGTAAGAAAATGACCATGGACATCATCATCCAGTAATGAGTAATCTATTTTGCTTCATTCCGTGAATTGATTTTTCCTCGGTACTCATTTCAGGTCCTATTATAGAGGGGGGTTTCAGTGATACCTTGGGGGTTCTACACGATATGGTACATGATTCATAGATATAGTAGGAAAGTATTTTAATTTTAGAGTGATGGAATTTTCATATTCCTTTCATACTCTTTTCCCATAGACTGGTGGATTTATCTGAGACATGAGTTTAGTCTGCTGTATGATGATTTTTATTTTTTGAGAAATGGTAGGGAAATAAAAAAAACCCACCTTTGTATTTCACTATGATTAGTGGTGTTTGCAACTCATCACAATGATTATCAATGTAGAGTGTGAGAATATGCTCTTTGGGAAGTGGTCTTTTCTTGGAGTAGGTCATCACGTTCCTTATGGAAATAAAATTTGAGAATCTTTTTTTATAACTAATTACAATTCAATATGTTAATAATTGATTTCTAATGTAGTGTCGAGTTAAACTGATAGATGAATTTCTGATGAATATCATCCTAGCCCATTATATAATGAGTTAGAAAACTCATATAACATA
The DNA here is from genome assembly GCA_963277665.1 of Viscum album. Taxonomy (NCBI): domain Eukaryota; kingdom Viridiplantae; phylum Streptophyta; class Magnoliopsida; order Santalales; family Viscaceae; genus Viscum; species Viscum album. Next base: position 1,078,149,274 of record OY728137.1, on the reverse strand, counting down.
TGATGTCTTTTCCATTCAATGTTCACTGTAAGAATCTGATTTTTTATACTTCTTGTGGCTTGGGAGATCCCATCATGGTATAACAATGGGGTACATAGTGTGTAATATATGGTTCTTGGTTAGTTGATCCTTTGAATATCTGAAACATGGGAATCCCTATGTATAAAGTGTGTGTGGGTTCTCTGACCCAGTCTGAGTAAGGAATCCATTATGCCCTTAATAATTCACACTACTACTCTAGGGAATCCAATAAATCTTCCAAATACTCGATGGTGTCGATAATCTCTTGATGAGTGTTTGGAGGAATATAATATTTTAAAAGTAAATCTTTTGGTAGGGTCTCATATGAATGTTCTATTGTTATTTGAGTAAGATATCAAGACAAGGACATTTTTAGGGGTTCTCTTAAACTGATTTGATTTTATCCTTAATGGAGATAAATCTTGATAAACATCTATAATTGGGTCCAGGTAAACCGATGTTCTATGCACTGATTTTGGAAGATGTCTTAGACTTACATCGATTTCTGGGATGAATCCTTGTTTCTACGGTACACCTTCCAGAAGTATTCATTGATACTCTATCGAACGATATTATTTGATTGGACCACTACATAGGATCAACTGGACATTTAGTCATATAAACTCTTTCATTTCGTCATCCTATCGGAAAAATATTTCTTCATGTTTATGGAGCTCATAATCATTGATAGGAGGTGGTTGATTTTATGAGGATTTTCAATTATTCTTGTAAGAGTATGGATAAGGAGGATGTAAGGTATTAATCAATAGAGCACCAAAATTTATGTTAATTATCTAGTTCCAATTATTCACACAATACACATTTATATTAGAGTGGACCATAGTCTATATTTAACCATCCCCTCTTTATTCATATGATTTTTCTTCATTTTCTATAAAATTTTAAGGATTTACATAGACAATGTTTTCTGTGGCATAGTTCATTATGAGAACTATATGATCTAATATTTATGTAAATTAACATTATATAACTGTTTAGTAATACTTAATATGTTAAATAAATAAACGCCTAAATACTATACTAGTATAGTTTGTTTAGAAACATTGATACATAAACCCAAGTATATAACTGATCACCATTATCTGTCACTATCTTCATCATGAGTCAAAGCCTTCATAGAAACATAATACATAATATATATCTCTATAACCAATGGAAAAAGAAACATAAAAATGGGAGAACTCATATTCATAGTATAGGTAAAAATGGATACATTTATACACAATCATATGCATAAGGATATGAGAACATAATCATGATAATTAGAGATACCACAATGTGTATCGATGTTCATAAATAACATTCATAAAATAATTATTTAATGTTTAAAAGACCCTAATACTATGTCAATAAAGAAGATAATCCATGAAATCAAAACATATTAATAATAAATGGAATTTGTTGCAGATAAATAAGCATATAATTTTATTTTCATAGTTGTCAAGGAATCATGAAAAATTCCAACTGAGGAGTATGGGTTCACTCCAAATACCAACATATTAGTCATGGTTTATTCCCATAAACATATTATTAGTAAAGGTTCACTCTCTAGACCATCAATGTGGATGAATTATTTTACTGAACTGAGTTCACTCCCCATTCTAGACTTGTCTATATCATGATATTTAAAAAATTATCCAATTTTATGGAGGGATATATAGGTCCCACTTATCACCTAATGAAAAACATGTATATGAGTTCTAAAGGAATATAAATATTTCCTCATTAAGAAATTCACTTTATGAAATAGGTTTTTTAAACATCATTCAATCATAAGATAACCCATGAAAAATAAATATTCTTCCTAAATATCATTCCAGTATAAACATAAACAATTATTAGAAGGAATAATAATGGTATCAATTAATAATATCCCCAAAATAAAAAATTAACATTGAATTTCATTATCTTAGAAGGGAAATAATATTTAGAGATAACTTAAATACAATTTTGGTTGAAAATATCCTTTCATTATTAATAACATTTTTTTACTAAAATTATAATGGATTTATTAATAAAATCATGAAAATATATTTACAGTCATATAATGGATGGATTAAGTAAATTGGGAATCCTGAAAGAGGAAAATTTCATTCACTCTGTATATGTTAAAAGAAAATATTCTTCTCATACACTTTCTAGGGAAGTCAAAAAGTAGTTTATTTGGAAAATGAATAAATATTCAACTTAATCTGTTTAGCCAAAAATTTAAAAAATGAGTCCAAATTAATGTAAATATACAAATTATAATTGTTAAACCGTTTTTAGAAAAAATAATATCATTAAACATGGACATAGATGAAAAATATTCTGCAATGGATACGTAAAATTGAATGAATCCAAATTATTGATGAGTTTATGAATAAAATACCCATCATATTCTAATAAGTAGAATCGTAATACTCATGAAGGAAATATAATTATAAATACATGGAAGTATATTAATATTATTGATAATACTCTTAAAAGGAATTCATGGGTAGTATATACACCATGTAGAAGAAATGAGTGGTGAATATGACATATGTCTCGTGGAAAGAAAAGTGAGATTATAAATTCCCTCAATATAGGTCTGATTTATTTAATACATATTTGTACCACTTGTATAATAGTTATTTGATTATTATACACATATTATAGAAAAATATTCATATATATAACACTATAAATTATTAATTTATGTCTTTATATTACCCATTTTCCAAAATAACCATGTTATAGAAACATTTCATGTAATAATTTCTTCCATTATCATATACGTTTTGGCTTGTTATTCAGGATCCCATTACATAGATCATGATATCAACATCTAAAAAATTCTAAAAATGATACAATATATATATATATATTCCTTATATACATATTCATGGTGATTAATAATAGTTGGGGAAATAAATTAAAATATGATGTTTAATGAGATGGTATGTCTTACGTACACATGAACGATGTTTTCATTTTCATGACGATTTAAAATTAAGGATATTATATGATATATTATAACTTAAAAAATATTTTTATGTCCCATGTAACATATATATTAATAAAATACATCATTATTACCATCCATGCGAAATATATGAAAATAAAGACTAATATCACATCATGGACATAGTAATCCAATCGTACACATGAGCAATGTTATAATTTTTAAAAATTATTAAAAGGATGGTAAAAATGAATAAATGAAATTAAAATTAATTATTTATAATTATATGATAAATATAATTCATAAATATTCAATCCATAATAATTATAACTCATTAAACCTAGTGATGGAATATGAATTGTATCTCTACGTGAGGATGGGAAGCCATACATATGCATGAGAGATATTATAACTTTTTGTTTGTTTATTAAGGGGATTTATACTGGTGTGTTCATAATCATAATAAAATTTAATAAAATTTAGATTGATTAATTAATTATTTGATGATATATATCATAATTTTAGAATATTTAAATGAGAGTATAAAAATAGAATGATCAGATAGTGCATATACCTCTTCTTCAGAACTCTTATTTTAAATATCCCTTAAATGAATTTATTAGTAGTTATTTGGGGAGACCAATTCCTCCCAAATGTTTATATTGAATTTGAGAAGGGAAGTTTTTAGTATTTAGTGGACATACAGGGCACAATGTGCTGTGTATAAGTGAGGAAGGAGTTTCTTTTTGTAATTCATATGAGGGGTACTGACTTACCTTTTACAATGGTTTTGAATTAATTGTAAACATTATCAATTTTATTAAACCATCTAATTATTTAACATTTTTTTCATTTATAAATAATTTAATAAAATATTTGTTTCCTAAAACAACATCACTATCAATTTTAACAAAATTAATATTTTATATTTTTAAAATAACATCACAAAATGATTTCTTCAAACCAAAACTGTTAAATTATCTGTAACATTTAAAATTATTCCACAAAATTCAGGTATGACATTAATTATTTAAAAATATATTTATTTAATTATTTTTGAAATCATTTATTTTATATTTCCATTACATAAAAAATCACTACACCATCATTGTATAAGACTTTAAGGAAATTATTTATTTCAGGAAAACTTAAAATAAGACATCCTTAAAAATAAAAACAATTTATCTTTAGAATTATTTTGTATAGGTGAATTTATATTCAATATAACCCTTAATTAAAAATGATGCAGTTATTGAAAATATATGTATGACATATTAATTTGTAAATTATTTAAAATATAATTAATGTCTCACTCACATCCACATTAGTTAAAAAGGTTATAATATCACTATTAGGATGATTTGTTTTCCAAAAATCCACTCATCCAATGATTATTACACATGTTTTATGGTTTTTTTAATATATAAATATTAGTTTTTACCCGAAATTACCTGACTTACCTTTTACAATTTTAATAAAAATTTACTAATGTTACTCTTCATAATTTCAAAAAATAAAAGAAATGAATATAAATAATTTACACCCTATAATTTTAAATAAGGATAAAATTTTAAAAACTCAATTCAAATAGGTTTATATAATTAATTTAACATTTATCCCATTGATGGGGTGTGAAAAAATATCAGTAAAGTTAAAACATGAAAAATATTGAAACATTCATATATCTAAATCATATATATAAAAAATTAACATGTAATATATTAGATTAACTGATAAAAGTTTGTCAAATAAAACATTAAAAACAATAAAAATATAATTTGAAAACTTAAATTAATTATATATAAAAAGTTGTTTTTAATTATAAATTAGTATTCTTTTACTATCCATAAAAATAAGAAATTTGTCAAAAAAATATCAAAAATGAATCCAAAGTAAATTTTTTATATTATGAATTCAATGATGAAGTTTATTTTGGCATAATAAAACTATATATGTGACAAAAATAAATATTTAAAAAAATTTACCATTAAAATTCATTAAAATTATACTTTTGAAAAATATAGGTTTTTATGAAAAAAATTCAGTTTGTTCTTATCATTTTCCGATAAAATATATTTGATGAAAATAAAAACAATTGCTTCAATATATATAATATATTTTTCATTAATATCATTCACTAATTATAAATAATTTAATTTATAATACACAATGAATTTGGTAGAGTTAAAAAATATTTTCTTTATATTTAATTATTATATATTTTTAATTATAATTAATTTGTAATAACATATTTCATATTATAAACAATATATTTAAATAATATATTTAAAACTAGTCAAAACTTCTAATATAATGGGCTGGTTATATCTTATTATATTGAATATTGTTTTTTTAATAATGGATTGATGTTCGGTTAAACAAGGTCTTACGTGTAAGGGAAGCTATCAAAAGAACTCAAAATTATGGTAAATGAATCCAATCATATGGTTTGATATACCTCATGCTAATATAACTGTTTTTCATAGTGAAATCATGAAATTGTTTTTCATATATTGAAATAATAACATTTTTCTTTCATATAAAATAAGATGTATTTATTTTCAGGTGAAATGAAAAGTATCTAGAATATTAAATAAACTAGAATTTTTTCCACTAAATATCTGGTTGTCACATTCTACGCCCTTAAAATGAATTTTTACCCCAAAATTTATTCATAATATCAATGATTTAATACTTGAATTTCTTTTTCATAGAAACCCACATCATAAAAATGAATTAATAATATTCCTTTTAAAATGGAAAAGATGTTAAATAATGGATACCAAAAGTATATAATCACTAGGTGTATATATTGGAGAAAATAGGTAATTATTTGGGCTTGGAGGACCAATGTAAATAATCATAGTGATTGAAAAATATCACTGATATCATCAATGTGGTTGATCTGTAGAATGCTAACAATCTCAATACCATAAAAGAAAGTCGGGTGAATAAGGTCATTGAAGTCATAAATAATGATGATAGTATGTGAAAATGTTATTTCATGATCATTTAATGTTAAATATTTTTTATAGTGGGATATACATTCATGATTTTAGGAAAACATTACCATTTTTTGTGTCTTGATAATTTTCCACTTAATCTTTTATTCCATGAAATGTAGTGGAATATTTCATTCCAAAAGCCCAAGTAGATCATGAGATCCAAAAATATAATGATTGGTAATTCCACATGTATTTTTCAAAAATAAGGTTAGAAAACGATATAAAATATCAATAAATATAGCAATGGAGAGATAATATTTTAAAATAAAAAACATTATCTAGATTGTAAATTAAAGATCCGTTAAATTGATAATCCTATTATCCTTAAGAAAGATGAAAATCCAAAACATTTGAAATATGTTCACCACATCAGATTAACTTTTATCTCCAATATATCATAATTTCTCTCTAGATTTTCACAATCCAATCAGGTGAATTACTTCAATACACACTCTCTTAAAACATGTGAAGTGCATTGTGTTGCATTTGTTGTCAATGAGGCATGAAGTTGTCTTTGAATGAATGGATGTCAAGGAATGTCAAGATGTGAATGCCAAAGGTTGTGATGGTGTTGGTGGTGAAGGAGAATGGCCATGGCACTAAGATGCATGTCACTTAGGAGATTCACTAAGTGGTATTGGACATTGTGGTTGAAAAATTCTCCATGTAAATCTGACGATTGTTGAGCTGCTCTTTAAGTTCGAAGAACTTGTATCCTGATGATACAAAGTCACAACAATGTTTTAAGACCATGCATTGTATTGAAAATGCATGAGGAGAAGCAACGAGATCCATCCACAACTTCTAAGTGGATGAAGTGGATTAAAGAAGTCAATGTACTAACTCTTAGTGCATGTGAATTGGAAGTGATCCAACTTGATCTCTGATTAGATCAATGAAGCAAATTGGAGAATTCATGTTGATTCAGGAGTTCGGTTGAAGATGAAGAACCTTCAAGAATTTCCATTCCTAAGTGATGAATATATGTTGAAGAGGAATTGGAGGAATTCTAATGAAGAAGAAATGAAGAAGAGGAGAAATGGATTGAGTGGCATTTGGCATTTTCACTTGGTTACTTTGTTTTATACAAAGTCATAAGTGTTTTACTTAGCAAAAAAATAGCCACCAAGGAAGGCCAGCCGAGGGTCATCACCCAAGGCTCATGTGGGACTCGAGGTCACCACGCCCATGGGGAACCCTCAGGCCAAGGCAGCATATCCTTGAGGCAAGGGCGCACCCGTAGGACACCGCATGGGCGCCTGGGGCACGCCCGGAGGAGCACGGTAGGGGCCGTGTATAAGCCCCCGAGGGCATGCGGTGGTGAAGCCCGCGCACCCGAGGAAGCATAGTGGGCGCCAGTAGCGCGCCCGCAGGGAGCAGAGAGTGGGTGCAGAGCGCGCCCGCAGGGAGAACACGGTGCGGGGCGGCACCGTGGAGGGAGAAGTTCAACTGAGCGGTTGAGGCGGCGCTAGGGTGATAAAGCGCAGACAAACAGCGCGCCGATTCGATGTGGGACGCGGAAATTTCACCCGGGACAGATCTGAGCCGTCCGTCTCATCCCGTGCTCGATCGCAGCCGCTCATCTCATCTGCCGCACGCCGCGATTTAATCCGGTCGTCCGATGTATCTCAAATGCTTGATCCGACGTCTCCCGTCTCGTCTCCTTCGTCGAGCCACCCCGAAGCCACCCGCGAGTCCACCTTCGAACCAGGCGCCTCCCCGACGACAGTTTTTGAGTTCCCGACCACTGTTGATCAAGCCGAAGAGTCCATTGGGATCGTCTGAGCATACCGAACAAAACCATGCCTTAAAATACATTTGCATGCAATGTTTTTAGAGTTTTGAAGTTCGGCCGAAGCAACCGAAGGTGCGAGGCCATTCGGTGTTGATGCTTTGCATGGATTGGGTTTAAAAAAGGCCATGCGTATGTTTCCATGCACATGCATGAAGAGGAAAATAATGAAGGAAAAGTACCCGTTTGAAACAGAGGAGAAACAAGATTTTGGAAATCTTGAAAACCCGAGATATTCGGGAGTTTGAATTTATATCCCATGCGGATGAACCGAGGCCCTCTTCCTATATAAAGAGAGGCCGAGCCCTCGAGAAGGTTTGCTGATCCTTTGAGAAACGGGAGTCCCGCGAGTGCATTCCCTCGCGAAGAACAGCCTGCGCGCCCCCTGCGCGGTAGAGAAGCCCGAAGCCATTTTTGGCTTCGTGAAGTTCCTTTTGTGCACTCCTTGCACGAAAGAAGAAAGGGAGTCCCCTGTGCGCCTTCCTTGCGCGACAGGAAGACCCGTGGCCGCATCCTTGCGCGCCCGTGGTTGCATCGTTCTCTGCCCGCAGACTTGCGCGGCAGGAGGTGTTTGCGCGACCCTTGTACACCTTGAGGACTTGCGCGCGGCATTTGAAGACAGTAGAGGTCGCACCCTTGCGCCTTGTGACCTTGCGCGGCAGTGGAGAAGAGGTTGGCCTCACCCCATGCACGCCTTCATTTGGCAGGGAGTTTGAGTGAGGCAATTTACCACACCTTTGTGTGTGTGCTACAGTGTTCGGGCTGTGTGTGCAAAAACAGAAGAAGGCAGTGTGTGTGCATAAGTGGGGAAGGACACATTTGGGTGTGTGTGCAAGAAGGGAAGGAAAGGCCGTAGCCTTGTGCAACCAAAGAAGAACCCGAGGCATACACTATTTGTGTGTGCAAAGTGAACAAGAAGAAAGGCTACGGGTTGTGTGTGCAAGAAGAAGTGAAGGGCAAAGCCTTGTGTGCAAAGAAGACTAAAAGAATAAATTGTGTGTTCTAAACAAGAACAAGGCCGAACCTAGGTGTGTGCACCAAAAGTGAACACACTTAGAAGAAGAAAGAAGTGGAAGACTCACACTAATATACAACACACATTTAAGTGTGTAATCAAAAGGTATAAAATGTGTGAAGGACAAGAAGAAGGTGTGTGCTAAAAGTGTTACACCCTTTGTGGGTTTACTGCACCAAGAAGAGAAGAAGGGGAGTGCATGCATGCATTCATGTACGTGCACACGTGAACAGTGATAAATCAGTGGTGTGCATCTAAGGAGTCCAAGACTTGAAGTTCTTGAATAATTGATAAGGCCATGCTATCAGTGCATGAGGATGAAGAGCTGCCATGCACTCAGTGCATGAAGTTGAAGCGATTGAGACTGGACCAGACTGAAGTTAAAGATATCAATTGTCTGAGTATTCAGTAGTTGGAGAGAAGCCAGGTCATCCTTAGAAGAAGGTGATAAAGCCTGAGCAAGACGATAAGACCTGATCATCACAAGTGATCAGAGGTACAGAGCAAGGCCAACAGTCTTTATCCCAGACTGCTGAAGATACTTGAAGAAGCTTAAAGTGAAGAAGAGCTACTCGTGTGACTCGAGGAGCCAGGAGAAGACCCTGTGGGACTCAGGGAGAAGAAGTCTTCAGTGGGATTCTGGAGCAGGCCAGTGGGACTCTGGTAACACTGTGGGAAGCAGTATAAAGACCCTCCTGTGGGACTCAGGAGAGATACAGTGGGACTCTGTATCGACCATTGTAATTTTAACAGGTTATAATGGAGAATCCATGCTGGGAGAGCATGGCAAGGATGTAGGCCTCTGGTGCCGAACCTTGTAAATCCTTGTGTCCTGTGCCTTTTCATTAATGCATTATCCGGGAAAGGTTTAGAGACATAAGAAGAGTGGATCGAGGCTTTAACCAGCCATAGAGGTTTAATTGATTAAGAATCAATTAGTAAAAAGTTTTAAAGGATCAGTGATTCACCCCCTCCCCCTCTCAGTGATTCACAATGATCTGGGCACTTCAATTGGTATCAGAGGGAAGGTTACCTCTAAAAGATCCAAGGGAGTCATTATGAAGTGCAGATTTGAGGAAATGAGCGACCAGCCTCAAATGGAGATATCTGCCAAGACTCAGAAAAATAGAAAGAAGAAACAGGCCAAGAAGATGAAGAAAGCCTGTCCTAGCTGTGATGAAGTTGGAATAATGAATGATCTTCAAAATGCAATCGAATATCTTCAGAAGACAGTCCCAAAGGAAGTGGCAATGTGTATAGCTACAGGCATCCTTGATCTTCAAGAAGAAAAATCACAGTTAGAAGAAGAAGCCAATGCAATGGAAGATCAATTGGCAAAAAGGGTTGACATAACCAATACTCTCAGAAAGCTGGTGAAGGCTAAAGATGAAACCATTTCTCTTTGCAATGAAAGATATGAAGACACTGCTGAAGAATTGCAGAGAAGCCTTTCTGAGAAAGAATTCTTTAAAGTAATGGTCAAAGAAGTTTTCTATGCACTGGAAAAGAGGCATAAAGTGTCAATGGTTGTCAAAGATGCTCAACTAGAAGATAAAGTCAAAAGGGTGAAGGAGCTGGACAATTCATTACTGGAAATAAAAAGGGTGCATGAAGACCAGATGAAACAGCTGGAAGAAAAATGGGAAGGTAGGCTAAGATTTGTTGAGGATGAGAAGAACTCTCTCGATGTGAAATACTTAGAACTAGAGGTGATATTGAAAAATCTGCAATCACCCAAAGCTGAATCCTCCCAGTCAGCTGAAAAGAGAAATGTTGCTACTCAAGTATGCATTGAGCAGGATGATTCTAAAAGAAAGACATCCTCTAATAAAAGGGAAACAACTTCTAAAAAGAAGGTACCATCCATACCATCTTGTACTGATGCTTCTAATTGTGTATCCACAAAAAGTGCAGGATGGAAGAATAATTCCAAACAAATATGGATGAAGACAGTAAAGAAGCAGAGCTCTCCTGAAACAGCACAACAGGTCAAGAAAAGTACCCTACAATCAGAAGGACTGAAGAAGTCAAGATTCGTGGGACAATGCTGGTGTTGTAATAAGTATGGGCACTGTGCAAAGGATTGTTGGTACAATCCAATAAATGTCAAAGCACAAAGGAAGCCCATGCCTAGGGGGAGCAAGCCAGAAGAAAAGAAGCAGCATCCACAGGTCCAGAGACATCTGTTTACTAAAAATAGATTTGGATTACTTGACAACATCTGGGATGATTGCAAAAGTGGTCAAAAGAATGATACATGTCATTCTCCAACTGTATCCAAAGCTGGAATGGATAGAAGATCACTGAACCTGGCTAAAAGAGATTCCATGGGAAGCAAGCAGAAGAAAGAGGAAGATGCTCCAAAGAAGTGTTTGAAGAATGAAGAGAAGTCCTTGGAATTGAAATCCAAGAAGGGTGATGCATCCAGAAGGACCACCAAGAAAACATGCTTCTACTGTGGAAAGAAAGGACACAACATGGACCTTTGTAAAGAATCCATGAAACTAAATAGAAGCAGTCTGAACTCCAAAAGACAATCAATCCAGAAGAAGAAGGGATTGATTGAAAATAAGTTGCCTAAGAGAGGTAGCTTAGCAGCATCCAAAAAACCATGTGGAACTTCCAAAACTGAGGCCACTCTTCCAAATGATTTACTAGTCATATGGCCAAATCAGTTGCAACTTTCCAAAGATCTACAAAGAGCTGAAGATGAAGTTCTGGCAATTGCTAGGGCAAAAGGGAAGAAGAAGATTTCACATGAAGATGTATTGAGATCCACACCAGCACAAACATCATTGAAGATCAAATGTGCAAGTGTGAAGAATGGTGAAAATGGGACATCTCGGTTGAGAGAATCTTCTCAACCTTGTTGTTCACATTGATGAACCAAGGAGGTTCCATCTTATTCCATAATCACTTGTATTTACATGTGCTAACACTGCAGGGAATTAAAGATGATGATCATTCTCAACTGGAGGATGGTTTGGACAGAATTTAGTGCACCCCTTGAGGGGGAGAAAATCTGAAGAAGATGATGTTCTGAGATTAATATCATCTTAAGAAAATGGATGAAAGGGGGAGCTTTATCTTTGCACTGAACTTTCTAATGTGTTTTGTGAAGTATGTGCAGGATTCAGCAATTCATTGAATATCTGAAAAAAATTCAACCCCTAAGCATGATCTCACATGTTTACAGTGAATGTGGACTGCATTGAGTATCTTGGTTACATCACTCTTGTTTTCTACACCGGGTTAGACCAAGTAGACTTAGAGTTGATTTACTAAAGGTTCTTTGCTAAAGAAGAACATGTGGCATCATCCCTCTCTTAGTGATTTTCAAGAAGATGCTATTCAATGGGAGGAAGAAATATTTTGAAGAGAGCCACACCACACCTTTGCATTTGATTGCCAATATGGGGGAGAAATATTGGCACACATATTGACCCATTCATATGTGCTAAAGGAGTGTATTGACAACAAATACAAAGGGGGAGATTGAAGTGCATTGTGTTGCATTTGTTGTCAATGAGGCATGAAGTTGTCTTTGAATGAATGGATGTCAAGGAATGTCAAGATGTGAATGCCAAAGGTTGTGATGGTGATGGTGGTGAAGGAGAATGGCCATGGCACTAAGATGCACGTCACTTAGGAGATTCACTAAGTGGTATTGGACATTGTGGTTGAAACATTCTCCATGTAAATCTGACGATTGTTGAGCTGCTCTTTAAGTTTGAAGAACTTGTATCCTGATGATACAAAGTCACAACAATGTTTTAAGACCATGCATTGTATTGAAAATTCATGAGGAGAAGCAACGAGATCCATCCACAACTTCGAAGTGGATGAAGTGGATTAAAGAAGTCCATGTACTAACTCTTAGTGCATGTGAATTGGAAGTGATCCAACTTGATCTCTAATTAGATCAATGAAGCACATTGGAGAATTCATGTTGATTCAAGAGTTCGGTTGAAGATGAAGAACCTTCAAGAATTTCCATTCCTAAGTGATGAATATATGTTGAAGAGGAATTGGAGGAATTCTAATGAAGAAGAAATGAAGAAGAGGAGAAATGGCTTGAGTGGCATTTGGCATTTTCACTTGGTTACTTTGTTTTATACAAAGTCCTAAGTGTTTTACTTAGCAAAAAAATAACCACCAAGGAAGGCCAGCCGAGGGTCATCACCCAAGGCTCATGTGGGACTCGAGGTCACCACGCCCATGGGGAACCCTCAGGCCAAGGCAGCATATCCTTGAGGCAGGGGCGCACCCGTAGGACACCGCATGGGCGCCTGGGGCACGCCAGGAGGAGCGCGGTAGGGGCCGTGTATAAGCCCCCGAGGGCACGCGGTGGTGAAGCCCGCACACCCGAGGAAGCATAGTGGGCGCCAGTAGCGCGCCCTCAGGGAGCAGAGAGTGGGCGCAGAGCGCGCCCGCAGGGAGAACACGGTGCGGGGCGACACCGTGGAGGGAGAAGTTCAACTGAGCGGTTGAGGCGGCGCTAGGGTGATAAAGCGCGGACAAACAGCGCGTCGATTCGATGTGGGACGCGGAAATTTCACCCGGGACAGATTTGAGCCGTCCGTCTCATCGCGCGCTAGATCGCAGCCGCTCATCTCATCTGCCGCGCGCCGCGATTTAATCCGGCCGTCCGATGTATCTCAAACGCTTGATCCGACGTCTCCCGGCTCGTCTCCTTCGTCGAGCCACCCCGAAGCCACCCGCGAGTCCACCTTCGAACCAGGCGCCTCCCCGACGACAGTTTTTGAGTTCCCGGCCACTGTTGATCAAGCCGAAGAGTCCATTGGGATCGTCTGAGCATACCGAACAGAACCATGCCTTAAAATACACTTGCATGCAATTTTTGGAGAGTTTTGAAGTTCGGCCGAAGCAACCGAAGGTGCGAGGCCATTCGGTGTTGATGCTTTGCATGTATTGGGTTTAAAAAAGGCCATGCGTACGTTTCCATGCACATGCATGAAGAGGAAAATAATGAAGGAAAAGAACCCGCGTGAAACAGAGGAGAAACAAGATTTTGGAAATCTTGAAAACCCGAGATATTCGGGAGTTTGAATTTATATCCCACGCGGATGAACCGAGGCCCTCTACCTATATAAAGAGAGGTCGAGCCCTCGAGAAGGTTTGCTGATCCTTTGAGAAACGGGAGTCCCGCGAGTGCATTCCCTCGCGAAGAACAGCCTGCGCGCCCCCTGCGCGGCAGAGAAGCCCGGAGCCATTTTTGGCTTCGTGAAGTTCCTTTTGTGCACTCCTTGCATGAAAGAAGGGAGTCCCCTGTGCGCCTTCCTTGCGCGACAGGAAGACCCGTGGCCGCATCCTTGCGCGCCCGTGGTTGCATCCTTCTCTGCCCGCGGACTTGCGCGGCAGGAGGTGTTTGCGCGAACCTTGTACACCTTGAGGACTTGCGCGCGGCATTTGAAGATAGTACAGGTCGCACCCTTGCGCCTTGTGACCCTGCACGGCAGTGGAGAAGAGGTTGGCCTCACCCCATGCACGCCTTCATTTGGCAGGGAGTTTGAGTGAGGTAATTTACCACACCTTTGTGTGTGTGCTACAGTGTTCGGGTTGTGTGTGCAAAAACAGAAGACGGCAGTGTGTGTGCATAAGTGGGGAAGGACACATTTGGGTGTGTGTGCAAGAAGGGAAGGAAAGGCCGTAGCCTTGTGCAACCAAAGAAGAACCCGAGGCATACACTATTTGTGTGTGCAAAGTGAACAAGAAGAAAGGCTACGGGTTGTGTGTGCAAGAAGAAGTGAAGGGCAAAGCCTTGTGTGCAAATAAGACTAAAAGAATAAATTGTGTGTGCTAAACAAGAACAAGGCCGAACCTAGGTGTGTGCACCAAAAGTGAACACACTTAGATGAAGAAAGAAGTGGAAGACTCACACTAATGTACAACACACATTTAAGTGTGTAATCAAAAGGAATAAAATGTGTGAAGGACAAGAAGAAGGTGTGTGCTAAAAGTGTTACACCCTTTGTGGGTTTACTGCACCAAGAAGAGAAGAAGGGGAGTGCATGCATGCATGCATGCACGTGGACACGTGAACAGTGCTAAATCAGTGGTGTGCATCTGAGGAGTCCAAGACTTGATGTTCTTGAAGAATTGAGAAGGCCATGCTATCAGTGCATGAGGATGAAGAGCTGCCATGCACTCAGTGCATGAAGTTGAAGCGACTGAGACTGGACCAGACTGAAGTTAAAGATATCAGTTGTCTGAGTATTCAGTAGTTGGAGAGAAGCCAGGTCATCCTTAGAAGAAGGTGATAAAGCCTGAGCAAGACGAGAAGACCTGATCATCACAAGTGATCAGAGGTACAGAGCAAGGCCAGCAGTCTTTATCCCAGACTGCTGAAGATACTTGAAGAAGCTTAAAGTGAAGAAGAGCTACTCGTGTGACTCGAGGAGCCAGGAGAAGACCCTGTGGGACTCAGGGAGAAGAAGTCTTCAGTGGGATTCTGGAGCAGGCCAGTGGGACTCTGGTAACACTGTGGGAAGCAGTATAAAGACCCTCCTGTGGGACTCAGGAGAGATACAGTGGGACTCTGTATCGACCATTGTAATTTTAACAGGTTATAATGGAGAATCCATGCTGGGAGAGCATGGCAAGGATGTAGGGCTTTGGTGCCGAACCATGTAAATCCTTCTGTCCTGTGCCTTTTCATTACTGCATTATCCGGGAAAGGTTGAGAGACATAAGAAGAGTGGATCGAGGCTTTAACCAGCCATAGAGGTTTAATTAATTAAGAATAAATTAGTAAAAAGTTTTAAAGGATTACTGATTCACCCCCTCCCCCTCTCAGTGATTCACACTGATTTGGGCACTTCAACATGGTAATAATCTAAATTTCCATACATCCTTTGTCACAAACCAGCCCGAGTCAACATTGAACTGGTCACCTAGGTCAGCCCATGAAAAGTCCTTAGAGGCATTCCCAATCCTGCCGATATGGAAACAAGAACCAAGGGCATTAATAGAGTACACAAGGGAATGATTCAGCCCATATATAAACTGTCAAGAAAATAGTGGAAAGAAATGGACAGTAAAAAAACAATTATAAAAAAATTGAACTAAACATTATTTGTACAAGAAACTGAAAGTACAACTCAACCGACCAAACCTGATAACCTACTAACTCCATTTGACCGCTCCGGTCACCCTCCAACACAATGATCAAATTTCTCCCAAGGCGATCGAACATAAGCTGAAATCTGCACAAGGTCTATAAATAGATGAAGACTCTAAACATGAGTATTAAAACTCAATAGGATAACCTGATATTCTATTCCCAATGCACATCCTTTAAAATAAAAGAAACATCAATTTCAAGTTTTAAATAAAAATATAAAGTTATGTTTTATAAATGAGGTCCCATGATATAAAAAATTTACCAGACAATAACTTTCATGTTTTATAAACAAGAATGCTAGTAACAATTTTCAAAGAGGTGCCACTTCAAAATGAAACTAGTTTTCAAGAGGGATTATTTAAAGAATGTAGACTTTTAAAAAAATCACAAACATTGTTAAATTTACAAACCAAACACACCGTATGTCGATGGTGAGTACAAAATAGCCAACGAGCACAAGTAACGAGAACACTTTTAGGCACTAGTAAGTTGTGAGCCCTAGGTACCTCATATCTCTGTGGAACAATCCATAATAAATATCTGTTCTCAGACACACAAGCTACTAGTATGGTGCATATCCATAACCTAGTGGTCCACCAAAAACATCATAATCATATTTTAGTTACTTTTGTCATCATCAAACTTACTATGTGAAATAGGGACCAAACCCCACGGAATAACTAGCATACTAGTACACGTCCCCCACCTAGATACTCGAGATTCCCTTTAGTTCTCAATCAAGATACACATATTATCAAATACACTTTCCACATCAAAATTCCATTACCAATCCATAAACACACAAACATCTCTCAAACATGCTTCACATTTCTTTCACAAATCAATAAACCACTAAAAAGATTCGAATAACAATTTCAAGGAGTATAATGAGGCCTTGCACAAAATCCTTTCAGAAATTCTTTTTAAGGTTAAAACCCCATAAATAACCTAAAAAACATATTTTAAATCCCCAAAACAAATTAATAAATCATTTTCTTGGACAATAAAATTTTCCCAAAAGATAGAACTTGAAATACACATGGAATCCATTTTTACAAAAAAAATTCCAAATGGGCCTTTATGCCATTCTCAAACTAACATTTTACCAAGCTATGAAATTCACTTTTATAAGGGTGTGTATACACAAAATTTACATCAGAAAACCACATTCATAAATCCCTTAAAAAATTCAGGTAACATATTCAAAACACAACCATTTTCATAAGGATGTGAAACATGTCCTTTTCCGACAACTCGGGCCAAAACACTTTGTAAACCAAAACCCATTTGTTTGTAAAACCAAATCCCAATTGGAAATCCTTATGGGACCCAAAAATAAAATTCATAAATCTTATAATTCATTTATAAATCTAGAAATATAATTGTTAAATCACACAAAACACATAAAATCCAACCGGGAAATTTATCGAACACATTTCAAGCCCTTTTAAACAAAATAATTTATTTTAAGCACTTGACAGGGAATAAAACACCAATATCATGAAATATTTCATACAGGATAATATAAAATATTCCAAATACCATAAACAGAGTTCTAAACCTAACAAAATAGTTTCTAGAGATATTTTATCCTCAAAAAAAAACTTGGTGTGCACTTTTATGACAAAACAACACTACCTTTCAAAAAAAAAAGGTTTAAACAACCATTTTGCACTCAAATAAAATTATCTAAATGATGAAAAAAAATAAACATATATATCATATGAAAACCATAAGATAATGATGAAAAATAAAATATAATGGAATGTGCAAGGGATATCCTACCTCAAATCCTTGGTGTAATTGAAACAGAAACCCAATATCCCTATCTGAGTGTTTAAAGACCCTAAAACTACGATGATTCGCCCCAAAAGAAAAAAAACCCCATAAAAAATCATGGGATAACAGAAACCTAGGTTGAAAATTTCTAGGGAATAATTGAAAACATTGAAATAATGAAAGAAGGAGGAAGAGGGAGGAGAAAGGAGTAGGAATCTCACATTGCCACCAAGAAAAATCATCATCTTCCATTAGATATGCACCTATAGAGAAGAAGGAATGGATTGTAACATCTTGTAGAGGATCCTTTAGTCTAGATGAATTAGGTTATGAATATTTGTGGGAAAAAGAGTATGAATTGAATTATTTGTGGATGAATCTATTTACCTTCTAAATTTTAGACGTTTTGAAGAAACCTGAGAATGTTCACCCTAATATGTGATTAAACTGAGATCCAAAGAGGCAAAATCGACAATGGGAGAGAGGATTGTTATTTTGGATTCGTATGGAAGGTGTAATCATCGGAATACATTGAAAAATAGAAAATATATAAATAAAAAAAATTATTTTTTTAAAACTTGAAATGGGCCCAGGGGAAAGCCCAATACCTAAATACGTAACACAAATTCACCATTATTAAGAATTTAAATGGGGTACAAAGTGATATGGTAGTTTTAATATTTTAGTGCAGGACATGTGGGAAGTAAAATTTATGATTAATGTTAAAAAATGAAGGAGTTATAAAAGAAAAAAAATTTCTTTTTTAAATTTTGAAATGGGCTCATGGTTGGCCCAAATCATGAAATAACCACCATTTCTCCAAAAATAGATTAAAAATCAATGGAGAACCCAAATTAGGGTGATTATACATATATGGTAGTAAAAATATCCAAATTAGTCTCTCCCAATAGCCAAGAAAAGGTTCAAGATTTCCAATGAACCTGATCAAAACCATGACATGAAAAGAAAAAAATTGGATGTGATAATTCCACCCACCGTTAATCCTTTCCACTCTAGGAAATCCATAATGCTTTTCAACTGACAGAACATAACCTAAGGATTCCTTATCAACATAATCTAGCCTCTAATGCTAAGGAAATATCATTCACTAGCAATGTAACTTAATACTCTTTCCCAAACAAAACACCAAATCACAACAACTTCAGGAGAATCAATGGAATGATCAAGCCACGACCTCTGCAACCAAAGAAAGAACTAGATTGTTGGGCCTTCACCCAATGAACCCAAAAATCTCCCAAACCATAGTTCACTCAAAAAATCCAATTAATTGGGTTGGATGAAAGAATGATCTTCCCGCTATTAAATCACAACTACCATCTGACAAATCCTAAATGAAAGATCTTCGAGACCCATAGTGGGTGTCCCCACCATTAGAGAACACCTAGAAATGAACAGAAATAGAATTAAAAATGAACTATAATTGGGCCTCACCAACATAAGAAAACAAAAAATCTCCCACAACAACCAAAAAACCAAAGATAATAGGGTTACAACATGAACATCTAAACCACCCACTCCCAAACGGAGAGGAAAAGAACTGGGCCAACATTTTCAGCATGGATCCAGACCCCCACCACTAAGAGAGTGGAGGGAAGAGGACACAATAATTAGGAAAATGAATCCACTAATGAAATGAAGGAACTACCCAATACTCTACACCTATAAATCAGAAACCGCAATACCGCACCCGATTTTCATAGGTGGTCCCCATGGGGAAATTTTTCAAAAAACCATATCAATAAAGACATAACCGTACACACTGTGTGAGGGGTAGGTCTACCACACTTTTTATGATAAATGGAAATTAAATCTAATGAGGAACCCCAATAGATACATAGAAACTACCATACCACAATGGTGGAGGTAGGAGCCTTGTCAAGCTCCCCACACATCTGGAGAGTTCCTGACTGTGTGAAAAGAATCACTCTGAATCCTATGGCTGGATCCCTTATTCTTGAAGCACCTGCTACACCGAATTCAGGTGCTAAGGATCACACCAATCAAAAAAAAACTCACATGTTCAACAAAACAACTTTATCTATATAGGAACTCATAGATACATATTAAAATTATGCCTCACTCTGAATGAGGAGCGGAATGTAAAAGGAATATTATGAAACACATTAATATCACCAAACAACACTGCTATGTCCAAACGAATTATCACAAACTGGAAGAACTTTAAATTGATCCCAAAACCTCTCTATTTTAATTAACAGGATGATGAATTATTTGAGGAGGTGGATCTGGCTGTTTAAAAATGAAAAATAATGCATAGGTTTATCAATTAGAAATCCTGTTAGCATAGAACTATATGTGGCCACATCACAACATCTAACACATCTTTAGAAACCCACTGAACATTACTCTAAAACCAAGTCACCAACAAGATCTCATCCCATGATACAACAAGAGCATGACTTTTAGATCACACGGATGATTACCGAATAAAAAACTCTTCTAAGACCTAGAAAAAACAATAAATATAACCATTGGTTTATAAAAGAATGCAATAATTTTTCATCTCAATAATCTTTTGAAAAAAAAAATAATTTTGTGGGATTTTACATTCACCAATGGTGTTTCATCATGTCTCACCAAAATTCACATTTCCATTACAAAAAGGCGCCAAACTACCATTCCATATAATCCATCAATCTAGATATAAATAAAATAATGAATGTGAGAATCCCTGAAAACACCAATGTCTAAAATAAAACAACATCATTCCAAAAAAACATGTATATTCAAAAGGAACAGTAACCAACAAGTCAAAAACCATATTCAGATTTAAAAATACAAACCACACTTCATCATGAATCATTTTAATAAAAAATGTTCCCCTTTTAATTTTTAACAACTTTTAAAACAACCAATCTTCTCCGAACACTGCTACCCATTTTCTGAAATTCAATAAGGTATATTTTCATAATCTGATTTCCATTAAGACCAATACACATTATGGGAAAACACCAACCTATCAAAAACAATTTTGAAAAAATATTATTAGATTCAAACTCTTATAAATATACCAAAACCATCCATTTAAAAATAATACTCTGAATCAATTTTAAATGATTCACACTTTCAAATAATTTTATTTCAACAAACCACAAGTTCATATTAGGGAAAATCCAATCCCGCTAAATCATTTCCACTTCCACCCAAATGAAAATATTTCACTAAAAGAAAATTCTTCCAAAACAATTCATATGTTTAATTTTTGAAAAAACCTTTTCCACATTCCAAAAACCAACCCCTCCATTAAAAATAATTTTTACAATTCTCACATATGGATTTTCAAAACAAAAATTCAGAAATCTAGAAAGGTCCAAGAGACCCAAAAAAGGAACTAGTGTTGGTTGGTGACTGGACCATATGATTGGCGGCCATATGTAAAACAAAACACTAACATAAGGAGACTTATTAAGACCATGCCCCTGCTCCACATGGATTTCAAGGTCCTGCAAAATCACGGAGGCCATTAGTCAGACTCCCCATGTCATATACCAACACAAAACAATCAACAAGAAAAATGGACACTAATAAAATCGGACTTCCCATGGAAACCGAAGAATCAGAATGATAAAGAGTTCATGAAACCCTTCATGTACTTACCCCTCAAGTCTCAAAAATCCTACTCCATCAACCTTTTCATCCCCCAAATAAAAAAGGATCTCTAAAAAGAAATGTCTGCTAAGAGCCAACCTCCTTTGATACCATTTTATCACGAACCAGCCCGAGTTGACCCTAAACTAGTCACCCAGGCCATCCAATGACAAGTCTCAAGAGGCATTCCCGATCCTCCCAGGATAAAGACAAGCACCGAGGGAATCGATAGATTACACAAGGGAATGGTTTTTCCCATATATAAACAGTCAAACAAACATCGTAATGAAATGGAAAACCCAAAATACATTTATATAAAAATTGAAGTGTACATTATTTGTATAAGAAACTGAATGTACAACTCAACTAACCAAACCCAATAACCAAATTACTCCATGTGACCATATTTTTCACCCTCCAGCCCAATGATCAAACATCTCCCAAGGCGATCAAACTAAAGTTTAAATCTTCACAAGGTCGATCAATAGAAGAAGACTATAGACATGAGTATTAAAACTCAATATGTTAGCCTGATATTCTATCCCCAATGCACATCCTTTAAAATAAAAGAAACATCAATTTCATGTTTTAAATACCTATATAAAAACAGGTTTTCCAAATGAGGCCCCATGCTATAAAAAATTTATTAGAGAAAAACTTGCATGTTTTATAAAAAAGAATGCTAGTAATAATTTTGAAATCGGTAAAACATAAAAATGAACTATTTTTCTGGAGGGATGATTTAAATAATGTAAAATTTTAAATAAATCAAAAAAAAATGCTGAATTTACCAACCAAACACACTGTATCACTATGGTGAGTACAAATTATCCAATGAGCAGAAGTCAAGGGAACACCCCAAGGCACTAGTTAGTTGTAAGCCCTAGGTACCACGTATCTCGTTGAAATAAACCATAATAAATATATGTTCTCATATACATGATTCACCAGTAGGTAGCATACACATAACCTAGTGGTCCCTCAACAACATCATCATCATTTTTTAGTTATTTTTGTCATCATCAAACTTGATACATGAAATCAGGGCCAAACCCCACGCAATCAATAGCATACTAGTAAACATCTGCCCACCTAGATACCCAAAATTACCCTTAGTTCTCTATAATGTTAAAAATATTATCAAATACACATTCCACATCAAAATTCCATTACCAAACCATAAACACACAAACAACCCGTAAACATTCTGCCCATTTCTTTCACGAATCAACAATCCACTAAAAAGATTCGTAAAACAATTTCAGGGAGTGTAATGAGGCCTTGCACATAAACACCATTCAAAAATGTTGTTTTAAGGAAAAAACCCCATAAATAACATAACAACCCATATTTTACCTCCACAAAACCAATTAATAAATCATTTTCATGGACCATTAAAACTTTCCCAAAAGATAGAACAAGAAATACACATGGAATCCATTTTTACAAAAAACAAATGCCAAATGGGCCTTTCAGCCTTTCTGAAAACTAACATTTGACCAAGGTATGAAATATAATTTTATTAAGGATGTGTATAAACAAAATTTAATGTAGAAAAGAACATTCATAAATCCCATACAAAATCCATGTTAAATATTATAAACACAACCAGTTTCATTTGGATGTGAAATATACCGTTTTCGGATAACTCGGGCCAAAACATGTTATAAACCAAAACCCATTTTTTTGTAACACAAAATCCAAATTGGTAAGACATATAAAGAACCAAAATACCATTTTTAATTCTTACAATTCATTTATAAATATGGAAAAATAATTTTTAAATAAAACATAACACATAAAATCCAACTGAGCAATTTACTAAACACATGGATTTCCCTTTTAAACTAAACAATTTATTTTAAGAACATGGCAAGGAATACAACACCAATTTCATGCCATGTGTTGTAAAAGACACTGTAACATATTAAAAATACCATAAACCAGGTTATAATCCTCACTAAATAGTTTCTAAGGATATTGGATCATTTAAACAAACACATGGTTTGCACTTTTATGAAAAAAACAATACCACCTTTCAAAAAACAAGCCTTAAAAAACCATTTTTCACATCAAGAAAATTATAAAAATTCCGAAAAATGATAATTAATATATATCAGATGAAAAACATAAAAAATGATGAATCTTAATAGATTAATTCAAGTGAAATGGATATCCTACATCAAATACATTGTGTAATGGAAACACACACCCAATATCACCATTCAAGGGTTAAAAACCCTAAAACTATGATGACCAACCCCTAATAAACAAATACCCCATAAAAATTCATGGGATAACATAACCCTAGGTCTAGAATGTCTAGGGTAGAATATAAAAATAAGAAATAATGATGGGTGGAGGAAGATGGAGGGAAAAGGATAAGGAATCTCACCTTGCCACCTACATAACTCTTCATATTCCATTAGATCTTCACCCGTAGAGAAATGGGTATGTATTGGATCATCTTGAAGTGGATCCTATGGTCTGGAAAAACCAGGGAAAGAATATTTTTGGAAAAAATACTACGAATAGAATGATTTGCGGATGAATCAATTTACCTTCTAAATTCTGGAGGTTTTGAGGAATCCTAAGATATTTCACCCCAATATGCGATTCCAATGAGCCAAAAAGATGTAAATTAAGAAATTCGAGAGAGGATTGGTATTTTGGATTAGTATGGGAGGTGTAATCACCGAAAAATATTAAAAAATGTAAAATATATAAACGAATCAAATTATTTTTTTTAAACTAGAAATGGGCCCCCGGGCTCTACCAATACCAAAATAAGTAACCCAAATTTACCAAGATTTTGAATTTTTAAGGGGTTAAAATGGATATGTTAGTTTTAATATTTTAGTGGAGGAAAAAAAGGGGTGTGTAATGAATGAAAAGTGTTAAATAATTATGGATTTATTCAAGAATCAAATTTGGTTTTTTTAAATTTTGAAATGGGCTCACTCTTGGCCCAAATCATGAAATAACCACCATTTCTCCAAAAACTCCTAAAAAGGAAATGGGGAACAAAAAATAGGGTTATTATAAATATATGGTAGTTCAAAACTCAAAATTAGTCTCACCCAACACCCATGATAAGAATCTATATTTTTAATGAACAGTATAAAAACCATGACATCAAAAGTTAAAAATAGGGTGTGACATCCTTATTGAAAACAACAATGTTTATTTATTGTAATGATTATTGTATATATTACATAAGTAAAAAATGTTTCCAAATTAATCCATGATATCATACAACACTTTTTAATGTATTTTTAATCAGTACAAAGGAAATCAGTACTATACAATTTTTTTAATCATATAATAAATATCATTATCCAAAAAATATTATCTCAACATCAGTAAGAAATTAACAATTATCATCCCATAGTAAAAATTTCACAATACCATTCAATAAAATTTATGATCCATCAAATCATTAAATATATTCTTGAAAATCCACAGTTATAAAACACAAAAACTGAAAAAATCATAATATATAGCACAATTCATGAATACAAGAACATAAACACTTCAACCCATCCTCTTCAATGATTTGAATGTAATACATATTTTTTGGTTTAGAATTAAATTATTTGGTTATATCATTGTGTTATGTTATTTCCTTGTTCTCAACAAATAATACATCATTCTCCATGATAGTTCATCTCTCTATAACCCATTTTTCCACATAGAAAACATTTTCTCGTCCATTTTGGGTATTTCTTCAAGGTTCTTCTTCACTACTTCTTGACATGAAGAAACATGAATCTTCCATCATCTATGTTAATATACATGTGAGAATTCATAAAATTCAATCATCATCTTATACATTGTCATAGTAATGAAACCATTGGTCACATTTTTTTAATCTTATATCGTGATCTTTGATTTGGCATAATCAAAATATATTTCTCTCCATTAATTACCAAATTTCATTATTTATTATCTCAAAATTTTCAATAATATTCATCATTAACCCAGTTCTGTCTGGTTCTCTAAAATTACTAAAACAAAAAATCATAGTTTGAAAAAAAAATTATATTTTAAAAAATATAATCATAGAGAAGAAATTATAGTATTTCGTAATTTATAATACCATAGAATTACTCATAGAGACAACCTTATATGTATCCTAAAAATATCCTTAGAGATATCACTAGTGTTTTCTCATCGTAGATTCCAATAATTAACTACAATTATTCTCTGATACCAAATATAATAATCAAATATCAATATAAATTATCATAACATCAATTTTTCATAACACTTAATTTATTACATAAATAGATACCAAAAGACCGTAATAGTATAGGGACTATGAAAACTTCAAAACCTAAAAACTGGAAAACAAGTGATCTATATTATCTATTAATAGTTTCTTCTTGACAAGAACCCTTCCTAAAAAAAGAATACTAAGCACATATCATAATAAATAGGGGAATGGAGACATAAGAAGGTCTGAGATCAGAAACTCAGTAAGGGTTAACATGGGATACATGTAAAAATAATAATTTTAATACTTTTATAAGAAAATTATTAGGAAAATATAATATCATACCCTGATATATTAATTATCATTGAATAAAAAACATAATCCATGAAATCATAACATAGTATTAAGACATGTAATGTATGGTAGACAAATAAAAATAAAAAATTATTTCTCTTATTGTAAAGGAATAGCTTCCAAAGACATATTAGGATTAGGTTTTCACATCCCATACTATCTTATTACATGGAGATTACTCCCATGACCATATTAGTAGTCATGGTTTACTCCACAACCCATATTAGTAGAGAAATTCCATTACTGAAATGACATCACTCTCCATTCCATCCCAGAATATATCATTTTATATAAATCGATACCCAATTCATTGGAATGATATATATAGGTCCCACGAAAAATATAAAGGAAAATTTATATATGGGTTCCAAATGGACATAAGTCTTTCATCATATTAGAACCCACAGAATTAAAAGTGGTTAATAATCATTATTCAATCATAACATAACCCAAGGAAATGAAATTGGTTTTATAAATATCATTCAATCATAAAAACAAAACATTCAAAAAAATAATAAGTATTTTATAATTGAATAATATTACAATTAAAACATAAGTAAAATCAAATAATTTTATCTTAAATAAAAAATAATTTTGAGTGATCACTTGAAAATGGTTCTGGAGTAAAATATCATTTGTTCATTGAAGATGATATCTTTTCTTTAAATACTATGAAACATTAAAATAAATTTTTTCAATTTAAAATAAACTTTTATTATTTCAAAAAAACTTATAGGAAATAATGTATCATGAATATTGAAATCCCATTCATTCTATATAATTTGAAACAATACATTTTTCTCATACTTTTTCATGAAAAGTCTAAATATACCTTATTCAGAATACGACAAAAACATTCCATTCAAACCGTGGAATAAAAAAGTCAAAACATGGTTAAAATTACATGAAACATCCATAAGAGAATTGTAAATTATTTTTTTTAATTTTTTTTGAATCTATGTAAATTGATGAAAACTATTCCCTAATTAATAGTTTTACGAAAAAATCACAAATATTGATGTGATTATAAAATAAATACGCATCACTTTATAATTAGTAGAATCATATGCCTCATGAAAGAAAAAAATTATAATGATATGTAAATATAATAATATTATATATAATAATCATAAATTTATTTCATTAGTATCTTATACACCTGTAGATAAACTGTGTGTTGAATATGTCGTATATATTATAGAAATAAAAGTGAAACTAGAAATACCCTTACCTTACATATAATTTCATTCATATGTATTTGAACCTCTTATATAATAAATATAAACTTATTACAAATCATTAAAAAACAATATTCATATATATAATACCATATATGAATCATATATGACATTATATTGCCTATTTATTAATAGATCCATGTTATTGAAAGCATATGAGTAATAATTTCTTTGTTTATCGTACGTGTTCTGACTTGTTATTCTTGATACTCTAACATAGATAATGATTTAATATTATATAGAATGAAAAACATTATATAAATATAATATATATTCATTATATATGTATTAATGGTGATTTACAATTGTGAGAGATAGAAAATGAAATACATTGTTCATGGAGTGTGTAATATTTTGTATTCCTGGACTCTATTTTCATTTTATTGTCAGGAAAAAAGAAATAAATTTTTATTTTATATTATCATTAAAAAATAATTTTCATTTCATATGTGACATATATATTCATATTACTATTCCCCATTACCATCCATGTAAAATATAAGTGAATAATAATTCATATCACATAATGGAGATGTTAAGCTATACATACGCATAAGAGACATTATTGTTTTACTAAAATAGTAGATAGATGATAAAAAGTTAAAAATGATATTATCAATAAATATTTATAATTGTATCATAATTATCATAAAAAATATTAAACCCATCAAAATTATAACTCATAAAAGTTTATGATGAAAAATTTATTGTATCCCTACGTGGAGATGGTAATCCAGATGTATGCACGATTGATGCTTCAATTTTATATTTTATGGAAAAGGGGATGTTTAATGGTGTATTAATAATATTAAAAAAAATTTATAATATTATGTACTATGATGTAATTTTTAGGGTATATATCATGGACTCAGAGATTGTATAGAATAGTTGAAAATAAGAATGATCTGTTTGATATATTATCTCTTCTTCGGAATGGCTATTTTATATCTCCTCTAAAAGACAATAGAGTTGGTAATTTTGGAATAAAATAACATATATAATACATCTAGGAATTATTATAAGAGAACTTTTCATGATTTAGTAGATCTATAAGGCTTAATGTGGTGTAAATAAGTGACGGAGTTGGTTCCCTTTTATAATTGTAGTAAGGGGTACTTTTAGAATATCAAAAAATATTAAATTATAAGAAATTCAATAACAGTAAAAATACATCCAAAAGTTCATAAATCAAAATATATGATGATATAATTTTTTAATCACATAAACTAGTAAATTTTAAATATGTTTTATGTAGTATTAAACCAAACAATGATGACTAAATATTCATTAACATATTTCAATTTTAGCTATGATAAAGAAGTTATTAATGCTAAGTAAATGTAATATTTACATATAAAGTGTCAATTTGATCATTAATGTTCAATTTATGAATTTTTGTACCATATATAATACCATTTTCATTATTTAATATTTCTATGTCTCTTAAATAATTAAATAAATTATTACATTCATGAAATATTATTAGTGCCAATTTTGACCCAATTTATTATTTATCTTTTTAAATAAATTGTAACAACACGAATATATCCATACCAACTCTATTAATATATTAATTACATGTGAAATTCAACAATATAATATTTTTATGAAATTAATTATTTCAAAATATGTATAATTTAAAATTTTTAGTATAATTTATTAGATATATCTATTAATTAAACAATTAGCATATCACTATTATATTATCCTTTAAGGTAATTATTTATTTCCTAAATATTAAAAAAATTACTATAATAATGAAATACAAAATCATATTCCAAATGTAAATTTATAGTAATATATAACTTCTTCAAAATCATATTTTAAATAATGATATAGTTATTGAAATTTTGTGTATTACATATTTAACTTTACTTTAAATAAAATATAATAAATGAATTACTTTCCACTAAGAAGCATATAAAGTTTATAATTTCAGAATAAGTACTTTTTTGTAGAAAAAAACTCATCAAATGAAATACGAACATGTTTTGGGTAATTTTATTATATTTTTAATGTTATTTTTACACTTAATTACCTGATTTACCATTTATTATTTTAATAAAAACTAATAATGATACTATTCATAATGAAAAAAATATAAGAAATCTATTTAAAAAATTTATAACCACTATTTCTAAATATGGAATCAATTTTTATAAATAAAAAACATTGAATATTCACTAATTAATTTAAAATTAATCCCATTGATGGGGTGAGAAAACTCCTTATTAGAGTTAAAACATTCAAAATATTGAAACATTTTTATATCTTAATTCTATTTAAATTAATGAAAATGACCAAAATTATAGAAAATTAGAACACAATAATCTAATTATACTTTAAAAACAATCCTAAATATCACTTTTCATTCATAAATATTTTTATAAGAAAAGTTATTTTCTTTAAAGTTTTGTATTTTTTAACTATTCATCCAAGCATAAAACATATCGAAAAACTAAGAAACAATTAATTGAATGTAAATTTTTTTACCATATTTTAAAATAATTTATTTATTTTATAATATAAATAATATAATATTTTCATAATTTTTATTTACAATTATTTCTCTATTTAAATTCTGTAAAATTACACTTTTCAAAAATATTGGGTTTCAAGTATAAAATTATGTTTGTTCTTGTCTTATGCATATTAAATCTATTAAATGGATATAAAAATTAATTTATTCAATACATATCATATATATTTCCTTAATATATTAATTATAATAAATATTTTAATTTATTATCATATAATGGCATTTATAGTATAATGTAAAAATACTTTCTTTATATTCAATTTGTATATATTTTTATTTAAAATTACATTTTTAGAAATGATTTCATCTTATAAACCATATATTTTCATAAGTTTGTTAATAATATTCATAACTAATATTTTAATGACTATGTTTAATCTTATTACATTTAATACTAATATTTCAATAATATAATCTTGTTCAGTAAAACACAGTAATGCGTGTAACACAAGCTATTAGAAGAAATCGACATTGTGTGTAACAGAATACAATAAAATTATTGTTTATACATCATGATTATCTAAGTGTTTTTTGTATTGAAAACATGATTTGGTGTTTCATATAATGAAATATTACATGCTTCATTCATATAACACATGTTATTTTAAGTATTGTGTTAAATGAAATCTATAGAAATGATTAAATTAACTCAAATAGAAAATATTTCAAAATATTTTGGGGTGATACATTAGATGTTATAGATGGTAAATGATTGGAGGGTTACTTCACCCTTTTATAGAAAACTCCATTCCATTGAAGGATCCTCTTATATGGTCTTGGTGATTTGTTTCTGGGATAGAACCTCTATACAGCCTACTTATATGCCTCACATATAGAGAATATGGTCCCCGATATGGGATAAAAATGGAGACCTTATATTTTCAGTCTCCTAAAATAAGAAATACTAATTTAAATTGAGTGGGAGGTTTAGGAATGAATTCCACCATCCTTATGGGTTGGGGATTCTTTAATTCAATTATTATTATGACTCATGAAATTTTTTTCAGCCCTGACGGGAAATTGGGTGTTAAAAATGCCCATAATCTAGCGAGTTATTGCAGATCCTGTACTACGGTGAAAGATACTATTTTACTCACTCTATAGATCTCTTGAAGATTTTTTAAAGCCCGATGCAGGTGAAATTCATGATATACAAGAAACAGTATTTCTTATGATAAGATTATATGTTTTTTATGACTGGCTTCACATAGGTAATAAGCTGGCTAAATGTTCAAAGTTTCCTAGATTAGTAGTCTTTTGATAGAATTATCTCTTGGGTTGTACCAATTTTGTGACTTTGTCATGTTGGATTCTTATTGAGTATGTCTCCTCTTCTAAGAATGGGTTATAATTAATATCCTCCTTGGAATTATGACATTAAATGATGTAATTTCCATTGGCTTATACTAAATAGGGCGTGAAGTGAAATGAAACAATCCATATTAACCTCGTCCCAAGATATGAACACTATATAGGGAATCAAAAATTAGATGACACATATTATGAAACGCATTGACTTTAGTCGATTGAAGATAATTTAGTCACTTAACTGGTCATAGACGTTGTGTAGATGAAATAGATCCAATGTTGATTTGATTTCAATTATCATACAATATTTTAACATGGTCTACATACCCATTGTAAGGAAATTATTTTTCGATCATGTGGTGAAGATATGTGTAGATTTCAATATGGATGTTATGTGTTAATTATTCTGGAAATGCCTCTAGAATTTCGAACTAAGAAGTGATTAAGGGCCAATACATAATGGGTATGTTAGCCCTAGCCAATCGTTATCTCATGAGAAACATATGTTTTTGTTCATCAGCAATAGACTCCTCTAAATTGTCTTCCCAATATAGGTTCCTCTTGACTTTCTTATATTACGTAGCTAGTCTAGGGGGGATTTGTTTGTTTGGGAACTGTACCAGGGTTTTATAGAGGATGAGTATTCCCCCAAGCCATCTTATATTTGAGAAATGATGTCCATTATCATTATTATAGAATATAATATGTCTGGAACCATATATCTGTTAAGTCAAAAGTCTTCTTTTGGCTTTTACATCATGTTTTGGAAATCACAAATATATTCTGTCATGATTTGAAAATCTCAAATGTATTCTATCATATGTTTGTAAATAACAAGTTGTGTCTATCGTATCGTACGATGACTGATCGTACCGACCAAAACGTATCGTACTGACTCTGTCAAACGTATCGTACTGACTCTGTCAAACGTATCGTACTGACTCTGTCAAACGTATCGTACTGACTCTGTCGATCGTATCGTACTGACTGTTATTCAGATGATTATTTTTTGTTTTGGTACTTTGTTAAAAAAACTCTCTCTGCATATGAATCGTACTCATGTTTTACATTTTCTATATCTCTTATCCTAACAAAACGATGTCGTTGAGTTAGTTATATACTAATCAAAACGATGTCGTGTTTTCTGTTTCAATATGACCGTTGGAGGCAATATGACCGTTGGAACCCGAGGCCTATAAATAGGAGGTCATTTGAAGCTGAGAAAAAAAACGATGAGCAAACTGATGAACGAAGAGATTATGTGAACTACGAAGATTCTAGAGAGAGACGCTGTGACTTCTCTCATCAGCCTTGTGCGTCCGATCATCGTATCGAGGGCTTTCAAGTAATTGAAAGACAGAGGTGCCGATTACCTGCAAAATCGAGGGCTGCCGGGGATAGGCAGACAGACGAGCCGATCATCGTATCGAGGGCTGCCGGGGATAGGCAGACAGACGAGCCGATCATCGTATCGAGGGCTGCCGGGGATAGGCAGACGGACGTGCCGATCATCGTATCGAGGGCTCATCAAGGTGTTGGTGAGACAGACCTTTTTATCCTAGGTGAAAGGATAACCCTTCTCTTTGGGTTAAAAGAATTGTATTACTTTTACATTTCCGCTGTTTGTATTAGAAAGGAATTGTATTGTTTCCTTTCTTCTTTTACATATTCAATTGTAATTGTTTCAATTACAATCATTCTTTTACATATTGTATCAATTGGTTCTATACGCTTTTAAAGGTAGAACCATTCATTTTTGTATTACTCTGATTATTGTGTTCACCTTGAATACAATTGTTTTACTTTACAATAGTATTACAATACATCATACCTTTTACATTCAATACAATTGTGGGTGTTTGTATTTGTATTAGTTTAAGATCTTTTAAACTAATCTCTTTGTTTCTAAAACTCAAAGGTTTTTAAACCTACAATTCACCCCCCCTCTTGTATTGTTCCATCTAATAGACTTTTATATCAACTATTCGATCCAACAATTGGTATCAGAGGAGGTTTTCCACTGATTTGTATTATTAGCTTTATTTCTTATTATTTTTTTTAAATACTTACTACACTAACGTGTGGAGTGGAAAAGTTGTTTTTGTTATTAGATGGCAGGAATGAATATCGGATCAATTGATAATCTGAATCCTTCTAGACCACCAATCTTTGATGGGAATGATTATGAGTATTGGAGAGATCGCATGAAGACTTTCGTCATCAATACTGGTGTAGACAATTTTATTATGCTTACTGGGGGTTACAAAATTCCTGACAAGGAAGTTAGTACTTTCACCAATCAAGAGAAGCAAGAATATCAACTGAATTACAAGGTACGCAATACTTTATTATGCTCTATGACCAGGAATATATATAGTCAGATATCTTCATGTGAAGCAGCCAACTGTATTTGGAAGAAATTAGAAGTCACTCATTTTGGTACATCCAAGGTTATTGAAACAAGGAGAGCAATGCTTCGAGCAGAGTATCATGGTTTTGTTTTTCCTTATGGAGAGCCAGTTTGCAAAGTGCAACAAAGGTTTATGACAATTGTCAACAGCTTACAATCAATGGGAGAAAAAGGTCTTGATGATGAAGCTCTTGTTGATAAGATTATAGATATTATGCCAAATGAATGGGAGTCGAAAAGAACAGATATTGATGAAAATAGAAAAGTTTCCCAGATTACTCTTGATGAACTCTTTGGAACTCTTCTACAACATGAGACAAGAATGAAAAGAGATGCTGATTTCAATAAGAAGAAGAATGGGAATGGAAGTGTAGCTTTTGCTTCTAAAGCTAAAACACCTGAAAGGGTTACAAGGTCTAAATCCAAGAAAGTTGTTGTTTCTGATTCAAGTGATTGTAATCTTTCAGACAATGAGTTAGCTAATCTTGCTCGAAGGATGAACAAGATTGTGGGAAAGAAAGATTTTCAATATAGATTCAAAAAGAAAGACAGGAAAGACAGGAAAGATTCAGAGGTAACTTGTTATGAATGCAAGAAAGCAGGACATATAAGGCCTGATTGTCCATTACTAAAGAGGAAAGATAGAAAGGAGAAACATTCTGAAAGAAACAAGAAAAGGTTTTATAAGACAAAGAAGGTCTTGAAAGCAAATGATACGTGGAGTGCAAGTGGAGGTGATTCCTCAGATGATTCTTCAGAATATGAGACGTCAGGACAAAGGAATATTGGACTTCTAGCCAGACTACCAATTGAAGATCATTGTCTCATGGCTAAGGTACATAGTGCTGAAGCTGTTACAAATGTCTCTTTAAATGCAAATTGTGTTGATAATAGATATTATGAATCTTCAAATGATGAACCCTCATCATCAGAAGATGATACTTTACCTTCTTTTGAAGAAGTCTCTAGATTTGCTAAGTTACTTGAGAATGAAAATTCTAAACTCAAAAAAAGATTTGAAAAAGCGAATTCTAGAATTTCTATCTTGACAAAAGAAGTTTCAGATCTTTCTAAAGATCTTGATGGGAAAACTTCTGATTTTGAAAGTATTTTGAAAACCCTTGAGAAAGTCAAATCTGAAAAGGATAAACTTTCTAAGGATCTTGAAACTGCTATTTCAAAGAAAAACATTTTAGAGTCTAACTCTAGTTCAAATTCAAATGTTTTAGAAAACAAGAATTTGGTTTTAAAACTAAAGTCAGAGATTTTATCCTTGAAAAAGTGTTTGTCAAACTTTACTCATGGAAAAGAAAACTTTGATAGGATGTATTCTCAAATTAGACCATTGAGAAATCGTTCTGGTCTTGGTTATACTTATTCCAAACCTGTTTTTAGTAATAACTATTTTGTTCCTCAAAAAACCATTTTCTGTTCCAAGTGTCAATGTGGTGGACATTGGAGAAGAGATTGTTCTCTTAACAAAACTCAATCCTTAGGATTTCATAAAGCTCATTTTGCAAAACAAATGTGGATTCCTAAAATTCTTTTATCTAATCCTTCTGGATCCAAACAAGTTTGGATTCCGAAAATCTAATTGTTTCTTTTTCAGGAAAATCAGAAGTGTACCAATAAGAACATTTGGTACATGGATAGTGGTTGTTCTCGACATATGACTGGAAACAAAGATTTCTTTGAAAAGGTTATCAAAACAAAAGGTGGAAGAGTTACCTTCGGAGATAATGCTCAAGGAAAGATTGTTGGTATAGGTAATATCATTTTTCTTGGAAAAGTTCTTATTTCAAATGTTTTGTTTGTTAAAGGTCTTAGGCACAATCTCATCAGCATAAGTCAATTATGTGATGAAGGTTACCTTGTGAATTTTAGAGATGATAAGTGTCTAGTTCACAATTCCAAGGATGAATTCATTCTATCTGCCCATAGGCAAGAGAATGTTTACACTATTAACTTAGAAGACCTTAGGAACCAAAACTTACCTTGCTTAAGTGTAATAGAAGACCAATCGTGGCTATGGCATAGGAGACTAGGACACTGTAATTTGAGAAACCTAAGAAAACTCTCAAAGAAAGGACTTGTAAAAGGGTTACCGGATCTTAGATATGATTCTTCAAAAGTTTGTGATCCTTGTCAATTTGGCAAGCAACATAAAACTAGCTTTAAATCAATTAATGAAGTTTCAACTTCTAATGCATTACAACTTGTGCATATGGATCTGTTCGGTCCTTCACAAACTGGAAGCATTGGTGGCAAATACTATGTATTTGTTTTAGTTGATGACTTTACTAGATTTACATGGGTCTACTTTCTCACAAAGAAATCTGAAGCCTTTTCCTATTTTAAAACTTTTAGAGCCCAAGTTAAAAATGAGAAAAACCTACCATTGATAACTATTCATAGTGATCATGGTGGTGAATTTCAAAACTCAGTTTTTGAAACCTTTTGTAGTAAGAAAGGTATTACTCACAATTTCTCAGCTCCAAGATCTCCTCAGCAAAATGGTGTTGTTGAAAGAAGAAATCGTATTCTTCAGGAAATGACTCGAACCATGTTGAGTGAATACTCAATTGCTAAGCACTTTTGGGCTGAAGCTGTTAGTACCGCCTGTTATACTATAAATCGTGTTTTAACTAGACCATTTCTTAATAAAACTCCTTACGAGTTATGGACTGGCCGAAAACCTAAAGTTTCTTACTTCAAAGTTTTTGGATGCAAAGTATTCATTCTGAATACAAAAGATAATCTACACAAATTTGCACCAAAATCTGATGAAGGAATCTTTCTAGGCTATTCCACAACCTCTAAGGCTTATAGAGTTTTCAATAAAAACACTTGTACTGTTGAAGAAACAGTACATGTAAAATTCGATGAAACTAACCCTTTTGTTTTCAACCAACCCAATCCTACATCCTCGGATGTGTTTTCTAAAAATGTTTATCAACCTATAGTAGGAGAACATTCTGATAGGGAAAATGTTCAAGAAATTATTCCTGAAACATTTACCACAGAAGATTTTCTACCATATGTTGAAGAACAGGTTTTACAAAACCCAAATCAATTGTTTCTTAGGAGTCATCCCAGTGATAACATCATTGGTGATATAAATCAACCTGTAAGGACCAGAAATTCCTTAAGAAATGAAATAGAACATCTTGCTTTTCTTTCCCAATTTGAACCTAAAAGTCCAAGTGAGGCCTTAGGTGATGATGATTGGATTAAAGCAATGCAGGATGAACTAAATGAATTTGAAAGGAATCAAGTCTGGACTTTAGTTGAGAGACCTAAAGAAACAACTGTAATTGGTGTAAAATGGGTTTTCAGAAACAAGTGTGATGAAAATGGAATCATTGTAAGAAATAAAGCAAGACTTGTTGCTAAAGGCTATAATCAACAAGAGGGAATAGACTATGAAGAAACATATGCTCCTGTAGCTAGACTAGAATCTATCCGTATTCTATTAGCCTTCGCAGCATACTTTAATTTCAAACTATTTCAAATGGATGTCAAATGTGCTTTTTTAAATGGTTTTGTTCAAGAAGAAGTTTTTGTCGAACAACCTCCTGGTTTTCAAGACCCAAAACATCCTGATCATGTTTTTAAACTTACCAAGGCTCTATATGGTCTTAAACAAGCCCCTAGAGCATGGTATGATAGACTTACAGGATTTCTTTTACAAAACAATTATACAAAAGGTACAGCAGATCCAACTCTTTTTATCAAAATGGAAAACAAAAATGTTTTGGTTGTCCAAATCTATGTTGATGACATCATATTTGGATCAACTCAGAAATCTTTAACCGAGTCTTTTGCTAAATTAATGAAATCTGAGTTTGAAATGAGTATGATGGGTGAGTTAACATTCTTTTTAGGTTTTCAAATTTCTCAAAAACCAGAAGGAACTTATATATCCCAACATAAGTATATTAAAGACTTACTCAAAAAGTATGGATTTGACAAAACTAAAAGTATTAGCACTCCAAT
Source organism: Viscum album (assembly GCA_963277665.1). NCBI lineage: Eukaryota > Viridiplantae > Streptophyta > Magnoliopsida > Santalales > Viscaceae > Viscum > Viscum album. The sequence goes on along the minus strand of OY728137.1, from coordinate 1,078,111,880 downwards.
TAGTACCTCAAATACTCTTGATCTTGATGAAACTGGAAAACCAGTAGATCAAACAATTTTTAGAGGTATGATAGGGAGTTTGCTATACTTGACAGCTAGTCGACCTGACTTAATGTTTTCTGTATGCTTATGTGCAAGATTTCAATCTAATCCAAAAGAGTCTCACTTAAAAGCCGTAAAGAGAATCTTTCGGTATTTAAAAGACACTATGGATTTAGGTCTTTTCTACTCTTCTGGAAATGATTTTGTTTTAAAAAGTTTTTCAGATGCTGACTTTGGTGGTTGTAGAATGGATAGAAAAAGTACATCTGGAACATGTCATTTCTTAGGAGATTCTTTGGTTTCTTGGTCCTGCAAGAAACAACACTCTGTAGCACTCTCCACTGCTGAAGCTGAATATGTAGCAGCTGGAAGTTGTTGTGCTCAAGTATTGTGGATGCAGCACACACTCACTGACTATGGTTTGAGTTTCTCCAAAACTCAAATTCTTTGTGATAATACAAGTGCCATAGCTCTTAGTAAAAACCCAGCACATCACTCTCGTGCAAAACACATAGATGTTAGGCATCACTTTCTTAGGGATCACACACAAAAAGGAGATATTGTTTTACAATTCATCGGAACGCAAGAACAACTTGCTGATATTTTTACAAAATCTTTACCTTCCGATAGATTTGAATTTATAAAACAGAAGCTAGGAATGATTACATTAAAATAATCATTCATATCTACTTCCTGTTTTACATCTCTCCTAATAATAAGAAACTCCTCGTAGAAAGGGGGAGGACATTTCTTTATGTCTTTATGTTTCTGATATTTAACTATTTCAATTTTTCTGTTTATCGTATTGACTATTTCAATTTTTCTGTTTATCGTATTGACTATTTCAATTTTTCTGTTTATCGTATTGACTATTTCAATTTTTCTGTTTATCGTATTGACTATTTCAATTTTTCTGTTTATCGTATTGACTATTTCAATTTTTTTTCTGTTTATCGTATTGAAATTCTTTTCCATCGTACCATTCAAATTTTATTTGAATCGACCGATGATGGTATTGAAATTCTTTTCCATCGTACCATTCAAATTTTATTTGAATCGACCGATGATGGTATTGAAATTCTTTTCCATCGTACCATTCAAATTTTATTTGAATCGACCGATGATGGTATTGAAATTCTTTTCCATCGTACCATTCAATTTTTTTTTGAATCGACCGATGATGGTATTGAAATTCTTTTCCATCGTACCATTCAAATTTTTTTTGAATCGACCGATGATGGTATTGAAATTCTTTTCCATCGTATCATTCAATAATTTTTGAATCGACCGATGATAGTATTGAGATTGTTTTCCATCGTAATGTCACCAAAACTAGCAATCACCTTACGATCTTCGACAGGTATTCTTTTTCATTTTTTTTTATTATTCTTTTATTTCTAACCGTTGATCTGCTTTTCTTTAATCCTGACCGTAGAAGATCAACCGTCATATCTTTTTGCCTATAAATACCCCCCTCCCCTCCCCAAACCCACATCGTTTGTCCAAGGATTTGAGGCGAAGCTCTGTTCAACCGGCTATAATCAATCGTACGATCTTCTCAATCGGCATCATCTTTATGTCTCAATCTTCTGCCAACACTCCCGCTGATATGTCTTCAAAGACCTTTACTGAGAAAGACTTTCACAGAGAAAGGTTAGTATCCCGAGAATTCTTTGATACGTACGATTCCACGATCAAGAGGATTATTTTGTTTCAAGGATGGGAACATCTATGTGTGGAAAAGCCTGATACTCAAGATCCAGTTCTGTTTGATGAAGTGTGTCAATTCTACAAAACCGTTTCTTTTGACAAGGATATGAATATTAACTTCGCTGTGTACGATAGGAAGTTATCTATGTCTGTGAAACAAGCGGCGCATTTTCTAAATGTTTCTATAGAAGGTGATGCATTCTGCCCATCTCACAAACTTCCAGAGGAAGTTGGTACTTTCAATAGAGAAAATGCTGAAAAGTCTTTGTTTGTTGTTAATGAGGGAAAGAGGAAAGTTTATCATCTTTCACCAGACAATAGGTTTGTCACTCTATGGATGAAAGGTTTCCTTGTTCCAAGGAAAGGGGATAGAGAAACCCTTAAAGTCTCTGATGTCTTTATGCTTGACTACCTTGTGAATATGAGAAAGGTAAATCTCATGGGATATATCTTTGAAACAATCAAGAATGTCAAGAAAGGAGGGATTAAATCCCAGATAATAATGTATCCGGCCATCCTCACAAAATTCATTCTTGAGAGTATGAAGTTCTGTAATATTCCTTTGAAAGGAAAACCTATGGATTTGTGGCCGTCTTTCATTAATAAGAGTACGATGAAGAAGCTGAATGTTTGTTTTGATTCGAATTCAAAACTTTTTGTCAGAGATGAAGAAGCTGATTTGCCTGAAAATCAATCGGCACCTATGCCTGCCAAGGACAATCAATCGGCCGGTGTTACTCGAAAGTCTGATCCGCAGACTAGTTCAAAGCCAAAGAAGAAGCCGAAGTACAGCAAAGAAGTTGTTGCAAAGTGGAGAAAGGACAAGGAACAGAGAAAAGAGGGTGATCCGAAGTTTGGACTTGACCCTGCTGAGGCCTTTGCAGAAAGGATAAGGGTAGAAGAAACCCTTCAAGCTGAAAAGAAAAAGAAGTCTCTTTTGAAAAGGAAGGCTCAGGACTTTGATATTTCTAAAGTCTTGAAAGCAGTTGAAGATGCTAGTGCTCAACTAACCGTGGAAGTCCATCAAGAGCCTATCGTACAGAGTTTTCCTGAGAAAGAGAAAGGGAAACAAGTGATGGAAGAAGTGGAAGAAGAAGAGGATTTTCTTTTAGAATATCTTCAAAGTTCAAAGAAGAGTAAAGAGGAATCACTTCAAAAGCTGAGCGAAGGAGTTCAACAAACTCCTCACGCCGATCAGGAAAGGTCACCGAACAGGATGTCATCTAAAGAAAAGGAAGATACTCAATCTTCTCAGACTGATAAAATTGTTGTCATCAGTGATAGAGTAGAAGAAGAAAGAAAGCAGAAAGTAAAGGCAAAAGGGAAACAGCCTGTTGTTGAATCGAGCAGATCGTATCAACTAGCATCGTACGATGATGATACTGATTCAGAGAATACAATCTCTCTCAAGAAGAGTGATTACATTGTTCATGTTTTGAGGAGAATGGAGAAAACAATTCCTTATTTCCCGAGGCTGGAAGGAAAGATTGATTTTATCACTGAAAATCAGAGAAAGAAGTTTGGATCTGTGAAAGAGTTGAGGAAGAAAGTTTTATCTGTTGAAGCCGATTTAAAAGTTCTTTCAGAAAGCTCAGCTGTTCATAAGAAGGCATGTAATAAGATGACTAAGTGGTCGTACAAAACAGAGAGCTCAATCAATGACCATGAGATTGCTATTGAAGACATAAGAAGGTTATCAAAAGATCTTGCAATCGCTTTCAACAAGCTTGATAAAGAAACAGTTGAAAGGCTGAATCTTTTATCCTCTCAAAGAGCCGATGTCCCTTCAGTGAAAGACTTGCAAGAAAGAATGAATGCTTTCCAATCTGATTTTTCGAAGGTTTCATCTTTCAAAGATGAAATGGTTTTACTGAAGAAACAAAATTCTGAGTTGGCCAAGGATAACAAGACTCTGCAAAGCAGAATTGATACTCTTGAAGAGGTAATCAGAGTCCAGGAGGAAACCATCAGAAATCAAGATCAGATTTTTGCGGATCAACAAGAGCTCCTCAAAACTCAAGGTGAATCAATTTCTGAAGACAAGAAGGAGATCAAGAAGATGAAAGCTGTGCTTCATGAGCTTATAAAGAAAGAGAAGGAAAGAGGAAAATGATTGTTGTATTTGTTTCTTTTGAAACTTGTTTGTGTTGTAATAACTCTTATAAACCTCTTTTATCCATTGTCTTGTATTACTTCACTAACTCTTTCAGACAATTCGAGGTTACTCCTTTCTTTTTGTAAATCACAAAGGGGGAGAATATTTACAAAGCAAAGATTGTTTTACAAAGGGGGAGAATGCAATACAATACTCTTAAGGAAAATCTATGAATACAATCCTTGGGAAAGTCAATACCTAAGGGGGAGTTAGTTGTATTCAATTTCTTATTCAGAAGAGTTTTCAATAACTCAGGGGGAGATAAGTATTTCTTGTTTCATTTAATTTGTGTGTTTGTGCTTTCCAAAAAGGGGGAGATTGTTAAGTCAAAAGTCTTCTTTTGGCTTTTACATCATGTTTTGGAAATCACAAATATATTCTGTCATGATTTGAAAATCTCAAATGTATTCTATCATATGTTTGTAAATAACAAGTTGTGTCTATCGTATCGTACGATGACTGATCGTACCGACCAAAACGTATCGTACTGACTCTGTCAAACGTATCGTACTGACTCTGTCAAACGTATCGTACTGACTCTGTCAAACGTATCGTACTGACTCTGTCGATCGTATCGTACTGACTGTTATTCAGATGATTATTTTTTGTTTTGGTACTTTGTTAAAAAAACTCTCTCTGCATATGAATCGTACTCATGTTTTACATTTTCTATATCTCTTATCCTAACAAAACGATGTCGTTGAGTTAGTTATATACTAATCAAAACGATGTCGTGTTTTCTGTTTCAATATGACCGTTGGAGGCAATAAGACCGTTGGAACCCGAGGCCTATAAATAGGAGGTCATTTGAAGCTGAGAAAAAAAAACGATGAGCAAACTGATGAACGAAGAGATTATGTGAACTACGAAGATTCTAGAGAGAGACGCTGTGACTTCTCTCATCAGCCTTGTGCGTCCGATCATCGTATCGAGGGCTTTCAAGTAATTGAAAGACAGAGGTGCCGATTACCTGCAAAATCGAGGGCTGCCGGGGATAGGCAGACAGACGAGCCGATCATCGTATCGAGGGCTGCCGGGGATAGGCAGACAGACGAGCCGATCATCGTATCGAGGGCTGCCGGGGATAGGCAGACGGACGTGCCGATCATCGTATCGAGGGCTCATCAAGGTGTTGGTGAGACAGACCTTTTTATCCTAGGTGAAAGGATAACCCTTCTCTTTGGGTTAAAAGAATTGTATTACTTTTACATTTCCGCTGTTTGTATTAGAAAGGAATTGTATTGTTTCCTTTCTTCTTTTACATATTCAATTGTAATTGTTTCAATTACAATCATTCTTTTACATATTGTATCAATTGGTTCTATACGCTTTTAAAGGTAGAACCATTCATTTTTGTATTACTCTGATTATTGTGTTCACCTTGAATACAATTGTTTTACTTTACAATAGTATTACAATACATCATACCTTTTACATTCAATACAATTGTGGGTGTTTGTATTTGTATTAGTTTAAGATCTTTTAAACTAATCTCTTTGTTTCTAAAACTCAAAGGTTTTTAAACCTACAATTCACCCCCCCTCTTGTATTGTTCCATCTAATAGACTTTTATATCAACTATTCGATCCAACAATATCCATGTTCCTAATAATATGAGGGTGTTCTTGTATTTGACATGGCAAGGGGAGGACCTTATAATAGACATTAAATATCACTACAGGGTGAAACTTCACACAAGGTGTTGTCATGGAGATGAATACCATCATAGATCAATGTATAAATATAGTGAAACTTTATTCAGCAAATACCCTAGGAAGACCATTAGGGAGAACAACATAAAGGGAAGGATCTTATTTTTTTATATATTTTTCCCATGAGGAGGTATACCATGACACTCATCATCAGACACGATCTCATTATTGATCGGATGAGGTCCCTAAAGGATGACAGCATGGTATATGCTTTGTGGAGGACCACTAAAGATAATGGTAACAATGGTTTGGGGATGATCATCACAACTTCTACCATAACTTATTTATTTTGGAAATGTATTAGTAAGATCCCAACCCACATTGATAGATGATTGATGGCCTCAAGAACTCCATCAACCAAAAGAGTAAGGTTATGAGTCTCCTCTTTATCTTCTAATACCCTTTGATGTGAATTGTTCTTAGACGCTATTTTGCAGGAGATCAGGTCCACTTTCTGTATGTGATAACATTCATATACATGTGCCTATTTGACTCGATCCCATGATTGATTTAGGATATTCCTTCAATATTCTAGGATAATGGTTTGGATATATCCTTTTTTAGAGAGTCCACCGATGTGGAACAATGTCTCCATGTTGGAAAGAGTATTTGTGTCCAATGCTATTTTCCATTTATCAGGGAATATTGTCGAAAACCCTCCTGTTCAGAAGTAGAGATTAATGTCTACCCTAGAGTGACTTCCAAATTTTAGGGAAGAGTTTCACATCTTTAGGCAGTAGGGTTTCATGCATGAATCATTTCTTTTTATATATATGTGATTACATCATGGAAAGTACACATGATATGGTTTGGGATTCATGTATGACCCACCATCATTGACAAGATGTGTTTCGATATGTGTTTTCTCATAACAGGAATATATTACCATTAAAATGTCAAAGATATAATATGTGCATACTTCATTCTGTAATTTTCTGTGCTCAAATATTGAATGTCCTCTTGTTCGGGTAAAAAGATCTGATTATACTCCCAACTTACAACTAGGAAAACCTGACTTCTATCTCCAATTTTCACCATATTTTCATGGATGTTATGATATTAATTATCATGAATTTTGGTCTGGTCATTAGTTTCCCTCAAAGTAGACTGATGGGATATATATGAATGTGTAGAAATTTGAATATTCTTGTTGATTGTCTCTATATTTTTTTGACAGACTTGATATTCATCCGCAATAATTTGCATCTTCTCATTGATTTTGGATTTATTTGATAGATCCGATTGATATTTTTGAGAAATAATTTCCATCATTTCATAGTAGATTGAATAAGCATTTATCTAGTAGGATTCATGGGTTTTTTTAGGAATTTATATATTCTCATTTACCACCATATTACTAGGAATGAATTCGTATGAATTTGAAGGGATATACATCTACCTATCAAGATCTACTACATTTCCATAGCGGGGTTGATTTGAAAAAGAAATAATTTTTATATGCTCCTGGTTTTCCTAAAATTTGACAAACAAATTTCATAATAGTGAGCTGGAATATATGTATGCTCATAGGTTGACAAAATATTAATATGGAAGGATTATTCAAAAAAAAGATAGGTTCTATTTCTAATTAAGTGAACATCGCTATTTTTGGGCCTACTTGGGGACCTTGGTTGATCTATCATTAGTTGGGTCCCATAGGGAAATATCCTCTATATGGTGAGGATACATGGCCCCATGTAATTGATGACGATGATTACTGGAAGGTTCCCTTGAGAAGAACCACTATGTTTTTTGGTTGATGTTTTTGGTGACCCCTTCATTAGTCTCCCCATGTTAAAGGTGGAAATATTTATTATGATCCTGGGATTATCTCTTGAAATATGATGATATAGATATCTAGGTCGCCTATTTATAGACCACCATTCTTGTTTGGTGGAAAGCTAAAGGGGATTCATGGAATATAGGGTACATCAGACCACATTCTTGGGTTGAGAGAGTAACATTTGGGTGGTACTCTCTGTCCAATTCATTTGGAAACTAACATTTAAGACACTATATGTGTGATGGAATTCTATATTTTGTGGAGGAATCATCATGCATGCTATCCTATGCATGTGTCCTCAAAAGTTCGGGAGACAACATTGGTTTGAATAGAGTTCTGGTCAATAGTGCATGTAATATATATGAATGTACCAAAAAAACATTTCAATGTAACATCTCATGACCAAAAGTTTATTTAATATTCTCTATTTCCCTATTTCATTTTGGATTAGATAATTTTCAGACATGGGTTAACACCACCACTTTGGATAAGGATTCACATCGGGTAATCTAATTTTATTCTCATGAAGAATCCTGGTTCCTCGTGATTTATTATAGTTGATTAAATTACATTTGATCACTCATTTCAGTTAAATCATCATCAAATAGTCTACAATGGGTTTTCATCATGGAGTCAGGAACACTCAACTATTATCTTATCCATCGTGACTCATGGACCTACCTTCCAAAGGTTTTCATTCACTTAGAAACATGGACAAAAAAACAAATGAACAAGCATTGTTCATGAGTATGGTATTTTTTTTCTCATCACACCTTTTTTTGGGGAACAATTTCATAATTTGGGACTCTATTATATAGTTAATATTTTTTCACAAGTCCTTTTTTCTTTCAATGTATGTATATATAGATGACATTTAATTAATCATCAATTACAAACACATGTTGGTCCAAAAACATCTTTATGTATATGAGGTTATCCATTGATATGGATATCTATATTCATCTATGGTTATCAATCAATGATACTATTTTCGTACATGTATGAGAGATTATTTGGTAATTCATTTGGAAAATTCATGTTTTATTTCATCTGGTTATGAAATAAATAGTTTACATTTAACTATTCTATATAAGTCGTTTTAATGGCTGGATCGAGACCATAAGATGGGATTCATACATATCCTTTTTAGAGGAATCAGAACTCAAATATCTCAGTCCCATGTAATAAGACACATCTCCATTTATGTTCTAGTGACAAAGAACAACCCATGTATCTTGACATCATAGGAAAATGTGATCCAATTGAATGTTTTCTAGTCAATGTTTGGTGTGGAAATAACCAAGGTGTCTTGAGGTACATTGTGGTTATATGGTCCCCCATGTGGATATGACCCTATAGGTAATGTGTCTGGAAGAACATTAAAGGGAATTTAGGTATTTGGTCTGGAACACTATGTGGCTTCATGTGTATTCAATATAGTTTTTAATCAAATGAATCATTGTTTTTTAGGTTTCGGGATTACACCAATAGAGGAGGCCCATTTTAGGGGATATGAGTAGGTATTACACCTATAATGAGTTCAATACGGAGAGTCATCATTAATAGTGTAGCTTATTATGGTGGAGGCATGGGTTATGGGATTATACTATACCAGAAGCTCATGTTAATAGAATGGTGATTTTTATTTGGTCATACCCATATTAGGATGACCATGGAGTATGACTAGGACTTCTAAAATATTAGAGCCCCATTGATCATGATTGGGGATTTAAATATATAGGTATTTAATAGAGAAAGAATAGGGATTATACTACATAGGATACCCATGGGGCATGATTGGGGATAATACAATATAAGATGAAAATGGATCGCGAATTGGGCCTTATAACAAATAGGAGGACCATGGTGTTTTTAGGATCATGCAGATGTCTTGATTGTAGGAAACTGCTACTACCATTTGAGTCATGCATGGGGTGGGAATCAAAGGGTAGTAGTGGATCTAAATATAAAAAAAATAATTATTAATACATTGGTGGAGTGATACTGGATTCCTATGTGTGTGAGATATAGGTATTTGAATATCATTTTATCCTCTATTAGTTTGGGAGCCATGATAGTGACATCATGTGACCAATAAAGCGATGTCTTAGGCTAGAAAAAATTACCAATAGTTCCACCTTATGTATGAAAGGAAAGGGTAATTCCTTAAGTGGGATGTCTTAATGGTCCTTAGGGAGGAGATAAATCTCTAGTAGTGGCACTCCTAGAATGGAAATTATTGTGTTTCACCTGAATCTATAGAATATAGAGATTCAATGAGAACCTCCAATGACATATCAATCATTACCATTGGAATTTAAACATGAATACAATTTTATGGACCCCTTTTTTAGTATGGTACACACATGAATAAATTTAAGACAAGTTTTTTGACATTAGAGGAGAATAGGTAGTTCCAGATAATATTATACTATATGTTAGGAGGATTTGGAAGTGTCCTTAGTCTAATGCATTTGGATTGGTTCATAGAGGGGCCAACATGGGGCCTGATGATATGAAGGAAGTGCGTGATTGGAGGAGGTGTGCTAAAAACACACGGAGGATCCATTCCATGTAACATGTTCTTATATGGGACAAGGTTCCCTCAAAATTCTATCTTGTTATGTGAGTGTGGGTACTCTCCATGTAGCACTATTCTATGAAGACCTGGGGTTTTCCTAAGAAGTATTATTTTATAGAGGGCTATGTTCCTCCCATGTTGCTCATTTCTATATGGGATCAAGTTCATCCAAAATACTATTTTGCTACAAGGGGTTGGGTTTCATACCCATAGTATTTTTCAATGCCAGGGCACCAGGACATAAAGGGTCCATCAATTTACACCTTAGGGAATGTTTTCCCCTTAGGGACACTATGTTTGTGGAAAGAGATAATATTTTTATTTTCTCCTTAATTTTATATGGTGGGTTTACCTACTAGGACTCTATGGATCTCCTCCAAATCATCTACAAGGATATGATTTTTTCATCTCTTCCAAATAGATCATATTAGATCGTGGATCTTCAGTCCTTTGTTAAATTTCCCTTGGTAAATTTTACAGAGGAATATGGGGACATGATACTAAGATGGTTTTTTCATCTACGGAGTGACATGGTTCTTCTTTTTCAGGATCCTATGAAAGACGCCTCAAAAAACAAATGATTTTGTTCAAGAGGGTAGTAATTTATTGGGGAATTAATCACCATACAAACCCACAAATGAAATCATTTTGTACATAGGGTCTGGGAAATCCGTCTTACATCATGATCTATTTCATTTATAGGGGTGATCATTCATGGGGATGGTCGTACAAAAGGTAGTAATTAGCAGGGGTAAAAATTACCATCCATCCGTACATACTATTCTGTTTTCCTTTAGGAGAACAACTAGTCTCGACTCATCCCATGAATGATTTTTTTCACATGGTTCATTAAGAATTGGTGGAATTACATGTTATGCGGTAGTCTGCGAAGCGATTTTCACTTCTTATGACCAACCCGTCCTTCATGGCTTCACCCCCTCCCATTAAAGATTTTTTCAAAATCATTCTTTTGGGATTATTTCAAACCTTTTCCATATTCATGGAATTATATTATTCGTTTATGTAGAAATTTCAAGTCATAACAAAGAAAAAGTGGACAACCTATTAGAAATATAAGAAATAAATAACTATGGTAACCTCAACCATCCAACAATGATTTTTTTGGAAGAAAAATATTTCATCATACTGTGAAATGATGTAAAATAGTTTATCCACTTCTTCTTATTATTTCATATTCTAATTTATCACACAGTTAAATAATCAATATGATAATTTTTTTATAATGAGAATATATCTAAATCGCATGCTAATCATCCACTAATTATGATCTATTTTTTTTAGGTAGGTTAAACCATCTATTTGAAAAATTATGTAATGGTTTATTATAAATTAATATGGGAATTTAATATAGTATAATATACTATATTAAAAAGTATATAATGGTTTTTTGGATTGGTAATATAATTATTTATCATATTATTTAATAAATCACTCAATTACATTGAGACATTCTTATCACAAATATATTCTTTAATTTTTTTAACCAAAAGTATAATAAAATGAAATTATAACATTATAAAATTTATAAAAAATAATTTCATGTATCTTTTATGAACTATGAATAATAAAATTTCGTCGAATAATTAATAAAATCACCGATTTTACAAAATTAGTTCAAAACAATCGAGATTACTAAAACCCAATATCAGAAAAAAGTATTTCCTAATATACATATTGAGAATAATTATAAATGGTGTTCATAATTTTTTTAATATAAATATTTTTTTGAAATAGGTGATCAGTCCGGTAATTTATATTATTTTAGAGTTTAGGGTGTAATAAAATAAGAAAGATTTCAAGTTAAGGGGTTCATTAAACTTATTTTTACCCTATGAGATATATTTCTTATTAGACACCATGTTTTTATTGGATTATTTTTTATACCATCCATTTAATTTTTTTCATCATCATCTGATCATGATTAATAGAATATATTATTTTATTTGAAATCATACCATTTAAGTGGTTATTGAGAAAAAATATTTAAGGTTACAAGGGTTTGTGGGTATTCAACTATATTTTATGGTACTTCTAGGATATTATGCACCATTATTAAATCTTATATTGTGTATTGAAAGACGTATTCCCAATACATTGGAAATAACATCCTTGTTTTGATATTTTAAATTCTCTTTCAGGATATTCCACTCAAAATATTATAATTATTATGATACCATTACCACAAGGGTTCCTTTAGAATACAAATTTTCAAATGGTTCATTTAATTAAATAATACTCCATATTGAGAATTTTTATAAATTTTTATTTTAAACCCCTATTTTATTTATATTCTTAGGGTCACTCATAATGTTTTACTTGTACTACCTATGTTTATTTTTTTCATGGATCAATATTTTTCACTATAAAGGAAATAAAACATACATTTTCATCTTTTTCTAGGAACATCCCTTTTTTTCCATGACAATATTCATTGGATGGTTTTATCAGTGTCCTTTTTTATACATTAATAATTTATAAGTATCATTTAAATCTATATGAATTTAATTAATAGATTGAATATATTTTTTAACATTTAATTTGTGGGACATTTTAATAAATATATTAAATGAGTCTCTTTTTATCATTTTCTCTATAGACATATCATTTATCCACATATCACAAACCATCCCAAATATCTTTGAATACTAATTACCATGATTATACAAAAATATAACAAAATTTTTTCTATATCCCCATGGGTTGTCGACTAGAGATTTGGCGCATACGTGATAAAATAAGTAATTATTTTTCAATAAAAAAGTGGACGGTAATGTTTACATGTTTGTACACTAAATACCCGAAAGGAATAATTTACAAGAATACAAAAAGGAATAACAAAACCCACACCAGTACATCATCTAGTAATAATTAGAAATATAATCATCCCATGGTTATAGAAAAGACCAAATGTACAAGGGATTAATAATATCCATATCCTTCATGTAGGGATTTCCCTTCACTCAGTCCTGGAAAAAGAAAATTCTGAAACTCTTGAAGTAAAGGTTATGGTTTGAGAATTGAATACCAGTATGGTCCCACTGAGTATTCAATAATATTAATTCAAATAATTATGTCGATTTATAAAAATACGACATCCCAAAATAAATCATTTTTAGATTTAAAGAAACAAATTATACTTTTCAATTGATAGAAATCATTTACAACATTGAATATGTAATTATTTTATATGAAATCATTTAAATAAATCATTTGGCATTAGTAAAACAGATCTATAACCAGTAGGATATATAATTAAAACAATCAAAACAACCACAATGATAATCATCCATATATTTTTTTCTATCTGACTATAGGATCCACAAATGTTTCATATTTGTGATCAAAGAATGTATTTGTTCACATTCTCCATTAGATCAGTCTAAATAGGATTAATCAACATCCCGTCCGGGATATAATTTTCAAAACTATTTTTTTTATTTTTCTTATTTTAACCAATGTTGTGGGATCATGCTAATAAATTTATTTTACAAAATAACAAACTAACTATCCATGCTCACATGTTCTCAATAAATAAATAAACAATTAGAATATCAAAACATATAAAATCAACCAACTATTAAAATTGAATTAAAAAATTTAGATTCAATATACCAATTAAATTTTATATCCAAAATATGGTTTTTTAATTATATAAAACCATTTCAATAAAAATACAATCATTGTATTTCAGTATTCAAATTATGCAATTTTTTCGAATAAATTATCAAATAATTTCCTCAAATCCATCAATTTTGAAATATACACCTAATTCAATCTCCAATGGGATTTTATTTTATTTTTCAAAATCAATTCCATCTAATATTCCAATTACATTCACATGATATTGTGTTTTTATATATAAATTGAATGAAATTTCAATGAAAACTAGAAAATCATGGGCTAGATAATATGGAATATCTCAAATGGAACCACCTAATTTTAATAATGGTATCAAAAAATCAACACCTGCATAATGAACGCCGATGTAGATCAAATTTGATTGAGATCTAAAAATAAAATGTATAATCAATATACAATCAATAATAGTTTAGATCAATCAATATAAATATGATATAATACGATATAATTACGATTTAGTGAGAGTCCAAAATAAAATAAACAATAAAATATTTACTTACCCAAAATAGATTAAAAACATTGATCCACAATTTGATATCCAATAATATGGGGTTTAAGTGGAAAAATCACATATGGAGAGTATCCTAAGTGGATGAATTCCTGTTAGGTTTATTCATTATAGAAATGAAGTTATTTTAGGGGTTTGGGATTTTAAAATAAATATTTGAAATAAATTAATCATGTTTGAACAGTTTCATGGAGAGGGCATCATGTTTCGTGAAACCATGCACCCTAACTACGAACCCTCAATGGACTCTATATACTAGGATTATAGTTTCCCTAGTTGGAATCATTTTTTTTGAAATTTATTTCTAGATAAGAAAAAAATAATTATCTAGGGTTGAATGGTTTTTACTTGGGGGATCAGTGTTTGGAAAAACGCCTACCAACCTTCCACATACAAAAAAACCTCCAAAAATGTTGATATATCATGTAAAACAACATCAGAAAATCACAAAAAAATTAATTATTAAAATATCAGTCAAAATGTAGATAAAATCAATTAATGTGATGTTACACCACCCCCCAACTGTAAAAAGATTCAATCTTAAGAGGGACGCTAAAAAATTTTCCATATCAAACAGATGAGGCCATAAATCTCTCATAAGTGCGTCATAATATTCTATATCACGGATTCCTATGTTATCATCCTACCATGAAGTTACATTGTATCAAAATCAATTATATGGAATGGATTCTCTATCACATATAATTTAGGCTCACTTTCATGATCCACCCATCTTAAGACATGAGATGGGTATGTAAGATACATCTAAAGTTGTGATACTTGGAACACATTATATATCAGCATGAAAAGTGGTCATAGTGATAAATGTAAAGACACATTCCTCACATACAAAAAAACCTCTAAGTTCCTAAAAAAAGGATCCATATTCCCTTTCCCCCTAAGTTGTATATGCCCCAAATGAGTTAAACTCTCACGAACACATATTCATAAACATAAAACATCAATGGTATATGATGAAAATCATCCAAATATTTCTACTAGCTCAATTTCATCAACATTCTCTATTAATCAAATTAATCATTTATGAAGTATCCTAAAAAAGTCATAGAATATATATGGAAACATTAACTGATCTTAGAAAAAAACAACCATGATTTACATGACCTTCCATTCAATGTAATGACCAAATAATTTCAATAGAAATTCCATTATTATAAATATTTTATATAATCACATGAAAACACAATATAATGAACTAATAAGCACTAAGTTACCTTTAAACATATGGTTCTCACTTTTGTGTTTGTAATTTTGAAAATCTGACATACACTATTGTGTTCAAGATGATTTAAGGAGTATAATAAAACCCACATAATTTTTGTTGAATAGTAACATACCATTATGAATAGTAACCTTCTTTTATTATTATTAATATACCCCTTATGAATTAAAAATCACCGAAAATAATAAAAACCTTACCAATGAATAATTAATTAAAATTTTTCCATCTTATAAGAAATGGTATTTTTGTAAGCAATAAATAAATAATTATAATTAATTATTTAATTAAAAAGAAAATGAATTTTCATAAAAAGGGTATATAAATTATAAAATCTATTTCATCAAGATTTAAGATAATTTTTAATACCTCATGTAATTTTTGAAAACATTATAAAATCAGTTTTAATTTTAAAAACTGTTTTTTACATGTAAATTGTGATTTTAATTAAATATTAAATTAATAATATTTTAAAATTTATTTTTGAAAAATTGAAATTATTTTTGGATTCTAAAAGTAGAAAAAAATTGGTGTTAATTTTTATGGGATTTTTCTGAAATACAAGATTTTTTTATGAAAGTGAAATACCATAATTTGCAAAATAAGCAAAATAAGCAAATTATAGAGTAATGTATGATGTTCTGCTGATGTAAGACCACTTGGTTCGGGATCATATGATAAAATTATTATTCATGGTTAGGAAATTCTTACTATTCATTTTCTTATGGGGAAATAATAAATTAATGAATTCTATATTGAGAAATCCCCTCTCCCCTCCACTAAAAATACCACCTATCACACCCTCATTTAATCACACATTTAAAGCTTCAAGCCTTTCATAAACTATGCCAAATAATCTTTCCTAGACCTTCCACCACGTCCAATATATTTTGGTATAATAAAAATACCATGCCAAGGCCCCTTAAGGTGGATCTCAAGAGGAAGATTAATGAGGTAATTTCTATCCATCTTTTCCTTTAATTCCATTTCAATTTCAAATTCTTTCCTCATTCTCTCCCAAAATATCTTTAACCAAATGTAATGGTAACTATAGTATCATACATATAATGTAATTTTATTAAAATAATGGGATATCAAACCATTAAACCCCTTCCACTCTTCCTTTTATTTTATAAAAGAAAACGTTGTTCGTGAGGTGTTAATTTATCACCTTCAAGAATAACATGTTTTCTTTTTTAATTTATAGCTTCATATCTAGTCATGAATCCATTTTTCTGGTCGATCCAGCATTTTTATATGCATTAAGTCCTAGTTAATGTTCTGAAACTAACTTACGTACATATTACTAAATTATTAATCAAAACAAGTTCATTGTGGCCGACAACCCACCCAAATTTACTCAAAGAATCACCATTTATTTTTAATGTAAGGATTCATCAAAATAGAATAAATTTTAATTCAATATAAATTATTTTAACTTCTATAATATCATTAATAAAATGGAATATATGTTTTGGATGTTAATCCATGTTCTACATGAACTTCAATTCAGGAATACAGATGAAACGCTAAAGAAAACCATAAAAATAAACATTCGCAAACAATTGTTTTATACTCTATAACATATCCAAGTCCCATAAAATAACCAAAATGACCCCTATTCAAGTAAATAAGGTTATATATTTTATAATTAATAAATATAATGTTATTATAATGGAAACTAAAGTTACAGAAGTGTTTATATATAAGCTAAGGGGAAATTATCGAACCCAAATTTCATCCTTCGGGTTCCCCCTCTGTCACTCCTATTTGATATGGTTACATTTTAAAAATATTTTTTTCATAATTTTCATTAATTTTTAAAGATGTACATGTTTTTCACTGGTATTTTTATCGAACAAAATGTTTTCGAAAATAACTCTTCTATTAAGAACACACCATTTACTTCTCATTCAAGATTGACAGTTCTTGTAACATGTATATTATTCCCTCTGTCTTTTGGGAACACAATTTTTAAGAATGTGTTCTTATGAGACGAAAAAAATTCCCTTTAATGGTTTAGTTATTGTATTTTTTGTTATATATTCATTGTGTCATGCATGATAAATGGTAATGTTATGATGTGACGAGTGCACTCGGAATTATATACCACAATATGAATGTTTCAATGTGATGGGTGCACCCAGAATTATATAGCACTTTAATGAATTGGGTAAAGCGATGAATCTCATGAGTAAATGTGAAATGATGTGTGAACAATATTATATCATTTTTCACAAGTATGTGTGGCAGTTAACCACTAAGACGTGATGTTTTATTTTTATTCAATGCCATATTTCACGACATTTATTAACGATTCCCCTCTAGTTCATGATCTTTTTCCTATGTAATGATTATGCACACCCATTGTTATATTGTTCATATATATCCTCTTAATGGGATTTTACCTCAGCCCTTTTTATGTATATACTCATGTTACTACATGTACTAAGGAGGGGTCAAGTGACAATATGAAGCTAGAGAAGAAGAAATAAAAAAATGCCTTTTTTCTTGAAATAGTAATTTGTTATAGATGGTCCTAGTCTTTCCAAGGCACTAAACTGTTGGATCATCTATGAGTAATAATATTATTTTGTTTATCTTTTAAATTATTTGATAAAAATAAATGGCTTGGTCACTGTATTTGGTATCCAAGGAATCATTTAGTTAATTTTTGAATTAGGATTATTGAACCCTAGAGAAAACCTCTAGCATGAGAGTAAGTAAAAATATGCACACAAGAATCTTTACATAGGGATCATATTTTTATGATTTTATAATCAATTTTTTAAATGAATAAGTTATTTTTGACTTGTTGGCTTATGTTTTGTTCCATCATTTTCAATTTTAGTAAATGGTGGGAACTAGGAGAAACAAGGCCAACAAATCATGCGAGGGCCAATGAAATGATTGCTCAAACGACATACCCAACGATTTGAGAGGTGGAGTTAAAAACATCATGGTGATTCATACCCATTTATCTCAGTTTATGAACAATAACCATAATAATGTGGAACATAATACTTCACCAAAGAGGGAGAAACTGACTATCGAATGTTTTATGTGGCAACGACCACCGACGTCTAGTTGATATTCTGATCCACAGGCTGCAGAATAGTGGGTCAACTCTATGGATAAGATATTTTTTCTTCTTCAATATTCTGAGTCACATAAGGTGACAATAGTCATTTATTGTCAAGATGGAGTGGCTGATCAATGGTGTGCTTTGATTAAGAACTCCAAGCCAAGAAAAAAAATTAAAGAGATTGAATGAGAAAAATTTAAGATAATGTTTCTTATCAATTATATCCCAAGACCTCTTGACATGAAGATAGAGATAGAATTCATAGAGCTTAGGAAAACATAAGGGGAATTTTTCACAAACTACGATGTGAATTTTACAAGGCTTTCATGGTACACTTCGTGTTTTGTTATCAACAATGATAGAAAAATTGATAGATTCATTAATGGATTAAAACCACACCTTCAAAAGGCTCTTAAAATTGGAGACTTTAGGATTAATGAATAAGTTTATCGATGTGCCCTCAATGTAGTGATGTATTTTAGAGAATAGTCACATCGCTATGGTGATAAAAAATGAAAAATGGAGTTTCAAGCCAGTGGATCTAATGAAAAAGGTTCGAAGAAAACTCAATGACCCACATGCGAAAATGTAGAATGTTGCACCATGGGAACTGCCTCAAAGGTATAAGGAAGTTCTTCAAGGGTTTGAAATAAGAACACCATTCTCAAGAGTGTCTAAAAAAATGAAAAGGAAGAATAATGTTTTCAATGGAAGGAAAGAACAATCAATGGTATAGTACTACAACTGTATGAATCTAGGTCACTATGCAAGCCATTGCAAGAAAACTCGAGTTCTCAAGGGTAATCAGTGTCAACAGCCAACAAAGACAATGGAAAAGGGAAGTATTATGCAATCACTAATTCAAAATTAGATCAAGATAATGATGTCGTAAAAGGTACACTTTCTATTCACTCAAAAATGGAAAAAGTATTATCTGATTTAGGTTATATGCATTCTTTTATATATTGAACGTTTTCTATAACTATAGAATCAAATCCCTGAAACCTTGAAGTAGAGATATATATAAAAACACCAAGTGTTTCAACCATTGCAACCCAAGTGCTTGACTCCTCTCTTATTGGCGTACGTGGGATGATTCTTCTAGTGAATATTGTAACACTTTACTTGTTGGAATTCGATGCTATAATGGGAATGGATTGGATAACATTATATAGATCACATATCAACTATCGAGAAAAGGAAATATATTTTCATACTCAAAACCATCCTACGCTCCACTACAAATGCATGGAAGATCATAAATCTCCTTTGAAAATTCCTTCAACTGTGTGGGTTTTGATTCCCTATGAAGAGGAATACCACTCTCAAATGGTTTGGTCGAAGGATAGTTCCAACAGTGCATAAATTCTCATTGTGAAGGAATACAATGATATTTTTTTTGAAGAGTTACCCAGAATTCCCTCAGATCATGAGGTAAAGTTCTCAATTAAACTCATACATGGAGCCACTCCTATCTCAAATTTTCCCTATAGGATGGATCCTATCGAACTGCAGGAGTTAAATAAGCAGCTTCAAGATCATCTGGACAAAGGGTTCATATGCCCCAGTGCATCACCTTAGGGTGCTTCAGTTCTCTTTGTAAAAAATAAGGATGGAACAATGCAGATGTGTATCGATTATTGGGAGCTCAACACCATCTCCATAAAAGAACAAGTATCCTCTTCCAAGGATTTAATACTTTTTTGATCAGTTAAGAGGTGATAAATAATTCTCAATGGTGGATCTTCATTCTGGTTATCATTAGCTAAATGTGATGAATGAAGATATTCAGAAGACTGCCTTCCATACAAGTTATGGGTACTTTGAGTTTCTAGTTATTCTGTTCGGACTAACTAATGCCCATACAAAAGTCATAGATTAGATGAATAGAGTATTTATACATTACCTCGATAAGTTTGTGGTAGTGTTTATTGATGAAATTCTCATCTACTCCATGAGAAAGGAGGAATATGAAGATCATCATAGACTTGTGTTGGCGACATTGAGAAAAGATAAGTTGTATGCCATGTTCAGTAAGTTCGACTTTTGGATAAATAAAGTCACATTCATGGGACATGTGGTCACACGTGATGGAATTTTTGTGGATCCATAAAAAAATGAGATTGAGGAATGTACCAGGCCCTGTAGTGTCACAGAAATCAGTAGTTTTCTTGTATTAGTTGGGTACTACTGACATTTTGTGATAAAATTCTCACGATTGTCAAGCACGATAACTAAGTTACCAATGGAAGGGGTAAAGTATGTCCAGATGAAAAAATGTGAGGGATATTCAAGGAGTTAAAGAGAAGGCTGACACTACACCTATACTCAATCTACCAAAATGTGGATAATGTTTTGTTATATACAGTGATGCTTCAAATAATGTCTTGGGTAGTGTACTCATGTAAAATTAAAATGTGATATCCTACGCCTCACGACATTTTAATATACATGAGAATAATTACATGAGGCATGATCTAGAGCTTTCATCCATGATTTTTACCTTTAAAATATTGAGGCAATACCTTTATGGTGATAAGTGTCACATATACACTGAACACAAGATCCTAAAGTATATATTCAGACAAAAGGAGATCAACATGGTTCAAAGGATATGGTTAGTGATAATAAATGATTACGATTTCTTTATTCACTAACATCATGGAAAGTTGAACAAGGTAGATGATTCTTTAAGAAGATAATAACCTACTACTCTATCCATGTTATAGATTGAGAAAGACCATATATTCATGAATATGAAAAGGATGTATTTAGATATCATAAGGGCAGGGGATACATCCTACCTTGCCCAAACGATTTCCCAACCATCCATCCAAGAGATGATTAATGAAGAATAAAGGGATGACGTGGAGATAAAAAATAGGGTGAATTTAGTAAAGGAAGGGAAGATACAAGATTTCCATATCATTGATGATGTTGTGATTCAGTTTGGAATGTGCCTTTTTGTGCCATCATCAACCAAGATAACGAAGGGTTTATTGGAAAAAGCACATAGATTAACATTATCTATCAATCCTGGGAGTACCAATATGTACCGTGATCTATGAAAACACTTCTGGTGGGATAGCATGAAAAGGATATCGCATAATATATCTCAAGGAGCTAGGTATGTCAGCAAGTTAATGTAGAGCAACAAAAGTCCCAAGGGTTGATGTAGCCAATACCTACACCCATGTTGAAATGGGAGAATGTTACTATGGACTTTGTCATAGGTCCCTCGAAGACGTTGAAGGGAAATAATGTGATATGGGTAGTGGTTGACCAACTCACCATGACTGCCCATTTTATCACTATTCAAGAAGACCTCTCGCTTGAGAAACATGCAATGGTATATGTGTAGGAAGTGGTGAGACTGTATAGAGTTCCACTCTCCATTTTCTATGATCATGATCCAAGGCCACATCTAAATTCTAGAGGAGCCTTCAACATGTTTTGAGTATTGAATTAAATTTTAGCATGGCCTTTCATCCAAAAAATGAAGGCCAATATAAAAGAACTATTCAGATTCTTTAAGATATGTTTAGAGCATGCTCTCTAGAATTCAATGTCGGATGGGATCAGCATCGCCCATTAGTTGAGTTCTCATATGAAAATAGATTCGACTCATGTATTTAGATGGCTCTATATGAAGATTTATATGGAAATCGATGTAGTTTTCCGACCTGTCGTAATGATGTAAGAGAATGAAAGATACTGGGAGTAGATATTGTAGAAGTGATGAAAATGAAGGTTCAAGTCATCCAAAAACACATCAAAGCTGCATAGAGTCAACAAAAGAGCTACACTGACTACCATAAAAGGGACTTGGAGTTTGATTTTGGAGATAGAGTCTTACATAGAATATCACCAGGGAAGTGATTCATTCTGTTTGGAAGGAAATGGAAGTTAAGCCCAAGGTACATTGGCTCCTTTGAGATCCTTGAACGAATAAGAGATGTGGCATATCAGCTTGCACATCCAATTAATATGACTCAAGTTCATGATGTTTTTTATGAATGATAAGGGCCTTGGAGCAGCTTCTTCTTTCTCTCCCGTGGAGAATAGGGTTTCTTCTCGGTTCTTAAGATCCTCCCCTCTCCATCCATCTTGTCTTGGGTCTCCTCTCTTTGATTCATCTCATCAGATATGTTGGCTCAACACTTCGGTGTCATCGTGTGTGCGACCCGGCCGGCTGGGCTCGGTTTTTGCGGGTGTGAATTCTTTTCATTGAGGTTGATGATGGGTCTAGAATGGACTTGGGAGGGGGGGGGGGGTTGTTCCTTGTTTTCATTGCATTGTTTTACGGTGGTGAAAGATCTCTCTTGGCGGTCTCTGCTTGAAGTTGGCAGTGCTAGGGTTTATCTCGGAGCTACCTCATCCTTGTGGTGGATCTTCTTTGGATTCCTCAGGGGTTCTCCGTGGAGATCTTGTGGTTCTTCTTTCATGCTGGGGTGATGCTTTGGGCTTCCATGACACTGCTGGTCTGATCTGTGGGTGTAAGAACGGATACCAGAACACTCTACATAGTGTTCAAGGGTTTGCTATCAGTAGTGTGTTGTTGGTCTATGGAGGTCTCTCAGCATGTGGAGGTCGTCACTGATTTGCGGCAGCTGAGTTCATTGAGGGTCTATGAGGGTTTCCATCAACGGTTGGGGTGGTTGCATGGGGTTCCCTTGGTTTGATTCTCATGGTTCCGTTTGATTTCTATTGTTGAATGGTGACTATGATCAATGGTTATTGGGATGGAGGTCCTGTTATTTGGAAACGAAGAGGAACGCCGGTTGTTCGGGTTCCTATGCACCGTGAAGGCTAGTGATGACGGTGGCCGAACCAAATTGGCTCCGATGATAGCTTTTCCATCATCCTATGAATGGTGGTGCATGGTGTTCCGGTTTTCTCGCTGGCGTAATGATGGTTTTCGCTTAGAAACGCTTCTTTAGGTGGTCGTGTGGCTCGAGGTGGGCACGTGGTTCGTGGGATATTTGAATTTTGAATTTTTGAGGATGTTTGCGTTTGGATGATCTGTTGTTTCATTGTGAGGTTTCTGGTTATCCTAAACCGGATTTATGAAAAAAAAGGATTAGCCACCATGATGTGTTTTACATATCACTCCTAAAGAAGTACATACCTGATCCCACACATGTACTAAAATAAGAGGTTGTACAACTAGAAGATGATCACTCTTATGAGGAGAATCCAATAAAGATTCTAGACCAGAGAGATAAGGTTCTACGCAAAAAGACAACCCACCTTGTCAAAGTGTTGTGTCAGAACCATAAGTTTTAAGAAGCTACATGGAAACCAGAGGAGGTGATTAAGAAAAAGTACCATCACCTGTTTGTATAAAACAAAATTTTGAGGGAGAAATTTCATAAGAGGGGTAGAATTTAATGAGACAAAGTTATCAATGGAAATTATATTATTATAAATATGTCATAAAATCAAATGAAAACACAACATATTGAACTATTATGCGCTAAGTGACCTTTAAACATATAGTTTTCACTTCAGTGATTGGAATTTCCAAAATCTGACATACACGATTGTGTTCAAGATGATTTTTGGAGTCTAATAAAACAATCATAATTTTTTTGAATAGTTACATACCATAACGAATAGTAACCTACCCTTATGAATAGTAATATGACTCTTATTAATAGAAAATCACCCAAAATAATTTTATCCTTACCGATGAATAATTAAATAAAATTTGTGCAGCTTATAAGTAATAGTATTTGTGTAAGCCATGAATTATTAATTATAATTAGTTAATTATTTTAAAAAATTATTTTCTTAAAAAGTTTTCATAAATTAACAAATCTATGTCTTCTAGATTTAAGATAATTTTATAAGACATCAAGTAATTTTTAAAAGAATTATAAAATCTGTTTTAATTTTAAAAACTGTTTTTTTCAAGTAAATTGTGATATTAATTAAATATTAAATTAATGATATCTATAAAATTATTTTGAGAAAATGGAAAACACTTCTGGATTCTACACATAAAAATATAGTAGCGGTGAATTTTTGCTATTTTTATGAAAAAATTTAATTTTTGATGAAAACTGAAATACCATAATTTACAAAATAAGCTAAAATAGCTAATTATAGTGTCATGCATAATGTTATGCTAATACTAGCCAACTTTTTTCCCTTTCACATGATCAAATTACTATTTTTGGTCATCTAAAACTCACTATTCCTTGTCTTTCGGGGAGATAATAAATTAATGAATTCTATACTGAGAAATCCCCTCTCCCCTCCTGTATAAATACCACCCATCACACCCTCATTTCCTCACAAGTCTCAAGAATAAATCCTTTTCAAAACTCTGGCCATGAATCTTCCCTAGCCCCTCCCCCATGTCCAAGAGCTTCTCATCTCATCAAAAGACCAAACCTAGACTCCTTAATGAGGATCTCAAGAGGAGGATTTAAGAGGCAATTTCTCTCTCTCTCCTCCTTTAATTCCCTTTCAATTTCATGTTCTTTTCTCATTCATTCCCCACCAATATTTTTCCAAATTGTTTGGTAACTCAAGTATCATATATATAATATAATTTTATTATACTAATTTCATATTATTCCATCCAACCCACTTATCCTCTTCCTTTTATTTTATAAAATTAAACGTTGTTTATGAGGTGTTAATTTATCACCTTAAAGAATGACATGTTTTGTTTTTTCATTTCTACCTTAAGATCAGGTCATGAAACCATTCTAATGTTTGAACCAGAATATTTTATATTTATTATGTCCTATTTAATGTCCTGGAACTATCTTATGCACATATTACTAAATGATTAATCTAAACAAGTTCTTTGTGGTCGAAAAACCACCCAAATTAACTCAAACAATCATTATTTAATTTTTATCTAATTATTCATCCAGATGGAATAATATGTAATTCAATATAAGATAATTTTAACTTCTTTAATATCATTAATAACATGGAATATTTTTTCTGCATGTTTATCCATGTTCTACACGGACTTCATTTCATGAATACATGTGAAACGCGTAAGAAAACCATAAAAACAAACATTTCTGAACAATGTTTTTGACCTATATAACTTATCCAAAGGCCCATAAAATAACCAAAATGACCCTTATTAATGTATAAAATGTTTTTGAATTTCTAATTAATGATTATAATGTCATTAAACAAGACATTAAAGTAAAGAAATCATTTTGATATAAGGTAAGGGGAAATTCTCGAACCCAACTTTCATCCTTTGGGTTCTCCCTCTTTCATTCCTTTTTGATATGGTTACTCCTTAAAAATATTATATTCATAATTTTATTTCCTTTTCTAGGATATAAATGTTTTTCACTGTTATATATGTTAAGCCAAATGTTTTCGAAAAAAAATCTTCTTTTAGGAACACACCTTTTACTTCTCATTCAAGATTGACAGTTCTTGTAACATGTATGTTATTCCCTCTTTCTTTTGGGAACCCAATTTCTAAGAATGTGTTCTTATGAGATTAAAACCATTAATTATAATGGTTTAGATATGTTCATTTTTTTATATATTCAATGTGACATGAATGATAAATGATAATGTTATGATGTGACAGGTACGCCCAGAATTATATAGTGCAATATTAATGTTTCAATGTGACAGGTGTGCCTGGAATTATACAGTTCTCCCGTGCATTGGATAAAGTGAATAATCTCGTGAGTAAATGTGAAATGATGTGTGAAAAATATTATATCTTTTTTCAAAATTATTTTTGGTATTTAACCACTAAGACATGATGTTTCATTTTTATGCATTGCCACATTCCATGTCTTTGATTTATGATTCCACTCACATCCATGATATTTTTCCTATGTTATGATTATGCTCAACCATTGCTATATTGTTCTTATATATCATATTATCGGGCTTTTATCTCACTCATTTAGATGTATATCCTCAGGTGAATACCAGTAAAAAGGACGGTCAAGTTCCAATAAGAAGCTAGAGAAGAAGAAATAAAAAATGTTTTTTTTCTCGATTTTGTAATTTGTTATGTATGGACCTAGTTTTCCCAAGACACTAATTCGTTAGATCCTCTATGCATAATAATATTATGTTTTTTATCTTTAAAATTATGTAATAGTAATAAAAGGTTGGGTCTCTATATTCAAGGCCCCAAAAGGTACAATTTTGGTCATGTACTAGTAAGTATTTTTATATTAACACTCATCTATTTAATAAGGTACATCCCATGATCCACCAAAATCATGGATATGTGAATAAAAAATTCCCCAAATAATATGTATATAAATATCTAGTATGTGTATAAATTTTTATGAATTAATTATCTTGAACAAATTAATATTAATAGATGGTTTGCGTTACAAGCTACACCAAGTTAATAATGCATTAGATGCTAAAAAAGTTAATATTTTCCTCTAGGTAAAACTATGTTTATGTTTTAGTAATGAATATCATATTATTATATTTTGTGACACACAATACTATGTTCCATCGATAAAACTCATCTTAGTTAGGACATTGTTTTACCATACCACAATGAACTATTATTATTATTATTAAATATGATAGTTATCTCCTAGATGTTGGAATGTTTTAAATGAATTGAAAATATAATGTTATGAAAACATATACATTTCATATAATTATTTAATATATTTACTATAAATAAAATAACAATCATTTTAAATAATAAGAATCATTTTCTGAAAGACATTAACTTTTTTGAAATATGATTTTATCATGCTTGGAGAATATAATTAAAAATAAAATTTTAATTTTTTTGAAAAGTTATTATTATAAATAATATTCATTTTTGAAAGTTGAATATAAAAATTGTTTTTGGATATATTTTTAGAATTTTTCAAAGATGTTCCATTTTTTATTATGAGTGAAAATAAAAAATTTTGATTGAACAATTTATTGTAATATAAATAAATTATTTTATTAAAATATATTATTAATTTTTTTAATGTAAAAATATTTTAATTTTACAAATATAAATGTAATTTTGGTCAATAGACTTATATTAATATTGATTTATGATATACAAACAATGAATAATTTTCAACAGTTTTACATTATAAAACAAATTTTCCATCACGTTAGAAGGATTAATTTCAAAATTTACTATGCTACTATTGGGAATTTAATTTGTAAGAATTAAATAAATATTTAGAAAAAAATTATATATAATTTTCGTTAATTCTAAATTATTTTTTGAGAAATGTGATTTGTGGAAATAGTAAAAAATTAATTATTGTGATTAATGTAATAATGAGTTTACTTAGTGGAAAATCCATGAATATAATGTTTAAAATGATCATCCAACTTGTCCAAAACCCATTGAATGGATTTATTTTGACCCGTAATACATCAGGATCCATTTTTATGAGTAATTATGTTTCAATTTCATGAAATATTACCATTTAATATGTGACATAATGAAAAAGCCTGAAAATGATATTTCCTTGACTTTATTATTTATAAGGTTTTGGGATTTGAAAAAACGTGATATTTTCTATTAAAAACATTAATATTAATTTTCATTGAGTATTTTATCTTGATAATTTTATTTTAATTTCAGATATAAAAGGTTTAATTTAATTTCTTATTAATTTCCAACACTGTAATTATTTAGTTGATAAGTAAATAATAAAAATGATAAAAAAATGAGGTAAATTTAATGAACTATTATCATGAATTGTGTTTCTATTTGAAAATAAGATTTTATATATGTGTCAAATTGAAATATTTAAATTCCATTATTTTCATGATATTATAATATTCAAACTCTATAAATAATGTCAAATTTTATAATAATGTTACCTTATAAAAAATGATATTTTATTAATTGATTTAAAACTAATAAGAATATTATACATTAACTAGTTATTTTTGAAATTTTATAAAACAAATATATGATATATTGATGTACCAAATATATCTTTTTATAATTAACATACTAACCCCTACATTATAAAAACATTGTTATCAATGTTTGAGTTAATGTATTGTTTTTTTACACATTACGTGCTCTTCTGTTAAAATAAATTTTCAAAAAATATTGGATTTTTATTATATAAATTAATTATCAAATTTAAAAAATAGTTATTACATTTTATAAAAAAACATTTCTTTTATTTAGTTTTAATTAGTAAAATACCTTGTTAATTAAAATTTTAAATTAATAAAAAAATAGGGAAACATAATTGATAAGGTTGAAAATTAAAGAAAGGAATTTATTGGTGGAGGTATTTCTCAACCACATGAACACTAATCTTATTTGTTAAATTATTTTGAGCCACATGAGGTAATGGAGACCTCACAATTGTTAATACTTTTCAATATTTACAAGAATGTTACTATTATCCAACAATAAAAGGATGTTCACTCTCCCCCATTATTCTGAATTCTCAAGGAATTTTTAATGAAAAAAACCTACAAACATAAATTACCATCTTCCAAATCCTAATCCTATATTCCTTTTTTAGTAAAGGAAACCATTTATGTTTTTAGTAAAAATATAATGAGGATCCGATAAGAAGGTGTTATGTTGTTCTAGTAGGTTTTTTTATTTCCTTCTCTACCTAGATGAATTCTTATTATACAATATTTTATAATAAAATTAGTATATTCAATGAAATGAGATATTTATACTATTTAGGTTAAAACTTAGATATTCACATAATTCCACCAAATGTGATATGACTTCATCATTCATGTATACCGTAGACTACTGCCTCCCAAACTGATGCATTTTTCATTTTCCATAACTGTCATTACTAGTTTGTTATAATGATGTAAATAATTATAATATTTGATTTTTGTGATTTTATTATTCTTATTTATTTATTATATAACACATACATTCATGATTACCATTTTTTGGGAATACGATAACGTCCTTCGGCTATATAAAATACTACAACCTTGTGATGTGAAGTCATTTGATCTTGATTTACATGAAATGTATTAAGGATAGAACAAAAATATTTGATATACATGATGTAAAAAATTATGAATAATATATATATATATATATGTCATTTACATTTTTTTATTTTGGTATGAAAGGAAAATGGACACAACCTTCATGCATATGTACATCCTACCGTCTCCATGAACGATGTATATCATATCATATTTCAATCATTTATAGATTATCATTAAAACAAATATAATGAATAAATATTATATTTATAGCCTTTTTATCATTAACAAATTGATAATTAATGTATCATCCTTCCAAAGGACATGGATATTTTTTTCAAAATAAGTATCATCAAATAAGAAATAATTAAAAGAAACTTAATACCATTATTATAGATGTTTCTCTTATGGATAATAGAAATTGTATTCACTACCCATTGAAAATGAATGTTGAATCTCATACATTTATTTGAGAATAATAATGAAGTTTTATGATCTATTTTAAATAATTGATTTATAATACATAAACTATTATTCTTATTTTTTTGAATGAAAATATAAAATCCAAAAAATCTTTATATTTATGGATAAACACACAATTTGATGAGTGTCACTCTTATTACTTATAATGTATTAGATGTGATTTTTTTAAATTATGTGTTATTAGTTATGAATATTATAAATTCAAAATTGGTGATTATGGTACAATGATTATGATATAATTTTTTTTGTGGGTAATGATATAAATTTATTTTTTCCCATTATTGAAGTAGATACTGGATTCTGTTTTCAAATTAATGACCATCTTGAACAAAAAAAGATGAACATTATCAAACTAGTATACAGTGCTTCTGATTTTCCTTTTAATAAAATATATTGTTATTAAATGTTTTTAAAATTCCAAAAGGTAATTAATATAATCTCCTCATGTAATAAATTGGTGATTGAATCTACCCAAAACTTTGAAATCATTCACTATAATGTGTTTGTACCATAAAAAACTAATATAAATATGCACATTATCTATTTTATTGATGGATTCAGTAGAAAAAATTTTTCTTCTTAATGATACACATGTTAAAGGACTATAAATAATTTAATTTTTCAAGATTATCAATGACATAGTGTTCATAAGATCTCAATAATATTCGAAATAAAATGTAAATAAGGATTTATATTACTATTATTTAAGATATAAGGGAGAATAAATGAATTAAACATTAACATATTTAACTATAAAAACCATAATTAAATATTGTGGATAGACAGGAGTACATGTTTTTGGTGGATATAGATCAATTAATTCTTAATTAATCTGATACATTATGATATTTTTTGATACACTATATTAGGGAAGTGAATATATTAAAAATATATATTGAAAAAACATAGATATGTCCCATTATTTAATGTAAAATAAATATAACCATGTTTTAATAATGTCATTATATTTGGTATCTCTTGTATCATTAATAAAAGTAGTGAAAATATGGGTAATTTTTTTCCAATAGATTATATTGGAATGTTTCATGCATATACACTAAATAGAATTAGATATGACCATTTTAACAAGAATACTTCAGGATCATTTGATACAACTGATGTAAATACCAAGGAATATATAATTAATGAATTTGGTGGTAATTAGTTATGCTATAGATTTTATCTTTTTTAATTTTATTGAAAATTTAATGAATACATTGATAAAAATGATTATGTTAAATATATTCAATTTATAAAATAATTAATATTCAATTTATGAGAGAATGAGAAAAAATACTCATCTAAATTTGGGATTAAAAGTTATTTTTATGTTCAAAACATCATTTGAGATCATGGATTGATTGTAAAAACTAGTCTGACAATGGGGATAAATACAAATAAATCAGTGTTCTCCAAAAAACATATATATTTTAAGGATTATAATAATAAATAAGAACGGGTTTATCATATAAATAAAAAATTGGAAAAGTTAGATAATTATTACACTTTTGAGTGGGTACCCCATCCTAAGGATAGAAAATTTATGAGAAAAAAATTGGTTCAAAAAATATATTTAAAATGGTAAATTGGTAAGTAATAATTAAATAATTTTGTGTAACATCTATTCTCAATTTTTAGGAATTAATATTAATTTAACAAATATTATGGTTGTAATCGTGAAACAATTATAATATATCTTATTATTTCATCACAAAGTCATTAAAATATATTAAAAATGGATATAATGTCATTCATTATAAATGATGAAAAATAAGAAGTGGTATATATAGAAATACCATATGGTTTCCTTCTTCATAAATATGAGAATTGTTTTTTACACTAATGTATAATATTTATGTGTTACAATAACCCCTATATCTTGGTACTGTATGTTGGATACAAGTTTGAAGAAGAAAAATTTCATAAAGTCAAGAGATAATAGAAATAAGTTCATCCAAAAATAAAAAATAGTATAACTTATTGTCATTTCATATAGATATAATATAATATTTACTATATATTATTGTGATATTTTTGACTTGATTTATGAGTTGTTGAAGTAGTCATTTGAAATATATATGGTAAAATAGAAGAGGTGCATACTATCATGGATTTAAAATGACTCAATATAGAGATCTCATTCTTTATTTTGAAATGATATTTTCTAATGAACTATTTTAAAGTCTATTCATGAATTTCCAATAAAAATTCCACTCAAAGTTTTGTGAGGAAAAATAACTCAAAAGGAAAACATGGAATGGATATTGATCCTAGATAATTTTAATTATTTATTCGAAGAATGTAATGTCATACAACATCATGTACATATTTAATATATGATTCCACTCATTTTTATAGGTATTAAATTTAATATAAATAATCACATATCATAGTATATGAATTGTATTATTATTTATATAATGTTTATTGAAGTTCATGGTTTGGAATATGATAGTATTTAGAACATATAAATTTTTGGTAATTCCTCTTCCAATTGGGTAGGATATGTTGATGAAACGAGATCCATATCTTTTAAATTTTCTTACATAATGATACATATATTATTTGGAACACTATGAATATGATTTATATGAAATTATAGAATGATGAGGTAGAATAAGTCGATCTATCTCTTTCCACGACAATGTTAATTTTAATTATAGTTAGAAAATATTAATGTTAATTTCAGGCTTCATGAACTTCTTGAATTTTGGGATTAAATAATTATTAAATTACTTGATAAACATGTTTATAATTATAAAAGAATGTTAAATGGTATTAGAGATCATTGTATCCCTGATATTTTAAAAATAAATGAATTTATGAAGTACTCAGAAGATCAGGAGTCAGGAAATCCTACTCCGATTCAAATATAATAAAAGAGTTAATGTACACAAAAGCACATCACGAAGTAACTCAACAAGGAAGAGTATAAATTGCCCCATCCCGATCAACATGAGCTATGCAATTACAGTACTCAGGTAATAAAAAATTCCAACTAGAACAGACCACCAAAATTTCTCTCTTCGAAAGGGAATCTGCAACTTGATTGGCCTCTCTGTAGACATGTGTAACTTCCAGAGATAATACCTCTATATGCCGAAGGAATGCTCTCTAGGATGATATCATCATCCATGTCACAATCTATGATCAATATTTGAGAATCTACACTGCAACATCTCAGTTCGACTCAATCCATAAGTCATTCCAACCATATTGAACAACATATCTGACTACTTTAATCATTTCCCATATCTCCACTTAGATATCATATATGTTTCCAATATTATGAAAAAAATCATCCTTTTAGAAATCCTTAATACATACGAAAAACCCCAACACATCCAGAAGGACCCGGTGCCCCAAAAGCCACTCTATCAACATTGACCTTCAACCATTAAGGGATGGGTGGAATCCATCTAACATACTTCATCATCATTGGCCTTTTCATCCTGCCATAAAATTGATATGATCTTAACAAAACCAGATCAAAAACATCATTCTCCATGGATCCAGTCTAAACTTTAGAGGCATTTATAATTGCACGAGGTAAAAAAAGCACCCCTGTGTGAAATGAAGGCTCAAAATTACTGAATAACAATTAATTTCATGACTTTCATCTGAAATATATAACACTGGAAGATGCAGTGAGAATCACCGATTGTACCTCCTCATTGCAATCGATCCCTCATACAGAATCTAAATGCCCCTCAATAGATCTGTTATTTATAGAGAAGCAGAATATCTCCTGCACATATGTCCATAGCCTTCATGAAAACTTATAAGATTCAAAAACATGTGATAGAGTTTCATCCACCTCAAGACAGAGTAGACAGACTGACACCATATTTAATCTAGTACGCTGTAAATATACCTTGAGCGGAAGCCTCTTCTTCCATATTTTCCAAAAAAAATTGATTGATCTTGAGGAATGAAGGCCTTATGAAAAGCAGTGAACCAATTTGTAGGGCTTAGTGAGACACCACAATGCTTGCTGTGACAATCCATTGGGTTGAAATTACAATAAAATTTGGGCATCCAGACCAATGCATCACATTCATTGAGGCAGTATCATGATATTTCCAACTGAATACTACTAGGTAGCATCCCATTTAGATCTTGATTCTCATTAAATTATAAAATTTTAATGTTTTTTAGGGAGTATGGAATGGTAGTATCATCAGTAATGGGCCAAGAAAGCCATGGTGTAGTCCAGCAGTTTTGACATGACTTTTTACACACCAGCCATTTGGAACAGACCATTAGGTCAGCATATGCCTTTTTGAGAGTAGGACATATAGTTGAACTGATATATTTTCCATACCCTACATGATGTTTCTTAGCAAACCTGTTGACAAGAGAATCCAGAGACTGATCTGGGGTGGAAATGAGATTCCATATGAATTCTTTGATCATAGTATAATTGAAAATCTTTATATATTTGATTCCCAAACCACCCATATGAACAGGTTTCATGCAGTACTTCCAATAAATATTAACTATCTTCACTTTATGAATTGATCCAGTCCATAAAATGATATTTATTTTATAGTTTAAATCCTTGATAAAAGATCTGATCCATCTATATACAGAGAATGAATACACAAACATTGTACTTATCACTGAGTTAACCAACCACATTCTTCCTACTTGGGATAGACTTTTCCACTTCCATTCGACAAGATGATTTGTAATCCTCAAGTAAATACGATCCAGGTGACGTATCTATACCCTGCACCAGAAAAGTGGTACCCCTAGGTATGTTAAAGGAAAATATCCTCTTCTTACCCCTAACTTATGAGAAATTCAAATTTTTCTTGATCTTACAAATCCTCCACCAAAGATGTCAGATGAATTACCCCAACTAATAACTTGACTCACAACCTCTTCATAGTTTGAGAAGATACCCTTAATACATGATATGGTTCATGTATCTTCTCTCCCAAAGAAAAATATTTCATCATCAAAAAATAAGTGATATTGGGGCACATAAATCTCTCCCCACTCTCATCCTCTGATACCACCAAAAGTTAGCAAGATCAGTTAGGTACCAACTCTAATAATTTTCATCAATTTAAAAGAACATACCAGAAAGAGGATAACCTTTTCTAACTCCTCTAGATCATTGTAAAAAAAATTGGTGACCCATTAACCATGATTTATATTCTTATAATATTTAATATAGAACCAATCAGCCTTATGAATTATTGAGATAATCCATTCATTTTGAGAATATTAAAAATAAAACCCCTTCTAATATTGTCAAAGGCTATAGAGATATCAATCTTCACTGCTATATTTATATACGATAAAGTTTTCTTCATTTCATTAAAAAATTCATAGGTAGAATAAATAATTTTTTGAATATTCCTCCTAGGGACAAACCCAAATTAATTACATGAGATGAGGTCCTTGGCTCTCTCACCTAACCTTCAATCCATGATCATACTAAAAAGATTATAAAATATTTTTAAAAAATTAGCATTCATTCCAATGGGCAAATAAGATTACAAAAAAATTCATTCATGGAATTTACAACATCAAGATGAATGATATCCTAATAGAACATAAAGAACTTATTAGTAAAGCCATCAGGACCTGCAACACTATCAAAATTAAAAAAAAATAAAGCACTATGTAAATCGTTTGGACTAGGGATATCAAAAAGCCTCTTGTTTTGTTCCTCTCCAATAGAGGGTTCAAAAAACCTGATTATTTTATCAGAGTTATCATTTCTAGTATCTGAATACAACTTCTCAAAATAAAGTGTCACAACATTTGTTACATCATTCTCAGAGTAGAAAAGGTTGCCCTCAATGGTAATCACATTCAAACTTCTTCTGGTTATTTTCCCCTATTCAATCAGTGGAAAATCTTTGAATTTCTGTCTCCTTCCTTCAACCATCTATGATTAAACTTATTCTAAACCAGATTTCCCATGAGGGTGAAAAGACTATCCAAATTTTCAGCAGCTTTTATTTTCTCCCAAGGAGGTATAGCCTGGTGCAAAATTTCTTGCTAAGTAGGTCAATATATACATATCTAGGAGAGTGATGACATGAGAATCCATCGCTATATTGAATAATTTTATTCTTGATTTTGATAATGATATTTTATGATTGTATTATATTTACTATTGTTTATGTGATTAAAAGAGTGGTATATTTTATTCATTTTGGAAAACAATATATTTTTTTATTAAATAAAGATGAATATCTTATAATAAAGAAATACTAATATTAAAATCTATGGGATGCACTAAATCAAAGTCAATACATAGGTAAATATAAGCTTAATGGTTGTA
Source organism: Viscum album (assembly GCA_963277665.1). Classification (NCBI taxonomy): domain Eukaryota; kingdom Viridiplantae; phylum Streptophyta; class Magnoliopsida; order Santalales; family Viscaceae; genus Viscum; species Viscum album. The sequence continues at coordinate 1,078,075,700 of OY728137.1, read as the reverse complement.
CATTATATTCTATACTCACACATTAATTGAAGTGGGTAGTAATACCATGAAAGAAACCATATCATAAAAACAAATAACCCTCTCATATAGAAATGTGATACTTATCAATATGGTGTGTTAAATTTTTTTGTGTGCATTTAGGTGTGTGGAATGAAAAACATATTACATTATAACATGTGATGAAGGTTATTTTGATTAAAATTTTAAAAAATTGAGATCACTAATTCACCCATACCAATTTTTGATCATTCAATGCTAATATGTTTATGTTACTTGTTTTATCCTCATATATATATATATTATTAATTAATCATATTCTATTTATGGTGGAAAATGTGGTTATTAATGTAGAAGTGAAATAAATCAAAATTCCTATTGAGAATCAGGATAATTCAAGGATAGTTCTCCTAAGAAAAATTATACAAGTTATTTTTTATCTAGTGGAATAGTAGAATATAATAATTCAGATAGGATAAAGTGTCCCATATAAAAGCTTAATATTAGGACTTTTACATATATTTCTTCATATTTTGACATTGATATGATTTTTTAATGAAATATGATTACTATTTTGACCATTAAATGCTATTTTTTTTTTATTATTATTATGGATAGATTCCTATTTAAAAAAATATTGTAGTGTGTTTAAATTTTAATTTCTGTTATTAATTCAGGGATGGTAAAAATTATTCAATATGAATGTCATTTAACAGGTATATAATAGAGAGGTAAAATATATTATATCCTATAAAAAATTCTGAAATAAAATTTGGGGTAGATTTTAGTCGTGAAATGTGTGGAAGAGATTTGTTTTTATAAGTTTTAGTGGGGTGGGAAAATAATTTCATTACATTTTAGTGTTTCCCCATAATATTTTAATGAATTTTTCTAGATTATTTGATAGAAATAATTGAATTATGAAATTATTATTGTGAAATGTTTTTCAAAAATATATTTTGTAGAGAATTATTATATTTTAATAAATTATCATATGTCTTTTTTTATTCCATATTTTTTTGGTGGGTGAATTGTTTTCACTACAATTGTAAATTATTTAACTGTGGGATGTTTTGAGAGATTTCCAATTTATATGGAATGTTTATTAAAATATATATAAAATAGTTAATATTGAACAATTAACTTTAGACGACCATAAACTGCAGTATGAAGACGTTTATTATGATGTTATATACCATGATCTTATAAAAATTTAACTATAATTATCTATGTTATGTAAGATCTATAAGTGGGGTTATGTTGTAGATTTATGAGTTTTGGTTAATCAATAATGTTTTTTGATAATTTGGGACAATTAAACTTGATTTTTAATTATTATTTTATTTATAAATTTTTGGAACCCAATAATTTGGTTTATTATATTTTCATACAATAAACCCTATTAAATTTTCAAAATCTATATTTGTGATCTTTTTGGTGTTAGAAAATTATTTAGCCATTTATTTTATATTAATTGAATTTTCATAGTTAGTGAAATTATACACATCTTAATATTTTATTATTTCATTATTATTATTTCATGATTTGATAAAACAGTGTTTTTTCCCATGTTTTGATTTATTTTGTTTCTTATTTTGGTGGTTTAATAATATATTATATATTTATGATTATTTTATGTGAGTTTTATTCAATCTAATATGTATTCTTTAGTTTATCATAGTATTTTTTCCAATCATTATTTTTTCGGTTATTCAGAATATCTCTATAGTTTATATATATATATATATATATATCATGATATTTTATTCTTTAGGTAAGAATACGACCTCTTGTTATTGATTATATTTACTAAATGAAAATTAATTATAAAAATATAGATAATGTATTACATACATTCATTAATTATTTCCCTCTAGATGTGAACTAATTATTTGGTCTAGATTTCACTTTTATTTTCCCAAAAGTGATTTGTTTTGATAAATTTGGATTTATTTTTTTATATAAATTAATGACAAAAATTAAATAAAAAAGGGATCAATTAATTTATTCATTTATACTGTTGTTTAGTAAATTATTTATTGATAAATTTATTATCAGATGAAGAAAATTTAGAACATTAATTGTAATTTATTACAATGTTCTATATTTTCTTTGAACACTTAAATATATAAGCAATGAAAAGTAGAAATTAAAAACTATCTATTAGATGATTTCATGTGTCATTGAGTTGTGCAGTGTTACTATGTATGGTTTATGTGATCACACATTTTTATAATGTAATTTTTAAAGGGTTATGAGGGCACACTTTGTAATAGTGTTACAGTATGAAAGGTTGGGTGACAACACGTTGGAATAGTGATATCACATGGGTGTGATGATCAATTTCACTTTTTAATGAGTTTCAACATGAAGATGTATGAGTGACTATGATTTAAATTGATGATGTAGCTAATATGAATTAAATCAATAAGTACATGATAAAGTGATCTACTAATGCATAATAATCATAATAATGATTTCCATGATTCCTACAAAAGAAATATTAGATGGATATTGAAGTTAGAATAATGGAGACTGATCCAACACAACAATACAATTGTAGTGATAAAACCATGAATGTAATTATGTTTTGATCATATTTATTTACTTGTGAAAAAGTAGAATTATTATTGGTTGAGTTGGAAATGAAGCTTTATTTCAATAAGAGTTATTTGATTTTGTTTTAAGTAATAGTTGAAAATGGTATCAAAATATGGATTTTTTTTATTAAAGGATGAAAGATATAAATGTAATGCATTCATATATGCATGATCATTTCATGAGATGTTTTGTGATATTATAATTAAAATAATATAGTTCTTTAGAACTAGAATTTATGAGAAAGAATATAATGATTAAATTTGTTTGGATATCATCACTACCATGTATTTATTGATTCATGCAATAGGTTTTAATATGGAGAAAATGCATGATTGATAATTAATAAGGCTGAGATATTTCTACATATTTTAATGTAGATTCAACCAATCATCTTATTAGTTTCTTATAAATGTTATTGAATATATATATATATATATATATGAATATTTGTATTTTTAATTTGGATGTGTTTTTTTATTTTATAAATATTTGATAAATGAAGAAAGAGATGATTAAAACATCACTTGATGATATATATAATATATATTTGTTCATATCTATTGTCTATTTATATAGTGTGGAATAAGAATATATAATGACAAAATAATAATATGTACTTCCTCAGTACTGTGTAAGAAATTAATGAAGTATAATTCTTGACTTTAATAGGGAATTGTGTGGATAAATCATGCTACCCAGTGATGAATTATTACATCCTATTATAGGTGGCTAATTCCTTTATTGGAAAGTATTTTTTATCATACTATATATTTAAGAATAATATGTATTATCAATGGAATATAGTTCAATTAACATTATTGATAGACCATTCTTGTTGTAATTAGTAATGGACACTTTTATTTTATAATTTTTTATTTCAAACTGTTTTGAGATATTTCCATGTACTAGCTACTACTATTGATTATTGAACATTATAAATTCAAATTTTATTAAGTATATTCCCACATGTTTTATTTTTATTGATTAAATACTATATAATTATATTATAATAGATTTTATTATTATGAGAAGATTAAATGTATAACACTGTATTAACCCCCAACCTTCTTAGTGATCATGCTGGTATTTAGAATTTGTATAAGATAAAGGATACTTCCCTGACTCTAGGTTTTATTTTAGTTAGAAATAAATAATTTAACAATGAATGTTAATAACACATTTATCAATAAGGGGATTCCTACCATTTAAGAGATTGAAATAAATTTTTACATGGATAACATGTTACATGGTTTATTATATATTATTTATGTTGTTTTGAAATATTTTTTTATATATTTGGGATTCTATTACTGAGGGTGATCATATAAAAGAAACAAAAAAGAAGAATCATGAGAATAGTGAAGGAGTTAGAATATCCCTTATTTCATAGGATTCTTACTGTGAATTTATATAGGTTAATAAAATTAGAAATTATAAATGAATCTAGGATAACATGATGAATAATTTCAATGGAATATAATGGAGAATAATGTAATGTAAAAAATATGTATATTTTAATAAAATGATTTGAAAAAGGGGGTTGATGAATCTTCTAGGTGAGTCCTTCCAAGGTATAATGATATTTTTGAACAATATGAAGAAAATGAGAATATGTTTATGACTCAAAAGTTTTATAAAATAGTCCCATGTTTTTTCTTAACATATATGAAGAGAAAATATCATCTTTTGATTATAATGTGAAGAAAAAATACCTCTATATTATTTTTATAGTATTCTCATTACATCTGATATGAGAAAAAAGTATTTATTTCAAAATAAATAGATATGTTTATCATGAAGTCTTATTAAATTAAACTAATAAATAGAGGTAAAATAAAGTACATTTTGACCTGGATGATTTTACATATAATTAAAAAGATTACATGAGTCTTGTTTTTATTGAATTCGTATATTTGTTGACCAAAAATTTGAAAAGTGGATGATGTAATTATGAATGATTTTTATGTTTCAATTGCATTAAATATAGGTACATATGATATTTTGTTGAAAATTTTCAAATAATGGTCAAAATAAGATGATATTGAAGGAGTAAAAAATTTATGAATCCTCTAGAAAGATATATAGAATAATCATTAGATTGGGAAATCATTCTAGTATTTGAGGATGTAATGAGACAAGAAATAAATGATTATATTATTCATTATATTTAAATTTTTTGGCTGAAATGATTATTATTTGTCATCTAATGCAATTAAAATTTATATTATTCAATATTCCTTCTTATAATTTACCTATTGTTAAAGATATTTTCTGAATCACATTAATAAAACTAAATAAAACATGGATAATTTTATTAAAAAAAGTAAGCCATTATAATTTATCAATTGAATTAGTGGGCATAAATTATTGTAACTATAAGGAACTGAGCTTAATCAATATATATTATAGTTGTTTTAAAACTAAAAATCATACTCACTTCTCAAAGAGTACTTATGATTATTATTTTAAAGAATTGGGAAAAATAGTTACATATTAAACCCATAAATTATAAGTGGAAAATTAAATTCATCATCCATTATCCCCAAAGGATACCCTTTAAAAATAAATTTCAATTTCTTTTCATGAAATATCTTCAAAATTATAATTGTATCCTAATGTTTTTACCCACTCATCATTAACCCTATAAATACAATTAAAATATTTGGATGATAATAATATCTTAGTATGTGATATAAAATAAATAAAACCTTTTCTCAAATGATGAATTTGAAATCCCATGTAATATTTAGCTTTGTATCAAAGGTCATTGATCTGTTAAAATAAATCATTTTATCATGATAACAACACACATTTATCATAATTGAACTCATTAAAACCCATAACAAGCAAAATAAAACCTTTTTTGAAATCATGGAGCATCATATTCATTAAAAACATTTCCAAACCCAAGATCTATAATTTGTCTCAAACCATTGTATAAGTTATATTGGTATCACCAATTTTTCATGAGTTGTTATGGGGCTAAACCCATTAAATAATCTATATAATGCTCACCCAAGATCTATAATGGGGATCAACACATCATATAAATGGAATAACCAATAGTGTGAACTTCCATATCAAGATTACTCAATGTATTATATTTTATAACACTGCCACCCATCCATGGTTTATCACATAACCCCTCGTTATTGGATTATAATGTAACCAACCATTATTGGTTTCTCATATAACCACCCTAGATTATAAAAATTTCCCAATAACTATATAATAAACCAAAGTAATGAATGATTGCTTCATAAAAACACTCTTTTATGAAAATAATCCATTCATTTTGAAATCAATATTTTTATTTTGAAATCAATAATTTTATGAAGTAGTGAAAGTACAATGGAAAACGTTTTATTTGTATGTAATCATATAAAATTTTAACGAAAGATTAAAAATTTTATGGTGACATGAAAGATGAAAATTTCATTCAGTCCATATATTAAATGAAAACAAACCTTTTGACCTTAGTAAAAATAATCATTCAAATGAGTTTTTTAGAAGATAGTCGCTTACAAAATACCATAAAATGATCCCTATTTAGAAAAATATGAAAAAATTTTGGAAATTAAAATTTTAATGAAATTCATGTCCACAAAAATACATTCATAAAATTAAATTTAAAAACATGTACATGAAAGAGAAATAATAAAAAAATTAAAAATTAATTCATTTAAAAAGAAGTATTTTAGTTAATGAGTCCCTTATAAATATCATATCCTGGACATTATAGTTAATGAAATAAATTTAATATTTTTATCAAAAATAAATTAAAAATAAAAAAACTGTAAATTAAAAATAATATATTCAAAATAAATATCACACGTAATCTTATGTGGACCTAGTCATGATGTAGAATGTTAACCCAAAGATTGTAAAATGGGTCAATAATTCATTTATTCTTTGTAATCAGTCGAATATTACACACAATAAGAGTAATATTTATCAAATTAAACATTGAATATATAGAAGATAGATATATTCCTGATATGATATATCAAAAGTTGGTATATACACCACAAAATTTAAATTAATGGTGAATAAGGAATATATCTCATAGAATATAAAGTTAGAGGAGAAACCCTTATCACACACATCCCATTTTCATCACATACTTCAACCATATGTATAATGGTTTAATAACTGTTATTAACTCATTAAATAACTATATTGATATTTATAATACTATAAATGAATATTTTATAACATCATATGACCCATTCGTTAAAAATATTCACAATTTTCATTATTTCGGGTGCGTTCATTTCATGGTTTGATGACCTGTTCATTGGTGTTTAATTAAAAATTATCCTTTAAATTGGAAATAATATGAAATAATTTGAATGAAATGTTATTAATTTATATACATAATAATAAATGTTTTGATAAAATATTCTTATTATTATACATGAGGATGATTCACTTAAAAAAATTTAAGGATAAATTGTTATTTTTATTTGGTGATTTTTTTGAACACCACAAACTTGTTGAAATTCAAAATTATCATACAACATAAAAATTGATATTATAGATTTTAGGAGACATCATATATGATATTAGAAGAAACTAATTTATTCACTCTATATAATCTTCAATATTTATCTCATATATATATATATATATATTTATGTTACTATATTCTATGGATTTATTTGCACGAATGGAAATAATTTAAATTCTTATGGGTATACATAAAATGATAGGGTATATTATTATGATGATATAAGGACCACATATGGTGGAGTTTTCCTCTTATAAATTAAAAAATATATTTTGGAACTACATTAAAAATAAATCAATTATATTGAATACTATAAGCGATAAATACGAAGCTTCTACTAGTGCATATAGTTAAATAATTTAAATAAATGCGACAATAAATGAGTTAATAGTAAAATTTTATTATCCTCATATAATTCAATATTATAATCAATGATATAATGTGATTTAAAAAAAATACTTTCTAGTTGAAAATATTGATGGATATATAAAACATATTACATTTTATTAAAGAGAATATGGTCAATTGATACATTGAGAAGGAATTTCTTCCTACATATTAGAATTTGGTAGTATAATCACATAGGTTTTACCAAGGTATAAATTTCATTACTGATGGCTGATCAATGTTATAAATCCCCTAAAACATCAATATAAATCCTTTTGGAGGAACCATCAATGAACCGTGGATGGTGCATAAATATTTTGTTGAAGGAAAATTTTTTCAACTAAAAACCCAAATGTAGTATTGGTGAGCTTTTTATAATTTTTCTAAAAATTAATAGATTTTTTTATTTTGAAAAGGGGATAAAAAAATTAAAATTATATTTCTCTCATTTTGTGGTTGAGTGTTATCAAATGGATAAAATTATGATAATCACATAAAGATAAATCTCTCTAAAAAACCACTCTTACATGTAATGTTGTGGGTGAATGGTTTTTATATGATAATGACATTAATTGTTTGTCTATTCTATGAGAATAATGTGTTTCAATATTATTTTTGGATGGATTTTTAGTAGTTGAAAACAAATATAGAGGAATATATTTTAGTGCCCTTAGAAATTGAGATATGATTTATTTATTGTCAAACATGACATTAAATTTCCCAAAATTTATTTCATATGTTCATTATGGGAGATTGAAGTGTAACAAATGATTCTATGGTTTTTATAGTTTTATTTTATCATGTTTGCGATTTTATTTTTTTCTTAAATAATATTGGTAGAGACATTAGGTTATATATATATTATTTATTTGTTATGTGAGTGTAATTATAATAATTTGTAATCATCATATATGTTTAGCGTAATTAAAATATATTGACTCTGTAACCATTTTATTTCCTTAAAACATCATCATTTTAATGAATACAATTTCTCTATTTTTATCTTTTTGATATTTATATATACATATTTAGTATTTTCTTCGATGTTGATTTTTTTAAGTATCATAGTACCCTATAATTAATATATTTAAAATATAAATATATATTAAATCATGGGTGAACATTATTTAAATATATTTGGTTCTTGTAATTAGAGATACCCCATATTTGAAATATGAAACTATGGTTATTTCTTGAATGGGGGTTTTATCCTAGGTTTAGTATAATGTTATTCAGAGATGGGAATTCAGTTGAGGGAAGTCATTGGCGAGTGTGTTAAGTGAAGTAAATAATTTATTTATTTAATTTATTTAATCAAATAATCTATGTCTGATAATAATATATATTTCATTATAAAAAATCACTCGGGTTTTCTACATCACCGTAGGAGATTAAAAATGAATATAATATCATGGTTGGTGTTTTAATCAAGGGAGTAGGGATCCTCATAAATGATTGAGGAGAATCATGAGATTATTAGAGAACATAGTAGGGTCTTCATCATAATCCTTAGTGGACACATTCTTCCCCATGGGTCAATCAATTCACTATATAAGGTTAGTTATATTTTGGGTTTACACCCTTTTTAATTCAAAAATTGATCATGGATTATATAACTTCACATCTTCAATAAAATACCATCTTTCACATGTTCCTAATTTTAAATAGATTTATTTGTGATTATTTTTATCATATGAATAATTCATTTCACCCATGGTATTTATAATTTTTTAATCACATTTCATTATAAAATCATTCAATGGGAGTTTCACCTAAATCGTGATCATTTACCAATGTAGACTAACATGTTCATCATTGCTGGTCCACATAGTTGGTTATTCGACATTCAAATATATAATCTAGGGAAACAAAACCATTATATTCATGGACGATGAAGGTTGAGATTGATTAATGTATTTTATTTAATGATTGATTTGAAATTTGGGTTAAAGGTGATATCATAGTGAAAAGGGACCTTGAACTGTGGAATATTTCGCAAAAATTATCAATTTGGTAAATGGGATCCCATTTTTTTATAATTAGAGGTAAGGAATTAATTATTGTAGATATTGTAATTCTATTTCTATATATTTAAATAGGTAGAATGTTAGATATTTTGTGGATATAGTGTATATATTTTTCCTTATGAAGGTAGAAGTGTTTGTAAAACCACGAGTTACATGAAAAATGTGTTCGAATAAACACATTTCGTGTGGTCCCTTTCTTCAGTAGCTATGGTTTCGTTTAGAATTAAATAGTTTAGGAATTGTGATTTTCTCACATGTTTTATTACTTGATATAGTTGAACCAATAACTACCCAAGGGTTCATAGGCATATAAATAAATATTTACAAGGGTAAACATGTGTACAAATTACCCAAACACTATCAGAGTACACAGTAACTACCACAATACAAATTCATGGTCCATATTACTTGGTTATTATCCAATGGACACAACCATATTTGTATAATCAAAGAGTCAATGTAAAACTATATAAAATCAATTTAATTTATCTGATGAATGTGTTTCTTGTGTATGTACTTTTTCAAAAATCATATTTTAACCCATAAGTAATGCATCTTGATTATTTTTACTTTTAATATGTTTTCATGTGATTTGTTTTGTTATTATATATATGACATGATATGTTTTAGGGGGGATTCTTCATTGAAAAATGGATGGAAAATGGTAGTGATTTGGTTTTTTTCTACATAAGTATTCCTTGGTTGATATTACCCTATTAAACAGGGGTTCATATCCACCTTTATAATTATATATATTGATTCAATACTCCCACATACTAAATAGATCATACATATTCTCTATAAAGTGTGGTATTTCCTAATATACAAACTTCTATTTGGGGATAGTCTTCTACAGAAGATAATAATCCCCTTGTTGTGAAGCGCAGTGAAGATGTGTGACCCACCACTCGCATTATTTTGAATTATTCATGGTTCTTGTGATTAGATAAATTCCTTTTGGATTTGTAGTATTCCTCATCATTCAGTGCTTATTGTGGAAATGGGGATCCAATTTCAATACCATCTTTAGGTTCTTTTGAGAATATATGTTGTTGGGATTCAATTCCTTCTTGATTTATGGATTGAGGTACTAGTTGTCTTCCATATATATATATATATATATATCCATTTTTGGTTTTAGGGAATCTAATAGAATATATATATACTCACAAATATATGGGATTTTTTCACACATGTTGTCACTTTTGAAAAACTATGGGATGATTAATGGTGACATCAATGGAACTGGTTTTGGTGGAGTATAGTGTTTTTTTAAGATGATTATATTTTCTTGTCAATCATGGATATTATGAACAATATTATATTTATTTTTTCATATTTTATTATTGTCTTCAGTTTTGGACTTCATTCCTAGTTTTGAAGTTTTTTTCCCTTTATATAATCTATATTACCTTTTCCACACTTTGACATTTCCCCTAAAGTATGTTACATTAATCATTTTTATCATATATGTTTCATCGAGTTAATACATATTTCCATTATATAATTAATATGGTTTTATATATACATACTTTTTTATAGGATAAGGCTCCCTATTTTAGTTATATGATTACATGATCCCAGTTTTCAACCCTGTAGAATATTAGAGTCGGTATAGGGGTGTCAAAAATCGATTATTGTTATCCCATGAGGCGTCCATGTGGATAAATTCAACATTTTGTGGTTTATAAGGTTTTTGTTCTTCAATTAGACGTTTTAAGATTAACTTACTGTGAGTATTTTGGGGTTCTTTTTGGAAATGATGTCAGGTTGTGTCAATTTTTCACTTAGGTTAGGGAACCCAGTGTTGGTGAATCATCCAAAATATCCAAATAGCAGGACTATAACTAAATTAATTTATCTGTGGAATATTGATGAATCAAAAGTATGTACCCAATGGTATATGCATCATATATAATTTGGCCTTTATATTACATATCCATCTATAGATATATCCTCTAGTATATTAATCTACTAAATGTTTTCCTGTTATCCATCTGGATTCATATACAATAATAGAAATCCAAGATACCAATAATGTGATGTTACATCATCCTTTTTAGATATGAGGACATAGATAATGTATATAATCATGAGGTTCTTCTTCCAAGGGGGTCTAGGGAAATGATTCCACCATTTGAGTAGTGAATGGATACACCACCTATGGTTTAGGATAAGGATCAACTCTTTATAGGAGAGACAATAACTATAGATTTTTAGGATGTTGATGCATGAATTCTCAGTGAATTTTTAATGATCCAATGATTGATACATATCATTTTCTATTGGGTGATCTACCATATAGAAGTGTATGATTAAATCTCTGTGGTGATCAGAGTTTTCAACATGTCCATACCACGTCCAATTAGATGGTTGCAATTTCATCCAATATTATTCATGGAAATATAGAGTAGTACATAGGTATGATCAAATAAACTTATTATGAGGGGAAACTATCTTCTTTTGATATTAAGTATTTATTCCATAATTAGTTTTACAATTTGGGCTTGTTATCATTGCCTATTCAGGTGATTCTCGAGCTGGATTGGGGATATATCAGTCATTTAGTACGCCAAGAGGTTTTCATACACCACACATTACTCTCCCTATATGGTGTATAATATAAAATGTTAGGTGTGGAAGTATGGTATGGTACAATATAGACTCATCCATTAAAATATGCTCTATAGTTATATTCCCATTTAGGATAGAGTTTCATATAGATCATTCGATATTTAGAACATCCTAGTAGTGTGTCATCGAGTATTGGTAGTTAGAAGTGGTCAACATGCAACTGATTCATATATAGTGTCTTACGTGCATCATATGTTTAGAAATTATTGCAAGAGGTATACTCAATCATTGAATCAAACCTATGGATCAATAATTTGGGGTTCATGTAGTGGGTATATTCTTCTCATAGAGGGGGGAGGTTATATTTATGGTGGGAATTACTACATGGATAATTATTTCATTAATTGAAAAACTATATATGGTATATATAATGTTGATATACATCAGTAAAAGAGGTAGTTTTGTGATCACAAATTTCCTAGGAATGGTCAACATAGCCCAAAAGGAGGTGGTACTAATAGAGTAGCATGTAGAGTTATAGAGGGACGATCTATATGTAGAGGAAGATAATATGATCCACTAGCACTACCCCCAAAAAGTTTTCCAAATCTAGAATAAGAGGCTATTGATAAATGAAAAATTTTTTTATAGGCTATGACGGGATATAACCAGGCTTCTAAAGTGTTGATTCAGAGAATAATTCTTTTCTTATCTACTTTATCTCTATCAATTTAAGTGACATTTAATAATTATTCCTTTATCGCCATTTCCGATGTCCAGTAAGATGAGCTTCCATTTAATTCATTATCCCAGCAACTACATATAAGGGTTTTTATAGGGATAGATTCATCAATATCACATATCCACCTACACTGTGAGTTGGCACTTAGTGGAGAGAGTTTCTAACGGGTCCTCATGGTCATTACGATGAAACAATATGAAATCATCATGGGCATGGAATTTTTATCCATGTGCTATACCATATTGACTATCATTGAAGTTATATTATATTCCCTCATACAGTCATGATATGATTTTCTTTTTTAGGGAGTGGGACCATATGATACTGCCAGTGTATCTTATTTGAATAATGGTACAACAAATCATGAGTCTGTTGGAATGTTTTTTTGTCGTCAAAGTGGTATCTTCAATAATATAGCATCTAGTAGTTGAGAATGATTATATTTATTTATTACAAAATAATTTTTTTAGACTTCCTTCTTTCTAGGAAATAAAATTCTATATAAATATGCACCCATGGAATTAAAAAATATCATTTTGGTCATATTGGATATCCCCTATGAATCTCCATGTGCTGAGGGTGTAGTTGGATGACCATAAAGGGAAAGGGTTTATTAGACCTAGTGTACCCCCATGATGTTCAATATAATTTTTCAATAAAACATAATATGAAATATTTAGTATTTTTATGTTTTATCATTTCCAAAAATAAGTAACAATAAATAACATGTACCCATAATCAAGGATTAATGGCCTTTTCAACTGGTTGAAAGGTTCAAGTTGGTTTTTAAAGATCATATCTAGTTAACTTCAGTTGAGGATTCTTGAGGATGATATTATAAAGATGAAATTATCATGTAACTATACATAAAATTAGTTTATATTAATTCCATTTAGTGTGACTTATTCCCCCATGATTTTTGGGATCTTTTTAAATTGATCATCCCTCGTTATATAAATGAGTTCATGATTTTCTTTATCAATGAATTTCTTATATACTCATCACTATAAGAGTAAAATGAATTTTATGGAGTATAGTCCTATAATAACAAAGATATCTCCAATATTATGTTAATATGAAATTTTATTATTTTTTGAAATGTGTGTTTTAAATTCATGGGAATGTCATATCTGAGCATGATTTACCCATGGATCAGGTAATGGTTGATGTTGTTCTTTCTTCCGAACCACCAAAGAGTGTATCATTAGTGAAAAGGACCTGTGGTTTTTTAGGGAACAACAAAATATTTTTTGTAGAGTTTTATTGGTAAAATCCCCTTTTAAAACCTTAACGTAAACATGGATATTGTTTCTATAGACTATGTAGTAGTAGAGAGTCTTCTAAGACCTGAGGAAAAAGATGACCAAGGATATACTGTTGAGCCTACTAGAGGAGGTATTTGAGCATGTGGTGTCTTATGATTCCTCTAAACTATGTATTAGATGCATTTTTATGTAGAGGAAGAAAGTGATCACTTGTTGGTATAAGAATTTGAGACCTCATGAGAAGAATTATGGGACCCTTGAATTAGAGTTGGAAGTGGTGGTCATTATCTTATTGATGTTGAGAAATTATATTCTAGAAGGGTGTTTATTTATTTACTCTAATTACCATAATCATTATTATATCATATGATTATGATATCCCTACATGAGATATAGATATTGGTCAATGTATCTAAAGCACTATACATTTATAATAGTTAATACTCTATAGAAGGGGAATATTGCAAAATAATCCCTTAAAAGTAAATCTTGGATGAAATATTAGCATAATTTTACTTTTGTGTTTAAAAATAGGTTTCCTAAAATTTATTTTATATTGACTAATGATTCTAAATTTTAAGTAAACAGGATATCACCCAATAATTAATGATTACAATGAAATGTGTAGATTATATATAAATAAATTAATAATTAAATTCATAAAATAAATATTTCATTCCATAGATTTAATATAAAAATATATTTTACTTGAAGAATACAATACTCGACAAACTAGTTTTCCATCACATATGCAAATTTAATTTTAAATTAAATCATGCCATATATGTGTTTTTTTTAATTTATAATTTATTTTTATGATAAACAAATTATATTATCCAATCTGATTAATTTTATTTTTTATGATAATTTATATTGAAAAAATATATATTTTCTTGCAGTTATGGTATAAACATATTTATCAAGGGTAAAAATACAAATAAAACTGTTAAAATGACCAATCAACGTGTCAAAAATATATTTAATGGAAAAAATTTAGATATAAACATGTCTAATAATACTGAAGGGCCATTTTTAATCCTTTCACCATTTGTCAAACATGGTAATTCCTTTTTTTTCCAAAATATACATCTATATCACTCAACTCACTTATATAAGGTGAAAATATCTCCTCCCTATTCACACCTTCAATTACATTTTCCTTATCTAAGACCTTTCTAAATATCATACTGAATTCTATATCCTTGACCTAGATATATTTTTATCATAAATTCAACCTATGAATTTTGTTGGTCTATCGTGAAAAGGTTTCTTGAAAAAGGGATATCTATCTTAACCAAGTTACGTTATATTTTTCTTCGTCCAACTTATTTAAATATTATTAATTTATTATAATATACTAACAATAATATATTACTTATTTATATATTTATATATTTTAATTTAATAATTTAATTTATTCACCTCTTCCTTAAAATGGGTAATTAAATCTTTATTCTTCTACACCGCAGACTACCACCTCATAAAAAATGTAATTGGTTTTTCCTAATCGTATCTTATTGCTTGTTAAATTGATTAATTTAAAAAAAATATGTTATATTTTTAACATATTTATACTTTGGTAATTATTATATCACATATACATTCTTACTTTATATTCTATGGGGGATTCAATAACGCCACATCTGTGTATGGTGTATTACCATCTCAATAAGCGATTTGATTCTTTTTCCTCTAACGATTAAATGAAAGGTAAAAAATATAAATTTAATTAATATATATGAAATCATTATGATATTAATGAAATATTTATTAGTTAAAATATATATTAAATCATTTTATTTCTATCATTTCTAGCCACTATAAAATGATAATGTTGTTCATATATATGTATGGAATTCTGCCTCTATAATGTTATGTTACTATATTTTATTACAATATCTAATGTATTAGATATAAATATATATGTATATATGTATATCTATATAATTAATTAAATCAAATTTTATTTATGAAATAACTACTATTTCACAAGGAAAAAATAAAACTTATGTTTTTACAATATTGATCATTGAAAAATGAAAATGTGACTCATGCATATGTATGGTCTATTATATCCATGATTTTAATGTAGTTAATATTTCATAGAAAATTTTAATAAAGGTTATTAAATGTTTAATTTATAAATAAAAGTTATAATTACTTCATGATTATCAGTTTTTAGTTTCACAAAAAAATATTTTTTTGATGATTGTCATCCCAATAATTTCATTTTTATCCATTAATCAGAGATTTTCAAACCATACGATGTAATCATATTTGATTAAATATTTATATATAACATGGTAATAATTGAAATTGAGGTGAATAATATAATATAAATTAATTTTCAAGAAAGGGATTAAATATAATAAATTTATTATTCATGATGATAAATAACCAAAATGATTAGTGAGATTGAAGGTAAGGGAATTCAATTAATATTCTTTTCATTGAGCTGTATTTTCATATTATGCACTTATATTCTTGTAATATCTGCATATATAGTACCATTGAAATTTTATAAAATAATTTTATATATTCTCCTGATATTTATGTTTTTTAATTTTAATTTTTTCATGGGGATTATGATTTATGTGTTTCTAATTTAAAAATTAACATTTAATTAATATAAAAAATCATATTTTAATGTTCTCATTCTGACACTTTTTCTTTAATGTCCATTTTTTTAAAGTGATTTTATAAATTTACTTTATTGGGCATGAATTTTCTATAAACATTAATTTTTTCATTCTTTAAATGGATTTCCAAAATGACTATTTTTATAGAATGATTGAATTACTTTTAAAAGGAAAAAAGGAATGTTCTATTTTACTGAATATAGTAATAATGAATTTTTTCCACCAAAACTATTATTTTTTGTATGGATTTTTTAATAAAAATTAATTATTTATTCAAATATTTCCTCATAAAAAAATGTATTGGAATTTCAGTAATGAAAATGGGTTTTTAAACAAAACAGGTATACTGATATTATAAAAACATTCGTATAATATTTTAAAAGTAATTTTAATGTGTTTTATATTTAAATGATTCATTTTAAAGTGATTTTATCTTGATATGGTCTATAAAAATTATATATATGATGATTTTATCCCAATTATATATCACAATATAGTTTATATAGCTTATATGATGCATCAACCATGATTTCACTAGCTGAACCTGATATTGAAAATTAGACTGGGGAACTTATATATCGCTCTAATAAATTGAGTAAATATTATCTAATCTAATGAATTTTATTTGATATCATCCATTTGATAATTCCATGTTTCCATTGTTTCATTGAGATTATTATGAGGGTTTTATGAGATTATAAATTAAGAAACCAATATAAATATTCCCTGTCTATAAATGAGTTTATTTAGAAATATTTGGATTTTGAAAAATAAATATATGGTTATTTTGAAAAGAAAAACAGATTCCATTTTTGCTAAAAATTTATGTATATTATAATAGTTACTCAAGATTTTTCATGTTTTTCAGTGGGTTAATGGTTTTATACTTTTTATTCCTTTACTGGGCTATTTTTCTCATCCCTTATTTGAAAAATTAATTTCAAAAAGTTTTTGGATGGGTAAGGTTATAAAATTATTGATGTTTATCATTGTGATGATTTTCTCGAAAATAAATCAATATCCATTTTAAAATTATTATAATAATGTTTTCATAACAATATTATCATGGTATAACCCATCGAAGATAAACATGATTCATAAACTTAATGCCAAAAAATAGTCCATTCGAAAAATTAATATGAATTGCATTCTTGGATCATGTCCTCATAATGGAATATGTCACACCAAATAATGTCATCTAATATGGATAATAATTTTATAAGATCATTTAAAACATTTCATGAGGAAAATATTCATTCATATTATAAAAACAATTAACCCATAAAATATTTTGAATACAATTTTTCATTGAAAAAGGAATTTAAAACATAAAAAGAAGGATTTAAATATATTATTGGTCATGAAATAAGTTTTTTTTTGATTTTATACACATAAACAAGATTGTACCTTTCATATTTTCTTGTAAAATTGAGATAGTGACTTTTTTTGGAAAATGATATGATTATTCCTTAAATACAATTTTTTAAAAACTCAAAACAAGTAAAAACGTGTATTTTAAAATCATAAGAGGGTAATTAAAATTTTTGAAATATTTTTTAAAAATATATTTAGAAAAAAAATATTTTTATAAGTAAATATATTTTTCATGTTAATGTTATAAATAATATCATAATAATTAAAAAACCATTTATTAATTATCATAACTACCAAAGAGTAGAAAAACAGATTCGATACATGAAAATAACTTTAATAATAATAGGATAAAAAATTTATGATAATTCATGAGTGACCAACCATAATATATCTTTAATAGAAGAAATATCATACACATTCATGCTAAATTAACAGATCATGACTTTAAACTCTCTTCACTTTGGTAAAATTGAACTATAATACCCATGATAGAATAACATTACAAGAATATTTAAATATTAGGAAAATAATTATATTCAAGATACAACATTTCAAATGGTCCGTATATATACACCTCATGAAAAACATCCATCTGTCACATAACATGTCTCTTAGTGAAGGAAAATTGAGATAAAATTTCCTTATGTAACATCTTGAATCTCAGCACCGTTATAGGAATATATTGTATAATAAATATAATTTTATTATACAACATTAATATTAAAAAATTCATATATATTATACCATATTTAGTTTACATATGAATTTATTTTACTCATATTCTTATTGTTCTATGTTAAAGATATATTTCCTTTAATAACGGATTTATTTTTCTTATATCTTTTGATTTTTTAATTTTAGTATGCATACTTTGATCTTGCTTTCATAATTTATGTATTACGAGACATGACATGAATATGATATAAATTTATTTTATATTTATAAATATTAACCGATAAAATTTAGTTCTATAAAATGATATACATTTTTATTGGGGGAAATAAGTGGTGCATATGCATGATTGATATTTCCATTTTCGTTTTTTTGAAACAAATATTTCTAATGATCATTAAATATAATATTAATATATGATTACTCTAATATTATATATATTTAATATTTTTATTAAATCCATCTTTAATACATTCCATTTATATCATGAACTAATCACACTACATTACTTTATGATAGTCCATCATACACACAAATAACATTATCATACAACCACAAAATAGAATGCATGATGGTATTTGTTATATCCCAATTAAATAAGAATAATAATATCCTAAATAATATATATATATATATATATATAATATAAACATAATTTCCATCATTATTCTCATTCATGAAAAGTGTTTATATAAAAATGAATGACATCTGTTCACGAGGTGGTAGCTTGCCATGCAGATGAACGATGATTTTAAAATAGAATTAGGATAAGTGTGTGTGATATTAGGTAATACCCATAACAAAAAAACATCTAAATGAATTTGAGATAATTAGGTTTTATATTATAATTAAAAAAATTAATGTGTGTGAGAAAAAAATAAAACAAAAATGTTTGTTGATGGATGTTACATCTTCATTGAGTATCTCCTTTTGGGTTTCTCTAAATTAATTTATTATATTTATTTTTGACAAAATTAATGATTATAAATTTATTTTAAAGAAGTTTATAACTGACTTTTATTTTTATTTTTTGATAAAGGGTCTTTATAAGTGTGAATATAAGGGAATAAGGGGTATCCTTTTATAAGGGAGTTGAGTGGAATAATATTAAATTTTTTAAAGAGAGGATTTAAAATATGTTTTCCTAATACATAAAGTGTCCAAAATGTAAAAATATAAATCCATAGACATTATATGGTCTAATTATTCCTATAAAATGGGATTTGGGAAAGTCTTTGATAATTTTTACATTTTAGTTTTAACGATTAACCACTAATTAATCATTTTTTACTCTAACCGTTGTAATTAATTTCTTTATGTATATAACTAATAAAATTTGTCAAAACTAAAGTTAACCATGTTATATATTATAAATTCTTTTGATAAAAATTTTAATCCATTTTTCCAATATATGATCATTGATGTAAATAATATAAATTCAGAATTAATCCAGTAGATGTGTCGAGAAATCATGAATTTAAGGAGAAAAAAATAAAACGTATCTAATGTTATTATATCCAAGTTGATTATAAAATTGATTCCATTGACCTAAATTATATTAACGGATGTATTATTGATTTAAATATTCATTAAAACTATTAACGTTAAAATTAACTATATAAATAAATTATATTATGTGTTAGTTTTCAATTAAATTATAGTTGTTTCTCTATTCATCAAACAACAATTCTGAAATATCTCAAAAATTAACCCGAATGTAATTTTTATATTATAAATTCCATAATTAATTTTATATGATAAAAATAAACATATAAATGGGTGACATAATTATTTTTTTTTAATTTTAAAAAAAATTTAATTTGAGAAAATAGTATTTTTAAAACATATAAAGACATTACAAACATTTTGTACATCATTAAAAATATATTTTAATTTATGTAAGACTATTATAATATGTATTTGAAAAGTTGTTATTACTATAAATTTTGAAATTTCTAATGGCTAGTTTATAATGGTCACATGTGAATAGTTATATTAATAATATGTCTATGTTTTGTTAAAACTCATTATTGTGTGTCATTATAGCTAACCGAGTGTTGTGTGTAGTGAAATCTATCCCATGGTTTAATGTAGTTATATATTGGCATGTTTTAATATGTAACACAAAAAATTATTATAATTTATTGAAAAATATGTTCTTAAACTCATAGAGGGTTTTAATATACACTTTAAAAATAATTTCTACCTCAAAACTCATTACTCTAACAAAAACAAATGATGATACTTATGACACATCATATCCTAAAGTTATATCATAGAATAATCAAACATGTATTTTTATATTAATTTTTTTTCAATTTTGGTCATATTTTTTTAATGAATATTATATGTATGATCCAAAATATCCAATAGTTGTTCCTCATAAGAAAAAATAGATTCCAACAGTATGACCGCTATGTTTTGTATATGGGAATGGTTTGATAATTACACCAGTTTTAGAGAAACATAGAACACATACTGGACTTGAGAGAGGTTTGGTTAACGTTCCAATCAATAGGATATTGAGATGAAAGGTTCATGAATTTTGACATGATAGATAGACGTTATTATTAGATTTCTTTTCTTACTTAATCTCATTACCTTCCTCCACCGGTTAATTATTAGAAACACCTTTTCACCAACATAAAATTATAGATCATGTAAGTAATCATCAGTATAAATGATCTTCTTAAAACAAGATTCCTTAATATATAGTTGAATTGGTTTAACCTTATCTTATGTTTTACCAACAATATTAGGCACCAATAGATTTCATTTTCCATCTTCATTCCTACAAATTGCATCACTACGTTTCATTCCATATAAGATTTAATCAGGTGCCATATGAATTCTTTAGTGAAAGTGATTATTATATAAATGGAAAATTAGATGATGAATTCGATCCCACACATATTTTATATCCATGAAAAAAAATATGTCTAAATATCTTATTTGGAAAGAATTGTTTGGTAGGAATGAATATCCTTTTGAGGTTGATAAAAGTCATTGAAACTCAATATTATATCAACATATTTCGGTATACATTGGTATAACATAGATGTAAACCTCAGATTCTCAATTCGAATCAATACAATTTGGTACTCTAGTAATCCTTACAAATTCTATAATGTATATCTTGGAAAAAAATCCATAGAGAAGTGTTCTCTAATAGAGATGTAAGGTGCTGAAATAGTATGGTAATTGACTATATCCCACATAAAATTATCCCCATTATATGTTTTGATGAGTCCAATAATAAAAATCCATATTTATGTTCTCCTATTTCAATTCAGGTATTGGTATTGGATTCAACAGCCCCATAGACTTCTTTATTTCTACCATAACACAGTGGAATACCATGTAACAAGATAAAAACATGGAAAAATCTATCCTAATTCCACCACCCCATAATTATTCTATCAAATACAAAAATATTTATATTTCCATGATTAATCATAAATAATGAACTATGTGATTCCACTAACAACACCATTATCAAGTATAGTATGGAATGAACACATGCATGGTTCTAGAATCATATCATCTCATCATTAGGGTTAAACACGAGAAAATTTCTAAACACCAATTTTATTTTTAAATCTTCCTCTTGCATCTCATTAATCATCACCTTGATATATTATTAAACATTAAATTTTTATAGAATTCTTTTATCCCCTCCCTTGAAGAATTAGATATCTAACCTTTTCAAATCCATAAATATTAAATCTCTTTGAATCCAAATCATGGATAATCTAACATGGTATTATCAACCATGTTTCCATTCCTAAGATAGTAATGTATTGATCCATAATAATATTAAATCAGCACTATCCATATTAATTAGTGTATTTTCAACCCCTATAATGTGAATACATACTTCAAATTTTTTTGATCGGTATATATATCACATTTCTTTCTAAATATAATTTCTCTGTATATTTAATTCAAAAATTACTTTACCTATCTTTGAATCTTGATTTGTGCAATTTTTCACATAAAACTTCAATTTTCATGAGGAATATTCTATAAAGATGTCATTATTCACAAGAACAAAACCCAAAAACATCATGCATACATCAATATATATTAAAAACCCTTCTCAATTATATGGTAATGTAAGTATATAATCACTGAATAACCTTTTTTCAATTCCATTAAATATTAATCACATTAATATATCTACATGAACATTTCTATATTCAGAGTCAACTTGGTTATAAGATTATATAGTTGTGAGAAATACTCCACAAACAATTAATAATATTAAGGTAAAAAAAGAAAACTATAGATCTATTACACTACCATTATTCTAGGATAAAATTTAATAGCTCATGTCTTTGATGGAACAGCTGATATACACTCTCTTGATATTATGTTACCCAATAATTTAACATTTTACATCCAAAATGAAAATGTTGTAAATTCATCATATAGTTTTTCTATATATAGGATCCCTATTACAATTCTCTTATAGCCTTCATGATCTTTATTTCTATTTGAATATATTATAATATCATTTATAAATAATATGAAAATCATATCAATGTTATCTCTAATGAGTATATTCATTTAATCTAGGATGATGATTGGGTATTTAGGAAGACTAAAATTGATCAATATATGTAAATAGTGTCCATTCATTTTACGGAATTTAATATTGATTATATCAACCTTCTAGACCCTCAATTGTTGTTATCTAGAATGAATATAAATCATGGAAAAGAATTGATATATGTATAGTCGATCAAACATGTCATCAAAACTGGGAAGATGATACTTGTTCTTTATTATGATCTTGTTAATATCATAATATTCATTCTATATTATCATTGATCATTATTTGTTTACAAAATTAATTGTTACGCCCCAAGGTGACCCAATTGAGAAGATGAGTTGCTTATCTTGGATTTGTTGGGTTTTTTCTTCATTTCAAGAAAATAATTCCGGACCATTCTAAGGGACGTATTTCAAATTAGCATGTTACATGTTATGTGTTCAATATAGAAATGAACTTCATGGTTTGGTAGAAGGATGTGAAAATATTCTTGCAAAAAATAAACCAATTACAGATCATTGAAAATATCATAAATATCATGTTTCATCCCACCAAATTGAGTTATAACCCCATTTGAATGAGAATAATGATATATACACAATATTTAATCTTCAATGAAAGATACTACATATAATCACATTTTTATACATTCCTCAACATTTTATGGGGGATTTATGTAAATAATCTCACTCCATTACTAAGAAGACATCAATTCAACCCAATGAATATTAAACATAATTTTGGGAATCACATTCCTATCAATATCCTATAGATATGAATCAAAAACATCAAATGTGATTATTGAACCATAAGGGGTTATAATTGTGAAGTCCATATCCAATAATTTTGGTGGAATCATGATATACATAGAAATTTATTTAGATATGAAAAAATTTGAGTCTTGAGTCAAATAATAAATTAGCAGTTCTAGAGTGAATTGTAAGGGTACCTGTAACCATGTTTTTATCACACCCCACATTAAAAATATTTATCACTAGAGATATTCCCCTTTCACATTGTATAAAATGAAATTTATGTCTGTCATCATCATTCATCCTCTAATTTGAGCATTGGTTTGCATAAAAACCATTGTCATTACACATCATTCATTGATGTGAGGGATGTGCAATCTATGCAGTATTCTCTTCATTCGCATCGTTAAATAACTTCTCTTGATCACTTCAGAAGTTAATTTTACAAGGGCCTTACCTTACACACATAATAAATTTACTATAACCCAAAGGAAATGTACAATAAATTTCTTCCCACATATAGAGATTGATAAAAAAATTACCTTCATTTCACAAGGGTTCATTTATTTTCCTTTCACTGAAGCATTCTTTTCTTTCTAAAACTATTTGATTGATATAAACTCTAAATTCTATTTACACTATGATTTCACATAGAAAAAAATATACTTATATAATTAAGTATTATAAATCTAATTACATTAAGATACATGGTTTACTATCGACTAATGAATCAATCAACCTTACATTTAGGTTGGATGGTAATACCATATGTGCACCTCAAATGTCTTGTAAAATTACCCTTGTAAGTATAAAGGGATTAATAATAATGTTTCAATATCACAATTTACTTTTTCTACATACTTTTATATATAATATTAATAAATTATTTCCTTAAAATTATGTTAATGAAATAATACAAATCTTTGGAGTCAATTTATTCATGATGACTTGTATTTTATATAATAGTCCACCGTTGATCCATATTACCTTCCCAAAAGTAGCTATATAAATTTAATCATTTATGTTATGAACATTAGAAAATATAAAATATCATTTTATTAGTACATATCAATTACTTATAGAATATTGGATCCAAATACCATCCTTAAGAATATGAATGATGGATTATTAAGGAATCAATATAATGTTGTTCAATCCATTGATTATTTGGAATATCAGTATGATTAATTTCTTGAGAGAGTTTCATGAGCCTAGTAATAGTTTTTTTTTAAAATATCATGAAACACTTGGGTTATCATGAGGGAAATTAATTATTTTTCAATTTCACAGATCATTAATTTGCTTCCATAATGATCCATTGATTGGCTAAAATAAAAAAAATAAAATAAACAAACCATAAAAAAATTTGGAAACCACATGACCATGGAAATCAATTATCAAATTTATAAATAATGAAAACCTATTTAATATATGTCACTATTTTTATATATTAGGGGATTCAAATCTATATCTTATGTAAATCCATCATGTTGGTTTATAATTAATTTCATAATTTCAATAGTTTATCCCCTCAGAGTGTCAAACTAGGTGTGAAACTAGTTGTCAAGAATGAGGAATTAATTGATTCTATAATAATATGGTTTCTTAAGGCTTTGTACCTATATGAAAATATATTTTAGAGACACTTCCATTTGTGATATTATGATTGGTATGTATTTTTGGTGAACCTCCATATATATATTTTTTTCAAAATTTCATAAGTTTTTCTTAAACTTTTAGTCATCCTTATAGTAATCTATAAAAATGTCCTTAGGGATATCACCATGGTTTTATCATAAAAATTCTATAAATTTAATCAATATTTCCCTTGATATAATATAAAATTAATCGGGTTTAATATACATATACATTACATAGTTCCTTATTGAAATTTATCACATTACCCAAACACACTCTTAAAGACTGCAATATTTTATTTATTTTGACACATAGAAACATTGAAATTTTATTATGGGTGAGATATTTCATCTCCCACACCATTATTAATAACTATATCCCTTCTTAGACACATAATGTGTAATATATATCATCATATCATGGGGAATGGAAACAATAAAATGGTGAGATTATATGCTTTGTATGGGTAATAAATTGAGTTATATATACATAACATGATGATAAGTTTATGAGAGTAGAATAATAACAATTGAAAAGTATACCATTTACTTCAAATATCAAAATCATGAATAATTTTCAAAATATTTGTTTCCCATAATATATTAATAATAATAAATTCAAATAAGAATATCAAATAAATAAACACCTTGGCAGATGACATAAAATTTGATTCCTACACATAATCCATGAAAATAATTTAATTTTTGTTGAGTTTCACCTAAAAGACTATCATAATTAACAATGTACTTTATTCAACCATGTTAAATCTCTATTTCACCTATATATTACTAAACCTTGTTCACATTATATTCTATCCATGAATTACTAAACCACGCTCACATCCCATTCCAGTCGTATTTAAATAAACCATGTTCAATCCATATTCTAGTACTATATATATCAGGATATATAAATATTTACCCAAAACATTTTAGTTTCATATAGGTCCCACCTAACATATAATGAAATTATATATATATATTTGACATTGGATCAAAAATATTCACCATATCATAACCAATGAAATGAAATGGGTATTCTAAACATGTTATCCAAGAAGAAACTAAGCAAAAATTGATAGTTTTTATAATCCATAAATCATATAACTAAATATTAAAATAATTGGTATTTCAAATGTTTTTTATTGTTCTAAAACTTGTGGAAGAGAACTGGTTTCATAAAATTCATGAAAACAAAACATAAATAATTAATAATAAGATTTGACTGTTCTTCTAGGATCTTATCAAAAGTATGGAATAGGTGACATAGACTGATGTCATCATAGATTAAAAATTATTTTGAGAGATAATTTATAATTATTCTTAAAGAAAATATACTTTCTATAAAGAAAAACTATTTTTAAAACAAAAGACTTTTAATAAAAATTATTTAAAATAACACTTAAAATTTACAAGGAATGTTTTAATGAATTGATTAGTCGTGAGGTTAGCATATTATTTTCATGGAATATAAGTATGAAAATAGGTTATTTTAACAATATTAGTAAAATACAAACAAGAATCATACTAGAAAATGAATTAAAGTTTATTTCTGATAATTTTTTTGAAAAGTAAAACACGTGTTAAAATGACTTTTAAATATCTTAAGAGCATAATAATTTTTTTTAATAACATATATATATTTTGGTGATTTTCTTTGAAAACCTGTTTAGATTACTTGGATTAGAACAAAATCATATTTTAGATCAAAGAACAAAAACAGTTAGATACTCTACAAAAAAAATTGTAAGTTATTTTAAGTACCAATGAGTAGGAAAATGTTCCATAACCCAAAGAGATCATGAATTAAAATATGATAATAAAATTAATGGGAATTATTGAGATAAGGATTATAATATTTCATCAATTGAAGTATAATAATAAACAATACTGATAAACAATGAGATAATTGAAATGAACTCTTACTAACTTGGTAACATTGAACCACGATAACCATAAGAGAAAAGAATTAAATGATGAAAAATATAACATGAATATAATGATATTCAAAATATTAAATTTCAAAGGGTATTTTTATATAAACCATGTAAAATAAAATAGGTAAAAACATTACATGTGTCTGAATAAATTAAAATTGATAAAAAAAATTCACGTTCATTAAAAATTGACTCTCATTATACTCATAAAAAACACTTGTATAATAAATATCATTTTTTTGTTAGTATATCAAATAACCCTAATAATATATCTAATACCATGTATGGTTTAATTATGACTTTAAATTATTCTTATTTTAACAATTCCGTATTAATGTTACGTTTTAGATAATAACAACGTCATTTTTCATATGTGTTATGAATAGTTACTTTATGTATTTTTACATTGATAATGATTTAATAATTTTTAAAAAATTAACCATGTAATAAATAAAATATATGTACTCATTATATATTTATTTATTGTAATCAAAAAAATTATTGATAATAAAAGAAATGAACCGTTTATGGAGAAAGTGGGACATACATATTCATGAACACTGTATTTTCCTTCTTTCTATATTGAATGATTAATAGTAAATGATATATATATATATATTATAATTAAAATTTAAATATTATTTCATATATATATAACACTTTTTTATTAAAACCTTCATTAATACATTCCTTGTTATATTTGAATGAATAATATCTTTTCGCTAGATGGTACTCAACCAAAAACATGAATGATGTTATCATATTTAAAAAAAATGTAAATCATGATGTTATGGTAGATATAATATTTATATAAGAATAATAATATCATAATATATATATATATATATCATATAAATATTATTTCACTTATAAAATAAAACATTGAATGCAGGTAATTGGAAAAATCTATTAAAATGATTCATGAGGTGGTACACCACTGTATGAATGAATGATGTTTTCATAACTGATTTGATTGAAGTGTTTGTGGTTTTAGGTGTTAAAACTATAATAAAATCACCACAGTATGTTGTTGAAAATTATGTTATTATATAAAAATGGACCAAATATAATTTAATGTGTCGGAGGATAAAAATAAACCAAAACATTCATTGATGAACTTAACCTCCTCTTCATGTATCTATTTTCGGCTTTCACCAATAGCCTAATTTAGTTGGATTTTATCCCAAATTATGGATTATAAAATTATTTTGTGAACTTTTTAAATAGATTAAGATGGGGATGCACCAAGATAAAGGGCCTAAGAGGTGTGAATAATGGGATTAGGGTGCTGCCTTCAAAGGGATGTGAGTGATGATCTTGTAAATTTTTTAGAGAGAATTGCACAAACATTTTCATTTAGAAATAGTTTCCAAAATTGATATAATTCAATAATTATTAATTTTAGTAATATATAATACAATAAAATGGGGTTTTCCACGTTTCTGTCCATTTTTTACACTTAATTTTCATTGTTTAACCACTATGTAATCTTGTTTTTACCTAAATTGAAGTAATTAAATTTTTATTAATTCAACTAATTAAAATGGTAATGAAAATAAATATAACCTTATTAGACATTATAAATCATTCGGATTTAAAATATTTAATCTATTTTCTAATATTTTAAAACATATGTGATAAAAATTTATTTAAAATTATTTGGAGAGACATGTCGAGAAAGTGAGTTTTTAATGAAAAAGGTCAAATGATTAAAAATTTTGATATTAAATTTCTAATTGAAGTCTATTAAAATGAAATAAAATTTTCAAATACATGTCTAAATCAACTAAATATTCATTAAAATACAATTAAAAAATTTACCAATATAAGTAATATAAATGAAATGTTATTTTTTAATTAAAATCTAGTATTATTCACTATTCATAAAAATAATGAACGTGT
Source organism: Viscum album (assembly GCA_963277665.1). NCBI lineage: Eukaryota > Viridiplantae > Streptophyta > Magnoliopsida > Santalales > Viscaceae > Viscum > Viscum album. The sequence continues at coordinate 1,078,046,129 of OY728137.1, read as the reverse complement.
CTAAAATATCCCAAATATTAACACTATGATAATTTTGATGTTATTATTTTAAACATGAATTTGATTTTATAAAATGAAATTTATAAATCTTTCAAAAATTAATTTTCTTTTGTTCATAGAAGACATAAAAACCATACATTTGAGAAAGTAATATTCTCGATGATAAAAAAATCTTCACAAAAAATTATAAAAATTATTAAAAATATTCTAGATTTCTATAAAAAAATTATAATTAATAATTATAATTTTTATATTAATATTAATTTCCATATTTCTAATGTATAGTTTACTGTGGTCATTAGTAAATAAATTTATTAATAATTTATCGTTGTTTTGTTAAAAATATATGTCATCTTTCAGAAAGATAATGTGTTGTTGCATGTTGTATAAGATAACCAATGTTTGTATGTATAACAAGATTGAATTTTTGTAGAATGTAACTTAATACATAAATAAACATGAATTTATTTTGAATGAAATGAAAAATACATCGTGTGTTATATATAAAATGATCACAAATGGTTAATGTGAGTTTTTATATTGAATAGGTTTAACATGTGGTTGATTAGATTGTTTTAAGTCAATAAGGATTACGATTGTATGATTAATTATTATTTGGGAAAGGGAAATGAGTAACTTATTCATTGATTCCTAAAAATAATTCTACAATAACCATGTTAGATTTAGATTTGCCCATTTGGTTAATGATTTAAAGAATTTTTTACTATAGGTTGTGGATGTAGTAACCCACTATGACTTGTTTATATTTTCAGTATAATCTTCAATGCCAGATACAATTAATAATGATTAGAAGGAAAATGTTTTTTTAGAAAAAATATGAATCTATTAAGAATGGGTTTATTCATGAGTTTAATGTTACTAAACTTGAAGTTATCGTATTTGGAAAAATATAGAGTGTTCCTTGTGGATCCTAGTTGAAGGGGTAGTTACTTAGTGAAGCTCATTGTTCTCCATTTTCCAATAATCCTACTATAAATATGAATTATTGATAACATTAGCTGTATTACTTGTAGGATGGAATAAAAATAATTATAGCAGTCATTACAATGATTTTTTTTCTTATTTGTAGGCTCAATAATAATGATAAGTTTTATAGGTAATTATTAAACCATTACTAAATCCAATGTGAAAATATCATAATATGTCATTGGATTTCATGGTGGGATTTCCAAATATGTCTCAAGGTACTACTTTGATTTGGGATATTTTGTATATATTAACTAAATCTTCAATTTTCTTTCCCATCCAATATATTATACATTTATATTATATTTCTCAGATATTTCCCAGGGATACAGTTAGGTTAAAAAGAGTTATTATCTCTATTGTATCGTTACATGATCCAATGTTTAACATTAATTTTTTAGAAGACTTCAAAAGTCATTAGGTACTAAATTAAATATCATTATAAATAATCATATTCAAATAGATAGTTATTTTATTTTAAGGAATAATACTATGGAAGATATTTTCCATTCCAGCTCAATGTATTACAAATAATGTTAGGATCAACATATTCCGCATGAAATAATTTCTTATAATATCATTTTCTATTCCAATATATAGATGAAACCATTTGAGGAATTATATGTTAATAAGTGTAGGATGTCATATTATTAGTTTATAGTAGGATAAAGGATGTATATGGGACAAGTTTTGGGGGGATAAAATGGTTGATTAGTTGAATTTAATTTATAAAAAAACAAGGATTACACGCATTAAAAAATTATTCAGATAAATGTAGAAAAGATCATTTTATTTATGTAGGTGATCATGTTATTCATTTTACGTCTCCACAAAAATGTGTTATTAATTTTTGAAATAGATAATTTAATATTGAGTTTTTATTGGACCATATAAAATATTGTAGAATTTTCTATATGTTTCATACCATGTGGTCTTTCCTATAGGTTTATATAAGTTACACATTGTATTCCATGTTTCATTGGTAAAGAAAAATTTTCAAAATTAAAATCACATTTTTATCTATAAATAACATCAGTTGGAATAAAATAATTCTCAAGTGGAAAAGCATTTTCATATTATTTATATTTGAGAGAAATATTTTCAAAACAATCTTATTCGCCAGTTTAGGGTTTTATAGAAAACCCATATGGTAAATTATATCACATGGGTTATGAATAATATATGAGGAAAGGATATCACTACATGTTTCATAAGTGAATAAATTGTCAATGTTTTAATTTATAAAATGGTGTGTAATATCAAAAAATATTTAATTATGGCATAAATAATTTTCATATTTATTTATATTTATGAATTAAATAGATATAATGGTTAGAAAAATATTATAGAAAGTATTTACATTTGACTATTTAATTATATGGCTTTATTTGAAATTTTAATTTCTAAATTATATAATATTAATATAAAAATATAATATCTTTTTATAACTCATCATATTAAAAATACATTGTGATGATATTTTTCTTTTTAAAATATATTTGTTTATAGTTAATGGTGATAAATAATGATTTTTTACTAAAATAATTTATTTTGATTAAACATTTTAAAATTACAATTTTACATTAAATATATTATAATTCCAAATAATACATATTTACATATATTTCATCATCATAATTATTTTTTAATCATTTTTATATTTTATTTTAGAATATTTTTATTTTTTTGGTCTTAAATGGGTTTTTTAGAACATTATTAAATTGAATATTGTCTGAACATTTTAATTAATAGAAATAAACAAAAATTATGAACTATTTAAAGATCTTTATATAATAAATGTCAATAAATACTAATTATATAAATATAATATTTATTATTATTCGTATATTTAATTTAAAATCATATTTTTATTCAGAAATACATTACTTTAAAAACTATTCTTAATCACATATGTGGGTTTTTTTATATTCTATTATTCCAATTGTGTGAGTTTATTTTGATAAAGTGGATTATATATTTTGAATACAACTACTTTATATTGTATAATTACATAAACTTATTTATTAGTCATAAATAAAAGTACAAATTGTAAAAATCTATTACACTAGTAAAGTTAAACAGGATTTACCAGGTGTTAATGTAAATTGATAGGTGTAAAAATGACATTACTGTAACATCTCGGATAAATTAAGAATATGAAAATTTCATATTTATTAATTTTTGTGAATTAAATATTAATTTTACTTTAAAGGGGTTGCTATGTTCGATATCGTACTCGATACGCAACAACAAGTTTCATTGGAATCTTACGTTGCACACTAATAATATAATATTATAATTTTAAATGGTAGTTAACTCGTAGCCATTGTATTGGCGGGAATGAACAAAACTAACTACAATATTATTATACATGAATGTTAAATATATTTACATTTATCCAATAAAAAGTTAGAGTCTAAAAATATGAATGAATCTAATTTTAAGCAAAATTTACATTAAAAGATCGATCTACCACCTTTTAATGGCGAACCCTATTTAAATATAGTTTTGGTCACTTTAATAAATTATATTTGACCAAATAAAATCCTTATTTAGAATGGGGACATAAAAATTTACTTTGTGTAATTTTTTGGAATTTTTCCGATAAAGTTCATTTGTTAATGAATAGTGAAAATATTGTATTTTAATTCAAAACTACGTTTTAATATAATTTATTTATATGGTTATATTATCTTTTTAATTTTTTTTTTAAAGTTTAATTATTATATATTTTTACCATTTAATCCAATGTTGGTCATTGTAATTAATTTCACTTTGAAATTGGACACAAACAAGTATCAATCTTTTGATAGTTATTGTTTCTTAAAAACACACTATTTGTTTTGATAACGAGAATTAATTTTAAAATTAATTAATGCCACTTTTTTTTTTAATTTGGTAAAATAAAAATCATTTTTGAATTCAGAATAACAAATAAAGCTTAGGCTGAATTTTTGGTATTTTTCTGAAAAATTTCAATTTTGATGAATAGTGAAACTACTTAGTGGTAATTAAAAAAACTGACTTTTTCATTTAAATGAAATTTTACCACTTCTGTAAATTGAATTTAGAAAATTGGACATACATGGTTGTTATGAAGTAGTAAAATGTTGTTCAATATGATGAAAATAATTTTTGGTGAATAGTAACTTTTGACATTTATTTACCACGGTTAAAGGTAAATAGGTTAATTCAAGGTAAACAAAATATTATAATAATTCAAAATTACCTTAAAACTTATCCAAACCATATTAGTTGAGTCATTAACAACCATGGACATATTTGGGTCGATTTTGGGACCTCATTGAGCCACTTTGGAGTGAAAATGACAATTTAGATTAATTAACTTAAAGTAAAGGCATAAATGACAAAAGCAAATATCTTTTAGTGAAATAAATTTTACAAGGGGTTATATAAAATATCTTTTCGAAAATAAATATTAATTGGAAAGATACAAATATTTCATACATCATGGTAGTTTTTTTATAATTTTTAGACATCAAATAAATTAAATTATTTTTGACACAATAATGATGCAGTATTTACATCATTAATAAATCATTTCAATAAATAAGATTATAAATATTAAAATCACATCAAAAGACTATCCAATTATTATTTTCGGATTTTATTTCTACCATGAGTTATCTTAGCTTTGTCTCTAATGATTTTTGGATCTTTTGAAACTGAAAATCATTATATAATAAAATAATATTATCACACTTTCCTAAAGAGCCCCTCCTCTCCCTTACAAAAAAAGACCACTTCTAACCAATTACTCACACCTATAAAGACATTTATCTCCTCCATACTCTTGCAAATTAATCTCCCTAAATCCCTATCCTATCCCTAGAAGACTTAACTTAGAAACAAGGCAATTCAAGAAGTCCTTTGGTTCAACCCAAAGGGAGTTACCCAAATTAAAGGTAACAGTTTCTCTTAAATTGTTTTCTTTTATTTTACTTATCAAAACCCTAAAACTCTTTTTATTCATTTATTTTGTAAAAAAAACAGTATCCTAAATATACTAGGATTTTTTTATGATATGGATTCGAACTAAACTTACACACACCTCCATCTAATGGGTGAAGAACATAATGTTTCTGTGGATGGAAAACTAACGCCCCACGAAACGATGATTGCTCAAATATCTCCAACTGCCTCTCATGGTAGAAATTATGATGGCACTATATTTATATATTATGTTTATGTTTTCTTTATGATTCTGTATTTTTCCATTTATATAAATACTTTATGGTTTCCATAATTGGTAAATACAATAATCTCTTTAGAGGAAGTGCGGACTACCGCCCCCTCAATGTGATATGACTCGTTAAATGCCTTATATGGGACGTATAAAGGATAGAGTTAATAATATTTTATATGATATTATACTATAATTATAATATAACTATGTATCATTATGTTTTTAATTCCATTAAAATAAGAAATAGAAATGGATGTAGCGTTCATGCGTACGTACGGCTTACTGTCTCCATGAACGATGCATTTCATTTCTTACCTCTGAATGTTATGTACTATTATAAATACATGTATATACTAGATATATATGATATATATTATATCTAAATAATTAATATAATTCTGAAGATAAGGGATATCTTACCACATGAACAACATGTAATTATAATGTGTTCATTTTTTTTACTGAAGTACCAAATATCGACAAAACGACCATTATTAACTTCAATGATTACATAATGTTTATAACATGGTAATAAGTAATATAAAAGGAATAATAAACTTAAAAAAAGGTTCTTAACCAATTATAAATTAACATTAGTTTGTTATTATAGAGATTAAAGAATGAACGGGTCAAGTCGGACAACAAGGTAAGGGATTTTCGTATCTCACTTTTAATTCTATGATATTTCCATTATTCCCCACTTATTCATTGAATGTAGTGTATTATGTACTAACAAAGGATATATATTATCATCATTATCATTATATTAATGTTATTCTGTGATTCATTTGGTGTTATTATCTTTTGGCCATACGACTCGATTGATTACAACAAAGTAAGGGTTTTTCTTCTCACTTTTATTCCTGTGATATTCATGCTATATTGGCCCCTATTTCCTTTTGTGTGGTGTATGTACTACCCATGATTGTATTATTTATGTAATATAATTTAATTTATTAGTGTTTACATCTTCATTGTATGATCCTTCTTTCATGTGGCATATGTTTTGTATGTTACCAAATCGGTAATGGAATCTTTCACCCTCCTCTTTTTAAAAGATTTCTTTTATTTATGTCTTTTAACATATATCTTATTATGTTGGGATATGTTATTTTATATACTTATTGTTGTAAAATATATGTCCAAGTGATGAGATACCATTTTTATCTCATCAAATAATTTTCTGAATTTTAAAGTGATGCCGTTAGGCTGTCGAAATTTTACAAGGGAACTTATTAACCCAATTTCAATTCTTTGGGTTCAACTTGTACTTCTTGAATATGTCATCCTATGAATATGTGTGAATGACCTATGATTTTTCTACACTTAATATCCACTTATATTGGGTGTATTTATATTTTTTACACATAATTATGTGATATATTTATCCTTAATTTAAGGATACCATCTTTGTAAGGGATTTCATCTCAATTTACATTTCCATTGAAACTTCATTATTGTTATGCACCAATTCACTCTTATATGGTGTATATACTGTCCTTTGAAATATTATATCATGAATAACTTTATTCTCATGTTATTTTAATTTTCTTATTAAAATTTATTCCTCAATTATTTGTATTCAAGCATCTCTCTTTTCTTAGAGAAACTCTTTAACTAAAATATTGTTTTAAATGTTTTAAAGATTTATTCTTCTAAATATTTCTCCTTATTATCCATGTTTTCAAAATTGGTTTTAGGATTTCTGTATGTGTACATTAATGTTTTTAAATGATAATTCATTTAAAAGCTTCAAAGTGGTATGTGACACTTTGATTAAAAAATCTATTTTTAAATGGTTTATGAAAATGGATTGATTATTTCAATATCTTGAAATTACTTCTTGTGATTGAAAATGAAATCTTGTTTGTTAAATGTTTATATTTGAAATATTTTATGTGTTATAATGGTACTTGGAAATTTGACGGGTGGTTACGTGATAAACCATATTTGGGGTGGTTCCGTGAATAATAGGATGGGTTCTTACGTTATAACGCCCAATACATTGGGTATGGAAGTCAACCGTATGGTTATTCCATTTAGTGATATGTGTGGAAGTCGACCATATAGTTATTCCATTTAACTATATTTATGTCCCAAGTTTCCTTTATATGTTATCTGTTCTTTATATGGGTTTTATGGTAATATTTTGGTTACAAAAGGGTAAATAGTGATCTTTTATTCTGTGAAGAGTATTTACTACTTCATGAAGGTGAAAATTATTACTTATGTTTAAGTATTCATGGTTTAGTTGTTGTTTTAAAAAACTAACAGTTTTTATTCTTTGTGTATCCCTTACATAGATATTTATTCTCATATCATGTTTTTTATGAAATGTTTTACCAGGACATAATGTGGAATATGGTCAAGGACGGGATCATGGAAAAGTCATGCTGTCTAAAACATGGAACTAGACATGTTTCTTTTTAAGACATATTATTTTATGAAAAAATAGGATACTGCATAGTAGTGTCTACTTGTAATATTCAAGTTATTATGTAATAGTTATGACCTTATTCACTAAAAATATAAACCTGAAAAGATCCTCAATGTGAATTTTTTATTTAATTTAATATTATGTAAGGTTTAAGGCTGGGTCCTTATGGTTGGTATCAGAGGTCGTTTTTGTCAAATTTAGGGATTAGGAGTTTTTGTTAGACATATGGTTACTCCCTATCTTTTATTTCAGTTAAATCCTTGTTTTATTACTTTTTCAGATCAAGGAAAGTCAGTTACGAATGGAAGGAGGAGGATCTGAAAAGACATTCCAATCTCTTCCCAATGACATGATTGCAATAATTATTGCAAAGTAATGTTCAGATGATTGTGAAACTTTTTCTAGCATACAACTCACTTGGAAGCAGTTATTTGAGATATAAAACACCTCCACTATGACTCGTTATCATTGTGGATCATGGGTTTTATTTAGAAAAATCTTATTTTAACAATATTCTCATATTTTCACGAAAGGTAAATACTATCAAGAGATTTTCATATATTTTACCTTCTCACATGATTTTGAAGCATATTATGATTTTAAAAATGGTTCTAAAGAAGTAGTCCTTTGCGCAAACTATTTATATTTTCTTTAACAATATATTCTCTCACACATACTTATGGTATTTTAAAAGGACCGTTAATTGAAAGTTTCAACTCTAATTCGGTCAGACTATATTATAGAAATCATGTTTTATCAGATGTTTTGAAATTATATGTCATACATGGTTATTTTCCGAAACTATTTTTTTGTGAACACCCATATGACCCAAGTTGTAAAAGGTGTATTTGTATGGAGGAAGCAAAAGATTTTGAAGGATCTCTAAATCATTGTTGTGATGTATGGACCTTATACCTATGTGAACAAGATGACGATGAAACCAAATGGAAACCATGATCAAGGTATTGGGTTCTTCATTTTGGGGATCATTTTATTTTATTATATGGCTGTGAAATAAGACTTCATGAATTAAGATGTTTAGATCATAATTAATTTGGATGAAAATTAATGGTATAAAGAAAACCATTGAGGTTAAAGCATGTTAGGGTTATTTTTGAGTTTTATAAAAAAGACAACCCATAGGATGGGTGACTACCCGTCACATCTGGCAAGGCTGCAGGAATCAAACCCCCAATCGAAGGGCGACAAGGGTGCATCACCTACCACTAGCCTACTTGAAGTTCCTGGTTAGAATGAATTATTATGTTTTTATGGAACACGAATAAGTTTATTTTTGGAAATTATGTTTTATCAAATGGATATAGTTAGTATAGAAAAATTATTTAGTGATTAAGTGATAAATGTTGTTGTGGAAGAAGTTCTCTCTTTTTAAGGAAACACTATATGCTTAAGGAAGATAGAATACTCTGGATTTCAATTGTAGAATAATGGTTGAAATTTTAGTTTGAAATAATCTATGATTTATTGCGGACATATGAAGATTTGGTTTATTTATGAAAATTATTAAACTATTAGATAGAACATGTGATTTGGTTAATTACTTTTCAATATGATACTTTCTGAGTAACTGCTGTTATATGTAGATTAATGTTATCTTGGAAGACTATGTAATTAAATACTTATGATATTTGTGTTTAAATCTTAGTTTATATAACTTTTGAATTATTTTAAAGAATTTTGGTTCTTTGAATGGTCTTTGTTGAACTTTGGGTTTTGCGTGAAAAATTTTGGAGATTAAGAGTAGGTTTTCTTTTTGTGAAATTTTATCCTTTTTGGGTATTATCTGATCTCGCACTAACAATTTTTGTTTTAGTTGATGTATAAAGACAAGGGAAATATATGGTTCTTCTTTTGGGGATTATGTGATTCTAAAGAAGATGATTCGTGTGCTTTTGATGTGACTAAGTCTTTTTAAATGCTCTTTGTTTGGAGAAAAGATAAGTTTTTGGTAGAATCTTATTAAAGATGAAACTCTACTTGGAGGTAAGTATATTTCTTTATGTTCTTATTATATGAAGTAAATTAATTCATCCAAATTATGAAAAGGAATATAAAAAAAAATAATTGTTGGTTTTCATTTCATACTGGGTAGTCAAAGACTGTTTAACACATCATATGTTTGTGATTTTCTGGTGGTTAACTTTCTCCTAATAATGTTTTCTATCACTCTCCATCAAAATTTGACAGTTTTGTTTCTCTTGCATATCAATGTATTCCTACATGGAATCCTAGTACAGGTTATCTCGGGCAACCATTTTACTTTTCTTTATTTATTTAAAAGTCACAGTTTTACTGACTCTTTTCCGATGTGGGACTTTTAATGATGTTTCCAAGCCCAGTTTAAAAATTGCGAGGACACAATTCCCAAAAGGAGGGAAGGATGTAATATTCTGGATAAATGAAGAATATGAAATTTTCATATTTATTAATATTTGTGAATTAAATATTAATTTTACTTTAAAGGGGTTACTATGTTTGACCGCGTACTCGATACACAACAACAGGTTTCTTTGAAATCTTACGTTGCACACTAATAATATAATATTATTATTTTAAATGATAGTTAAATCCTAGCCATTGTATTGGTGGGCATGAAGAAAACTATCTATAATATTTTTATACATGATTGTGAAATGTATTTACATTTATCCAATAAAAAGTTAGAGGCTTAAAATATGAATGAATCTAATTTTAAGCATAATTTACATTAAAAGGTCGATTTACCATATTTTAATGGAGAACCCTCTTTAAATATAGTTTTGGTCACTTTAATACATTTTATTTGACCATATTAAATCCTTCTTTAGAATGGGAACATCAAAATTTACTTTGTGTAAATGTTGGGAATTTTTCTGATAATGTTCATTTTTTAATGAATAGGGAAAATATTGTATTTTAATTCAAAAATACATTTGAATATAATTAATTTATATGGTTATATTATCATTTTAATTTGTTTTTAAGTGTAATTAGAATAAATTTTTACCATTTAATCCAATTTTGGTCATTGGAATTAATTTTACTTTGAAATTTGGCATAAACAAGTATCAATCTTTTGATAGTTATTGTTTCTTAAAAACACGATATTTATTTTAATAACAGAAATTGATTTTAAAATTAATTAATGACCCTACTATGTTTTGAATTTGGTAAAATAGACATCACTTTTGAATTAGTAATATCAAATAAATCTTAGGCAGAATTTTTTGTATTTTTCTGAAAAACTTCAATTTTTGATGAATAGTGAAACCACTTAGTGGTAATTAAAAAAACTAATTGTTTCATTTAAATGAAAATTTACCACCTCTATGAATTAAATTTTGAAAATAATACATACATGGTTTTTATCAAAAAGTAAAATGCGGTTCAATAAGATGAAAATAATTTTTGGTGAATAGTAACTTTTCACTTTTATTTACCACGATTAAAGGTAAATAGGTTAATTCCAGGTAAAAAGAATATTATAATAAATCAAAATTACCTTAACACTTGTCCAAACCATATTGGTTGAGTCATTAACGACCATTGGAATCTTTGGGATGATTTTGGGACCCCATTGATCCACTTGGGAGTGAAAATGAAAATTTAGATTAATTATCTTAAAGTAAAGGTAAAAATGACAAAAGAAAATATCTTTTAGTAAATTAATTTTTAAAATGGGTAATATAAAATATAGTTCCAACTATAAATACTCACTGGAGAGATAAAAATATTTCCTACATCATGTAATTTTTTTATAATTATTATAGATCAGATAAATTAAAATATTTATTACACAATAATGAAGCAGTATTTACATCATTAATAAATCATTTAAATAAATAAGATTATAAATATAAAAATAACATCCAAAACATGTCCAATTCTTGTTGATTGATTTTATTTCGACCATGAGTCATCTTATCTTTGACTCTAATGATTTTTGGATGTTTTGAAACCGATTATCATTATATAATAAAATAATATTATCAAAATTTTCTAAAGAGCCCCTCCTCTCCCTTATAAAAGGAGACCACTTCTAACCAATTCCTTACACCTATCAAGCCATTTGGATCGTCCAAAATATGCCCAATTAAGCTCCATACATCCCTCCCCTCCTCCTAAAAGACTTAACATAGTCTGAAGACACATCATGATGTCCTTTGGTTCAAACCAAAGGGAGTTACCCAAATTAAAGGTAACAGTTTCCTTTAAATTGTTTTCTTTTAGTTTACTTATCCAACCCCTAAAACTATTTTTATTCCTTTCTTTTGTAACTAAACCAGTATCCTCAATTTACAATGATGTTTTAAAGAGATTAATTTGAAATGCACATACGCACACCTCTATCTAATGGGTGAAGAACATAATGTTTCTATGGATGGAAAACTAACTCCTCACGAAACGATGATTGTTAAAATATCTCCAACCACCTGTCATGGTGGCCATTATGATGGCACTGTATTTATATATTATATTTATGTTTTCTTTATTCTTCTTTATTTTTCCATTTATATAAATACTTTATGGTTTCCATAGTGGTTAAATACGATAATCTCATTAAAGGATGTGTGGACTACCGCCCCCTCAAAGTGATATGACTCGTTAAATGTCTTATGTGGGACGTATAAAGGATGGAGTTAATAATATTATATATTATATTATACTGTAATTATAATATAACTATGTATAATTATGTTTTTAATTCCATTAAAATAAGAAATAGAAATTGAAGTAGCGTTCTTTCATACGTACGACTTACAGTCTACATGAACGGTGCATTTCATTTCTTACCTCTGAATGTTATGTACTATTATAAATACCTGTATATACTGGAGTTATATGATATATATGATATCTAAATCATTAATATCATTCTGAAGATAATTTATATCTTCCCACATGAACAACTTGTAATTATAAGGTGTTCAATTTTTTTACTGAAGTACCAAATATCGACAAAACGACCATTATTAACTTAAATTATTACATAATGTTAATAACATGGTAATAATTAATATAAAAGGAATAATAAACATTAAAAATGTTCTTGAGAATGTATAAATTAACATTAGTTTATTATTTATGAGATTAATGAACGAACGGGTCAAGTCAGACAACGAGGTAATGGATTTTCTTCTCTCACTTTTAATTACGTGAGATTTCCATTGTTCGCCACTTATTCATTGCATGTGGTGTATTGTGTACTACTGTTTGATATATAATATAATTATTCTCATTATATTCATGGTATTCTGTGATTCATTTGGTGTTATTATCTTTTGTCCATACGACTTGATTGATACAATGAAGTATGGGTTTTTCATCTCACTTTTATTCATCTGAGATTCATGTTATATAGGCCACTATTTACTTTTGTGTGTTCTATGTATTGACTATGATTGTACTCTTTGTGTAATATAATTTCATTTATGACTATTTACATATTTATTGTATGATCCTTCTTTCATGTGGTGTATGTTTTGTAAGTTACCAAATCGGTAAGGGAATCTTTCACCCTCCTCTTTTTAAAAGACTGCTTTTTTTGTTATGTCTTTTAACATATGTCTTATTATATCGGGATATGTTAATTTATATTCTTGTTGATGTAAAATTTAGGTCCAAGTGATGAGATACCCTTTTTATCTCATAAAATATGTTTCTGAATTTTAAAGCGACGCCGTTAGGCTATCAAATTTTTACAAGGGATCTTCTTTACCCAATTTCAATTCATTGCGTTCAACTTGTACTTCTTGAATAAGTCATCCTATGAACATGTGTGAATGACCTATGATTTTTGTACACTTAGTATTCACTTATATTGGGTGTATTTATATTTTTTACACATAATTATGTGATTTATTTATCCTTAATTTAAGGATACCATCTTTATAAGTGATTTCATCTCAATTTACATTTCTATTGAAACTTCATTGTTGTTATGCACCAATTCACTCTTATACGGTGTATATACTATCCTTTTACATATTATATCATGAATAAATTTATTCTCAGGATATTATAAAGTTCTTATTAAATGTTATTCCTCAATTATTTGTATTCAAGCATCTCTTTTTTCAGAAAAAATCTTTAACTAAAATATCATTTTATATGTTTTAAAGATTTATTCTTATAAATTTTTCTCCGTAATATCCATGTTTTCAAAATGGATTTTAGGATTTATTTATATGAACATTAATGTTTTCAATTGATAATTCATTTAAAAGCTTCAAAGTGGTATGGGACACTTTGATTCAAAAACCTATTTTTAAATGGTTTATGAGAATGGATTGATTATTTAAATATCTTGAAATTACTTCTTGTGATTGAAAATGAAATGTTATTACTTAAATGTTTATATTTGAAATATTTTATGTGTTATAATGGTACTTTGATTTTTGATGGGTGTTTACGTGATCAACCATATGGCGGGTGGTGCTATGAATACCAGAATAGGTGGTTATGTTATAACCTCCAATGCACTGGGTATGGAATTCGGCCGTATATCTATTACATTTAGTGATATGTGTGGAAGTAGACCGTATTTTTATGTCCCAAGTTTTCTTTATAGGGTATGTGTTATTTATATGGGTTTTATGGTAATCTTTTCATTACAGAAGGCTAAGTAGTTATCTTTTATTCAGTGAAGAGTATTTACTACTTCATAAAGGTGAAAAGTATTACTTATGTTAAAGTATTAATGGTTTACTTGTTGTTTTAAAAAACTAATAGTTTTCCTTCTTTGTGTGTCCCTTACTGATCTTTTTATGTTCATCCGAAGTTTTTTTTGAAATGTTTTTCACATGACATAATGTGGAATAGAATCAAGGATGGGATCCTGGAAAAGTCATATTGTCTAAAACATGGAACAAGACATGTTTCTTTTTAAGAGTTTTTATTTTTTGAAAAAAATGGATACTGCGTAGTAGTGTCTACTTTTAATATTCAAGTTCTTATGTAATAGTTATGGCCAATTTCACTAAAACTCTATACCTGAAAAGATCCTCATTGTGAATTATTCATTTAATTCAACATTATGTAAGGTTTAAGGCTGGGTCCTTATAATTATAACATGACTAAAATATAATATATGTCCATATTCTCACCATGAAATATATATTTAATGATAATGGTCCTTTTAGGATTATTTTTCCATGTCACAAATGTGGGAACAGAATTTTAATTTCTGATGTTACCAGAGTTCCACTAACCACTCTTATTAAAGGATAGCCAAACCCATCTTCTATAAAAAACATAAAATCCATTTTGATGACATATAATGACCCAAATATCTTTTTTAAATACCTAAAATGGACCTAGAACCCCTAGATTTATTAAAATGTTGTCTAAAAAAGGATTTTACTGCTAGACTAAGGAAGTTGTCCAAAGAATAGTTATCAGCTTAGATGGGTGATTAATTTTGTTTATTATTCCACATACATAAAATATTATTAAAATATTATGATATTAAAAAAGAAAATATATACCACATACTGATATTTGGTTATGTTAATGTAACAACCTAATTACATCTTATATTCTATAAATTGGGAAAAAACATTATTCATGTATATGGTAGACAACTGCCACCCAAACCGATGACAATCATTTATCATGATCACATCTCAAAAATTATTATAATGATATGTTTTAAGTAAATATTAGTTATTATTAACTGTTTTATATCTTTGTAATTTTCATACAAAAAATAAATTACAAATTCTAATTACATGGGGGATATGATAATATTGCTCGTTTATATGGTGGACTGCCTCCTCACGAAGTGATATAAATAATTTTTTTATAATTATGTACAAGGAAGATAATTTGTATAAATTTAATGAATATATTTTGAATGAATAATATACTAATAAAATATTTAACATTATAAAAAAATATATCTTTTTTATTCTTACCATTTTACTGAGTGAATGACGAGAAGGCCTTCTGTGTGTATGTGTGGACTACAACCTCAAAAAATCGATATGATTCTTTTTATTCACCAAAATGAATGAATGATATATATAAGTATATTTATTGAAAAATATGGAATATATTTTATTTTTATATTTATTTATGGATTAAATAAAATATGTATTCATTCATTAATGATTGTTCAACAGTTGAAATAATTCTCATGTGTATGGAAGTCAAACTATCTCCCAAAGTGTAACACAGTTAATTTTTCAAATCCTTTTTTGGGAATATATATAAAAGTATAAATTATATATAATTACTATAATATTTTCAGTATTATTATTTTATAGTTGTTTAAATAATTGAAATATTCACCATAGTCAACCTAAAAAACTCAATTTTGACACATAACTATATATTGAAGAAATATATGACATAAAGATAATTGATTTTGTAATCTAATATGACAAGGTTAGAATTGATATAATATACAATAATAGAATTTAATTTTTTTTATGATTTATATAAGTAAAATATATTTTTTATTTATGGAGATAATGAATTTTTGTGGAGAGTTATACTCAATGCAAGGGACTTCATGTCATTTTCCTTTCATAAAGGAAAATTACGATGTTATCCCTTATATTAGTTAATGATGTGTAAATATTGAAACATTTAAATTATATATCAAGAATATATATATTATTAGGGTATTTAATTATTTTTTATATTTTTATCTATTATGGGGTTATGATTCAAATGATTCAAATGTGGTAAGGAACTTTTTTAATGAACCTATTTTTAATGTTTTTCACCCAACCATTTTCAGAAATTTATAAGTTATAAAATGTTTTTGTAAATGTAATTAGGTGGAAAAAAGATTTTTATATGATTTTTTATTCCAAATGTTATCAAAATAGACCCTTTTGCGGCATTTTTTACAATCTTTAATAATGGTAAAAGCAATGATATTTTTTAAAATATATGATAAAAAACAATTTTTCTCTACCACAACCATTATATGAAGTATAGATTCCATTAAAAGAAATAATTTTTTTATATAAAACCACTTCATCCTAATATTCGGGATATTTAACTATATAAAATTGGATTGAAATAGACATTAGTATTTTATAATCTGAAATAGTTTTTCATATGATTTTAATAGTTTTTTTCAGGGGTTTTAAAATTAAAATATTTATCATTGAAATTTTCAATTTAATATATCTAACATGGAAATATTATATATAACCATTTTAACTGAATTATATCCCCCAGTTAAAATCAATAAAGTTTATATAATCAGTTTAAAAGATAGTGAAGTGTAATACTATTATAACTTCTATGAGGGATGCACCTAGATAATGCTACAATTCATTGGGAAATAATTATGTTCTCTAGGGAATTATATTTGATGATGGTCATATAGTAATTAATATTTAAAAATATTCTACAGGATGTTGTCCCAATGAAACTACTAGAATTTTATATGCAAGGTAATAAGTTTTCAAGGAAATTGTTTCATTTTTAATGGGAATTTATTAATATTTTAAAAGAAAAAATGACACAATTTTGGGTAAAATGTACATTTTTATGAAAATAATTTTCAATTGTTTTCAAAATTTTCACTAGACTAATATTATTATTATTTAAGTATACCTTACTATTTTTACGACATTCCCACCATTTAGAAAAATCACATGGTTTAAGGATTTTTAAGGAAAAGGAAGAGTTCATGTTGTGAGCCGTAAAGATTAGTTATGAAAATTTATCACGTTTATTTATTCAAAAATAAGTAATAATCTATTCATAAGTATCAATGTTTTTATATATTTTTTTGGTAATGATGAGTTATGACCAAATTATCGAAACCTTTATACTTATATATATATATATCCTCGAATGTAAATAAAAATATTATTAACATCAAACCGAAGATTATTAAATGTTTATTGTTTGGTACTTATATAAAGAATGAATTTAAAGTCTCATATAATTGATTATATATCATTAATATATCTCATTGGATTATCATTGATATCATATATCTTGAGGGAAATGTTTCATATTAGTATAATTTTTTTTGAATATTAAATAATAGTGATAAAAATATGAATACAAATTTTTTCCTATAGTATGAATGCAACAATAGTATAAACATATCAAGTATGAGATTTATGATGTGTAGTCTGATATGGATGAGTAGTGGCTAGGATCATGTTTCGGTATATTAAAAACCCGATTCACATTATCTATCTATCCATACTAGAAAAAAGTGGCAAAGGAACAATTAGAGATCATGGGGGTGATTTTTCTTGAAGAATGATAATATCGATGGACATGTAATCAGACTTCTGGAATGAGAATTTCATATAATGGATTTACATACCATTAAAATATTTATGATATAATAATAGAAGAAGATATAGAATATTAAATTTAATTAGAATCATATTTTTTATCAATACCTATGAGTAATTCCAAGACTAAGAAATATTAAATTAAAATAATTTATGATTACTAAAATAAAAAATTAATAGAGTGAAATAATAATTCCTAAAAGGGTAATATGGAACTTATATAAAAATAAATTGAAATTATAATAGCAATTATTAATTTCATTTTGAATATAGTGAAATAATATCACTATGAAATATCCTTACATAAATTAGAACACATATTCACTATTTCAAACCAATGGATCTAGTGAATCATGTAGTGATGATAGTCACGATCTAAAATATCTAGTGGGTAACTACCCACTGATCCATGATTACAATTTAAAAGTGATAAAATTTAATTATAGTTAGAAAATATGTATTAATGTCGGTTTTCATTGAATTTAAATAATAAAAAAAATTATATTTTAAAATCCATTTTCCATTACAACATATATTTTTCTCTGATTATTTAGAAACTATTGGGAAACCTTTTATATAATGGTGTGATGAGACAAAAAAAGATAATTAAAACATAAGTATTTAATTTATTTGAAACATGTATTGATTATAAGTATAAAATATAAAAAAACACTTCTGAAACTAATGGAACCCCAATATCAGTTGGATAATCTAGGAAAAGCCTATAAGAACTATTATATAAGACCAAACAAATATAAGAATAACCTACACTAACACATAGTTTTCTCCCACTATCCTAATAGAGGGTTAAATCCTATAACCAGATTTAAATCTTCTTGAAGTCCACCATCATGGGAATTATCATTACTATAGTTGCATGTGTACTAATAACACCCACCATGAAAGTCATAGATTCCAATGAATTGATAAAGGACAAGATTAAAATAGAAATTTCATTGAAAATATATAAATATGTAAAGAATGAGAAGACACAACAACCCATGAAGTAATTGAATGAAACAAACCTAATTCCATTATTAATTTATTTAAAAATTCAGAATCCCAATTTTTTGGAATTAATTAATTAATTTAATTAAAAACTTTCACTTTCTAATTGCATACAGTATATTTTAAAGGATTTTATATTTTATAATAAACTATTTAAAAGTTTAAATATTTAATTTATATTCATTCCTGTTAAATTAAGTCAAAAATTTTATTTTTCAAAAAACTAATCCATAATCATTAATTAAATTTAAATTTCAAAGATCCATATGTGTATTACACAATTAATTTTTGTGCATGTATTCCAAAAATTTCTTTCAAATAGTGGAAATATTTTTAAATTACTAAAAAATTATTTGATACTCAAAGTGAAATATATTTATTCTTTAGTTAATATTTATTAGAATTTTTAGTATTATTAAAACTTATTAATAATTCATTTATACCAACTTGAAAAAATTCATGTTAAATTAAATAAGTATGAAAATGGACACATAGAAATAATCTTGTTCATTTTTAAATAGTAGTGTTGTTCCTATAAAAACACACTGAAATGTAAAAAATTCTAGATGAAACACAAATATGTTGAATCTAAAACTGAAAATATTTCAAATTGAAACCCTATTCCACTTAGACCATGGTTGATTAACAACAGGATAAAAGAGTTTTTATAAAGAGAAAATAAAAAAATAAATTTAATACCCACACCAACAACATAACTAACCTACAAGAAATTTCCAAGGGCAGTGGGATAATGAAGTTGAGCTATTTGTGTGTGTGAATTCATATGGGATAGATAATGTGTAATATTTAGGATAAAACCTATATTGGGATAAAAGACTACATTTGGATTTTTATTCAGTTAGACAATATAAAATTGTTTTTAATATAGTTGTAAAAACTATGAACTATCCAAGGACTTCATACTTGAGGTTTTGGACACACACATGCTTAGGTCTCTTTATGAGTTTCTATTATGCCATCCATGCAAATTTTCATTGATAAAAAATTTTAGTTCCTTTATAATATTTTGGAAAGGTTTATTCTAATACTGTGCCTACCAACATAAATACAAAATATGGAGAAAATTTGAAAACATTATGGAAAAAATACTTGGTAGGTGATATAAGAAATGGAAAATAAAAATAAAATAATAATAGTGGAAAACTAAGTCAGGGTGTGAAAATTCTCCACATCATAATTTTCATGACCCATCCTAGTGGAAAACTAAGTCAGGGTGTTAAACTAAATATATATTATAATTAAATATTATTTAATAATATACAATAATAAAATAATCTACTAAATATATTGATTTTATAATAATTTTATTTATTTTACCTAATCATTATTCTAAAAAGTTATAATATTAATAAATTAATTAATAACTATAATAACAATATAAATTAAATTTTTTAACATAAAAAAATAATAAACTATACTAACTAAAAAATAATATTAATTAATTTTTTAAATAGTATACATTAATAATAACTTAAATAATAATAAGTAACTTAGATTATCTTAATGTTTAATGTTAACGTTTAATGTAACTTCTTAATTAATTAACTTATACATTTTAATTTCTCCATTTAACTCATATTTATTTTTAGGTTTTTTATTTTTGTGAATATACCAGTAGATAAAGGATTATGTCTATTTACATTCAACCAACATAACAAGAATTCAGTTACAAGGTATTTTCATAATTAACTATTATTGTAATGATAAAATGCAAGTGTGACTTGTGAACATGAAAGATGACTTAAATCTATGGATAATCAGTGGTGAGAAACAGAGAATGATAGCAAAATATTAATGAGAATAAGTAAATAGTAGCAGGTATGATTCTCATTCTGATTGCGCACACACATCCTTTGATGGAAACATAGTGGATATATGATACTAGAGATGAACTAGAGGCAAAGGAGCCTGAGAGTATAGGATCACTCTAAGAGTTTATCCTCCCTAAAATTCATAATTTATAACACCATGTAATCATATTTTTCATTATTTGTAAAAAATATTATCATAGTTATAAATATAAAGCTCAACAGATTGAAACTTTGTTGGATTATCATTTAAATTCATTACATTATCATTATTTGACATCAAAATTGATTATCAAGATCAATTATAATGTAAATTAATATATTTAAACTGTATTTTTCTTTCAAAAAATTCACAGCTTCAAGTTCAATCAGATAGATTGAACATGATCATAACCTTATTGATGCATTAATTTCATTATAGATGGTGTTTTACAGTGAGTTTTATTTCATTTGTATTTTTTATCAAATTCATAACATTTTATGATCTTTGGAGTAGCGAACTCCAAAATTAATACTTCTGTTAGATGTATGTTATGGCAAGGAAAACATATCATCCGAATTTTAATGTGAGATTTAATGAAATTTATTGGATAATTCATTCATTTAATTACAAATTTTATAATTCTTATGTGTATTTCTGGATCGATTCCTCCTTTGTATTTTTTTCTATGTATTAGTTCACTATCATCCATTATTTTATCAGTAATTTTGTGTAAAATTTAGTTTAATAGTTTGAATCTTGTTTTCTTATACCTGCCCATAATATTATAAAACTACTATAAAAATTAAATGATTCCCCCCACACTACTGACAACGGTGGGGTTTATAGTATCAAAACTTTAGAAAGAAGCACCTATATTTTTGGTGGATTGACCATGCATATCTTTAGTTTTCTAGGTTAGTAAAAAAACTTAATGGTCATGATGAATTCTGACCATATCATATACGTATTACCCACCATTTCCAATAAAATAATGTAGTTAATTTTTTAATAAATAAATTTTAGTGTTTTTTAATTATAATTGATATAATTTTTTAATTATATCATGATTATTTTATAAATGTGGTTAATTAATATTCATTTGAACTCAGTTATCATTGCAATGTTATTTGGACATATTCTTTAAATATAATCAAGTCACTTATTAGGAACCAAAATAATTTATTTATTAAAGCTTTTATATGAAAAAATTAAATATTAGAAATAATAAAAAAATGAAAAGGTTCTTATGAATGTTAAAAATTAACATAAATATTTTTCTATGAAAGATAGATTACGTACGTGAGCATTCGAACTCAATGAATGATATATTAACTACTCATGTAATTATAAAATAAGATATTTAATGTTTATTAATATTAATGAATTGAATAAGAATTTTATAATAACAAGGCTGAAATGTCTAATAGTTTACCTAACACGTACAAATGGGTTTCCCCAAAATCATTCGTTGCATACAAGATTGAATTATAGAAAAATAATAATATATTATTAATAATGTTATATTATGTTATAGTTATTGCATAGCCATTATATTGAAGAGAATAAATGATATTAACTAAATTATAAAAATTGGTGTTAAAAATGTATATATAATGATTAATTGGTTATAAATTCAATAGAAATGAAAATAAAATCCAATCAAATATAAAGGATGCATTTTATGAAAAAAAATTAGTGTGAATACTTTTGTTTATAAAATAATAAAATAACACTTGTTTAATTTTATTAATTAAATATAGATGAAATATATTTAATATAATTTTTAAAGTTCATCTTAGGTATTTTTCAGTCCTAATATTTTAACATATCCAATTTCATGAATAAAATAAGTTTTTTTTTAAATAACACTTTTATAAAATTATAATGGATAACCCATTTTAAATTTAGTTTTCACAATTTTATATGTTCTATTTAAGAAAATAATATTTTTATACTTAATTTAAACATCAATATTTATTATGGATAAATTTTTGGTATTTTCCTAATTAAATTCATATTTCAATGAATAATATAAAATACAACATTTTAATTCAAAATTACATTTTCATTAAATCTATTTATATTGTTAGATTATCATTTTACATGGTTTCGAGGTATAATTAGATTAATTAATTATGATTTAATACAATTTAGTTCATGAGATTATTTTTCAAATTAAAATTAAATATAAAATATATGAGAACATTTGAATGTTTTACATAAAAAACTCATTTTCTCGTTCAGTCGTCGAGATAATTTTTTTAATTAACTTCTTCCAATAATGTGTTTTGAATTTGGAAAAATTTATTCAATATTTTGAATCATATGATCAAAATTATGAAAATAATTCCCTTTAAATTTTCGACATTATGCATAATAACATTACTTATTATTTAATTATCATAGTTATGGGTAAATCAAGTTATAAATATTTAAATAATAATCTAATAACAAAAAACTACCATAACACATGTCTTAATTTAATTTGACGAGTGTATTATTTCTATGATAATACTTGAGTGTATTTTAGGAATACATTGAGCCACATGGTTGACTTTAATTAATTTATAATTTCATATTCATTGAATATTACTTTCCATTACACTTTTGTTCTTAAAAGGTAATATATTTTAATATGGAGTTGTACTCAAGATATCTTTAAATATAATTATTAATTTGAAATATAATAATATTAATTACATCCTTATAATTCATTTATATTTTTTTAGAATTAAATAATTAAATTTAATAATGACACATAGATGATATGTCGATTTCTTACTTAATGATGGAATCAAATAATTTATTTTATAAATACTACAATAAATATTATTTTACATAATTTATGATATCGTCATTTTGTTTGATATATTTTTAATGTTGATGATTATTTAATGGAGTTTTTTAGAACTTATCTTTTTTTATGTGATATTTTTTGTACGTCAACAAAGGAATACTGTCAAAATTGAAAATATTGATTTTTTAAAATAAAAAATTGTTTATTTAATGTTAAAAAAAATTTCTTTAGAATCATAGTTATTATTAGTCCTAATTTGTCATAAATGATATTTTTTTGGTCTTTTGACATGTTAAGGTCATTACATTAACCCAAAAAATGTAAATAAAATGATATGACGGTAAGATTAAAAAGAGTAAAATAAGTGTTAAAACAAAGATATGGATTAAAAATATTCAAAAAATGTATAATTATAATTGGATGATGGATATTTTACCCAAAAATTATTATAAATTTTACATGTATTAGTTTGGGATCAAAATTTTAATTGATACTTAATTTATAATAATTTAATACTTTTTATAATTCCATGGGTGCCCATCCCCTCTCTTATAAAAAATAACACATTTCTATCTATTACTCACACTTCCAAATCCTTTTTTATACTCTTATACCTTCCCAAATAACATTATATAATACCTCCGCATACACTTGAATCCTTTATGTAGTCATAACACCCTATTTAGAGTTGTTATGAGGTTACTAATGGTCATCATCTGTATGAAAGGTAATGGTTTAATTTAAGTTTTTCTATTTTATGTCTTCTTACACTAACATGAAATTGTTTTCAAAATTTATGAAATGATATATATAGTATTTACAATATACCTAGAATTTATTATATTAGTATCATATTCTAAACCTATATAAACTTCTATTAAATGATAAAGGAAGTAATTTTTCGCGTGTACATGTGAACTATCACCTCTATGAACCAATATAATTCATTATCCATAATTGTCTCTAATGACTAGTCATAATTGTGTAAGTAATTTTCTTATATTATTGCAATGAAATATTTATCATTATAAGAGAATAATATTATAATTATGTTCCTATTCTCAATTCACATAAAAATGATAACGATGTTTGTGCATATGTGGAAACTATCACCTCCACAAAGTGATGTGAATTGTCTTTATTAAACATATCACTTGTATAACACACACACACACAAATATATATATATTTTCAAATTATTATTATGATATTAATTATATTATTATAATTATGGGAACATAAAATAATAATTACCTTATTTACATAATGATAAAGGAGAAATGGAAACGTTCAACATGCGTGAATATAACCTAATATCTCCATAATTATAACGTTGTACATATTTGAAACCATAAATGAATGTCTGGATTTAAACAGTACAATACATGTATTTATGTTATTATTATGTCATGAATTTCAATATAGAGATGATGGAGATATAAACACATGGAATATTGATATCAATCCATGTTCATTTTCGACTCAAGCACCAAATATCGACTGAATGTCCAATATGAAAATAAATAATTATGTAATATTTTTAAAATGGTAATAATTTATAAAAAAATTAATATTGAAAAATTTTATCATTAAATTAACACATGTTTATTTTTTATTAATATAAGGATTTTACATTATGAGTCTGACTCACGGTAAGGGACTCCATCTTAGTCTGAATTCATTGATTCATATCTTGATGTTATGCACCATTTTTTACAATAGGGTGTATATAAAACAAATTTTAAACCATATAAAATGAATTAATCTAATATCATGATATTTAGTTTTATTTAATTATTTTATTTAATTATTTTTAATCAAGCGTTTTTGACGTATTAAAAAACTTATTAAATAGAAAATTATTTTATTGTTTTTAAATATTTATTCTTCTAAATAATTATGATTGATGACCATGTTTTATAAATAGTTTTAATGTTTTTTTAAAATGTATAAGAATTTTTTAATGTGTAATTTCCTTCCAATGTATTCACTATGGTATGAGATGCTTTGATTCAAATAAGTTCTTTTTAATTTTTTAAATTGTGTTTTCAAATGGATTTATTATGAAAATTACGTGGAATGTTTTTAACAAAAAATCTATGAATTAAAATTGTTTATTTTATGTCTATTTTATATATTAATGTTTATATAATAATATAAACATTTTTTTCAAATAATTTTTTTCATTGATGAGTGTTCTATTTGTAAAGATGAAGTGTAATTTCAATGTAAAAATGTTATTTTTCCTTTAATCTTGTTTTATGTGATATTATTATGTTATGGTTCTTAGTAATTATTTATGTATATGGTTGGCTCAATGATAAAACAAGGTAGGGTGATCCAGTTATAAGTCTCCAATTCATTGGGTAATGAAACAGAGTTAAATGATTAGGATTCTCCTATAGTATTTAGGTAATATACTATGATTTCTATTCCAAACATAACCATGATGTTTAATCCATATGTAGTATTGAATAATACAATGTAATTAGTATATTGATTCCATAAGTTACCTTAATGATTTAATATTTCAACGAAAATTATCAAGAATGTTATGATTTCATGAGTTATGTTAAATAAATTCTGTTTTATGGGAGAGAATATGGATTTGGTTAAAATATTTTCATTAGTATTAAAATTAATTTTTGAACAGTTTCAATAATTATTTATATATTGTAATGAGCTTTATGTTCTCATCCCAAGTTTCAAAATGTTTTTCATAGGTCTTATGATTGGTAAGGAAAATGAATATTTCATGATTAAATTATTGATGATGTGTCTTGATATAAAATAATGTTTTTAAAATGGTTTCCTTTGGTCAATAAAATTGATACACTTTGGAAGTGTCAAATTTACTTTCTTATAATTCTTATTGTGTAATAGTTATGGGATAATTATCTAAAAAATTAAACGTGAAAGTATCGTCATTGTAAAATAAATTAAATTCTTCACTGAAAGTAAATATAATTTAATTATTAAGGATGGCGCCTTATAGTTGGTATCAAACGATGGTTTGGACAACATTGTAGATTAGTATGATAATAGTTAGAGATATCATTAATAGTTTATAATTTTAATGTATATTATACGATCAATGTCTTCTAATCCCTTATGTGGCATTATGTTATGAAATTTTATACTGACTAATAGTATTTTTTAAAACATTCACCATTGAGGTAATTGTGGGATATTTATTTTTTGGATGCAAAGTGAGTTGTAAGAAATAACATTTGAGGTTAAAACATATTAATTTTTAGTATTTAGTATAATATTCTTGGAATATTATTTGAAGGATATAGTTTATGAAAAAGCACAACTGAGAGGATGGGTGAACTGTTTATATTCGACAAGACCATGTGGATTGAACTCAAAACCAAAGGGTGACAAAGGTGAATCACCTTTTACTGGAAAATGTGAAGTCCCTAGAAAGTATTACGTAATTTTTTTAGTGAAATGGTTTAATGGAATAAGAATAATTTGATTTTTGTAACTTATGTTTTATCAATAGTATATCCTTGTTATTGGAAATTGATATTCTTATTAAGTGATAAATTTTATTTTAGAATATGTTCACTATTTTGGTAACCCAATATGTCTAATGAAAATTGCGTACTATAGAAATTTTATATGACGAGTAACAGTTGATTGTGATTTCGGATGGAACAATGTTAATATTATTGAGGTATGACAATATTGGATATTGATGTAAATAATTAACCTATCATTGTAAATATTTTATTAGGAAATTATTATTTTTATGAGACATGGTGAGTGAATTAAATTATTTGGAGATAAATGTTATTATTTATCCTAAAAGACATTTTGATCAAATCCTTATGAATTTTAGGATTCAATATTAGTTTGTATGAGTGGAGGAATTTTGAGGAAATTTATTTATTGAATATTATATGTTTGGCTTTGGGTATTGCTTTTTAATTTTATAGAATAAAAGAAAACAACATTCTTTTAATTTTTATTATATTTGTGGAATTATGTTATTTTATCCTACCTTTTGGGTTTTGGATAATGTTTCAAGGAATGGTGAATTTTTAGTTTTTCTTTTTTCAATTACGTGACTCTCTAGAAGTCAATTCTAGTGCTTCATGCAAGGGAACAAAATTCATCTTATGTACTCATTATTTGTAAAAAAGATTATTTTATTGTGAATATTACTAAAGGATGCACCCGTACTTGTCATGTCTGTGTATTTAGTTATGTTCTTATTCTAATTAGTAAATTAATTCCTCAAACCAATGAAAATTATTTGAAAACCAAAATGTTTCTCTTTTACTTTTCCTAATACAAACAGAAATACCATTTAAAGTATCACATGTTTTTTGTTTTCTGATTGTTAACTTTCTCCGGATAATTTGTTCTGTCACTCTCCATAAAAAAACGTAGGGTTATTTTTCCTTCCATATCAATGTTTTCCTACATCGAATCCCAGTATGTGTTATCCCATGTGACCTCAGTAGTTGAAATTCATTCTTTTAAATTGATTGTTTTCATAACCATTTTTTATGATGTGGGATTTTATTGAAGTAATTTTGAAAAGAGAAACCTTGGTTTCTTAGGCCAAATTTAAAATTAAAAGGACACAATTTTCAAAAGAGGGGAAGGATGTAACATCCTATGTAATAATAGAATAAAAATATTTATATTAAAAAATAATTTTGAATTACATATTAATTTTACACTATAAAGGGAATTATTTCGGATACTATATCAAACATGTAATAATGGTTCTCTCTAAAATCACAGGTTTCACACAAGATCGAGTTATACTGAAAAATAAAATAATAGTAATGTTATTATTTTATTTCATAGTTTTCACATAGATGATGGAATGGTGGGGATGAAATAAATTATAAATTAATAAAATAGTGTTTTCAGATGTTTATATAATGATTCATTGGTTAGACAATTAATTAGATATGAAAATAAAAACCAATTGAACAAAAAGGATGTGGTTATGAAAAATATTTATGGGAAAATAATTGTGTTTATAAAATAATAAAATAACTCTAGTTTGATTATAATAATGATATATATATATAAGAAATATTTGTAATTTAATTTTTTTTATTCATCTTATGTATTTTAAAGACCAAATATATGAACAAATTTTATTTCAAAAAGAAATATTTTTTTTAAAAAAATCAGTTACAACGCCTTTTAATGGGGAAACAATATAAAATTTAGGTTTTTTCACTTTTATATTTTCTATTTGGAAATATAAATTTTTTAGGATATGAGATATAAAAATTTAATTTGGATAAATTTATTGTATTTTTCTGATTAACTTTATTTTTTAATGAATAGTTAAGAATAGTGCATTATAATTCAAAACTACTGTTTAATATAATTTATTAATATTTTTATATTATCCTTTAATATAAGATTAAGGTAAAATTATATGATGTTTCTATCTTGATGTTTAATATATATCATTTGATGCTTTTACAAATTAAATTTAAATAAAAAATATGCGAACTTTTAGAACATTTTTCTTTTAAGACATGTTTTCTCATTTCATCAAGGATATTAATTTTTTAATTATTTTTTTCCAATTTTTTGTTTTCAATTTATAAAAAAAGATTCCATATTTGATATCATTAGGTCCAAATTATATAATTTCTTACCTTCTATTTTTGGAAATATTGAATAAAAACATTAATAATTATTTTCATTACCATAGTTAAGGGTAAATTAGGTAATTAATTTTAAAAATACAAATATATCAATGTAAATTTACTATTATACTTGTCTTAATTTTATTAGATGTATTTTTTCAAACATTGAGAATAATTGGGTCTATTTTAGGACCACATCGAGCCACTTGGACGACTTTAATGAATTTGTAATAATATATTCTATGAATATTAATTTTTGTTAAACTTTGGTTAAAATAATGTATTTTAATATCAATCTATAAATGGGAAATATTCGACTATAAATACTCATTGAAAATATAAAATTATTACCTACATCAGGTTAATCTATTTATATTTTTTTAAATTAAATAATTAAATTAGTTTGGACATAAAGATGATGTAATAATTTCATAAATAATGATATAGTCATATAAATTAGATTATAAATATTAAAATAAATATTATCAGAATTATTTATGCCATCCAAGAACAATATAGATATATTTTGAATTTATTTTATTATTTATAGGAGTTTTATAGAGCTTATCATTCAGTTATGAAATTTTTAAAAGTTAACTAATAAATAGTGTTAGAATTAACACTATTAGTATTTTAAAATATTAAATAGAATATTAAATTTTATCAAATATCTAAAAACATAATATTTAAAGAAAATATATTTACTAATATTTTATAAATAAAACATTTTTTCTAGTAATTACATTAACCTACAATGTCTAAATTACAAGATATCACACTAAGATTAATTGATGTAATATAAGGGTTAAAAAATGATAAAAATTAAAAAATATTCAAAACATGTATAATTTGAATTTTATTTTTGTTATTCGACCAATATTAATATTATTGTATTATTGAATTAATTTAAGACCATTTGGAATTGAAATTAAATTTATATTAATTTAATAATTTTAATAATTTCATGGTTCCTCATCCCCGCTCTTATAAAAAAGAAACCATTATTCTTTATTACTGACACATCCAAAACATTTTTTGGAAAAAATCTACCCAAAACCATTCCTAAGATACCAAAAGTCATTATGGAAGACTTTATTTTGTTAGATCACAATTTTTATAGTTTTTAAGATGTTTGGAAATGAGATCGTTCGAAGGAAATTTAATTTTTTATTTAAGTGTTTTTATTTTATTTTTTCTTCCACTGCCATAAAATATTATTTACCCATTACTAAATAATAACTACATTATCATAAATATTATTATAATTAATTATTTTAATGTCATCACCTAAATCATTATCGATATTTATTAAATGGGAAAGTAGTTAATTTTTTCTGTGTTCATGTGAACTATCACATCCATAAATAGATATACTTCATTTTCAATAACCTTTACTAATACTTGTTATAATGAAAGAATTAATGTTTGTATTTTATATTTATAAAATATTTATCTTTATATCAAAATAATAAATCAATTATGTTCTTAATTTCCATGTGCAAAAAAAGATGATGTCATTCATCTGTACGAGTGAATTATCGCCACTGTGAAGCGATACAAATTATTTTTAATCACCACCTCACTATTATGTTATACATAAGCATATTTAAATTATTATTATTATATTATTTATATTATGATCATTCAATAATTACAAATTAATAATTACTATATTTCCATAATAATATATGAAAAATGGAATTGTTACTCATGTGTTCGTATGATCTACCGTCTCGAGGATTATAACATTGATCTTTTTTTCATAGAATGCATGAATGGTTAGATTTAAAAAATATTAATTGATGTATTAAAGTTATTATTATTTTATGAATATTATTCTAGAGATGATGGAATTTTGATCCCATGACCTATTAACATCAAGCCATGTTCATTTTCAACTAGAGTTCTCAATATCGACTGTATACCAGATATGAACATAAATAATGATATAATTTCAATAAAATAGTAATAATTTATAGAATTTGAATAATAAACGTTATAAATGATCCCAAGAAGGTATAAATTAACCTAATTATTATATTCTGGAATATAAATATTTTATGTCATGATTTAGACTCATGTTAAGGGACTTCGTCTCAATCTCATTTTATTAAGGCATATTTTTTGGTTATGCACCTTTATTATCCAATAAAGTGCATATAAAACACACTTGACATGTTATATCATGAATTAATATATTATCATGAAAATTAATGTTTTATTAATGTTATTATTATATAATTTTTATTCAAGTGTTCCTAAAGTTGAAAGGTACTCTTTAACTAAACCATTGTTTTAAATATTTTAATGATTTTTTCTTCAAAATTATTCTAATTAATGTAAATGTTTTAAAAATTGTTTTAAATATTTATTTATATAGACATAAATGTATTAATGATAAAAATTCTTTTAAATGTTTCAGAATTTTATGGGACACTATGATTTGAATGTCATCTTTTTAATAATTTAATCGTGTTTGAAAAAATGAATTTATTATGTCAATAAATATGAATGTTTTTTTTAAAATATACATTATGAATGAAATTTCTTGATTTCATATTTCTATTGTGTATTTATTTTTTACATTATATTTTTACCATTTTATTTTGAAATAATTCATTTTAATTTATGATGGATCGACTTGTATGTATGAAATTTGATATAAAATTGAAAATGTTATTTTCTTTTAAGATGGTACTATGTGTTATGATTATGTTACGGTTCATGGGAATTGGTTATTTATATGGGCGGTTCATGATAATACTAGAGTGGGTGAGCTCGTGATATATCTTCAATTCATTTGGTAATTAGAATACGTTAAACAATCTGGTTATTCCTAAGGAAATCCTGAAATATACTGTTATGGGTATTACAAACATAACCTTGATGGTGACTCCCTATGTAGCTGTGGAAGATATAATGAATGTATGATATAGATTCCAGATGTTACATTTTATATATATGATTTATTAGATGTTTTTTGGTATATTATGGTATCATGAGGTATACTAAATAATGAATCTTTTATGGGTGAAAATATGATTTTTTGAAATTAATTTCATGAGTTTACAAATTTATATACTAACAGTTTCATTCCAGGATTATATCCCATATTAAGCCTTTTTATGGTCATCCAATTTTTTTTAAAAAAATTCAGGTCTTATGATTGGTATGAAAAAAATATTCATTGATTCATGTATTGAATATGTGTCATGAAAATGAATCTGTTTTATTTTAAATGTGTTTCCTTTGATAAAAAATAAATATTTTTTGGAAGTGTTTGCATCGATTTAGTTTTGTTTTTGTTATGTAATAGTTATGCACTAATTCTCTAAAACACTAAACCTATAAGGATCCTCAGCATGAAATAAATTATATTCAGGGATAAAACCCTAGATTACTAAATTAATAAGGACGTGACATTATTGTTATTATCGGAGGATGGTTTAAAGAAATAATGGGGTATTACTTTTGGGATGAAAAATAAGAGGTATGGAATATAATTTTAAGTAGAACATGTTAATTTTGTTATATTATATTGGGATAATTTTATAATAATGATATTTTTTTAGAAAAATGACAACCTGCAGGATGGGTTACAACCAATCACGTTCAGCAAGGGTACATGGATTAAACCCACAACCAAAGGTAGAAAAATATACATCGCCTTCCACTAACGTATGTGAGTTCTCAGGTTATTATGACTTAATTTTTTTATTTAAATGAGTCAACGTAATAAGAATAACAAGTTTTTGGTTGATTAGGTTTTATTAAATGAATATCAATGGTATTGGAAAATTATTTGCGGATTTTGTGAGAAATGTTATTTTGGAAGACATTCAAATTTTTTTAGAACATTATATACCTAATGAAAATAGAATACTATAGGAATGATTTTGACGATTAGTGGCCTAATTTTTTGGGGAATAATATATGTTTTTATTTTGTCTATATGGTAGTTCTGGTTATTTTTAGAAATGATTAACCTATTATCGAGAATATATTATTAAGAAATTACTTTTTGTTATGAGATATTATGAGTGAAATATGATATTTGAAGATAAATGATCAAATATATAACGGAAGACTATGTAATCAAATCCTTTTGATTTTTTTTCAATTCTAGATTGTATTATTTGTGTAATTTTAAGGAAATTTATTTTTTAATGGTATTTGTTAGATTTTGGGTATTACATTTGAATTTTGGAGATTAAATGCTGTGATTATTCTTTTAAAGATTATAATATTTTTTGTAATTATATTTCTTTATCCAAAAATTTTGGTTTTGGTTATCATTTCAAAATAGGATGAATAGATAGTTAGTTTTTTGGATTATTTGATTCTCTAGAAGATGATTATACAGCTTTAAACGTAGAAAAAATTAATCTTAAATAAAAATTGTTTTGAAAAGAAAGTGAATTTGTGGTGGAATTTTATTAAAGGATGAAAATTTACTTATAAATTAATTTTATTTAATTATGTTATCATTCTTGGTATTAAAATAATTCATCCACTCTATGAAAAAAATCTCAAATAAAAAATATTTTTCATTCAATTTTTCAAAAATGAAATCAATGACCTTTTAACCCATTATAGGATTGTGGTAATTCGATTATTAATTTTATCTTGATTATGTTTTTTATCACTCTCTATCATAATATGGTTGTAAATTTTTATTTCATTTTCTTGCTTTACTACATGGAATCCTAGTATGTGTTATCACATGTGATCTTTATTACTTCACATTCATTATTTTAAAGTGGATGTTTTATTAAATCTTATTTCTATTGTGGGATTACAATGATTTAATTTTTTAAAGAGAAACCTTAGTTACATAGCCCAAATTTAAAATTGTGAGGATTCAATTTCCAAAATCAGGAAGGATGTAACATCCTATGTAATTATAGAATAAGAATATTCATATTTATTAATAATTATGAATTTTTTAGTAATTTTTTATTTATAAGGATGCTATTTCAAATATTGTATCCATCATGTAACAATGAGTTTATACAATTTCTTACACTGCACAAAATACTGAGATATACAAAAAAATATATTATTAATATTATTACATTAAGTTGTAGTTATTCTGTAGACATTAGAGTAGCCTGAATGAATGGTATTAACTAAATTATGAAAAAAGGGTATATACATGTCTATATAATGATTCATTCATTTGAAAATTATTTATAAATGAAAATAAAAACAAACTGATTTTAAATGATGCGTTCTTTGAAAAAATATTAATGTGTAAATAATTGTGTTTATAAAATAATCAAATTATTATTTTTATTAATATTAATGAAATATATATGAAATATATTTAATGTATTTTTTAAAATTTATCTTATGCATTTTATAGTCTATATATATGAACACATCTTGTTTTAAGAATAAAATAAGTAGTTTTCCAAAAAGGTAGTTTTATCATTTTAGGATGTCTAACCCATTTAAAATTTTGTTTATATTACATTAATATGTTATATTTGACAAAATAAACTCCCTATTTTTAAGATGGAAATAAAATTTAAGTTTGGATAATTTTTCGGTATTTTTCTGATTAAATTCAAATTTTTATTTATAGTGACAAATATTGTATTTTAATTAAACAATTTCTATTCATCTAATTTATTTATATTATGAGATTAGATATTTATATGTTTGTAAGGTATAATTATATAATTTTTTATCAGACAATTCAATTTAGTTCCTTGGATGTTTTTTTAAAATTAAAATTAAATAGAATAACTATGTAAATTTTTTAACATTTTACTTTAAAAATCAAATTTTCCCTTCCATCAATAGGATTAATTATTAAATTAATTTCTTAAAAATATGTGTTTTCATTATAGAAAAATGAATTCTATATTTAGAATCATAAGGTACAATTTATTAAAATATTTACCTTTTATTTTTGGACTTTATGTATAGTAACATTAGTAATTATTTTAATTTCAATGATTAAGGATAAATATGGGAATTATTTGTATAAAAAATAATATAATATAATAAAACTACCCTAAAAATTTTTCTATTTTAATTTTATGATTTTATTACAACTATGATCATCCTTGAATCTATTTTCAGACTACATCGAGCAACATGGATGACTTTAATGTAGTTATAATATTGTATTCTATAAATAGCCATATTTGTGAATCTTTTGTTTTTAAAAAGTGATTTATTTTAATAGTAATTATTTTAGAGGATATTTTCGATAATAAATATAAATTTGGA
Source organism: Viscum album (assembly GCA_963277665.1). Taxonomy (NCBI): domain Eukaryota; kingdom Viridiplantae; phylum Streptophyta; class Magnoliopsida; order Santalales; family Viscaceae; genus Viscum; species Viscum album. The sequence continues at coordinate 1,078,010,731 of OY728137.1, read as the reverse complement.
ATGTAAAAATCTTACATAAATTACGGTAATTAATTTATAATTTTTAGAAATTAAATAATGAAATTTAATTATGACACAAAGTTGATGTAGTAATTTCTCAATTAATGAAATAATCAAATAAATAAAATTATAAATATTTCAATAAATATTATTTCACTTAATTTATTTCATACACATATTTTATGGATATATTTAAAATTTCGGTTATGGTTTAAGTTTTTGGTTCAAACTTATGTTAATATTATGTTTTTTTAAAACTAAACTCATGAATAGTGTCATAATTGAAGCTATTGGTATTTTAAAATACAAAATAGTTTAATAAATGTCATAATATTAATAAAATCTAATATTATTCAAAATATTTAGGAAACATACTAATATGTCTTAAATGACACATTTTTATTATATTCACATGTTATGGTAATTACATTAACATATAAAGTGTGAGTAACATAATATAATAGTAAGATTATAAACAGTAGAATAACAATTAAAATGATAACGATTAAAATTTATTGAAAAAATTTATGGTTTTAATTTTATTATGGTTATCAAACCTAAAATAATCATATATTAAAAATTTAATTTTGGTCTATTTAGAATATACATTTAATTTGTATTTATTTTTTTGTTTAAATAATTTAAAGGGTTTCAGTCCCATATCCTATAAAAAATTACCCATTCCCCTCTATTATGCACACGTACAAAACCATTTTTTGGGACCATTATCTACCCAAAACACTTCCTATAATCCGTCCCCACATTCTCTCAGCCTTATTTTATGTATAACACCGTTTTTATAGGTGTTATGATGTTTTGAAAGGTGACCATCTGATAGATGTGAAATGATTTTATTTAAGGGTTTCGATTTTATTTCTTCTTCCACTACCTTCAAATAATATTCAAACATGATAAAATAATTACATCACTATACTAAATATATTGAAAAGTTATTATGTTAATATAATCACCTAAATCCATACTAAAATATATTAAAAGGGAAAATAATTAATTGTTTGTGCATACGTGTCAACTATCTCCTCCACGAACTGATATAATTTGTTTTACATAACAAACTCACAAGACTACTCATAATGATGGAATTAATTTTTTTAAATTATTTTCATGAAATGTTTATCATTATAATAAACTTATATATCAATTATTATCTTACATTCCCTGAACATAAAAATGATAATATAAATGTGCGTACATGTTAACTATCACCTCCATGAAGCGATGACGATCGTTTTTATTCACCTCAGAACTAATATATATATATAATTCAAATTAAATTATTATTTTTATGTTAATTATATTTTGATAACTACGTAAATGTAAAATAATAATCACCTTATTTCCATAATGTTCAATGAAAAATTGAATCTTTACTCATGCGTATGTAGGACCTACCATCTTCATTATTATACCATTGGTCATTTTTCATACCATAAAAGAATGGTTATTTTTAAAAATTATAATTTATTTAAAATTGAAATTACTATTTAATTAATTTTATTCTGGATATGATGGAATTATGTCCACATAGACTATTGACATCAAACCAATGTCATTTTCTTCTCATTTACTGAATATTAAATGAACATTCAATATGAACATAAATAATTATTTAATTTTTATAACATTATAAAAAGTGATATAAAAGTGATAATAACAATGAAAATTTTTCTCAAGAAATATAAATTAACATAATAAAATTATTCTGGAAAATAAATATTTTACGTGGTCAGTCAGACTCATGGTAAGGGACTTCGTCTCAATCTCATTTCAATAAGGCTGATCGTGTTGTTATGAAACATTATTATCCAATAAATTTTATATAAATATTTTTGAAACATTATATCATGAGTTAATATATTATAATTATATTTAATTTTTTTATTTTATTCTTTAATAATTATTATTCAAGTGTTCTAGAAGTGGTTAGGGACTCTTCAACAAAACTACATTTTAAATGATTTAATGATTTAATCTTATAAATAATAATCCTTAATTTATATGTTTTTTAAATATTTTTATGGATTTATTTATAATGAAATTAAATTTTCAATGTGTAATTTCATTTTCAAAATATTTAATGTGGTATGGGACACTTTGGTTCAAAAATCCGGTTTTAAATTTTATTTACTGGGTTTAAAAAATGAATTGATTATATCAATAACATTGAATTTTTTTAACTTATTCTCTATGAATGTAATTTCCCAATTTCATGACTCTATTAAGAGTTCATGTTTACGTTACTTGTTTAAAAATTTATTTCAAAATAATGTGTTTTAATTTCTGAGTTCATGACTTGTAAAATAAAATGTGATTTCAAGGTGGAAATTTTATTTTTCCTTTAATATTGTTTTCAGTGTTTTGATTATGTTAGGGTTCTTAGAAATTTCATATTTATATGTTAGTTTTAGTGATAATACTTGGTACATTGATCTGGTAATATCTCTCCATTGCATTTTTTAATGATATGCATTTAAACCATAAGGATTCTCCTAATATATTTAGGGAATATACTTTGATTGTTATTCCAAATGTAACCATGAAGGGTACTGATTATGTAGTAATGAAAGCATTAATTTATGTACGATATGGATGAAACAAGATACCTTTATGATTTATGATTTCTAATATGTTTTTCTAAAATCTTAAGACTTCATGAGGTGTGTTTACTAACTTATGGGTTAAATTTATGATTTTATGAAAAAAAATTCCCGAGTTTTAATATTCATTAACTAATGGTTTCATTCCGTAGTTAAATAAATTGATGACTATTCTTTCTTGATACCAGGTATTAAAATGTTTTTTATATTTCTTATGATTCATAAGGAAAAAAGAATAATCCAATATGAATGTATTAATGATGTTCCAGGAAAACAGATATAATATTATTTTAAATGAGTTTCCTTTTGTGAAAAGAAAAATCTATTTGGATGTTTCCACTTTATTTCTTAATTTTTTGTTATTTACATTTTATGGCCTCATTCTATAAACTCATAACCTAAAAAGATCCTCAATGTGAAGGAAATTAATTTATTACTAAAACTAATCTTATTTGGTAATTAAGGTTGGAGCCTAAGAGGGGTTTTTCTTAAAATTTCATTTATTGGAAAATATTTTAATTCTTGGGAACATAATTTATTTTATATGCTGTATAAAATAACCCTTTTAAGAAATATAAGACAAATCCTTGTCAATTAAATATATTTTATCTTATAGTCCATTTTACTGCTTCCAAGGTGATTATATTCGAATGTTTCTAATGTGGTAATGGTTTAATATTAAAATCTACTAAATTATTTATATTTTTTATATTCAAGGTTATATTGTGTGAAATAATATTCAATTAATTTCTTACTCCCCATATCTTTTATTCTGATATTTTTAGGAAGGCGTTCTAATGTTTTTGTTCTAATTTAATACTTTAATGAATAGAAAACATCAAGATTGTTATTTGTAATCAATACTGATCTAGTATCTTCATTTAGATCTAGAATAATTATATTATATGTCAATATTTTTCTTAAAATAATTTAAATAATACTATTAATATTCTCCAATGATTTATGATAGGAATTTTTTCCCATGATTTAATTTTTAAAAATTATTTAAACATAACTGTTCTATAGTATTTTGAAAAATTGTATGGTTTTACTTTTTTCCAAAAGAGTGAAAGGTATGATTCACTTTAACCAATGCTGAATGAATATAATTTCCAAACTATAAAACCAAAAAATTATATGGGTCTTAATTTAAATGTTTCCATTGTTATATTAAATGAAATCATTGGGAATAATATTTTGGAATTTTTTTCATTACATAAGTGACTTCTAATTTAAAATGGTATTTTACATGTGAAATTTCCATGTTATATTTTAAATAAGTGTTCAATAATGAATTAAAAAAAATTTTGTTATATATTACTAATCTATTATGTATATATATATATATATATCATAGACATATTAAAATCTCATACTCTTTTCATTTAATGTGGAAATAAAAACCACAATTTAATTTATCATATTCCTTCATTTTAAAATATCATTTCATTATTTTGTGAGGATAGATTAGGAAATCCATTTCATTCTAGGGGAAATATTTCTATGCCAAATTTTTTAATTCTTTTTATGGAAAAAATTAATCATGTATAGGTTATGATGGTTACACCAATATATAGCTAGAATTCATTTTATAATGATTTTATTCTAATAAGATGTTATGTATATTATGAGGGGTAAACCAAATCCATTATGGGACTTTTCACACCATTTTATATGGTCATAGAAGTTTAATTTGACTTAGTCATAGGAATTGTTATATGTTTTGTATAGTTTCATATTTTTATATGATATTATGAAACCACATTTTTTATGTTATTCTTAAATGTGATTACTTATGATCCTTCTCCTTTATGATATCATGATATACATTTGAATCACATGTTATGTTTCTTTTTAATTTATATTTCCATATTAAAATTTTTATCTCAACCAATCCATTTATATATATCATGGGTTATCCTATACATTTTTGAAAGGTTAAATATATTTAGGAGATGACTAAAGAGAATAAAGTTTTTGATGTTATCTTATAGTTTATATTGATATTTATCTAATACCTAGTCGTCCGAATATAATACAAGAAATATTAATTATTTTTAAATTAATGTATTTTATGTAAAAAATTACGTAAAAATATTTTTAGAAGTCTTCATATGTTATATTTCTAAATAACATAATGAAAATTATGTCATGAGATGATAATAATTTCTTAAATTTTAAATTTTAAATGTATTTAAAATGTTATATATTTCATTATAAAAATTTTAGGAGGGATATATTCATTAAATAACAAATGATAACTATCCTGATTCCTTCATAGAGTGTGCACTATATGAAGGATGTAATGTTGAAAAAAATGTATTGAAGGATTGTCACATTATGATGTAGTAAGACCACTCAATGATGTCATGTGGTATATAATTATTTTTTATACCTATACGGTGTGTTCCATATCCTAAAAAGTTTGTCCACTCCTAGTGAGTAACCAGAATGAATCATTTCATTAAGAAGTACATTTTTTGATCCAAAAATATCTGCTTGATAGTAGAAAATATATTAATTAGGTAAATGAAATTAATATTAATGGATAGTGGATGAGTGTTCCTCACTCTTGAAATATATACACCATGCCTCTCCTTTACTATCTCACTAAATTTTTAAACTATTCTCTTTTCATTCATTACATGATTTTAGTGTCATTCCATTCGAATGATATCTAGAATTAATTCTATCATCCATTAGTGATCTTGTTCAGAATAAAAAAAATTGTATATAATGATAATGGATATTCCCATATATTATATTTTTTTTAGGTAATGCATCATACTCCTTGATTTAATCCATTTTACTTTATTTTATATGTTAATATTAAAGGAAATTATTCAAATGGTCATAACATATAACCTCAATGAATTATCTTTATGGTCTGATCTAATTTTCCACATCAGCATGTTTGGATTTCATTATTGACCAAGGTATGTTTATACATTAATCTATCTAATTATTACATGGTTTTGTTTTATATGTCAATAAAACTATTACAATAATGAGAATCCAATTTAGAAAAAAAAATTAGTAAACAATTGACCACCATTTGAGTTGTGCATAGATCTACTGGAAAAAATATTTCAATCAATAATTTGAGAACAAAATGTATCTTAAGATAATATAAATGTAATATTCTCATGAATTATAATAATAAATAAACTATCAATGAATGAAATAATTAATATTTGACATCATGATCGTAGAAATCCTTGAATCTATTACATCACCTCATTATATCACAAAAGTTTAAAATTATTTGTTGGAATACACCAAAAATCCATTTAATGCTAGCTTACTTATTTTCCTCATGATACATGTTGGCGAATTAATGGGATATATAACTACTATACCCAATGGTCACTCAATGTCCAATGAATTCCTTATATATCAAATGATTGATCTAATTAAAGAATAAATTATAAATAAATAAATATATTTATTAAATTTTATTTATTTATAATTAATTCTTAAGTAAATCAAGTAATTTGATAGTACAACATCGTATGTATAAATGGTATATGGTCTAGAAAATGATCATATCCATTATACTAATAATATTGAAATTTATGGGAAATGTAATATCTAATGACCAAAAATAAGATTATTTTTTAATGGATGATATCATTATAGAAAACCCCAAGTGGTGATTAACTAAAAAAGTTTTTTTTTATAATGAATAGATATAACATTAAAATATATTTAAATAATTACATAGGTATATTAAATGTCCATTTTTTTAATCACATATTATATAAAAAATATATAGTTATTATGTAAAAAACTCAACTAAATAAACCCTTTGTAAACTTATAAAGTAATATGAGAAGAAAATTCTAGTCATGATGAAAAGAAAAGATGCTCATGTAGTATAAGTTAAAAAAATAATACATGCATATTTTTTTTTAAAATTCACAATGTACCTCATTTTGTAAATTTCAAAATGATTAATTTGAATCAATTATACAAAAAGGAAAACTTGTGTAAAATATATTTTGAGACATAATTCATTAATTATAAAAAAAAATTATTTAAAAAAAAAAATAAGTATATGTATGAATTAAATATATAATCAAAATGAAAAAGAGATCAGTTTTTCGTTTAAAAATTCATTATTTTCCTTCTAGTTACAAATAACGGAAGAGTGGAAAAAATTATTGAAAGACTTTGAAAGATTGAACATAATATAAAAATTAATCATCATGAATAAATAAGTATTTTTTTATATACATAAAAAAGTAGGATATAAAACACATAAAAATGAATTGGTTCAGATTAAAAAATATTTTTGGATTGATTGCATATTGTGATGAATTCTCTTATTATGTTCATACGGTTGAAGTGAAAATTATACATTGAATAATTATGTATGAAAAATGTAAATATACATAGTAAATATGTCAATTATTCATATTGAAATTAATGGTAACTTCTAACCTATTCATTTTTTAATCTAATCAATAAATAATTGATGTAACCCATTTAATGGAAATTGAGTTAATAAACTATTTAATGCTTAGTAAAATTCAATTAAAATATATATAGAAGAAGTAAAAGGAAATATAACATAATGAACCATAAATATTTAAGGATTAATGATATAAAATCTAAAAGGGTTAATGTATACACCATATAATATAATATAGGTTCATCACAATAAAATATTCCATATTGAAGGAAAATTGAGTGATAATAACTTTCCTTAATTATAAATTTTCATCTAGTTTATCTAAAATCCAATATAAAAAATTTAAATTTATTATAATTACATTTCATAACCATTATCATATTTATGACATCATATATGATCAATTTATTACATTTTTTCACCCATTTAATAACAATCTTTTTTATTATCCTTATTTCGTGTGTTAGTTGTATTATTGTTTTTATTAAATAGTTCAAGTACATTTACATTTTTTATGGTTTCCAAATATCCAAAATTTTAATAATGGAATAAGTAAAATATATATTGAATATATAATTTTATAGTGGCATCTATAAAATTTAGAGAAAAATAAATAAATTACATTAACTATGGAGATGATAGTCCATTCGTACATAAGAACACTTTTTCAGATTTTAAAGGATATAAATATAAAAATTGAAATAATAAACAATCCTTCAAGAATAATTATTATATAATATATATAGTATATATTCACTAATTCCATCATTATTACCATTAATATAAAACGTAAATGAAAATTGGATCACATGAATTTTAATGGTGGGATCCACACACACACATCAATGACATTATCATTTTATAATGGATTGGAATGTAAGGTGAAATATAAGATATTATATTTGAAAAATTAGATTGATTTCAAAAATATCACAAATAATATATAGTATCATATTTATAACCATCTATGTAATGTGGTTATAAATAGAAAATTTCATCACTATATGGAGACAATAAGCCTTACTTACTCACAAATGATGTTTTCACATTTCATAGGATGATAATTATAGGGAATATTTTTTACCATACCAATAATAATGACAACATATTTTTTTTATTGGGCTTGTGTTATAGTTTTAGGATGGGTAAAACAAATTTTCTTGATGTATAAGAATAAATAATGAAGATGGACTCGATAAAGACAATTAGCAATTTTCGGTGGAAATCATATATATATCTCATTAAGGTAACATGAGTACATATTTTTGGGAGAAATTAACCTTAGTAGCATTGATAAGATGGATTAGGGGTGGAATTAGTATGGTTTCATAGAGATATATTTCCCAAATGAGGTGAAATGATGTGAAGGAAGGGGTGCCCCTTCATAATTGTTGTGAGGGGCAGTTTTGGAATCTCAAACAAAAAAATATAATATAATATGACAATTCAAGATCCAAATGATAATAAATGTCTATTAATTTTCGTGAAATGATTATAGTTATGAAATAATAAGTCAAAATTATATTTAGACAATTTATTATATCATTGTTATCATAATAATTTTGATTACCCACTTGATTAATTATTTTTTACTACAACTACAAAAACCAAATTATTAAGAACCATGTGTTAGTAATGTGTTAATAAATTTCCTAGAGAATAATAAGTGGAACATGGATTATTTTATAAATAATTTTCTAATCAAAAGGATGAAGTTACAAAAAATAAAAAATAAATAATCTAATAATATATTATTTTTATAAAATATTTTCAATGTTAATTTTGATAAAATTCAAATAATTTGACCTTAACTACATCAAGAAAAAATATTATTTCATTTGTATTATTTTTAAAATAAAATAAAATCTCATACAAAAATTAATATTCTTGTTTTAAATTAATTAATTAGAATTATATCAATTTTAATATTTTTAAATTATTTTAGTTCATTATTTTGTTAAATAAATAAATATAGTATTTTTGTTATAAATAAATACAAGATAACTATACAATTTAAAAAATTTATAAAATAAATCCTATCATGAAAATAAAAGAATTAATATAAAATTAAAATTGTATTTTAATTCTTATAATTATTTTTTCTATAAATGGACTTATAAAATATATTTAAACATAAGAGAGTGGACTTTTATAACATTATTTAATTAGATTGTTTTTATGGACATTTTCATGGAAAAGATTCCATTAAAAAGTAAATTTAGATCATAATGTGATAATTTTTGAACTATATTCATCCAATATGAATTTAGCCAAAAAATTATGGCCTTATAACTTCGATTTTTCAAATATTAACCAAACTGACACTTTACAAGGGTGATTAATTTTACATTGCTTATAATTAAAATTAACTAAAACTAAAATTATCCTCTTTCAAAAAAGTGTATATCCTAATTCCAATTATTGAATCCATTTTATAAATGTTAATAATAATAAGTGCCAGAAATTTACAATAAAACATGTCTGCCCAATGAGATGAAAATATCTTTTAAGATTAATTTTGTCATTAAGAAAAAAATAAAGTTATTTTAGTACAATTCATAGTAAAAAAATTATAAGAATATTTATATTTTTATTAAATAATAAAAAATATAAATTCCATTATAATAATTCTTTCATATTGATAAATTTAATGTATTTAGAAAAAAGAGATGTTTCGTATAAAAATAGTTTTCCTTTCTAAAAATTGCATTTTTTATGTGTAAATATTTTTTATACGAAATTAAAACATATAATTGATTAAAATTTTGATAATTAAATTATTCATAAAATAATTGAAATAATTTTTATTTGAAATTATTTTAATATATAACGTATTTTAAAAAAAACTTGAAATTATAATTCAATTTTCAATATAATTCGGTAATTTTCATAATTCACATGAAAATGAATCTTCTTATAAACATTCCAAAATTTCAACATTATAAAACATTGAGTTTTTTATTTAAAAAATTGATTTAATTTTTGTAAAATACATGAATTTACAAAATATATTCTTGAATTTCTCTCACAAGATGAAATAAAAATAAATCTTCAAGAAAACTTATTTCTGCAGCATAAAATAACAGTACAGAACATTGAGTGCCAATTTCCTAAAACATTATAAGTAAATTTTAATTTAGTATCCATTGTATATATATATATTTATTTATTCAGTTAATGTTATTCACAACCACCAATGAATGACTTCGTAATAGTTTCTACATTAAAAAATTATTTTAATATTTTATTTCAGTTCATTTAGAGGCGGTGTTGTGTGTCGTGTATGCTAACGAACAGAGTTTTGTTATTTTAAATTTAAAGTTTGTTACATAATTTTTCATAATACATAGGATATCAAACATTCCATTAATTTATATTTAGTTAGTTATTAAATTAATGATTATAACTATGTTATCATCTAATTTTATATTTTTTGACTTCAGATCAACTAGAATAATAACAATATTAATATGTAGTGGAAAAAGTTTAGAAGATGTAATTTATTATATAATATTATATTTATACTTAATATTGAAATTATAATAATTTACGAATTATATAAAAATATATAATGATATTTTAAAAGATCAAAAAAATAAATCTATAAGTATTCATTTGTAACATTTTTTAATAATCCCTATATGTTTTATAACCATATGTCATTACATGGTAATGATCCATAATTCATAGATATATATAAATGAAAATTTGAATGAAAATGAATTTTATAAAAAAAATAACCTTAAATTAGAGACATTAATTAGTTTTATAATTTTATAAATTAACATTTTCAATAATATAAATATGGTTTTCTATAAATATAAAATTACATTATTTTTAAATTCCAAAAAAATATAAATTTTTATTAGTATATGTCAATGAAATATAAATTTTGGAAAATACCTTAAATCAAAATTACTATTCACTATGAATGATATATTTCTAAAAAATATTATATTTATGCATTTTTTCACAAAACACAATACCCTTTCTAAGGATCCCAATTTTTTTAATAGTTAATTATTTATATATAGCTCATCTGTGTATTATTATTTACCCTTAATGCATTCAAATTCCTTTTAAAAAGTTTATATATCCTCCTTTTATTCTTATATTGAATAAAAAAAATTAAATTTCATATGTAAATGTTCATGAATAATTGATATTTATCTTATTAAACTAAAAGTTATTAGCTGAAAACATTATTTTTATTTGTTTTCTCACTTTTTATTAGAAATATTATTAAAAAAAATTATATTAAATATAAATAAATGTCTTGTGTTATGACTGGATTCCTATTTCAACTACTATCTCTTTTATTTTATAGAAACAATTGACCATTATAAAAACTGACTGAAAATTGCATTTTTTTATTTCAAAAAAACTTTTTAAAGGAAATGTGAGAAACTGTGGAACAATAATACAACCACCAAAAAAAACAAGCCCAGAACAAACCACCGAGTCTGCCCCACCCTAGAAAATATATAATTACCCCAAGGCTTCACCAAAACATGACCCTTCGACAAGCTGTCCCGTGCAGAATTGCACAGGCACAGATCTAATGGTGAAGCCATACCCTCTCAAGCATCCAGCTCAAAAAGGCTAGTGGCGGTGAAGGCTTCATGATTTGATCCCCTTCTATAGAAAATCCTAGTAGTATGCTGGAAACCAAACAACACAACCAAACAAACAGCATGAAGATCCAAACCCCGCAAAGAATGTCCAAACATTCCTTTCAAACCAACCACCCTACCACCAACTTAAACATAGTGATTGAAAGCATACTGGACCTCACCTGATTCATTATCCCGGAATAATTTCCATGATAAGGATGAAACCTGTAGATTAGGTACCTCCATCAACATCCTATCAAACCGAGAGGACAGCTAGTCCCATACCTGAATGTACTCCTCAACGCTGAGCTTACCTTTGTTGAAACCTCTATCCAGGATTAGGTCATGTTTTTCAATCCATGCATATTGTTTCTCGTTGAGAGAAACCTCTAGAGACCTTCCCATCATCTTAGCCACTTCTTCCTTCGTTGCATTGATCAATAGGACTTGTTCAGTCCCTTCCTCTTCAGAGGTTAGAAGCAGAACCAAGGGGTCACCTTGCTCTCTTAACTTCTGGTGGATTTGGGTCCCCGAAACCATCCTCTTAGAAGTTTCCTTATTTGCTGACCGAGTCTCCAGAGGTGGAGGTAGCAAGGAATAGTCCCCCCCCCTCCTCCTCATGAGGCCCCTGTTGCTCTTCGGGTTGGGCTCATTATCAGCCGAGTGCCCATTATCAATCCCCTTGGTCATCTCCATGCCAGGCACTGCTCCCTCTCTTAGAGCATTAGGCTCCAAACTCATATTAGCTTCTAAGAGGCTATCAAACCTGTTGCACAAAAGCAATGAGTTCTGAAATAGTTTCGGGCCACCTTCCTTCCCTCTATGTGGAGCTGGTTCCACCATTTCAATCCCCTTCTTCCCCTTATCCTCATCCTCGTTGCCCGACCATGGATCCTCATTTTCTAAAACTATCATAGCCTCATTCTCTTCATCTAGCTTATGATCCATATTCCATGTAACCATACGAGCAGCCTCCAGGTCCACCAAATGGCCATCCTTCGGCAGTCCAGACAGATCCATCCTCAGTCTAGAGAACACCTCTAACACCAGCGGGATGATTTGGGTCGATCCTTTCCTCATCCGATCATCAGCAGACGTCTTTTTAGACACTGCACTACAAACATCTGGATCAACTTCCTTTTGTTTTTCCTCCTCCATTTAGGACCATTTCTTCCCCTTATCTCCCCCAAAAACACCGTTGTACGATTGGACTGAACCATCCTTATCCCATCCAACTGCGATCTTGCCATTGTCGTCATCCTCCATCCATCCCTTGGCCTGAAAACCTCACAGGCAAACATCCAGTGAATGACCCCATTTTTTGCACATTGAGAAGAAATATATGCCCATCCCCCTACCCTTCATTCTTCCTATCCCCCGATTACAGGCATCTTTAGGATGACCCAGGTGTTTGCAGGAAGTGAAAAAAATTGTATAGTTTTCATACACCACTCACTGTTTACATCGGTACACTTCGTCAATTGAAGTCCCGATGAAATCAAATAGAGGTCTGGATGGATCAACTTCCAAATAGACCCATGGATTTACTGGATAGAAAACAACCTCTTTAAAACAATCAGAACATAAAAATCCACCGACTAAGTTTACAATCATCTTTATAATTGAAGGATTTTGGATTGGTAAAGGTAGATTTGGAAAGCATACCTAAACCTCTGCGGAAAGAGGATCACTATTCATGTGGAAATCAAATTACAACAAAAAAAGGAATAATCGAAAACCATCGCAACTCTAGTGGCGCTCGACTAGGCTTGGATGAGATCCTCCTCGCATGCGAAACGAATCATAATGTGGTGATTATCGAACAACCCCACAGTCTCCCTCAATAGAAAATCCCATGAGCGAAAAATGAACCTGTCGAAGGAGTCAACTGAGTGCCTCCTTTTCCAGAACTGAGCAACCAGGGTGAGATTCAGAAGAGTGGTGGAATCTACAAACTCTGAAGAAAAAATCCGAAGATTCGGATGGCCTTCAATGAGGTCCGCTACTTTAGGGCTAAGAGAAACCTTTTAAAATGGGGGAAAATCGGGATTAGAGAAAGGCCGGAAATTTTTCCAAATATTTATTTAATGGGAACACCTATTCTATTATATATTTTTATTTTGTGCATGGTTTAATTTGGAGTTTTTTAAAGACAATTTAGTGATTCATAAAAAGGTATGTAATATTTCTGTTCACCTTGTTTTAATATATATAATCTTATCATAGAGTTTTCCATAAACCTGAATATTAATTCATTTTTTCTAATCAATTAAATGAGACTTTAGTTTATATGTAAGAACACATTTTTTGGGACTCTGAGACTTTGAAAATTTTCTTTATGTCATTCCAGAGAAGGTTGTTCAGATGACGTGCAATTTCGAGGCCCGGTGTGTGCAGAATTAATTATATAAAAGTGTTAAGTGTTTTTATATTACGCAACCGAGGTTATCTAAAGAAAATGTTATATCTCTTAGAAGGTTGATCAGATCAAAAATCTGAGACCACGGTTGGGTCCAGAACATGGTGTTTACCCTAGGCGCGACATAAAATGAGTCCGCACGGGATGTTCAGACCCCTCACTCATTGGTGATGTGTTAAATGGATAATTAAATTATCAAATTATTCATTTAATAGATGAAACCTGAATAACTCTTAAATGGTTGCTCAGATGGGAAAAATGAGGGCATTGTTGAGTCTGGAGCGGGCCGTTTACCCTAGGCGGGGTATAAAAGTTGCAGGCACGGGCCTACTGTGAGAGATGTCACCAGGGGAAAATAGTCCTTTTAAAATAATGACTTAGTGATTTTTATCATTGGATTTATTTTCAAATTAATTTAGGACAAAATATCAGAATGTAAATCCAAGACTTCCATTGAGTTCAAAACGGTCCGTTTTGTCTAGGTATGACATAAAATGAGAGGGCGCAATGAATTCAAATTTCCACGCTAAGGGGTTTTTTCTATAAATAGAAAAAAGAGGAGTGCAACTAGGGTTTCTCTCTCTATATATATATATCTCTCTCCCCCGCTCTCTCTCTCCCTATCCGGTTCTTCGGTGTTCTTATGCGTTCTTCGATGGATCGAGAAATGATCTCCATTGGGGCCTTGGCCGATCAGAGAGGGAGCATCATGGACACGTCACCAACGACAAAAGAGTGGTCGGAGGTAGGAATTCTGCTACATTTCCACACCATTATAAATTTCTGGTGCTTCTTTCAATTTTTTCATCTTAATTTGATAATTCTAGAATTTGGGGCATTGGACGAACGAACATGGACAGAGCAAGAGCCCAGTTTCAATTATCGTGCTTGAGCATTCTTCGTCCAAATTTCGGATGCGTCAAATTCTTGACGGATCGTCGAGCGAGGAGAGGTGCTGTGATGGCCTCGTCCCAAGCACCCGAATTCCAGCTGCAAAATAGAAATCAGACCTCCGAAGAGGTCCCGGTGGTCCATGGAAGGGACCGCCATAGTTGGCTGGTAGGAGCGGCCGATGGATGCGCATAGCGGCCGCGATGTGTCGAGCAGCTAGAGGTCGAGCCGGAGGCAGCAGAGCTCAGCATCTTCGGGCAGCACCAGTGTGGTGTGACGAATGAGGCGGCAGTATCATGTGGCCAGTTGGAGGCGACGACGGAGCGCGGGGCTTCAGCAGAGTAATCGGGCAACCAGGCGATGTGGGCCCTCAGCAGAAGCTGGGGGCTTCTGTAGTGTCAGTGGAAAGTGGAGGGGGCACGAACGTTGTCCTGTCGTGTTCAGCGGAGGAGGACACCGAGGTCGCACCTCGGGGTGTGCGGCATGGACAAGGACCCGCATACCGTGGGTCCTGTTGGGTGATGAAGACTAGCCAGTTGGCATATCTATTTGGAGAAAACTGGACACAAGGAAGGGGTCCGGTGTGGCTGGGCGGGCCGCGACCAATAGGCCACAGCATGATGGGCCGGACCCATGTCTGGGTCGTGGGCCGGCGTTTCGGACCGGGCTGGCCGCGGTGAACCGGCCCGGTTAGGCCCCCTTGCATTCGGGGGGGGGGGGGGGGGGGTTTCTTCTAAATGGCACATCCGTATGACATGCCATCTACGGATGCTGGTTCACGTCGGCGAGACGAACCTTTTAAATTGAGTTTCAGAGTTTTTGGGTTTTGCGCCCGAAGATGGGTGACCTGAGAAGCTTTTATTTAATAATAATAAATTATTATTAAAGTTGGGAGGGACGTGGCTCGCAGGCCGGACATCTGTTTGACGTGCTGTCAGAGACACAGTGGCCCTAGAGCTGAGGTAGTCCTTCCAATGTTGGTTCAGAACCTTTGTGGTTTGGTTTCATTGCTCGGTGTCACGAAACAAATAATGTGAATAATTAATTAGTTATTTTAATTAATTAATTGTTACGTCGGACCTAACTCCTAATTGGGATGTCCGATTGACACGCCATTAGTGGAAGCATGACCCTTGTCCTCGTACGGAATTTTTCAGACTCTTTCTGAAGCGTTTGGATTGGAGACAAGGTGGGGGTGTGGGGGGCCACATGGCTTAGATCGCATGTTTTACAGAGAAACACCACATTTCACCCGACATCATTGGGGATGTTGGATTACTCGTTCTGAGTGTTTTTTCGAGGGGTTTGTGATGGTGCAATCCACCCACCTAAGATTGGGCCCATGCTGTGGGCCCCACGAGGTGACTTTCAGACGCATGATGCGTTTTTTTGAATTATGCTACATAATTCCATTAACAAAAAATGAATAGCCTATCCTGCATGGGTATCTGCAAGAATGTAATGGTATGATCTGCATGACATGTTTCGGGATCGAGGTGCGGGCCCCACGGGGCCCCGTTGGCTTATAACATGGGGAGTTGCAGCTTATGCGTCATGAGTCAATTTTATGCATCATCAGTGGTGTTGTGACCCTGGAATTGAGTAAAAATTGACCGGGTTGGTTTCAGGCATTGAAGTAGTAGTTGAGGCATGGGCCCCATGGGCCGTCATTTGAGCTCTATGTAGTGTACTGTGACTTTTTCATCAGACATCCATTTGGAGAGTATGAATAGTCGATTAGGAATGTTTTTCTGAGAGAATCCTGATGGCGCAGGTTTCCCAACATCTTTTGGGACTGAGGTGTGGGCCCCATGAGAATTCGTATGGGCATAAAGCAGTGTCGAATGAATTTTCCACCGGGAGCCCGTTTTCGGTGAGTATGTAGTCTATCTCACGTGTTTTTCCATGAGGATTACAATAACATACCCTGTTTGGGTGATCAGAGCATCTTTAAAGACATTATTAAATGTGGAAACATTAAAGGGCGTTGTTCGGAGGTTCCTTTGATGTACTATGAACCTATGCACGGTAGTGGTGTTTGTGACACCCAGTGATGGAACGAGTTGTGCGGAGATATCGTACCAGTTCTGGGGTTACCCTCTAGTAGGGCTGGGCAGTGGGTCAACTGATAATTTATTACGGTTTACCCTCCAACGGGGCTAGGTAGTGGTTCACTGTCAACTTATTTAGGGTTTACCCTCCAGCAGGGCTGGGCAGTGGGTCACTTGATGATTTATTTACGGTTCTCCCTTCAGTGGGGCTGGGCAGAGGGTCATCGACGACTTACTTATAGTTTACCATCCAGCAGGGCTGGGCAGTGGGTCACCATTGACTTATTTAGGGGTTACCCACCAACGAGGGTGCGCAGTGGGTTACCTGACAATCTTTAGGGTTTACCCTCCAGTGAGGCTAGGTATTGGGTTACCTGACGATCTCTAGTGGTTTACCCTCCTGTGGGGCTAGGCAGTGGGTTACCTGACAATCTCTTACGGTTTACCCTCTAGCGGGGCTGGGAAGTGGGTCATGACCCAAGCCATACCGGGTCTCGGGCCGCAACTACCCCAAGTCCTCCTCCTTACGCTAGGGGCTGGCGACTAGCACCGAAGGCACATCAAACTAGTGGAGGCCTTTGCCTAAGATACTGTACAGACACACACGGCCAACTCAATGCAAAATTGTAGAGAAAGGAAAGAAAGATACAACACTTCTATAAAAAGGAAACCAACATACATGCATCGACCTCTAACCAGTAAAAGAAAAGTGCTAAAAAGTTCAAACAAGTAAACTGGACATTTAAAGGGGAAAAAATTCACCCAACCAGAAAGGTGCCACAACCCAGCAACAGGTAAAACGAAAGTAAAAAACTAGCGAGTCTCACACCCAGAAATTTTTCCTATGTCAACTGAATGTAGCCCAAGCTCCTATGTCCTCTACGCTCCTCTATAGTCTTGACCGACCAGTCCATCGTCAGTAAGGGAACACCAAGTGTGGGCAATGCCCAAGAAAGGGTGAGTATAAAAATACTCATTAGGATGCCCCAAAAGCTTAAGGGTGCAAAAAAAAGGTACTAAAATGGTGATCATTAGACAGAATAAGAATAGTGAAAGAGTACAAAAGAGAGAGTGCAGCTCAACCCAAAACAAAATGAAGGAAGTAGGCTCGTCCAATCCAAGAGGAGCTAGACACGGAAATAACGTGGCATACCCTACGTGTCTTTGCCCCTCACAGAAGGAGAGAAACTAAACCCAAGGAGTGGGAACAAAAGTAGTGTGTATATATATGCTTAATAAGAAACCCGAATGAGTGTGTAAGGGGATATCAATCTCCAGGATCATCTCAATAAATGGGGCCAATAGTTCAGAGGATATCAATCACTGATTCCCAACAATTCCGAACACCAAGAGGCCTCATTGCTATACTGAAAAATCAAGGGTCCCGCTCTGGGATTCATGGAGAAAAGTCACTAACTAGCCTCATAGAAAAGACTGAGTCTAAAATAAGTCGTTGGGTAACCTGCTGCCTCACCCTGCTGAAGGGTAAACTCCAAAATGTCAACGGTGAGCCACTTCCCAACCCCGCTAGAGGGTAGACCATAATAAGTCATCGGGTGACCCACTGCCCAGCCCTGCTGGAGGGTAAACCATAAATAAGTCAACAGTGACCCAATGCCCAGCCCCGCTGGAGGGCAAACCATAATAAATAATCGGCTGACCCACTGACCAGCCCTGCTAGAGGTTATACCCTAAATAAGTCGACGATGAACCACTGCCCAGCCCCGCTGGAGGGTCAACCATAAGAGATTGTCAGGTAACCCACTGCCTAGCCCCGCTGGAGGGTAAAACACAAGAGATAATGAGGTAAGCCACTACCCAGCCTCGTTGGAGGGTAAAACACTAGAGATCGTCAGGTAACCCACTACCCAGCCTTGCTGGAGGGTAAACCCTAAAGCTCGTCAGCTAACCGATTTCCCAACCTTGCAGGAGGGTAAACTCCAAACTGGTCCCATTACTCTGCACTTCCCGTTCCATCACTGGGTGTCACTAGCACCGCTACCGTGTGTAGGATCGGAGTGCGTCGAAGGAACATCTAACCAATGCCCTTTCATATTTCCACATTTCATAAGATCTCAAACGAGGTTCTGTACACACAAAAATATTCCACCATTATGTTCCTCGTGGAAAAACACGCGTGATAGACTACTTACTCGCTAGAAACGGGCTTCCGGTGGAAATGTTATTCAACACCACTTTATGCCCATACGGAGTCTCATGGGGCCTGCAACTCAGTCCCAAAAGAGGTCGGGCAAACTGCGCCATTGCGATGCTCTTAGAAAAACATGACAAATTGAAAATTCATATGCCTAAAACGAATGCCTGAAGAAAAAGGCACAACACGCTGCACACAACTTAGGAGACGGTCCGTGGGGCCCATGCCTCGACTCCAACTTCAACTTCTGAAACTACCATGGTCAAATTCGCCTCGATTCTAGGGTCACAATGCCACTAACGACACCTAAAATGGACTCCGGACACAGAATCTGTAACTCCTAGTGTTATAAACCAACGGGGCCCCGTGGGGCCCGCACCTCGATCCCGAAACACATCATGCAGATCGTACCATAACATTACTTATATATAACCACATGGGATATGCTATCCATTTTCCATAAACGGACTTATGTAGCATAATGCTTAAAAACGCAGCATGCGTCCGAAAGCCACCTCATGGGGCCCACACCTCGGGCCCGAACATAGGCTGGCAGATTTCACCATTGCAATCCCCTTAGAAAAACACAAAGAAATGAGTACTCAAACGCCCCAAATGGATGTCGAGTGGCAAAGTGTCGTTTCACCATAAAACGTGCGAACAAGGCCCTGTGGGGCCCACACCTTGTCTTCAACCCGTCTTCTTTAGAAAGAACCTCAAAAATTCTGCATGAGGTCTGGGGTCACGTTGCAGCTGATAGAGTATCAATCGAACATCCCAAACAAGAGTTAGGTCCGACACAATAATTAATTAATTATTCACATTTAGCATTTCGTGCCGCCGAGCAACGAATTCAACCCACAAAGGCTCCAAACCAACCTTGGAAAGACAATATCAGCCCCGAGGCCACCGCACCTCTGACGACACTTCAAACAGACATTTGTCTCGTGAGCCACATCCATCAAAACTTTAATACGAGTTTAATAATATTAAGTTAGCGCGTTCTTGCTACCCTCCTTCAGGCGCATAACCCAAAAACTCTGAAACTCACTTTGAAGGTTCCATTTTGCCGACACAAACCCACAGCCGCAGAATGTAAGGGGGCCCATCCGGGCCAGTTCTCCACGGCCATCCCGGTCCGAATCACTGGTCTGCGATCCAGCCGCGGGTTCGGCCTGAACCACCGTGGCCCGCTGGACGCAGTCCACACCCGCAGCACCAGACCCGCCTTGGTTCCAGTTTTCTTTTTTTTCTATTTTTAAATAGACCGACCAGTTGGCCAGTCTCCGCCGGGTTGCCCAGAAGGACCCGTGCTTTGCGGGTCCTTGTTTCCCAGCCGACTGGCCGCTTGGTCGGAATTCCTCAGTGCACCATCAGGATCTGAAAAGTGAGGGTCATTGCTTCCTTCGCATGCCCGAGTTCAATCTTTGGGCTTGCCTCAGGTGGGCACGACAGGCCGGCTCCCTCGGCCTCCGATAGGGCCCTACCGTGACTGCTCCATCCTTCTCGGTATGACGCCTCTTCCAGCTTCCCCTTCAACCACGCCGGCTCGTGCTGCCACTCCGCAACAGCACCACGCAGCCTCACCACTAGGTTCCGCCGACACCCCCTTCGAAGCCTGGCCCCGCTCCTGCTACACCGCACCGAAGCCGCGGACCAACACATATTTGCATTGCATGACCACGCCGTCCTAGCTCCCCACTCCGCCTTTGAACTACTGGCTGGTCCGGCATAACGCGGCCGCCGCGCGCAGCTGTTGGCCACTCCCACCGGCCCGTTCCGATGGTCCCTTCTGCGGACCACCAGGACCACATTGAAGGTATGATTCCAGATCCGAGGACGTTTTTTTGATCCATGTGAGGATACCTTCACAGTGCCTACCTCTGATCGATGATTCGCCAGTCGGTTGGCGCATCCGAAAATTATAGTGGGTGTTCACAAAGAACGGAACTGAGGACGGGGTTCCAAACATAGATCGATGGCCGTGTTAATTTAGCGATCGACGATGATAATAAAAAAATATGAAACAAAAGGACAATGAAGGATATTTAATTTAAAAAAATTAATTGGGACTTAAAATTATAAGAAATCCTACCTCTTTTTCAATGCACGTCCTATGTGATGCGTCTGCGAGGCTCCTTCTTTGATTCGCCAATGTTTTGGCGAAGACTACACCCCGTTCCGACGAAGAACGATGAAGAACACCGAACAGATGAGAGAGAGAGAGGGATATTGGAGAGATAAAATGGGTTGTCCCCTCCCAACACTTATGCAAATTTATAAAAATTCACTAAAACTCTCTCTACGGGCGCGGATACTGAAACCTCCTCACCCACTTATTTTATATCACGCCTAGGAAAAACACCTCATTTCGAACTCAATAGAAATCTCAAATTTCAATACTCAGACTTCATTCAAACTTTACTCAAAAAGAACGTCAGTGATGAAAATCACTAATCCATTTTTTTTAAAAGGCGATTTTTCCACTCGGTGACATCTCTCACAGCAGGCCCATGCCCGAAACATTTACACCCCGTCAAGGGTAAACGGAAAGTTCCGGATGCAACCATGCCCTTGGATTTCAGATCCGATCAAAATTCTAATATATATAACATTTTTTTTAGTTAACCACGTGTGCGTAATATAAAAACACTTAACATTTTTATATATTTAATTGCGGGCACACCGAGCCTCAGAATTGCATGTCGTCTGAACGCCCTGTTCTGGAATGACATCATGAAATTTTTCAAAGTCTCAGAGTCCCAAATACTTGGTTATTTCATCATTCCCTCCTTCAAGATTTTCTTAAACTAAAATCAAAACTAGGAAAAACAACTTGGGATACATAGCTCACACTAAGCTCTCTCACTCCCAAGAATACTTGCACAACACCACACTGTCACATCACGCGAACCTAAGGGATGGTTCGTACTCATAAAGTCTGATAATCTTGAGGACATCCATAGGAATACACACGCACTACATCTGCTGTGACACGTGAAGTACATCATGTGCCCACTCCTACTTTTGGGAAGGGTAGGGAAGGGCGGTAGGCAGCCCCTCAACCGCTTACACGATTCCCAAACAGCCAAAAGAAACTCGGGGGACTTCCCCGGACGAACCTCTACTTTCCATGTCATAACCGAAATCATGATTTGTTTCGGGAACATGGTCTCATTATTCCCTCTTTTAGAATACCAATATGGTGAAACACCCAAGTATATCTGGTCACACAAGTATTCACAGTTGGTGCATCACAACCGAGACTCTCTCACACACTCAACAAATGAAGGAGTCAGTATCCTCAACTGTAGAAAATGCATACCCTCGTGAAAAAACTCCAACCATCACCATCATCTCATGTTAATGTCTCTTTGGGTGGGGAAGCACCTGAGAAACTGGGGGTCTGATAAAACCACAAAGCGCTCTCCCAAAAGATAGCATCTCCACACTCTTAGGGAAAGGATCACCACCACCAGCACCACATAGTGAATCATGTAGTTCTGTTCATGGGGTTTCCATCACCTCACCCTGAAATTGATAATGGTATCAAGATTGATGTTGTTCATTAATGGTACCAACGAATAGGGATGGGAAGAAAACACATCCAACTGATAGAGGCTAGACACAGAAAGCAAATGGCATACCCCATGTGTCTTTACCCTTCATGGAAGGAGAGTAATACCCAAAACAGGCTCTCTGCCAAACCCACTAGTGGAACCTCAAGCAAAGGGAGGTCAAGAAGAAAGGCCCCACTAGCAAAACCAGAACCTGCTCTGACACTCCACCACACAACCCCGCCATGAATGCACATGTTAGAGGGACTCATCAAACTCAAGTCAATATTATCCACTTTGTGTGGTAATGAATCTCCCTCATGGTTTTGATCACATCACAAAAATATATATCAGTGGTGGAAGAACCTCTCTTTCATGTGCATTCAAAGCTACGTCCGACAATACCAACACAGGGTTACACCAATGTCTTGTGCCACCCTTGGTAACCCCTTGAACATGGAGTTAGACAAAAAGAGTACTTCACGCAGTGTCTATCACGTTATACTGAGAAAAGTATAAAAATAAACAGAGCATACCTCCTATAATCTATTGCGTTGTAGGATTGTAGACATCCATAGCACACTGCCACCTGCGGCCCTGCCCGTCAACTCCCAGAGCATGACATGGCCACCTAGTGGTAGTGTAAGGACCTCAAATTGTCATCCTCCAACCAGAGTTCTTCTTGATTTTCTTCCAACACCACCTCCCTGGGGACCACCCTGTCCTCACCTAGGAGTTCTCTGATCTCGACACTACCTCCATCATGGAAGTGTATCTACAAACTACGAGTAAACCCAACACCTTTGGTCGAGTAGTCTCAGGACATGTGACCTCGCACATCATAGCCATAACAGTAGTCCTCCTTGGGCTATCTTGCTGCTCTACGTTTTCACTGACCATGTTCCTGAGTCTCAACAAGGGGAGGCCTCCGGCATCGAGGCCCTGTTAATCGGCGTCTCTCTGTCAGAAATTCCTCTATCACCAGAGTCTGCTCCAGCACCCTGAGATGGGTGAGGATGCACAAGGGCACTACACTGGCACAAATATCCTCTACAGAGATCTTGTTCAAACTTCTGTGATTGAATGTTGACATCATGGAACATGTCCAAAGAGTAACAAGAATGGTTTGTGAACCAAGTCTCGTACTCAGCCACCACCATTACATTTGGCTGAAGCTCTAGCAGCTCCTGAAACTGTAAAAAGCGTAAGCAGGAGAGGGAGTACTCCTCACGAAACAGCTGCTAGAAGTCATCCCACGAGAGTACTTACTCATCATGTATCCGAGTAACCCTATATATACCAATTACAACTACTTGGTGGAAAATGACTGGCTGTCAAAGCCACCATCTAACCTATCAGTGTCCAAACAAGCCTGAAGATGCAAACCACCGACTCTAGCCAACACTTCACTGTCTGAGGGTTTGGCTCACCGTGGAAACTCAGTAGTATCAGACGCTGAAACTCAGGTAGCATGCCCATCATGAGTTTTTCATCGACCCTTACTGCCAGTACTATTTTGTACTCCACAGGTGGAGGTTATACTACCTGTGCTCCTGGAGAAAGGGTAATCGTATGATGGTTCTCAAACTAAGGCCTCATCGCTCACAAAATCGTTGTGACGATCCGGAGCTAGTATCCTGGTTTGCTATCATCGTAGAGACATCTTGAATCCGATGAAGGAGTACCACAGTCAAATGATCATATATATATATCAAAAAAAATTGTGGAGATGACTCAATAAGGATAGTCAAGACTCAATACTATATGATGCACAAACCAAATTCCCTACAACAAGTGTCTTAGTTTGCCAAGTCAACAAGCGGGTTATCAAGGTCATGGTGAATGGATATGTTGGCTGCCGCACCATCACAGGACTCCCTGGCCTGAGAGCGGCTATCGAGACATGTTGATACTATTTCAAAAATACTCAAACAATTCCTTTTTAGGGATGTCCTAACGATGCCCCAAGTAACGAACCAACTCTGATACCACTGTTTCACGACCTGACCAAAACCGGAGCTTGTGCCCCAACTACCCCAAGCCCACCTCCATAGGCCAGGGGCTGAAGACTAGTGCCGAAAGCACCACAAATAAGGGGGCCCTTTCCCTAAGAAACGGTACACACACAGCCAACTCAATACAAAAGTGTAGATAAAGGAAAGCAATATACAACACTGCTACAAAAGGGAAACCAACATACATGCATTGATCTCTAACCAATACAAGTAAAGTGATGATAATTACTGACAATTAAATAGAACAGTAAAAGGGGAAAAACACGTGCCCAACCAGAATGGTTCCACAACCTGGTAATAGGTAAAACGAATGTAAACAACTAGCGAGTCTCAAACCCGGAAGATCCTGCTACGACCACTGAACGCAGCCGAAGCTCTTGTGTCCTCTACGCTCCTCCGTAGTCTTGACCAACCTATCTATCATCTGCAAGGGCACACATAGAGTGGGAAATCCCCATGTAGGGGTGAGTAAAAAAATACTCAATAGGATGCCCCGAAATCTCAAGGGAGCAACAAAGAAGGTACTAAAATGGTGAGCAGTAGATAGAACAAGAACAGTGAAAGAGTAAAAAATAGATAGTGCATCTCATCCTAAAAAAAAGTAAGGAAATAGGCTCGTCCATTCCAAGAAGAGCTAGACAAGGAAAGCATGTGGCATAGCCCGCGTGTCTTCACCCCCCATAGAAGGAGAGAAACTAAACCCAAGGAGTGGGAACAAAAGTAGGGTGTATATATATGCTCAATAAGAAACCCGGCCGAGTGTGTAAGGGGATATCTATCTCCAAGCTCAGCCCAAGAAAAGTCACCATCATTTAAAGGGATATCCATCACTGATGCCCAAAAATTTCGCATGCCAAGAGGCCTCATCAGTACACCGAACCACCAAGGGTCCAGCTCTGGTAATCATGGAGAAAAGTCATTGAATAGCCTCATAAAAAGACCGAGTCTGAAATAAGTCATCGAGTAACCCACTGCCCAGCCCCGATAGTGGGTAAACCCAATAAGTCAACAGCCCAGCCCTGCTGGAGGGTAGACCATATTAAATCATCGGGTGACTCCCTGCCATTCCCTGTGGTAGGGTAAACCCTAAATGAGTCGACAGTGACCCACTACCCTGACCCACTGGAGGGTAGACTGTAATAAATAATCAGGTGACCCACTGCCCATCCCTAATGGAGGGTAAACCCTAAATAAGTCGACAATGACCCACTACCCAGCCCCATTAGAGGGTAAACCATAAGATATTGTCCAGTAACCCACTGCCCACCCCTGCTGGAGGGTAAACCACAAAAGGTAGTCAGGTAACCCACTTCCTAGCCCCGCTGGATGGTAAACCACTAGAGATCATTAGGTAACTGACTGCCTAGCCTCACTGGAGGGTAAACCGTAAAGATCGTCAGGTAACACACTGACCAAACTCACTGGAGTGTAAACCCTAAACTAGTCCCACAACTCCGCACTGCCCGTGCCATCTCTGGGTGTCACAAGTACCAATACCATTCGTATGTTCGGAGTGCGTCGAAGGAACCTCCGACCAATGAACTTTAATATTTCCACATTTACTAACATCTCAATGAGGCTCTGTATGCCCAAACAGATTCCACAATTGTGATCCTCGTGAAAAAACACGTGAGATAGACTACTTAATCAATGGAAACTAGCTCCCAGAGGAAAAGTTATTCAATACCATTTTATATGCATACGAAGTCTTGTGGGGCCCGCACCCTGGTCTCAAAATAGGTCGGGAGAACCGTACCATTGAGATAATCTCAGGTAAACACGCTTAATAGACTATTAATATTCCCCAAAAGGATTCCTAATGAAAAATCACAACACGCTGCACACAGCTTAAGAGACGACCTGTAGCGCCCATGCCTAAACTCCGGAATCAGTTCCTAAAATTACCCTGGTCAACTTCACCTCGATGCTAGTGTCACAACACAACTGATGACACCAAAAATGGACTCCGGACGAAGAAGCTGGAAATCCCCACGTTATAAGCCAACAGGGCCCCGTGGGGCCTGCACCTCGATCCCAAAACATGTCACGCAGATCATACCATTACGTTCCTTGAAGATAACCACACGGGATAGGATATTCATTTGCCCTGAACAGACTTATGTAGCATAAGTTGTAAAAACACTACATGTGTCAAAAAGCCGCCTTATTCGGCCCATGCCTCGGGCCCTAACATAGGCGGGCGGATTGAACCATTGCAATCCCCTTAGAATAACACTAAGAAATGAGTACTCAAACACCGCAAATAGATGTCGGGTGAAAAAGTGGCGTTTCACCATAAAATGTGCAAACTAGGCCGTGTGGGGCATACACCTTGTATCCAACCCAAACGCTTCAAAAAGAACCTCAAGAAGTCTACGTGAGGACTGGAGTCACGCTACCACTGACGTTGCGTCAATCGGACATCCCAAACAAGAGTTACGTACAACGCAACAATTAATTAATTAATTAATTATTCACATTTACTGTTTCATGCCACCGAGCAACGAAACCCACCTGCGATGTCTCCAAACGAACCTTGGAAGGATAGTATCAATGCCTAGGCCACCGCGCCTCATACGGCACATCAAACAGACGTCTTGCTCATGGGCCACATTCATCGCAACTTTAATAATAATTTAATATTATTATGTTATATCGTTACGGCTACCGGCCTTCAGGTGCAGAACCCAAAACTCCAAAACTCACATTGAAGGGTCTGTCTCGCCAACATGAACCCGCAAGCTCAAGAATGCAAGGGGTCCCAACCTGTCTGGTTCACCTCATCTAGCTCGGTCCAAACCGCTGGCCCACGACCTAGCCGCGGGTCCGGCACGAACCACCGCGGCCCGCTCCAG
This sequence comes from Viscum album, assembly GCA_963277665.1. Taxonomy (NCBI): domain Eukaryota; kingdom Viridiplantae; phylum Streptophyta; class Magnoliopsida; order Santalales; family Viscaceae; genus Viscum; species Viscum album. The sequence continues at coordinate 1,077,983,143 of OY728137.1, read as the reverse complement.
CAACACTGGACCCTCCTTGGGTTCGGTTTTATTTCTTATATTTCTTTTTTTTAAACAGACTGACCAGTTGGCCAGTCTCCACTACATCGCCCAGTAGGACTCACGCTTGGCAGGTCCTCGCCTCCCAGCAGATCGACCGCTTGGTCGGTCTTCCTCAGCGCACCAGTAGGACCCACAAAGTGCGGGTCCTTGCTTCCTCAGCACGCCTATGGTCAAGCCTCGGGCTTTCCTCGGCTTGGAGTGACAGGCTGATTCCCTCTGACTCCAGTAGCGCCCCACCCCGCCAACTCCGTCCTCCTCGGCACGACGCCTCCGCCGACTTCCACTTCAACAATGATGGCCCATGCCGCCTCTCCGTACCAGCACCACCCAGCCCCGCCGCAGGGTTCCTCCTACAGCCCCTTCGATGCCCGGTGCCTCTCCTGCAGCATCGCGCTGAAGTTGCGGCCCAGCACCTCCTCTTCACCACTCGACTACATCGTCTTGACTCCCCACTCCACCTTTGAACAGACGGCCACTCAGGCACAACGCAGCCGCCGTGCACAGCTGCCAGCCGCTCCTACCGGCCCACTCCTGTGGTCCCTTCCACGGACCACCGGGACCTCATAAGAGGTCTGATTTCAGATCCGAAGACATTTTTGCGATCCCTGTGACAAGACCTTCGCAGTGCCTAACTTTTATCGATGACTCGACAGTCGGTTGATGCATCCGAAAATTATAGCAGGTGTTTGTGAAGAACGGAACCGAGGACGAGGTTCCAATCATATATCGATGGTCGTGTTCGTGCTTCCACCGATGACGATAATAAAAAAAACATGAAACAAAAGGACAATGAATGATATTTTATTTAAAAACTTGAATTGGAACTTAAAAGAATAAGAAATCCTACCACGTTTTTGATGCAAGTCGTAGGTGATGCGTCCGTGAGGGTCCTGCCTTGATTCGTTGATGTTTTGGCGAAGACTGCACCCTGATCCGACGATGAATGATAAAGAACACTAGACATATGAGAGAGAGAAAGAGAGGGAGATTAGAGAGAGAAAATGGGTTGTTCTCTCCCAACCCTTAAGAGAATATATAAAAATTTACCGAAACTCTCTCAACGGGCGCAGATTCCAAAACCACTGTGCCGGCCTATTTTATATCCCACCTAGTTAAAACGCCCCATTTAGAACTAAAAAAAAGTCTAATATTTCAATTATGGTACTTTGTTCGAATGTTATTTCAAAAGAATGCCAGTGATGAAAATCACTGAGCCATTTGTTTTAAAAGACGATTTTTTCCCTGGGTGACATCTCTCACAGCAGGCCCATGCCCGAAACTTTTACACCCCATCTAGGGTAAACAGCACGCTCCGGACGCAACCTTGCCCTCGAATATTTGATCTGATAAAACTTCTAAGAGATATCACATTTTCCTTAGTTAACTACACATGTGTAATATAAAAACACTTAACATTTTTATATAATTAATTTCGGGCACACCGGGCCTTGGAATTGCACGCCGTCTGAACACCCTGCTCTGGAATGACATTAAGAAATTTTTAAAAGTCTCAGAGTCCCTCCAGTAGGGTTGGGCCATGGGTTACCTAATATCTTATTGGGGTTTACCCTCCATCAGGGCTACATAGTGGGTTAATCGATGACTTATTTCAGAATTAGTCCCTTCTATGAGGCTAGTCAGTGACTTATCTCTATTATTATAGGAGTGGGATCCCTAGTGGTATGGTGTAGCGATGCGGCCGCTTGACGTGCGGGTTTGTTGGGCGTCAGTGATGGCTGTCCTTTGAAATATTGGCGACTCTTCTTGGGCTAAGCTTGGAGATAGATATCCCATTACACACATGTTCGGGATTCTCATTGAGAATATATATACACCCTACTATTGTTCCCAACCATTCGGTTCGATTACTCTCCTTCTATGAGAGGTGAAGATGTGCGAGGTATGACACGTTCTTTTCGTGTCTAGCTCCTCTAGTTTGGATGAGTCTACTCTCCTGCTATAGGTAGCGAAGACTCGACGAGAAGTTCATCTTCTTACTGTTTCTAGCACCTTGTGTCATGTTGAGTCGTCTTTCTTTTTCTTGTTGGGTTGAGCAGCACTCTCTCTTTTGTACTCTCGCACTAGGCTTGTTCTGTCTACTGCTCATCATTTTTTTACCTCCTTTGTTGCTCCCTCGATTTTTTGGGGAATTCTACTGAGTATTTTTATACTCACCCATGCTTGGGATTTTCCACCACATGGTGTGCCCTTGCAGACGATATAAAGGTTGGTCAAGAATATGGAGAAGCATAAGGGACATATGAGCTTGGGATGTGTTCAGTGGCTGTAGCAGGACATTATGGGTGTGATACTCGCTCGCTGTTTACTTTCGTTTTACCTGTTGTCAGGTTGTGGCACATTTCTGGTTGGGTGCATGTTTTTCCCTTTTACTGTTCAGTTTACTTGTCAGTACTTTTCAGCACATTACTTGTACTGGTTTGAGGTCGATGCATGTATGTTGGTTTCCGTTTGTATCAGTGTTGCATCTTGCTTTCCTTACTCTTCACTTTTGCATTTTGTTGGCCGCGTGTGTGTAGAGATTCTTTGGAAAAGGCCTCCCCTAGTTTGTTGTGCCTTCGATGCTAGTCACCAGACCCTGGCCTATGGAGGTGAGCTTGGGGTAGTTGTGGCTCGAGCCCCGATATGGGTCGGGTCATGAAAAACTAGTATCAGAGGTGGTTCATTCCTTGGGGTATTGTTCAGACATCCCTAAAAAGGAATTGGTTGAGTTTTGGTGAAATAGTGCCAATGTGTATCGAGAGCGGCTCTCATTCTAGGGAGTCTAGTGATGGTGCGGCGGCCGACGTATCCATTCACCAGGACCAAGATAACCCACTTGTTGACTTGGAACACTGAGACACTTTTTGTAGGGAATATGGTCCGTGCATCATATAGGGTTGAGTCTTTGACTATCCTTCTTGAGTCAGCTCCCCATCATTGCTAATATATATATGCTCATTTGACTATGGTTCTCCTTGATTCAATTCAGGATGTCTCCGCGATGATAGCCAGCCAGGATACAAGCTCTGATTCGTGATGATTACTCTGTGATAGACGAGGCCTCAATTCTAGATCCACCATACGATTACCCTTTCTCCAGGAGGACTGGCAGTAGCACCCACACTTGTGGAGTAGCGGATTGTACAGATAATGAGGTCTAATGATGAGTGCAGGAAGAGCACACTATGTGATTTTCAGCGTAGGAGACCATTGAGGTTCCCCAGCGAGCCATACCCTCAAGAAGTGAAGGTTTGGCTAGAGTTGGTGGTCCGCCACTTCAGGCTTATTCAAACACTGGTAGGTTAGATGGTGGTTTTGACAGCCAGTCTTTTTCCACCACACAGTTTGGCGTAGTATATACAGGGTTACTCAGATGCACGATGAGTCGGTACACTCGTGGGATGAATTCAAGCAGCAGTTTTGGGAGGAGTACTACCTCTACCACTTACTCTTTTTACGGTTTCGGGAGCTGCTGGAGCTTCAGTGGGGAGTCATGGGAGTAGATTTGTACGCGACTAGGTTCACAGACCTTACTCGGTACTCTTTGGACGTGGTACATGATGGAAAATTCCGAGCACAGAAGTTTGAGTGAGGTCTCTGTAGAGGAGAATTGCGCCAGTATAGTTCCCTTGTGCACCCTCACCCATCTCAGGGTGCTGGAGTTGGCACTAGTTATAGAGAAATTTCTAGCAGAGGGGTGCCGATTGGCGGGGCCTCGACGCCGGAGGTCTCCCCTTGATGAGACTCAGGCACATGGATGGGGATCGCGTAGAGCTCCAAGATAGCCCAAGGAGGCCTAGTGCTATGTTTTTGATGTGTGAGGTCATGTTGCGTGAGAATATCCGAAGAAATGTGCTGAGTCTTCCAGGTAGTTGGTAGATGCACCACCACGACAGAGGCAGTGTCATGAATAGAAAACTCCTAGTTGGAGACAAGGTGGTCCCCAAGGAGGTGGTGTGGGAAGAAAATCAGGATTAACTATGGTGGTTGGACGATGTTTCGAGGTCCTTTCACCACCACTAGGCGGCCCATGTTAGGCTCAAGAAGCCGACGGACGGGGCCGCGGGTAGCTGTGTGCTATGGATCTCTACAATTCTTCAGCGCAAGAGATGATAAGAGGTATGCTCTGTTTCTTTTCTAATTTTCTTAGTATAACATGTTAGACAATGCGTGAGGTTCCCTTTTCTTCTACCTCCTTGTTCGAGGGGTTATCGAGGGTGACGCAGGGCGTCGGTGTAACCCTGTGTTGGTGTTGTCTGACATAGTTTTGAATGCATGGAAAAGAGAGGTTCTTTCTCCAATGAGACACAATTTTGTGATGCGATCAAAACCGTGATGGAGAGTCAGTACCACCCAAAGTGGATAGTATTGAGGTGCAGTGGTTGAGTCCCTCTGACATGTGCATTCCTGGCCGGGTTGTGTGGTGGAGAGTTAGAGTAGGTTCTGGTTTTTCCAGTGGGGCCTTTCTGCTTGACCTCCCTTTGCATGAGGTGCCACTAGTGGGTTTGTAATAGAGGCTATTTTTGGGATTACGCTCCTTTCAAGAGGGGAAAAGACACGTGGGGTATGCCACATGATTTCCGTGTCTAGCCTCTGGAGGCTGGATGAGTTTTCTCACCTACCCTATTCGTTGGTACCTTGCATGCTCAACGTGAATCTTGATACCGTTATCAAGTACATGTTGAGGTGATAGAAACCCCATAAACAAAACTAAATGTTTCACTATGAGGTGATGGTGGTGGTCCTTACAATGATAATGTGGAGAAACTATCTTCTAGGAGATCTCTTTGTGGTTTTCTCAGACCACCAGTGTCTCAGGTGCGCCCTCATCCAGAGAGACTTGAACCTAAGACGATGGTGATGGCTGGAGTTTTTGCAGGAGGGTACGACTTGTTTGTAGTTGATGATGCAGACTCCTTCGCTTGTTGAGAGTGTAAGAGAGTATCAGTTGTGATGCACTGACTATGAAAACTTGTGTGACCGGATATCCATGGGTGTTTCATCAGATGGGTATTCTGAAGGTGGGAATCACATGACCATGTTCCAGGAACAAATCGTGTTTTCGGTCGTGACGTGGAAAGTATAGGTTCATCCGGGGAATTCCCCCATGTATCTTTGGGTTTTTTGTTAATCATGCAAGCAGTTGAGAGGTTGCCTACCATTTTCCCAACCATCCAAACAGTAAGAGTGGGAGCATGATGTCTTCCAAGAGTCATAGCCGATGAGGTGCATCCGTATTCCTATGCATGTCCTCGAGATAAGCAGACCATATAAGTACAAACCATTTCATTGGTTCGTGGGTTGTGCTAGTATGGTTTTGTGCATGTTTTCTTGGGAGTGGGAGAGCTAGGTGTGAGATCTGTTTCCTAAGTTGTTTTTCCTAGTTTTCCTTTTTGGGGATGAAAAACATGAAGGAGGGAATGAGTTAAGAACCCAGTTTTTGGGACTTGGAGTCTTTGAAAAATTTCTTGATGTCATTCCAGAGCAGGGCATTCAGACATCATGCAATTTCGCTGCCCGGTGTGCCTGAAATTAATTATATAAAAGTGTTAAGTGTTTTTACATTACGCACACATGGTTAACTAAAGAAAATCAGATATCTCTTAGACGGTTGATCAGATCAGAAATTCGAAACCACGGTTGGGTCTAGAACGTGATGTTTACCCTAGGCGTGACATAAAATGAGTTGGTGCGGGACGTTCGGACCCCTCAACCATTGGTGGTGTGTTAAATGGATAATTAAATTATAAAATTATTAATTTAATAGATCAAACATGAAAAACACCTAAAAGGTTGCTTAGATAAAAATACCGAGGGCATCGTTGAGTCTGGATTGGGTCGTGTACCCTAAGTGGGGTGTAATAGTGGCGGGTGCGAGCCTGCTGTGAGAGATGTCACCAGGGGAAAAATCGCCATTTTGAAATAATAACGTCGTGATTTTATCACTGACATTCTTTTTAAATAAAATTCGAATGAAATCTTAGAATGAAAATCCGAGACTTTGGTTGAGTTCGAAACGGAGTGTTTTGTCTTGCCACGACATAAATGAGAGGGCACGGTGAATTCAGATTTCCACGCTAAGGGGATTTTTATATAAATAGAAAAAAAGAGGTTTGGAGATAGGGTTTCCCTCTATGTCTCTCTCTTGCTCCCTCTCTCTCTCCCTATCCTATTCTTTGGTGTTCTTCGCCATTGTTTGACGGATCGAGGAGCGATCTCCACCGGGGCCTTGTCGGATCGGAGTGGGAGCGTCGTGGACGCGTCGCCAACGACGAACGATTGATCCGAGGTAGGGTTTTTGCTAAATTTCAACACCTTTATAAATTTATGGTGTTTCTTTTAATTTCATAATATTAATTCAATAATTTTAAAATTTGGGGCATTGGCCGAATGAACATGGCGAATGCCCGAGCCCCGTTTCTATTATCGTGTTATAGCGTTCTTCATCCGAATTTCAGATGCGTCAAATTACCAATGGATCGTCGAGCGAAGGGCGGTGTTGTGACGGCATCATCTAGAGCACCCAAATTTCAGCGGCGGAATCAAAATCAGACCTTTGATGAGGTCTCGATGGTCTGCAGATGAGACCACAAGAGTGGGCCAGCAAGAGCGGCCGACAGCTGCGTACGACGGCCGCGGTGTGTCTAGTGGCTGGAGGTCGAGCCGGAGGAGGCAGAGCTCGACGACATCTGGTGGAGCCGGTGTGGTGTCTCAATTGAGGCGGTGACGTAGTGTATTGAGTCGGAGGCAGCGGAGGAGTGCGGGCCATCAGCAAAGTAGGCGGGTGACCAGGCGGCGCGGGTCCTCAGCGAGAGCTGGTGGCTTCAGCGGCGTCGGCGACAAGCGTAGGGGGAGTGGCCAACGGCCTGTCGGGGTAAGTGGAGGAGGACCGGGCAGTGGGACGATTAGTTTGGAGAAAACCAGACCCAAGGAAGGGGTTTGGTGAGGCCAGTTGGGCCATGGCCAGTGGGCCACGGCGTGACGGACCGGACCCACAGCTGTGCCGCAGGCCGGCGTTTTGGACTGGGCCGGCCGGGGTGAACCGTCCTGGTTAGGCACCCTTGCGTTCGGGGTGTCGTATCTTCTAAACGGCGTGTCCGTTTGATGCGCCGTCTGTGGATGTAGGTTTGTGTGGGAGAGACATACCTTTCAAAGTGAGTTTCAGAGTTTTTGGGTTCTGTTCCTGAAGACGTGTTACCCGAGGAGCTTTAATTTAATAATAATAAATTATTATCAAAGTTGCGACGGACGTGGATCGCGAGCCGAAGGTCCGTTTGACGTGCCGTCAGAGCCGCGGTGGCCCTAGAGCTGAGGCGGTCCTTCAAAAGTTGGTTCGGAGCCATTTCGGGTTGGTTTTGCTGACCGGTGACATGAAACGCTAAATTTGAATAAATAATTAATTAATTGAATTCATCAATTGTAGCATTGGACCTAACTCCTTCTTGGGATGTCGGATTGACGCGTTGTCAGCGGCAGTGTGACCCCAATACTCGTATGACCATTTTTAAGCACTATGTGAAGTGATCATGTTGAAGACAAGGTGCAGGCCCCACAGGCCTTAGTTCACCTGTTTTATGGTGAAACACCACTTTTTCACCCTGCATCCGTTTGGGGCGTTTGAGTACTCGTTCTGAGTATTTTTTTCAAGGGGATTGCGACGGTGCAATCCGCCCGCTTATGTTTGGGACTGAGGCGTGGGCCCAGGAGGTGGATTCTGGACGCATGCTACGTTTTTATGACTTATGCTACATAAGTCCATTCAAGGCAAATGAATAGCCTATCCCGCATGGTTATTTTCAAGGAACGTAATGGTACGATCTGCGTTCCATGTTTTGGGATCGAGGTGCAGGCCCCACGGGGCCTAGTTGGCTTATAACACAGGGAGTTGCAGATTATGCATTCAGAGTCCATTTTTGGCAACGTCAGCAGCACTGTGACCATGGCATCGAGGCAAAATTGACTGGGGTGGTTTCAGGAATTGATGGCGGAGTTGATGAGTGGGCCCCATGGGTCGTCTTTTGAGCTGTATGTAGCATACTGCAACTTTTTCATCAGGCGTCCGTTTGGAGCGTATGAATAGTCGATCCAACTTGCTTTTCCAAGAGCATCACGATGAAAGAGTTCTCCATACCTCCTTCGGGACCGAGGTGTTGGACCCACGAGACGTCGTATGGGAATAAAGTAGTGTCAAATGACTTTTCCACTGGGATCCCATTTTCGGGGAGTAAGTAGTCTCTCTCACAAGCTTTCCCACGAGGATTACAATGGTGTATCCTATTTGGGAGAGTAGAGTCTCTTTTAAGATCTTATTAAATGTGGAAACATGAAAGGGAATTGGTCAGAGGTTCCTTTGACGTACTCCAAACATACACATGGTAGTAGTGTTAGTGACACCCCGTGATGGAACGAGTAGTGCAGAGATAACAGACCAGTTCCAGGTTTACCCTCTAGCAGGGCTGCGTAGTGGGTCAGCTGATAATTTATTATAGTTTACTCTCCAGCGGGGCTGCGCAGTTGGTCAACATCGACTTATTGCGGGTTTACCCTCCAGATGGGCGGGCAGTTGGTCACCTCTTGATTGATTTATGGTTTACTCTTCAGTGGGGCTGGGAAGTGGGTCACCGACGACTTATTTACGGTTTACCCTCCAGCAGGGCTGGGTAGTGGGTCACCGTCGACTTATTTAGGGTTTAGCCTCCAGCGAGGCTGGGTAGTGGGTTACATGACGATCATTAGGGTTTACCCTCTAGAGAGGCTGGGCAGTGGGTTACTTGATGATCTCTAGTTTTTTACCCTCTAGTGGGGCTGGACAGGGGGTTACCTGACAATATCTTATAGTTTAGCCTCCAACGGGGCTAGGTAGTGGGTCACTGTCGAATTATTTAGGGTTTACCCTCTAGCAGTGTCGGGCAGTGGGTCACCCAATGAATTATTACGGTCTACCCTCTAGCAGGGCTATATAGTGGGTCACCATTGACTTATTGGGGTTTTCCCTCTAGCAGGGCTGGGCAATGGATTACCCGATGACTTATTTTAGACTCAGTCCCTTCTATGATTATATTCAGTGAATTTTCTCAATGATTACTGCAGGGGGACCCTTGGTGGTACGGTGTAGCAATGAGGCCGCTTGATGTGCGATTTTGTTGGGCATCAGTGCTGGGTTTCCTTTGAACTGTTGGTGACAGTTCTTGGGATGAGCTTAGAGATAGAGATCCCCTTACGCACTCGTTCGGGTTTCTCGTTGACCATATATATACACACTACTATTGTTCCTACCCCTTAGGATCAGATACCCTCTTTCTAGGAGGGGAAAAGATGCACGTGGTATGCCACATGCTTTCCATTTCTAGCTCCTCTTATTTGGACGAGTCTACTCTCCAGCTATAGGTAGCAAAGTCTCGATTAGAAGTTCATATTTTCACGGTTTCTAGCTCCTTGCCTCTGGACGAGTCTGCTTCCTTTCTCTTGTTGGGTTGAGCTACACTCACTCTTTTGTACTCTTGCAATGTTCTTCATCTATCTACTTCTCACCATTTTAGTACCTCTTTTGTCTCTCCCTCGAGATTTCGGGGTATCATACTGAGTATTTTTATACTCACCCCTTCTTGGGCTTTGCTCGCACTTGGTGTGACCTTGAGACGACGGACAGGTCGGTCGAGACTATAGAGGAGTGTAGGGGATACGTGATATTGGGTTGCGTTCAGTGGCCATAGTAGGACAATCCGGGTGTGAGACTCACTAGCTGTTTACTTTCGTTTTACCTGTTGTCGGGTTGTGGCACCTTTCTGGTTGGGCGCATATTTAACCCCTTTTACTGTTCAGTTTACTTGTCAGTACTTTTATGAACTTTACTCGTACTGGTTAGTGTTCGATGCATATATGTTGTTTTCCCTTTTTTTTGAAGTGTTGTATCTTTCTTTTCTTTCTCTGTACTTTTGCATTGAGTTGGCCACATGTGTGCGTACAATTTCTTAGGCAAAGTCCTCCCCTAGTTTGTTGTTCCTTCGGCGCTAGTCTCCAGCCCCTGGCCTATGGAGGCGGGCTTGGGGTAGTTTTGGCTCGAGCTCTAGTACGGGTTGGGTCATGAAATTATCATTTTCAAATATAAAATAAAAATGTTGTTAATTTTTTGAATATGGAAAACTAGGACATTCATCTATATACATGCGATTTTTATGATGAATATGATATTTAATTTTCATAAAAACAAATAATAATTTTATATGAATCTATTTTAGGATAAATAATTAGACATACCATATTATTCATTAACTAATAATAATTGTGTTCCTTTTGTGATAGATCTCAAATTTGGATGAGAGGAAGTACAACTAGTGGCTATAAATTCTCTAGATATATTTCAACATACATATTTCAAATATTATCAGGATCTTTATTCTATTTTTGATTAAAAATATAAAAATCATAGGAGCCATTATTTCTTGATTTATAAACCCATCTTTACAATAATTTTTAATTTTTACGTTCTTAGTATATGTGGTTGATGAATTTAATTCTTCTATTTATTTTTTTCCTTTAAACTGTAATATATTTTATCCATTAATGAAATAATAATTAAAATTTTATTTTTTAATTGTTTTTTCATTCTATTGAATTTTATTTACAAACTATATTATTATAATTAGTATATAATAAAACTAAATCATCATCCTTCCCCTAATAGAGGAATTATTCAATAGTTGACATGTTTAAATCATCATCATGTTGGGTGTGGGTATTTATATATTCATTATATTAAAAATAATTATAATTAATTTTAAATATGAATTAAATTACAATTTATTTTTGTGTATATTATTTATTCATTAAACCCTACTACCCTCCATAAGTAAATTATTTTTTCAGAATATATAATTTTTAAAATAACTTTGTAAAAACCATAGTATTCAAGAATGATTTTTTAATTTTACTACTATAGATTAAATCACATCAATGTAAATAAAAACCATTAAAATTTGAAAAACAAACATATTTAATAAGTAATATATAATTTAGAAAATTACAGCTTGATGGTATTTATATTAAGGCCTATATATTTTATATTTCCTTTATTGTTGTTTTGGGCAATGTGAAGTGATGAATGTGAGCTAATAAAATAATTACGGAGCACAATTATGTTCATAATAAATTTTAGTAGGATATTAAAATAAAATGACAATAGTTCAGTGTTGTGTTATCTTTTTTTGATTGGGGATCTAGATAAATTTTTCACCTTCTTGTTCCATCATATTTATTGTGTTTCATTTACAAACATTCAATGTGGAGTGATCTATCATCATAATCAATAATTCATTGATATCAACATGCATCATAAAGATTTTTTTTCTGTTTATGTTACACCATACATATTTATTATTGTGCAATGATGTATTTTTAATATTTTTAATTCAAGTTGTTGTTAGTAAATATATAAGAAGATGGGTGTGTATTAAACATAGAATTTTGCGTGAAATTATATTCTAGACTAAAATTTTATATTGCAATTTAATAAAAAAAATTATTTTAAAAACTAAACATCATTTTATATGTAAATGGATAATGATAAGGTGGTACTGCACTAATGTTTTTCAGGTTCAACTAACATATTAAATTATATCACAACCTTAGTAAAATATTACTTAATATTTTATGATTAAATTTTATTATAAATTAAAGTAATAACTTTGTCTTTTATTGATCCAAAATATTTATATCAAACATTATACATATATGTTTCATGATTTTTGGGATTTTGGTCCCCTTTTAGGATATATAAGTCCTTTGACTCCTATAATTTTATCTCTTATGATTTTATTGATCATTCTCATAGATTAAATACATTAATTATTATTTCATCATCCTTAATGTTATTATGGAAATGGTTTATTATAATTATTGCTGATGTCTGGTTGAGAATTTGACATAAGAAAGACGCTTTATTGGATTTTTATGGTTTTTCTATATTTTTTATATATTTTCCTCATTTTAATTATTTTATATTGAAATTTCAATTTCCCCCACCGTTATGTTGATGATGATGATATGGAATATCTCAATTTTATTTATTTTTTAAATTAATTATCATTATTTTGTTTTATTTTTGGAAAGTAAACATTATAAGCATATTGAGGAAAAGAACAAAATAAAAATCCATGGTGGGATTATCAAGAATGTTTCATATAATTTAATTTTTTATCAATTATATTTGAATTATATTTTATTATCCAGGATTCTATGATTTTTTCTATTATATTGATATTATGAGTCTTGTTAAATGTAAAAAAATATTTAAGTGTATCACTGAAATTAATAACATGATGTCTATAAATAATTAACAAAAATTATTTTTTTCTACACGTTAAAGTAAATTATAAATATATAGGGTATGAAATGACATTATAGTTTATCTTTTGACTAAATTTAAATCATATTATCTCTAGAAATTATATTATTTTCATTTTATATTGATTGATAATTTCATGGAATATTGGTTTAGTGATGAAATGAGGATTTTTTATTAGTGACATGTAGTTTCTTGTGATTTTAATTTTAACAATTATTTTTTATCGAAGAATAAAATGATTACATGAATTTGGATTAGGAATTTTTTGTTTTGGAAATAAATTAACAATTAAAGTGGTAAATTATAAGGTAAAAATTGTTTTTTATAATTAAATTATAAATTATATAGTAGGGTAAGTTCAATTTCAATAATTTAATGTGGTTAATGAGTATATATTGGTCAATGAATTTCAAATAGATATATTTATAGATAAATAAATAATGATGAACTACTGAATGTTAATATAAATCCAAAAATATGTGTGAATTTTTTGTCAATGTTATTGTGTGGTTGGATTGATATTTTTTGAGAGATTTCAATAGTTGTAAAATAATGTAAAAGGGGACTTATGTTTTTTTTTGTGATTATTAAGATATTTTTATAAGAATTCGATTACTAGGGTTACCTTTAATTGGATTAAAAATTTAATTTGTATTCTAGTATTTTTTATTCCTTGTAACCTTAGTTTATTAACTAGAATATATGTGGAATTTTTGGTCTAGGTATACCCCAAAAATTCCAGATATGCATGATATGAATGGCCAATTAATCCAATATCAGTCTCTCTCCTATATAAATAGTTTTCTATGTATTGATTTGGTCACATTGTATTAATGTGGTAGTGTCGTACTATTATAATGGGAATATTATTATGGGGTAGTAATGTGGTAATGATATAGTGGATTGGTAATGATGTTGTTTGTTGTCTGTGGAATTGGTTATTCAGTATGAATCTATAATTTTTAAGTATGTCTTTATTTTATGTGGTTTTTGGATATGGTTATCTAGTTCTGGTTATGATGTGGTATGTGGTAAGAAGTTATGTCGATATAGAATCAATTAGTGTTATAGGGTATATTTTATTGGAATTTTAATATAACAACATCAATGGTGTTCTGGGATTAGATTATCATAATTATCATATTTTTATGAATATATTGTTATTACAATTATATATGATTTTGATGATAAATATATAATGAGTTTCGATTTTAGTCTACATTTGGATAGATAAAAATATATTTTCACTACATGTTCACATAGGCATTTTAATGAATTTAAACCTTGAGAAAATCACATTTTATGGGGGAATTAAATGTACTATATATTATTCCCACCATTATATTATATATTATTTTTAATCATAATTGATGTATATTGTTAAGGATTAGGCATAAAATTATGAGCTCATGATGTGGGGGACACTTTAGATAATGTTGATGTCATAGAATTTACATCATTTTTTATTTTACTTATATTATATGTTCATTTACATGATATATTGTAGGTGTAACAAAAATATTTTAATGAAATATTTTTTCCTCTTGTGAATAATCCTAATTTATTTAACAGCATGTATTACATTAGATACTAATTTTTTTACAAAATGCAACATATAATTAAAATTTACATATTTAATATTATAGTTATCACCTATCCTTATGTGTAGAGTGTATGGATAGAAATAACAAAACTAGGAAAATATATGGTTTACATACGTATATTGAATGAATTAATTTAATTTCAATTAATTTTAAATGAAAATTAAATGCCTTTAAAAATAAAAATAAAATCTTTTTCATAATACAATTGTTATGAAGACATAGACATATATATATGAATAAATTAAAATAAATAATTTTTATTTATTTTAATGAAATTTATATATTATATATCTAATATAAATTTTATTATTCTTATTAAGAAATTTTTATGCATTATAATGAATAAATAAACTTTTATTCTTAAAAAAATTATTTTTCTAAAAATCAATTTTCTCTTATTTAACACATGTTTTAAAATATATTTTTTACATTTTTTGAAAAATTATTTCAATAATTGAACATACTTTTTGAAATAATCATGTTAATATTACCACAAAGTTAATTTTTATGAATTTTCTTAAAAGGTAATATTTCTATTGGATAAAGAAAAATAATTTTTTTTAAAAAAGAGTCCATTACATTTAATGAATTTAAAATGATAAATCTAGTTTAAATGGAAATAAAATTAACATCAAATATTTATATATTAATTTATCGTAGCATTATTTTTATATGAAATTTCAAATTAAATTTCTATATAAAAACATTTTAATCTATTTAAAAAATCATTGGAAAATTCTTTTTCATAGCATCCACAAGTTTAATTAAACATTAAAATATTCCCCATAAGTAAATATGATTTAGAAAAATTGATTAAATAGTTTTAATAATCATAATAAAATTTATATACTATGTTGAACTTAATTTTTTATTACAATTAAAATTAAGGCAGTAAAATTCAATTACATTATTTAGGGTAAAATCAAGTATACCATGTGTGAGACTAAAATGATAAGGTTTATGGTGACCTAAAAACGTGCCCATAATCCTTTTTCAGGTAAGAATCCAAATTTATAACATATGAGTTATTATAATGTACCGTTTTAGTGTATTTTTTAATGAGAAAAATGTGTCTATATATTGTTATTATTTGAAATTCCAATTTTTTCCTCTCACACACATATTAAAGACCATCACCCATACTATAATATTAACACTTTTCAAATAAATTTGTTAGGGATATCCAAGCACAAATCCATACCATAATTTCTCCCTCATCATTGTGGGATGACTATGTTCTTCAGTTAATGTTCCATGTAATCTTCAAAAATAATTTTCCACCAAAGATGAAATTATTTTATATAAAAAATTCTTTAATAGGTATATGATCAATTGATACCATTCTAATTCATTCTAATAATATTTTATGTATGTGACACTAATTTTTTTATGAAACACATTCATTTTTTAAATGTTATGATATGATCAAATGATGAAATTTTTATGAAACTATTTTCATTTCCTTGGACTATTCTATGTAGAAATGTTTATGAAACCACATTATTTTTCTAAGTTCTGATGTAATGAATGTATTATGAAGTGTATTTTTTAATGGATTTTGATATTATGATTTATATGATCTTTTGGAATACATACATATTATTTATATAATTGGATAGTTGAGAGTAATATCTTTATCATAAAATTGGGTAATGAGGTATATATCATTAGATAAAATTAGTAAACAAGTCAATGGGATTCATCTTCATTGTGAAACATTTCAATAGGATCGATCCAAAATAAAAAACATACTGAAGGGATTGAGTCAATGTGGAAAAGGTGATGATTCATGATTCACTATGTTTGTTCGTCTTAATAGTTAACCTTGTAAAATGAATTAGTTTCTATACCTCTGTTGGTTCCACACTTTTATAAAATGATATCATGATTTATGAATTATGAGGATTTCATTCACTATTGAATCATTCATTTTTGAATGATAATTTTTTATTCCATGACTCATGTTTATAATATATGGAAGGTTGGGTAGAAATATTATAAAAAATTTTCATGATCTCATATAATTTTTCATATCTTATGATATCATAAGATCATAGAATGATATCTCCAATTATTTCTATTATAATGCAACTAAGGTCATCGATTCTCAACTTTTCATTTCAAAGGTCATAAAAAAGGTTTTTAATTATGGTTTTTTTTTAGATTATAAAAGAGAATGATCCTTATGGTATATGCTGAATATATTTCATTAAATAAAAATATTGTCTACCCTATTCCAAAAGACACCAAACCATTACGGTCTATGGGAATTATAAGTATGATTTTTTTAATATTCATTTAAAATGTTCTGATATATATATGAGAATCAAGGGTAATTATAGTTGGTATCATAGGAAGGTATAATAAAGCATTAGAAACTAGGATGAGAAACATATAGTGAAAACATTTGGAATTATCCTAAGTGTAGGTCTATATATAGGAAACTATCTTGGAATTTTAATGAAGGATATTTTCAGTGGTTTCCTAATATTATAACCCTAACATTATTCCTTAAGTGGACATGGTTCAAGAATATATTTTCCTAGGGTTAGTAACATTCAAAAAGAATCATCCAGTATAACACAAGTGTTACATTGAACATAAAAATATGCTAGACTGTACAACTAGTTTGACACTACTGAGTGGTATACATCAGAAATTGATAAACACATTATAAAATATTATGATTTATTTGAGAATGTGGGAAGAATCACTCTAAAAAATTACATAATGGATGAAAAATATTTTTTATGTTTTGATAATATGGGACCATTTTATGAAATTTACAAATAAAATTTTTTGTTTATTTAATATCATTGAAGAGAATAATGTTTTCTCTATGAAGTCATTAATGGTTGAATGTTATTAAATTTGTTAGAATGGGAATTATAAAATTAGATTTATTAATAGTAAATATCATAAAAAATAACAAAACAATGGTATAAGAAAATAATTTTTGATTCTGATGAAAATACTACAAAGGACATATAAAAGGAATAAAGTATTAAGTAATAATATCTTGAATCCTTGATAATGATTTAAGAACAATATGGGTTGATTGAACTATTTATGTGTTGGTATTCAAGAATTATAAATTCATGGAATTTAAAAAAAATTGTATTATTAATATAATAATCATGAAACATATAAGGATAATGATAATTTTGGATGTATTTTTGTCTTAATGTATGAACAAAAAAATTGGAAACCATCAGGGGTTCTTTGACATTATGATTTATCATATTTTCAATGTTGCAGACACCCATATTGAAGTTTTTTTATGTGATTTTTTCTTTATGAAAGATATTTTGGGAGATATTTTTGGTAATAAAAAACACTGGTTTAGTATATCTTCTAGTGAAATGGTTTTTAAGGGTCAATTCCAATATTGTTCTGTAAATAAGAATATTGTTCTTGGTAACAATTATGATTTTTTTTCTTTTTTATGTTGATTAAATTATAGTTAACATAAAATTAATTTTTTTAAATATTAAGATTGTTTTGGATGACATATAAACTAATTTCTTGGAAAAACCTATCGCATCTTGAATGATCATAGGGATTGAACCCATATCTAAAAGATTAAAAGGGTATATTTTCTACTAGTGGACTACATGTAAGATAATTTATTTTCGTAATAAATGAAGAGTGATATTACGAGGTATGTATCTTGGTACTTTCTATGTCAGTAACGTAGGGATAAGAGACAAATATATTAAGGGATACTATAAAAATTATAGATACAATAATATAAATGGGGAGATAACACCATGGAATTTTTTGACATAATACTCTAAAAATCTTTTGTAATTAATATTAAATGGGTTTTAGTTAATCTCAATTTAAATTCCGAACACATTATACCAATTAGAAATGATTTACCTCTTGATAAGACATCATTTATATACATTAAGAATTCGGTAAGGATCCAAAAGATACTGCATTAAATTGTATCTTATCAGGATCAAAGCTTTAACTCATAATTTTGGAGAAGGATTCAGTAATGCCTAGGTACACTATTGTATTCTCATACAGTATATAATTCACAGATGAATGGTTTGTCTATGAGGACAATTGAAACCATAGAGGATATATTGAGATAGTTTTTGACATATTTCAAACATGTTTAGCATAATACCATCCTCATAAAGAGTATTCCTCTAACACTATCTTTCACACTTGGATAGAAATTGATACTTATGAATCAATATATGGAAATGTGTCTGTGAACTCCAATATACTACCATGCTGTTAGAGAAAAAAATATACTGGGACATGATTTAACTACGGAATTTGAAGGAAGGATTATCGTTTTAGAAACACAAATGGGGGAAAATGTTAATTGAAAATTTCTTCTAACAATAATTAGAATGGTCACGAATTGGAAGTTATTGAGATGGTGTTTTTTTTAATTTCTCCATGGAAAAATAGTGAAAATTAATGACCAAGGATTACTGGTCCCTTTGAAATTCCTGATCATATCAAAAAAGTTACTTATCTATTTACACATTCCCTAAACTTATCTAAATTCAATGATGTGTTCAATATATAACTCTTGAAGAAGTACATAATTAAACCCTAACATGCTCTAAACAAAGTGGTTATTCCCTTAGAGCATGATTTTTATTATGAGGAAAAATAATTTGAGATTTTGGATTATAAATACAATGGTTTATTCAACAAAACCAATCATCTTGTAATTTTTTTAAAAAACTATCATCATGTGGAAGCATGTGGGAATTAGAATAAGTTATGAGGTAGAATGATATTCATGTGCTCGTATTAAAAATAATAATTTATAGGGAAAACTAATTCAATAGTTGTAGAATCTAAAACCATGAGTATTTATCCAATAATATTATTTCTATTTAAAATATATTTATAGTAACTCATAGATTTTATTATATGAAAAGTTGGATTTTAACCAAGAACAACATAATATTAAAATAGTATTATTTAATATAATAATTATCATCCAGATGATTGAATATCTAGTATAAATAGGATGAACTAAATAATGAAAATATTTACAATACACTTATATATAAGTGAAATTGTTCTGTGGTCATTTATTTTAAAATGAAAAAATATTCCATTTAACAATAATTGAAATAATTTTATGAAAAAATGAGTTTTTATGCTCAAAAATGATTTTCAAATCAATGAAGTCAAAAAAATTTAATTTTAATGTATTATTATAGTGAATCATATATGTTATATAATCAATAAATGGATTATAATTCATATTATCAATTTTTTATGAATGAGATTAGAATAAATCCAATTTTATGCTTAATTTTTTTTATAAAAAAGTTGTTTTATAAATATTTGGGTACGTATATAAATTAATATTTTCCAATATTAGAAAATTTATTTATGCAAATGAAAATTTTTATTATAATCCCCATTTAAAACATATATGGGATTTAATTTTTTGGAACATTTTTAATAGATAAATTTTTATGTGAGTAGTAATAACAGATGTGTATATTAAAAGCTACATTATTATTTCTTATAAAAAGATCAAATTTATTGAAAAACGCATGAAAGGAAAATTATCTCATATATATTAATATAATTCAAAAAATTTTCAATTCAATAAATTTTATATGGAATATGTATATAATAACATTATGAAATTTTTAATCGTTTATCTTTGGAAATCAACATTTTCGTCATGATAGAGTATTTAATTTTAAATTACAACTTTCCACTTTTTTAAATAGAATTTATAAAAATGTATACCATGTTTTGATTCAAAATAATTAACATTATATAATCTATTAAAAAAATTTAGACCATAATGAAATGTAAAAATATTAAAATTCGACTGATGCAGTTATGGTTGAAAAAGGATTACATGGGGTTAAATTATAAATATAATAAATTAAATAATGTAGGATATTGTAAAATACCCACTATATTGAAAAATTTTAACCATATCACATAAAAGGTTATATAATGATATATTTTTTATCCTTTTGTGGTTAAAAACATGGGTTCACTTTATTCTTTTAATAAATTCCTAATGTGTCCTCTCCCACACATATAAAAGGCCACTCCACTCCTCTCTTATTCACACACCCAAAAACTAATGTTTCTGGGATGTCCTTCAAAAATTATTTACATACAACCATTATCTAATTCTATAAGAAATAAATTTATTCGGTTTCACTAATAAGATGGTTTTTGGTATAATCATATCGAGGCTCTCCAAAAAAGAGGATGTTTTAATGTGAACAGTAGAAGTCAAGACTTAAGGTTAGAAAATTTCATCTCAAACTATCTTATTGGAAAAATATTTATTGTTATGAACCATTATTCTTATGTGTGGTTCATATACCCATCCTCTAATATGCTATATCATGAATTAATTTATTTTCCAGATATTTAAGCATCAGTTAATGTTATTCTTTTAGGAAGCATGTAATAAAAAATTTACCAATCATTGAATGGAGTTTTTTTATAAAACTGATTCCTATGGGTGATAAGTTATTTTAGGAATATATCATCATTTATGAATTCCATATAGGTCTTCATTGACATTTTATACCATTAATATACATATTTTCATGATATTAAATGTTTCATTTGATGTGATTCATTAATGGGGAGTTCGATTAAAAATATACCTTAATAGAAATGTTTTATGTTAAAGTATCATATTTATAGGGATTAATTATGATTATATTTTTTATGATGAAATATTATGATTTACCTCTAATGAAACTCATATTTTTTATTCTATTATATATTTCTTTTAAGAATACCATTAATCCATTATTTTTTATCTCATAAATGATTAAAGAGAACCAAATTATTTTTTTATGAAATGTTTTCATTATTTTGGTTTTCAATTTAAAACCCATTCAATTCCACAAATATGTTTCCTAAAATTTTCATCTGTTATTTTAATAATTCTCCACAGGTTATCATAAACGTAATATTACACAATATTGATCTTTGAAAAAAATTAACGCAAGTATCCATATCATTACCAAATTTATTCCCATTTGGGTTTTATAAAAAATATATAATTAATAATGGATCAAATGATTAAAAATGGTGGAAATTTTGTAACTTCATGGAATTATTTCTTTTAATATTCCATTATATTTTTAAGGATATTTTCAATGAAAAAGATTATTATGTTTCTCTATATTTATAATTTTTTTGCAGAGTATTGATGATATTTTACAGATAAAATGTTCTATGTGATCTTTCAAAATCATTTTTCAGCTAAGTTAACATATTTTAATGTAACTCTTTATTTATAAGGGATATGATCCAAGAAGAAAATTATTATTTTTTATTGGAATTTTGTATTTCTTCGATGACAACATGTTCATTAAACCTATTCCTTTTCAAAAGGTAACGCTATAATGAAATAATGAGATGTTTATGAATCTCATTTATTTTCTATGAGTTATTTTATAAAGAAATATTTATTAAATTAATTTCATTTAATAGATTATCATATGATAAATTTTATATGAAGTCCAAGTACTTTCATGGGTTTTAATATGATGATGGTTATATGATATTAGGAAACACATATGTATGATTGTTTTTATTTGAATGGTTGGGATCATATCTCTATACAACTAATTTGGTAGAGAAATATATATCATGAGATACTATGGGTAAATAAGTTAACATGCCTGATTCTCGCTCAAATTTACCCAAGTGAAGAAGGTAAGACGGTCCTTGTAGTTTTTCTTGGGTTGTCAAATCCTCAGAGACCTAAGAAGTATCCTATAGACACATACATTCTAAAGACTGTTTTTGGCTATGAAGTGGCCAACATGGGTTGATTATAGATGTGTTTAAAGTAAATATAATATACTTATGTAAATTCAATTTAAAAGAATGAGTTGATCAAAGGTTATCACTCGGGGTGGATTGGACGTATTTCCTTTTTAATTATTTCAATTGCTTATATTAGAGATGGGTTCATTTAAGGAGATAGAACAACATCATCACTTACTGGTTTAATTCCTACACCCTTTAATACTAATCACCTATACACATGAAGGATCAATGTTTGATGACTTCAAGTTAAAGGTTTGTATAAGCACATGAATTGTGTGGCCTTAAATTCAACAAGGACGATAGAGTTTAAAAATCATCAAATAAAAATCTCAATTAAAGAAGTGATTATAAATTAATGAGGTGATAAATAGCATCCAATATAGACCCTTGATACTCCCTTGGATCAACCCATAAGTGGGTTATCCCTCCATTGATCCCATGGATTCAATGGAAGCGGAAAGTAGACTCATGAGGGGGGAAATGGAGAAGTAAAGAAAACAAAAAAAATAAAATGATCACTCCACCGTTGTGTGAATAATTTAACAAGGTTTGGTGTGAGTAAATTCACACCTTGATCCAACGGTATCAAAGTGATATGAAGAAAATTAGAATAAGAGTATAAGAAGAACTTTTATTAAGAAACTAATGTGAATTGAAAAACTTACATGTGAAAGAAAAATTTTAGACAACAAAATTGCAACGTAACATTACAATTGAACAAAGCATCCAATATCAAAAACTCATTCACCACCACTGCCTTAAATAGTCATTTCGGTAGCCTTGGGTCGAGCCACCAACAGTACAAGTCCTCCCACTTGAGTATGGTAGGTCTAGGGTGGTGGAAATTTTGTGGAAAGTGGACTTTCCACCCTTGACCCGAAAAGGAATCTAGCTTGCATCCACTAAACAGAGGAACATGAAAAAACTTCTAGATGGCCGAATTTGGGTGGGCCATAGTAGACTATAATTAAGCTCCGGATTTCCCCTAACAGCCTCTAAAATCTCATCCAAAAGATAGTTATGGTTTTTGAGATATGGTTTAATTGGTGGGATGTTTTTCTGGGACGCAGAATCTGGCCCAGAATTTTTTCTCTAATTTGGGCCGCCTAAATGGACACCATGGAGGCCGAATTAGCATTGGATCCTGAAGAGTTATTTGTTCCTATAAATGGATTATATAATCTCATGATATTTGGGATTCATTGAGACTGTATGGTGGGCCCCACCATCTCATTAGTGGGCAGGTGTCCAATCTGCCATCTCTATAATTGCTTCCTTTCATCACAAAATATCCCTATATTCTTCAATGAATTATCCATTGATCCATAAATGAAACATGATCATGTTGAAGTGTAAATCAATTTACCAAAATATCAAATTGAAATATGGATAAATTCATTTTTTAAAATCAGATGAATCATTGGGTACTTTAAATGATGTTCAAAAATGATCCACACAATAGTGTATTTTAAGAAAGTATTACAATCATAATATGAAATGACTTTCAAAGTGTAAAATGAACTAAAATGGTGTTTATGAATAAAATATATCATGAATATTATGTATATTAACAAGGAATATTAGCCTCATTTAGTGGAAAATCACGCCCCCCAACTTGCGTTTTTCTAGCCCTGAGCAAAATATATCTCAACAATATGAAATTCGAATTCCCTTTTCCAAAAACATTTAAATATACAATGATCACTAGAAAACAATATACCAAAAAATCATGAAACCCATAAAAATATTGTAATACATGATAGTTTAATAAGAAGATTATAATCCCAAGCCCATTCCTTTTTTCAAATTCATTGCCATATTTCATCCAATATCAATTAAGTATGAGGATGTGTTGTGCATCACAATAGACATGGGGGTTCATCTTTATTCAAGGGTAAAATTACAGAAGCGCTAGGTGGAATCTCATTTCAATATTAAGATGAGTATTCAATTATTTTTATTATATATTTTTTTGTTTTTTTTTTGTTTTTGTTTTTTTGTTATTGCAATATTTCCATGGTAATTGAAATTGCACTCAAAAGAGTCAATCCCTGTAGCGAGACATTGCCGATGACTCCCAGGCTCAAAGACCATAAGGCACCAAGTGAAGCCCACATACTCGGGCATCATCTTGAGTTAACTCAGTCAAAAACAAATTCAAATTACAAAAAATAGAGATAAAATTACTCACTCTGGGCCAGACAACTATGGAGTCATGATCCCCAAGTGACGAAAGCCACACATTACGTCATTTCATTGCTCTACGCGCATTTTTTTAAATTTTTTTTGAATACTCATATTAAACTAAAATGATCACCAAACCTATGCTATTTATTTAGGGGACCCCATGAACTCAAACTAATACCCCACTATCCAAAGGACGTGCATTGTGATCTTTTTTTATTAAGATGAAAATATAAACAATGAAATATCACATCGGACAGCCACACTTTCCAAAATATATACTCATGAAATTATACAAGGATTAAAATCAGAATCAGGGCATGTAAAATTATTTGATATTCAGTTTCAAAGTGTGCAATGTGTATTACCATGTCCAAAGTTAAAGGATTTTTTCCTTCCATTTACACAATATTGTTTTTCAAATCATTCATCTTTTTGGTCATGAAATCATTTATTTATTTTATCTCCCCCCCCAACGTAAAATAACAATGTCCCTAGTTCATAAAGAAAAGAAAATTTAGAAGGGGGTAGAGGAATAAAAGGGGAGTTCAATAAGGAAATTAAAATATTAGAATCATGGAATGAAGTCACCTGGTGGTTGAAGTTTGAAATTCTTGCGGCTCAAATTTAGTCCTTTGATCTCTTGGGGGATGTAGGCACCTCCTTGATTGAACATGTATCATCCAAAATAGTGCCTTAACCATAAAGAGAAGAACATGCCCGACAAAAAGAACAACACAATGACTTATTTAATTCCAAGTATCATCATTTTTATGGTTTTTCCTGTTTTTCTATTTTTTTAATCAAACTAATGATACATTGTCTTCTTTTAGTTTTCTGGGTAAGGTATTACTCAGGGATCACACCGCATGACATGGATGAATACGATGCTCCCCTTTCATACCCATCCATACTCATAATAGAAGAACAGGTGAACAGTCTTTTTTTAAATATAAAAATGATTAATTAATCATATTTAAAATATAAATTTTATTAAAACAACAAAATGATAGGAAAAATGAAAACCATGGGTTTCCTCCCATGCAATGCTTTCTTTAATTTCATTAGCCCGACATAGACCCTAAATCTATCAATTTTTTCCTGGTTCATAGGTTGGCTCAGTTAACTCAACCTATATTTCATGTTTATTGAATGATTCAATGAATGGTTCTAACCTTTGACCATTGACCTGGAAAATGTAACCACTTGTGGGATATTGAATCTCTACTACCACATGGGGGTACACATGATGCACTATGAAAGGTCCTGACCATCTAGACCTTAACTTTCCTGGGTTTAAATGTTGTTTTGTACTATAAAAGAGCACAAGTTTTCCCAGTTCAAAATGTTTGACCTTGATATTCCAAGATTGGTAGGCTTGAACTCTAGCTTTATTGACCCTTGAATTTTCATAAGCCTCCATCATTAATTCCTTCAGTTCATTGAGATCTAATTTCCTTTTTTCTCTGGCCAATGAGAGGTCATAATCCATTTTCATAATTGCCCAAAAGGCCTTATGCTCAATTTCAACAGGTAAATGGCATGCTTTTCCATAAACCAACCTATATGGTGACATTCCTATGATTGTTTTGAATGCTGTACGATATTCCCAAAGGGCATCCAAGAGTTTCTTGGACCAATCTTTTCTAGAGGGGTTGACAGTTTTTTCAAGAATTTGTTTAATCTCCCTATTCGCTAACTCAGATTGACCATTGGTCTGTGGGTGGTAAGCAGTGGACACTTTGTGAGAAATTCCATACTTATACATGAGTGAAGAGAATGGACGGTTGTAGAAATGGGTTCCTCAATCAATGATTATAGACCTAGGAATTCCAAATTGATAAAATATGTTCTCTTTTAGAAATCGAATCACAACATGATGAACATTGGAATTAGTGGGAACGGCCTCAACCCATTTTGAGACATAATCAACATCTAAGAGTATGTAGAGGTACCCCCTAGATTTTGGGAAGGGCCCCATGAAATCAATTCCCCAATAGTCAAATATTTCATCCACTAAGATGAGAGTGTGGGGCATTTGATTCCTTTTTGTGATGGACCCTACTTGTTGACTCCTAGGACAAATTTGACAAAATGTGGAGTCCCTTGAGAGGGTGGTATAGAAGAGAACACACTGAAGAATCTCAGCAGACGTTTTCATAGAGGAAAAGTGACCTCCACATGCCTCAATATGACAGAATTTAAGGATGGAATCTTGTTCAGATTCTGGGACACACCTCCTAATAACTTGATCATTGTAGAACTTATAGAGGTATGTATCATCAAACACATAGTGTCTAGCATCAGAATGAAACTTCCTTCGAGCTTGAGTCCCTATGAATTTTGGAATGACTTCTGTAACTAAGAAATTGGCTATGTCGGTATAACAAGGACAGTCACTAACAGTGTATAGGTGTTCATCAGGAAATGAATCATACAAAAAGGTGATTTGAGTTGGCTTTGAATTCCATCCTAGAGAGGTGATCAACTACAAAATTTTCAACACCCTTTTTATCCTTGATTGTGAGGTCAAATTTCTATAAGAGAAGGACCCTCCTAATCAGTCTAGCATTAGCATCTTGTTTTTGGAAGAGGTATTTTAGTGCAGAATGATCAGTAAACACAGTGATGGGGGATCCTAAGAGGTAGGACCTAAACTTCTCTAAAGAAAAAAAAATAGCAAGTAACTTCTTTACAGTAGTGGTGTAGTTTATTTGGGAATCATTTAAGGATTTTCTTGCATAAGAAATGACATAAGGAGTTTTATCACAACGTTGTCCTAACATATATCCAACAGAAAAGTCACTGGCATCACACATAAGTTCAAAAGGAAGGTTCCAATTTAGAGATTTCATAATGTGAGGAGAGGTGAGAGAGGATTAAAGGGTTGATAATGAACCATCAAAGCTTTCTGTCCAATCAAATTGAGCATCCTTTACTAGGAGAGCACAAAGGGGATGGTATATTGAACTAATGTCCTTGATGAGTCTTCTATAGAAATCATCATTTCTTAATAAAGACCTCACTTCCTTGACAGTTTTGGGTGATGGAAGGTGACGAATGATGTAAAACTTGGCTTTATTAGCTTCAATCCCCCTACCTGAGACCAGATGGCCCAGAACTAGTCCCTCTTGAACCATGAAATGGAATTTTTCCCAGTTTAGGACCAGATTTTTTTCTTCACATCTTGACAAGACTCTCTCCACATTATGCAGACCTCCCTCAAATGTATCCACAAACACAACGAAGTCAGCCATAAAGACCTCTAGAAAATCCCCTACCATGTTTGAGAATATTCCCATCATGCAGCGCTGGAAGGTTCTAGGAGCATTTCATAAATCAAAGGGTGTGCGTTTGAAGGAAAAGGTTCCGATTGGAAATGTGAATGTAGTCTTCCCTTGATCCTCTAGGGATACCTCAATTTGATTATACCTCGAGTAACTATCTAAGAAACAGTAGAACACATGACCCACCACTCTCTCAAGGACATGGTCAATGAATTGTAAGGGGAAATGGTCCTTCTTGGTGAATGAGTTTAACTTCCTATAGTCAATGTAGACCCTCCATCCACTACTCACCCTTGTTTGAAGAATCTATCCATCATCATTGGTTATCACTGTGATTCCAGCCTTTTTTGGAACCACTTGGATTGGGATCACCCATTCACTCTCAGCTATGGTATATATGATACCAGATTTTAGCAATTTCAGGAGTTCTTTTCTTTCTACCTCCATGATATTAGGATTGAGTCGCCATTGAGGTTGATGACATGGCTTTCAATCAGATTCCAGAACAATCCTATGAGTCCCAATAAGTGGGCTAATCCCAGTAATATCAGAAAGGGTCCAACCAATGGCTTTCTTATGCTTCGTAAGGACATTGAGAAGCATCCTCTCATGATTGGCTTCAATATAAGAATAAATGACAATATGATGTGTTTTATTTTCCCCTAAGAAATCATACTTGAGTGTAGTTGGAAGTTCCTTCAATTCAAGATCAGGTTTGTTCGGAATTTCAACAGAAGATTGGGAATTTGGATCAAAATCAATTTCGTTTTTTTATAGTTTCAGAAAGGATTGATTCCCCACATGTAGAAGTTTCAGCTACTAGATTGGCTTGATCAGATTTAGGGAAGGAATTTGGAGTGGTCTCCATGAAAGTGGTTTCTTGAAAGGATTCACTAATTGTTGGACCTAAGACTTCATCATAAGAGCAATTTGAAAATGATTCAAGCCAAGGAGATAAACTTCCTTCATGTGAACAAAGGAAATCAATCTCATCCTGACTTAACATTCAGAAAATATTCTTTGATGTTCTATGGATTCATTATCAATTCTTCCTATCATGTTTACTTCATGAATGTTCTCGTCATCCCCTATTTGTGAGCTTTCATTGTAGATGTTCAAGTCTAGACTCATGTTCCCAAAGGTGATGGTCATGTTCCCATTTTGGACTCGGATAAAAGAGTTTATTGTTGCAAGAAAAGGATGGCCAAGGATGATTGGGGTTTGTTCATTATTTCCCATGTTTGGATGGTTGTCAAGGACAATGAATTCCATAGGGTAGATGCAGTTTTAAACCATTACCAGAACGTCCTTTAATATCCCCTTTGGAACCCTAATGCTACGATCAGCAAGTTGAAGTGTGACAGATGTCGGTTAGAGTTATTCTAGGCCTAACTAGAAGTACACATAATAGGGGATGAGATTGACACTAGCACCTAGATCACACAAGGCCTTGAAAACTTTGCATTCTCCTAGTTCATCATTAATGTAAGGGAAACCTGGGTCTTTCAACTTAGGAGGAATGGTCCTTTGAATTGTGGTACTCACATTAGCAGCCAAAAGGACTTAGTTTTTATGTGAAAATTTTCTTTTAAAAGTGCACAAGTACTTAAGGTAATTTGAGTAGGCTGGTATGGTTTGGATTGCATCGAGAAGGGGTATGTTCAACTTGACTTTTGAAAAGATTTCCCTCAATGTTTCACTCAGTTTAGGCTTGGGTTTCCCCCTCATGCGTTGAGGAAATGGTGCAGGATGTGGGGTTGTTTGTTGAAGAGTTGTTTCTTTCACATTGTTATCAGTTTCCTCAGTTTGATCTTGAGGTTCATTTGAATTTTCATCCAAGTTTGAATCTTCAGGTGGGTTCTGAATTAGTTGTTCAAGTTTATCAATTGATATCCAACTTCTTAAAATAGTCACAGCCTTTAGTTGTTCATGAGTTGTTTGAGTGCAACGTGACTCTCCCCTTGAAGTTGAGGATGGAACCGCCTGAGTCGGCATGGGTGCCTTTCCAGTTTTGATGGTTTGATGTTCTTGTTTTAGGAAAGAGACTTCTGATTTCATCCTCTCCATTTTTTTGCACAGTTGTTCTAGTAGGCTTTGTGGAACAGTTTGGGTTGGTTCTTGAGAAGAATGGTTTATCCCAGGGGGATATTTTGTAGGTGGTTTGGTTTGTTGAAAATGGATCGGTGGCTGTTGGTATTGGATAGGTTGGGTTTGGAACTGGTTATGGGTTTGGTAGTTCTGATGGGGGTAAGGATTTTTCCCTATGGTTGGCTAGGTTGTTCGTTATCTTTCTAGCGGATGCCTGGGTGGTCATTATTACATGGGTTGAAGTTGTTTTGGTATTAAGGATTTTAAAAGTTCAAAGAATTTACTTCTGCTAGGGGTCCTCCTAGGAGAACATGTTTTATGGATGGAATGGTTGGGCAGTTGTCTGTCTTATGGTCATGTTTGTCACAAACTGTGCAAACAGGGTCCAAAATTTGGATTTCACGAACTTTCCTAATGTCTATCTCTTCAACCTTCCTAGAGAGTGCTGCGAGATTAGCCCTAAGGCTTTCCTCTTCTCTAAGGGTATGAATTCCAGTAGTTCTTTGTGGCTTTTCAGAATAAGGTAAAGTTCCCCATGTTTGGTTTTGTTCAGAAAGGCTTTCTAGATACTCGTAAGCATCATTTGGGTCTTTGTTTTTAATGGTTCTATTACACATCATGTCAATGAATTGTTTTTTCCCCAGAACCAAGCCTTCATAGAAAACTATCAATTGTTCAGGAATAGAAAAACCATGGTGTGGAACCATGTTTAGAGTGTCTTTGAACCTCTCCCATGTTTCATAGAATTACTGTAACACCCCGAGATTATATGAAAAATATTCTTTTCATTAATGTATTGTGTTGTACGCTACACCAAAAGGAGCTTGCACAACATGCATCCTTGACTTGCCTTGCATTACACGCAATCATGACCTTCCTCGATAGCGTGTGTAGTACGCATTACCGAGTTTCACTAAACAACGATATGCTATTAAAATATTATTAAAACTAGCCGTTATGAATAGTAATAACCACTTTTAGAAATTTTTTAAATTTTATTTTTCAAAATGGACTTCATTTTTGGAATCAGAATATCGAAATTATCTTAGGGTGAAATTTTGGTACTTTTCGGGTAACTTTCATATTCTGATGAATAGTGAAAATTACTAAATTTTAATTAAAAACAAATTTTTTAATTGAAATAATTAATAGTGATAAATTTTTAATTTGAGTGGTTTTAAAGTATATTTAGAATATATTTTTACAATTTAATACAATGTTGGTCATTGGATGTAATTTCACATTTAAACCAGGTATAAACAAATGTCAATCTTTTGATAGTTATTATCTCTTAAAAACACGCCTTTTGTTTTGACGAGGGGAATTAATTTTTAAATTAATTAATGCAACTGATATGTTTTAAATTTGGTAAAATAGAAATCATTTTTTAGTTCATAATATCAAATATAGCTTAGGCCTAATTTTTGGTATTTTTCTGAAAACTTTCAATTTTTGATGAATAGTGAAACCACTAAGTGGTAGTTAAAAAAACTGAATTTTTCATAAAACATAATTTTACCGCTTCTTTGAGTGGAATTTAAAAAATCCAAGAGACACGGTTGATTTTAGTAAGTAAAATGTGGTTCAATGAGAAGAAAATAATTCTTGGTGAATAGTAACTTTTTAATTTTATTTACCACGGTTAAAAGTAAATAGGGTAATTAAGGGTAAAAATGATATTATTATTACCCTAACACATGTCCTAATTCTATTGGATAAGTGTAATTCGACAAAAAACAAACTTAGGAATAAAATATGACCATTTAGGCCCACTTGAATTAGATTAGGACATTTATTATTATTTAATTCAAAGAAGAGTTAAAAGAGTTAAAATCATTGTTTATTTAATAAAACATTTTTAATATAGGGTTATACATAAGATAAATTATACTATAAATATTCATTATAAATACAAAAAGATATCCTACATAATGGTATTTTATTTGTAATTTTTAGACATTATATAATTTAATTTATTTATGACACAACGATGATGCAGTAATTATCTTATTAATGAAATATTGACATAATTGATGTTATAAATACACAAATAAATATAATTTGAGACTTTTTATGAATTAAACTAATTTTATATTTTAATATGACATTTTAGAATTGATTTAATTAACTTTTTCCGAACTTATCATTCTGGTAGGATTTTCACAAAAATCAATTACTAAATAGTGTCAAAATTGACATAAAATAGTTTTTAAAACAAATATTATATTATTAATTGTTATGTTATTCCTAAAAATCTAAGGTTCGGCAAAATGACTTAGATAAGGTTATATATATTAATAATAAACAATTTGGGGTTCGTTTGGCTTCTTATAGTATGTTTATTAACCTTATAGTGTAAGAACACAAGAAGACACGGTAAAAGTAAAATTATTTTACTTAATGTTAAATCTAAATGATAAGGTTAAAATAGGAAACTAAACTTGTCTAAATTATATTGGATTAGATTATTTCGACCCATCCCCACCTTAGCCTCTAAATAAATCAATTTGGATATATTTAAAACTGAACTTGACTTTATAATAAAATAATATTTTTAGTTATTCCAAAGGTGCCCCTCTCCCCCCTTATATAAGGACACATCCTCCCTCTCTTCCTCAAACAACATTGAGCCTTAAAGCTCGGACAAAACCTGCCAAAATCTCTTCTCCACTTCCCTAGAAACATCCTAGAGGTTCTGGTTTTCCTCAAAGACCAATTTTTGTGCCCTAAGAGAAGGTCTCAAAGAGGTGCTTCAAAGAAGAGGTAATTTCTGTTACCAATTCTTTCACCTTTATTTCTTCTTCCACTTCTTCTTCTTAGGTTGTTTAATTATGAACTAATAACATCAGTATCACTCATATACTGATATGTTATTATAAGTATGAAACAATCCTAATTCACCATCTATCCATCTTACGGAAAACGAAATCACCGCGCGTGCGTACGTACGGAATACTGTCTCCACGCCGTGGTGTAATCTATTTTTCCACCAACACCTTACATGGATGGGTATTATGGTGTAAATAATAACTATACATAGTTATTATAACATCATAATGATTCTGATATATTGTATCATCCACTCTAATTCTATTCAATAATTATTGAAATGATATCATCGCTCGTGCGTACGTACGGACTACCGTCTCCACGACGCGATGTGATTCATTCTCCATGTTAACCATTTAAGAATGATTATAAAGTATATATAAGAAATAATAATGAAATATATGACGTTATAAAGATACTGGATTTATGTGTATATATATGTATGTCATCTACTTAATTCCACTCAATTCAATAAGGAAACGAAAACAGCGTTCATGCGTACGTACGACCATCCGTCTCCATGAACGGTGTATTTCTTTCCATTTATCAATCCATTATATATATGTATATTCTGAATATATATTATATATAAATCATGTTTTATATTCTATAATTAAGTAATAATTACCTAAGTAATCATATGAATAATTACAAGTTAAAACACGAATGAAAAATGAGACGATTTTACCCAAAACGCTACTTTAACATGAATTTACAAAAGAACGGGTAATATAAAGTCATAAGTGAACCATATATGATATAATAACAATGAATATGATTCTGTAATAAGTCAATGACATTATTTAAATCATTATACAGGAGGTTCAGACACTTACAAATCAAATCGGACCTAAGGTAAGGGATAAATTTTCAATCTCATTTTTATCCGAGATTGCTTATACGTAAGTATTTATCGGGGTTACGTTTATCATCCATGACCATGATTTCTAAAAATGATTTCATAAAATTTTTACCATTCTTCCATGGATGTTTAAAGTCATTTTCACCCTTTATTTACTTTTTACCACATTGTATGAATGGAATCATTCGTTTGGTTACCATATAAGGTAATTTTGACTTTTCCGACAAAAGTACGAGGAGAATGTTATTTTTAACTTATACAGCGTGAACAGATTTTTACGGTTTCATAACGCCTCATTTTCAGGAATCTTTCTCTACAAGATTGCATGATTATTTTTAATAAAACCCATATCTTTTAAAATTACATGGAATTTTGTGAAAAGAACATGATTTTAAAGAAGAAAGGATATTTTGCTCAAGAATTCATTTCAAGTGTTTTGTCAAAACTATTTTACATCTAAGATGATATTATTTCATATGTGTATGTTTCAATTAAAATTTCTCTATGATTTAAATGGATTCAATTTTCTTATGATGAAATGATATCAATTGGTTATGGATTATGTTATGATGGAATGATGTTTAAGAATCCCATTTTATTTCACGGGTTAGGCAATGATGTATGATTTACGATTTTGTGGCACACATAAGAATGGTTTCATTATGATATGGGTGGGACCTATATCTCCCTCCAATGCATTGGGTAAAGATTTTATATCTCATGAGATAGACATGGCTGGAATGGTAGGTTATACCGGTTCAGTGAAACATGACTGAAACGAGGGTGACTCGGTTCAGAAAGGGACTTTGTCCACTAAGATAGTCTTGACAATGAGTCTTGACTAACAAGAAATGATTCTCTATGATTATGTGTGTATGCCACAAAGTTTCATCTTTTAAGTTATGATTATTGTGATTACGTTTCACTGCCATGATTTATCCCATGTTATGAAATTATGATCTCTTTTACAGGTTAAGATTTCCAAAAGTTATGTGCTTATGTATATGATGTGATTGATATTTCTTTTGTTTACACTTACTGAGCATTTGAGCTCACCCTTTCATGTTTTATTTTCCCCAGGATATAAGGAAAGGATTTAGGTATAATAAAAAGGAAGATCTTTATGGGAGATGTTGAAGATCTTTCACCAGGATTAGAGGATTATATTACGAGTTTCCAAAGACACTAAACTATTACGATCCTTGTGTGTGTGTTTTTGTTATGTGCTAAGTATTCCGCAAATGTAATGTAATAACCATGTACATCAAGCTTCGGGTCTCTAAAGTTGGCATCAGAGGAAAATTTTAGTCAACCTTTGGAATCAAGGATGCGAAAACGTTAGTGAGATCCCTATAGATACTTCCAAGGTATGTCTAGGGATGTCCCTAACGATAAGTATACGTATATGATATAGTCCTAGAACTATGGTAATGATATTAGATTAAACCAAAGATGTTAGATATTGAAGTTACTCCCCCTTTATTATGATTTTTTCCCCTCACACTATTCTTTTTGGGTTATAGAAAATGGGTAGAAACAAGATGATTCACGATAATGGAGGATATGATGGACAATGGAATGATATCATTCATGAGCAACCAAATGAAATGGGATTTGGAAGTCCAAACATCATTATTATGCCGAATCAGCAATCTCATAATATGATCAATAAAGTAAAATTTGGTAAGTTTTCTGAATCGGCTAATAAGAGAAAGATGGAGTTTCATGATGATCATAGAGGAAAGAAATTTCAATTTCCCCTATGTAAATCATGTGGGAGGAGGAATCAAGGAGAATGTTTCAAAGGAATTGGAAGATGCTTTGGGTATGGAAAAGAAGGACACAAAGCCAGTAAGTGCAAAGGAAAAGGTTCAGTTAACACTAGGGATGAGGATAATGGTATTGCTACGACATCAACAATGGTTAAATGTTTTAAATGTGGAATGTACGGGTATTATGCAAACCAATTCCCTAAGGGAAAGTCTCATGAAGAGAATCAGTATGGTCGTATGGGTAGTATTTATGTTGATGATGATGAAGAGACTACAAATGATATGTGAGATGAAAGAATTGTTGAAGCTCGGTCAATGGTTTAAGAATGTACTGGAATGATTACATGTTTATCATGTGTAATGTTGTATAAGTAATCTCATGGTACTATGGAATAAAGAGACATCTAAGGATTGATACACTGTTGTCTTTCCTTTAGTTTTGAGAGTGTATGATTAATGGTACCAATATCCATGAAAGGTTATTCAGATATTTTTGGAATCTAGATGATATGAGCATAATAAAGGGATAAGGAGAAAATTAAATGTTTGATAGTATTCATGAGCTCATGATTGACATAAGGACTATTGATATCATGGTTAGAGTATATAGAATTTTGAGGATTTTGGTATGTGGAAAGAGTTAACTTTTAATAGCATTCATGTTATCACTAAGTTTCAATGGGTATTCAAGAGAATACATGATTATGGACATTGAATGTTTGGAATGTGACCAACAAGACATATCTAATGATATATGGGGATCAATGATGGTATTAAATCTCTGGTAATTGTTTTCACTATATTATGAGAGTGGACTGCAGTATTATGGATAAGCCTAAAGACTAGAATGGATTATGTTGGACATAAGTTAGTATTGTTTAATGATAGATGTTTTTTTTTCGATATTATTGATGGGATGTTATAGTAATATAGTTTTAGAAAAAAAAGACAACCTACAGGACGGGTGACAACCCATCGCGTCAGAAAAGGTCATAGGAATCGAACCCACAACCGAAGTGCGACTGGCCTTTATCGCCTACCACTGGCCTACAGGAAGTCCCTATTCAGTAGAAACTAGTTTTATTATATTAAGCAGTATGATATATGAAGTATAAGTCCATTTTAGGAACCATATATGATTTATCTCACTATAGATGGACTTATGTATTTTTTGATAACTTTTCTAACCTTTTGCTTGAGACAGATGGAATGACCCATCATTCTATCACATGATCTGCTAACACATCACGAATGACAAATTCAACTTCATTTATTTAAGAGATGAAGTGGAAATTGTTCAAGGCACGAACAACAGTGAGATTATAGCAAAATAAAGTAAGTATTTATTCTAATTCAAATTCATCAACTTTAGGGAAACGATCTTGAAAACCAAAAGTGTTGTCCTAGTGCTCTTATATCTGATTAATCAGATGGTACCTTAGATCGTCACAAATTTATGGATTTGTGATTGTTGGCTTTTCCATAGCCATGTTCTCTTCCACTCTCCATCAGAACATGATGGCTAGATTTCTCTTCTATATCCATATTTTCACCTATGTGGAAACCCAGTGATTAGTTTATTTGGGTAACCATTACGTTTCATACTTTTGTTTTAAAAGAATGGTTTTGGTATTCCTTTTTACGATGTGGGTTTCTATTAAAGAAACATTCAAGTAGCAAACCATTTATAACCCCAACGAATTTCGAGGGCGAAATTTATTTTAAGGGGGGTAGAATGTAACACCCCGAGATTTTTTGAAAAATATTATTTTCATTAATGTCTTGTGTTGTACGCTACACCAAAAGGATCTTGCACAACACGCATCCTTGACTTTACTTTCATTACACGCAATTACAACCTTCCTCTATAGCGTGTGTAGTATGCAATACCGAGTTTCACTAAACAACGATATGCTATTAAAATATTATTAAAACTAGCCGTTATGAATAGTAATAACCACTTTTTGAAATTTTGTAAATTTTATTTTTCAAAATGGACTTCATTTTTGGAATCAGAATATCGAAATTAGCTTAGGGTGAAATTTTGGTACTTTTCGGGTAACTTTCATATTCTGATGAATAGTGAAAATTACTAAATTTTAAATAAAAACAACTTTTTTAATTGAAATAATTAATAGTGATAAATTTTTAATTTGAGTGGTTTTAAAGTTTATTTAGAATATATTTTTACAATTTAATACAATGTTGGTCATTGGATGTAATTTCACATTTAAACCAGTTATAAACAACTGTCAATCTTTTAAAAGTTATTATCTCTTAAAAACACGTCTTTTGTTTTGACGACCGAAATTAATTTTTAAATTAATTAATGCAAATGATATTGTTTAAATTTGGTAAAATAGAAATCATTTTTGAGTTCATAATATCAAATATAGCTTAGGCCTAATTTTTGGTATTTTTCTGAAAACTTTCAATTTTTGATGAATAGTGAAACCACTAAGTGGTAGTTAAAAAAACTGAATTTTTCATAAAACTTAATTTTACCGCTTCTGTGAGTGGAATTTCAAAAATCATAGAGACACAGTTGATTTCAGTAAGTAAAATGTGGCTCAATGAGATGAAAATAAATTTTGGTGATTAGTAACTTTTTACTTTTATTTACCACGGTTAAAAGTAAATAGGGTTATTAAGGGTAAAAATGATATTATTATTAACCCAAAACATGTCCTAATTCTATTGGATAAGTGTAATTCGACCAAAAACAAACTTAGGAATAAAATATGACCATTTAGGCCCACTTGAATTAGATTATGACATTTATTATTATTTAATTCAAAGAAGAGTTAAAAGAGTTAAAATCAAAGTTTATTTAATAAATCATTTTTAATATAGGGTTATACATGAGATAAATTCAACTATAAATATTAATTAGAAATCTAAGAAGATTTCCTACATAATGGTATTTTATTAGTAATTTTTAGACATTAAATAATTTAATTTATTTATGACACAACGATGATGCAGTAATTATCTTATTAATGAAATATTGACATAATTGATGTTATAAATACTCAAATAAATATAATGTTAGACTTTTTAAGAATTAAACTAATTTTCTAGGTTAATATGACATGTTAGTAGTGATTTAATTAACTTTTTTCGAACTTATCATTCTGTTAGGATTTTCACAAAAATCAATTACTAAATAGTGTCAAAATTGACATAAAATAGTTTTTAAAACAAATATTATATTATTAATTGTTATGTTATTCCTAAAAATATAATTTTCGACCAAATGACTTAGATAAGGTTATATATATTTATAATAAACAATTTGGGGTTCTTTTGGCTTCTTATAGTAAGTTTGTTAACCTTATAGTGTAAGAACACAAGAAGACACGGTAAAAGTAAAATTATTTAACTTAATGTTAAATCTAAATTATAAGGTTAAAATAGGAACCAAAACATGTCTAAATACTATTGGATGAGATTATTTAGACCCATACCCACCTTATCCTCGAAATAAATCAATTTGGAGATATTTAAAACCGAACTTGACTTTATAATAAAATAATATTTTTGGTTATTCCAAAGGTGCCCCTCTCCTCCCTTATATAAGGACACCTCCTCCCTCTCTTCCTCACACAACATTGAGCCTTCATGCTCTGCCAAACCCTGCCAAAATCTCTTCTCCACTTCCCTAGAAACATCCTAGAGGTTCTGGTCTTCATCAAAGACCAATTTTAGTTCCCTAAGAAGATGTCTCAAAGAGGCGCTTCAAAGAAGAGGTAATTTCCGTTACCAATTCTTTCACCTTTATTTCTTCTTCCACTTCTTCTTCTTTGGTTGTTACATTTTTAAGAAATAACATCAGTATCACTAATATACCGATATGTTATTATAAGTATGAAACAATCCTAATTCACCATCTATCCATCCTACGGAAAACGAAATTACAGCGCGTGCGTACGTACGGAATACCGTCTCCACGCCGTGGTGTAATCTATTTTTCCACCAACACCTTACAGGATGGGTATTATGGTGTAAAGAATAACTATACATAGTTATTATAACATCATAATGATTCTGATATATTGTATCATCCACTCCAATTCAATTCAATAATTATGGAAATGATATCATCGCTCGTGCGTACGTACGGACTACCGTCTCCACGACGTGATGAGATTCATTCTCCATGTTAAACATTTAAGAATGATTATAAAGTATATATAAGCAATAATAATGAAATATATGACATTATAATGCTACTGTATTTATGTGTATATATATGTATGTCATCTACTTAATTCTACTCAATTCAATAAGGAAACGAAAACAGCGTTCATGCGTACGTACGGCCTACCGTCTCCATGAACGGTGTATTTCATTCCATTTATCGATCCATTATATATATGTATATTGTGAATATATATTATATATAAATCATGTTTTATATTCTATAATTAAGTAATAATGATCTAAGTAATCATATGAATAATTACAAGTTAAAACACGAACGATAAATGAGACGATTTTACCCAAAACGCTACATTAACATGAATTTACAAAAGAACCGGTAATATAAAGTCATAAGTGAACCATATATGATATAATAACAATGAATATGATTCTGTAATAAGTCAATGAAATTATTTAAATCATTATACAAGAGGTTCGGACACTTACGAAGCAAATCGGACCTAAGGTAAGGGATAAATTTTCAATCTCATTTTTATCCGAGATTGCTTATACGTAAGTATTTACTGGGGTTACGTTTATCATTCATGACCATGATTTCTAAAAATGATTTCATAAAATGTTTACCATTCTTCCATGGATGTTTAAAGTCATTTTCACCCTTTATTTACTTTTTACCACATTTTATGAATTTAATCTTTCGTTTGGTTACCATATAAGGTACTTTTGACTTTTCCGACAAAAGTACGAGGAGAATGTTATTTTTAACTTATACGGCGTGAACTGATTTTTACGGTTTCATAACGCCTCATTTTCAAGAAGCTTACTCTTCAAGATTGCATGATTATTTTCAATAAAACCCTTATCTTTTAAAATTGCATTGAATTTTGTGAAAAGAACATGATTTTAAAGAAGAAAGGATATTTTTCTCAAGAATTCATTTCAAGTGTTTTGTAAAAACTATTTTACATCTAAGATGACATTATTTCATATGTATATGTTTCAAGTAAAATTTCTCTATGATTTAAATGGATTAAATTTTTTTATGATGAAATGATATCAATTGTTTATGGATTATGATATGATGGCATGATGTTTAAGAATCCCATTTTATTTCATGGGTTATGCAATGATGTATGATTTATGATTTTGTGGCACACATAAGAATGGTTTCATTATGATATGGGTGGGACCTATATCTCCCTCCAATGCATTGGGTAAAGATTTTATATCTCATGAGATAGACATGGCTGGAATGGTAGGTTATACCGGTTCAGTGAAATAGGACTGAAACGAGGGTGACTTGGTTCAGAAAAGGACTTTGTCCACTAAGATAGTCTTGGAAATGAGTCTTGACTAACAAGAAATGATTCTCTATGATTATGTGTGTATGCCACAAAGTTTCATGTTTTAAGTTATGATTATTGTGATTAGGTTCCACTGCCATGATTTATCCCATGTTATGAAATTATGATCTCTTTTACAGGTTAATATTTCCAAAAGTTATGTTCTTATGTATATGATGTGATTGATATTTATTTTGTTTACCCTTACTGAGCATTTGAGCTCACCCTTTCATGTTTTATTTTCCCCAGGATATAAGGAAAGGTTTTAGGTATAATAAAAAGGAAGATATTTATGGGAGATGTTGAAGATCTTTCACTAGGATTAGAGGATTATATTCCGAGTTTCCAAAGACACTAAACTATTACGATCTTTGTGTGTGTGTTTTTGTTATGTGCTAAGTATTCCGCAAATGTAATGTAATGACCATGTACATCAAGCTTCGGGTCTCTAAAGTTGGAATCAGAGGAAAAGTTTAGTCAACCTTTGGAAATAAGGATGTAAAAACGTTATTGAGATCCCTATAGATATTTCTAAGGTATGTCTAGGGGTGTCCCTAACGATAAGTATACATATAGGAAATAGTCCTAGAACTATGGTAATGATATTAGATTAAACCAAAGATGTTAGATATTGAAGTTACTCCCCCTTTATTATGATTTTTGCCTCTCACACTATTCTTTTTGGGTTTTAGAAAATGGCTAGAAACAAGATGATTCACGATAATGGAGGATATGATGGACAATGGAATGATATTATTCATGAGAAAACAAATGAAATGGGATTTGGAAGTCCAAACATCATTATTATGCTGAATCAGAAATCTCATAATATGATCAATAAAGTAAAATTTGGTAAGTTTCTTGACTCGGCTAATAAGAGAAAGATGGAGTTTCATGATGATCATAGAGGAAAGAAATTTCAATTTCCCCTATGTAAATCATGTGGGAAGAGGCATCAAGGAAAATGTTTCAACGGAATTGGAAGATGCTTTGGGTGTGGAAAAGAAGGACACAAAGCCAGTAAGTGAAAAGGAAGAGGTTCAGTTAACATCAGGGATGAGGATAATGGTATTGCTACGACATCAACAATGGTTAAATGTTTTAAATGTGGAATGTACGGGCATTATGCAAACCAATTCCGTAAGGGAAAGTCTTATGAAGAGAATCAGTATGGTCGTATGGGTAGTATTTATGTTGATGATGATGAAGAGACTACAAATGATATGTGAGATGAAAGAATTGTTGAAGCTCGGTCAATGGTTTAAGAAAGTAGTGCAATGATTACATGTTTATCATGTGTAATGTTGTATAAGTAATCTCATGGTACTATGGAATAAAGAGACTTCTAAGGATTGATACACTATTGTCTTTCCTTGAGTTTTGAAAGTGTATGATTAATGGTACCAGTATCCATGAAAGGTTTTTCAGATATTTTTGGAATGTAGATGATATTCCCATAATGAAGGGTTAAGGAGAAAATTAAATGTTTGATAGTATTCATGAGCTCATGATTGACATAAGGACTATAGATATCATGGTTAGAGTATATGAAATTTTGAGGATTTTGGTATGTGGAAAGAGTTAACTTTTAACAGCATTCATGTTATCACTATGTTTCAATGGGTATTTAAGATAATACATGATTAAGGCCTTTGAATGTTTGGAATGTGACCAAAAATACATATCTTATGATATATGGGGATCAACGATGGTATTAAATCTCTGGTAATTGTTTTCACTATATTATGAGAGTGGACTGCAGTATTATGGATAAGCCTAAAGACTAGAATGGATTATGTTGGACATAAGTTAGTATTGTTTAAGGATAGATGTTTTTTTCGATATTATTGATGGGATGTTATAGTAATATAGTTTTAGAAAAAAAGTCAACCTGCAGGACGGGCGACAGCCCATCGCGTCGGACAAGGTCGTAGGATTCGAACCCACAACTGAAGTGCGACTGGCCTTTATCGCCTACCACTGGCCTACAAGAAGTCCCTATTCAGTAGAAACTAGTTTTATTATATTAAGCAGTATGATATATGAAGTATAAGTCTATTTTAGGAACCATATATGATTAATCTCACTATATATGGACTTATGTATTTTTTGATAACTTTTCTAACCTTTTTTTTGAAACAGATGAAATGACCCATCATTCTATCACATGATCTGCTAACACATCACGAATGACAAATTCAACTTAATTTATTTAAGAGATGAAGTGGAAATTGTTCAAGGCACGAACAACAGTGATATTATACCAAAATAAAGTAATTATTTATTCTAATTCAATTTCTTCAACTTTAGGGAAATGATCTTGAAAACCAAAAATGTTGTCCTAGTGCTCTTATATCTGATTAATCAGATGGTACCTTAGATCGTCACAAATTTATGGATTTGTTATTGTTGGCTTTTCCATAGCCATTTTCTCTACCACTCTCCATCAGAACATGATGGCTAGATTTCTCTTCCCTATCCATATTTTCACCTTTGTGGAAACCCAGTGATTAGTTTATTTGGGTAACCGTTACGTTTCATACTTCTGTTTTAAAAGAATGGTTTTGGTATTCCTTTTTACGATGTGGGTTTCTATTAAAGAAACTTTCATGTAGAAAACCATTTATAACCCCGACAAATTTCGAGGGTGAAATTCATTTTAAGGTGGGTAGAATGTTACACCTCGAGATTTTATGAAAAATATTCTTTTCATTAATGTCTTGTGTTGTACGATACACCAAAAGGAGCTTGCA
This sequence comes from Viscum album, assembly GCA_963277665.1. Classification (NCBI taxonomy): domain Eukaryota; kingdom Viridiplantae; phylum Streptophyta; class Magnoliopsida; order Santalales; family Viscaceae; genus Viscum; species Viscum album. The sequence continues at coordinate 1,077,940,060 of OY728137.1, read as the reverse complement.
CAACACGCATCCTTGACTTTCCTTGCATTACACGCAATCACGACCTTCCTCGATAACGTGTGTAGTACGCAATACCGAGTTTCACTAAACAACGATATGCTATTAAAATATTATTAAAACTACCCGTTATGAATAGTAATAACCACTTTTTGAAATTTTGTAAATTTTATTTTTCAAAATGGACTTTATTTTTGGAATTAGAATATCGAAATTAGCTTAGGGTGAAATTTTGGTACTTTTCGGGTAACTTTCATATTCTGATGAATACTGAAAATTACTAAATTTTAATTAAAAACAACTTCTTTAATTGAAATAATTAATAGTGATAAATTTTTAATTTGAGTTTTTTTAAAGTATATTAAGAATATATTTTTACAATTTAATACAATGTTGGTTATTGGATGTAATTTCACATTTAAACCAGTTATAAACAAGTGTCAATCTTTTGATAGTTATTATCTCTTAAAAACACGCCTTTTGTTTTGACGACGGGAATTAATTTTTAAATTAATTAATACAACTGATATGTTTTAAATTTGGTAAAATAGAAATCATTTTTGATTTCATAATATCAAATATAGCTTAGGCCTAATTTTTGGTATTTTTCTGAAAACTTTCAATTTTTGATGAATAGTGAAACCACTAAGTGGTAGTTAAAAAACTGAATTTTTCATAAAATATAATTTTACCGCTTTTGTGAGTGGAATTTCAAAAATCCGAGAGACGCGGTTGATGTCAGTAAGTAAAATTTGGTTCAATGAGATGAAAATAATTTTTGGTGAATAGTAACTCATTACTTTTATTTACCACCGTTAAAAGTAAATACTGTAATTAAGGGTAAAAAATGATATTATTATTACACTAACACAAGTCCTAATTCTATTGTATAAGTTTAATTCGACCAAAAACAAACATAGGAATAAAATATGACCATTTAGGCCCACTTGAATTAGATTAGGACATTTATTATTATTTAATTCAAAGAAGAGTTAAAAGAGTTAAAATCAAAGTTTATTTAATAAAACATTTTTAATATAGGGTTATACATAAGATAAATTCGACTATAAATATTAATTAGAAAGATAAAAAGATTTCCTACATAATGGTATTTTATTTTTAATTTTTAGACATTAAATAATTTAATTTATTTATGACACAACAATGATGCAGTAATTATCTTATTAATGAAATATTGACATAATTGATGTTATAAATACTCAAATAAATATAATTTTAGACTTTTTATGAATTAAACTAATTTTATAGGTTAATATGACATGTTAGTAGTGATTTAATTAACTTTTTTCGAACTTATCACTCTCTTAGGATTTTCACAAAAATCAATTACTAAATAGTGTCAAAATTGACATAAAATAGTTTTTAAAACAAATATTATATTATTAATTGTTATGTTATTCCTAAAAATCTAAGGTTTGGCCAAATGACTTAGATAAGGTTATATATATTAATAAAAAACAATTTGGGGTTCGTTTGGATTCTTATATTAAGTTTATTAACCTTATAGTGTAAGAACACAAGAAGACACGGTAAAAGTAAAATTATTTAACTTAATGTTAAATCTAAATTATAAGGTTAAAATAGAAACCTAAACTTGTCTAAATTATATTGGATGAGAGGATTTCGACCCATCCCCACCTTAGCCTCGAAATAAATCAATTTGGAGCTATTTAAAACCGAACTTGACTTTATAATAAAATAATAGTTTTAGTTATTCCAAAGGTGCCCCTCTCCTCCCTTATATAAGGACACCTCCTCCCTCTCTTCCTCACACAACATTTAGCCTTCATTCTCGGACAAACCCTGCCAAAATTTCTTCTACATATCCCTAGCAACATCCTAGAGGTTCTTGTATTCCTCAAAGACCAATTTTAGTTCCCTTTGAGGAGGTCTCAAAGGGGTGCTTCAAAGAAGATGTAATTTCCATTACCAATTCTTTCACCTTTATTTCTTCTTCCACTTATTCTTCATTGGTTGTTTCATTATGAAGTAATAACATCAGTATAAATCATATACTGATATGTTATTATAATTATGAAACAATCCTAATTCACCATCTATCCATTCTACGGAAAACAAAATCACCGCGCGTGCGTACGTACAGAATACCGTCTCCACGTCGTAGTGTAATCTATTTTTCCACCAACACCTTACATGGATGGGTATTATGGTGTAAAGAATAACTATACATAGTTATTATAACATCATAATGATTCTGATATATTGTATCATCCACTCCAATTCAATTCAATAATTATGGAAATGATATCATCGCTCGTGCGTACGTACGGACTACCGTCTCCACGACGCGATGAGATTCATTCTCCATGTTAACCATTTAAGAATGATTATAAATTATATATAAGAAATAATAATGAAATATATGACATTATAAAGCTAATGGATTTATTTTTATATATATGTATGTCATCTACTTAATTCCACTCAATTCAATAAGGAAACGAAAACAATGTTCATGCGTACGTACGACCTACCGTCTCCATGAACAGTGTATTTCTTTCCATTTATCGATCCATTATATATATGTATATTCTGAATATATATTATATATAAATAATGTTTTATATTATATAATTAATTAATAATGATCTAAGTAATCATATGAATAATTACAAGTTAAAACACGAACGACAAATGAGACGATTTTACCCAAAACGCTACTTTAACATGAATTTAGAAAAGAACGGGTAATATAAAGTCATAAGTGAACCATATATGATATAATAACAATGAATATGATTCTGTAATAATTCAATGACATTATTTAAATCATTATACAGGAGGTTCGGACACTTACAAAGCAAATCGGACATAAGGTAAGGGATAAATTTTCAATCTCATTTTTATCCGAGATTGCTTATACGTAAGTATTTTTTGGGGTTACGTTTATCGTCCATGACCATGACTTCTAAAAATGATTTCATAAAATGTTTACCATTCTTCCATGGATGTTTAAAGTCATTTTCACCCTTTATTTAATTTTTACCACATTGTATGAATGGAATCTTTCGTTTGCTTACCATATAAGGTACTTTTGACTTTTCCGACAAACGTACGAGGAGAATGTTATTTTTAACTTATACGGCGTGAACGGATTTTTACGGTTTCATAACGCCTCATTTTCAAGAAGATTCCTCTACATGATTGCATGATTATATTCAATAAAACCCTTGTCTTCAAAAATTGCATGGAATTTTTTGAAAAGAACATGATTTTAAAGAAGAAAGGATATTTTTCTCAAGAATTCATTTCAAGTGTTTTGTCAAAACTATGTTACATCTAAGATGACATTATTTCATATGTGTATGTTTCAAGTAAAATTTATCTATGATTTAAATGGATTCAATTTTCTTATGATGAAATGATATCAATTGTTTATGGATTATGTTATGATGGCATGATGTTTAAGAATCCCATTTTATTTCATGGGTTATGCAATGATGTATGATTTACGATTTTGTGGCACACATAAGAATGGTTTAATTATGAGATGGGTGGGACCTATATCTCCCTCCAATGCATTGGGTAAAGATTTTATATCTCATGAGATAGACATGGCTGGAATGGTAGGTTATACCGGTTCAGTGAAACTGGACTGAAAGGAGGGTGACTCGATTCAGAAAGGGACTTTATCCACTAAGATAGTCTTGGCAATGAGTCTTGACTAAGAAGAAATTATTCTCTATGATTATGTGTGTATGCCACAAAGTTTCATGTTTTATGTTATGATTATTGTGATTATGTTACACTGCCATCATTTATCCCATGTTATGAAATTATGATCTCTTTTACAGGTTAAGATTTCCAAAAGTTATGTGCTTATGTATATGATGTGATTGATATTTCTTTTGTTTACCCGTACTGAGCATTTTATCTCACCCTTTCATGTTTTCTTTTCCCTAGGATATAAAGAAAGGTTTTAGGTATAATAAAAAGGAAGATCTTTATGGGAGATGTTGAAGATCTTTCCCCAGGATTAGAGGATTATATTCTGAGTTTCCAAAGACACTAAACTATTACGATCCTTGTCTGTGTGTTTTTGTTATGTGCTAAGTATTCCGCAAATGTAATGTAATGACCATGTACATCAAGCTTAGGGTCTCTAAAATTACTCTCCCTCTTTTTCAAAAAATCTTTGGATACTCTTTATAAGTGCAATTGTTTTGTGGTGGGGAAAGTATTTTTTGTAGAATTCTCTTTGTAGTTGGTCCCATGAGTTGATGGATGATGGTCTCAAATTTTTTAGCCAATTTTTAGCTTGATACTTTAATGAAAAAGGAAATAGCCTCATCTTTTCTGATTCTAGTTGATGTGGGGGACACATGGTTTCGACAATGTCATTGAATTCCTTAATGTGAAGGTAGGGCATCTCGGACTCCATTCCATGGAATGTGGGAAGGTGGTTTAGGACATGGGGTTTAAAGATGTAGTTTTCATCTACTAGGGAATTGTGTCTAATGCATGAGGGGGCATTGGTCCAAGAAGGTGTGAGGTAGTAATTCATGGTTTGATCTATAGCATTCCCCAAGTTCGGGGCTTCCTCATTTGGGTTTCCATTTTGGTTCCCACCCGGGTTTATGAGTTGGTTTCTTTGAATTCCTTCTATTGAAAAAGGATCAATTTTTGACTCGGGGGTATTAGGAAGATTAGGATATAATGGAAAGAGTTTCCTTAGTGTACTTGACTCTCCAACCCTAGGACTATCCACCCTAACTAGACGGTTTGATTGATCGCGGGTGTAGGCGGACATGCGCCAAAAGAAAAAAAATGAGAAAGGGACAAGATAAGAGAATTTGGATGAGAAAAGAAGAAATGGGGTAGAATAGAATGGGTGTTTAGATGACTTACTTGGGTCCCTGGAAACGATGCCAAAATTTTATTCTCACTCAAATTTACCCAATAGAAGAAGGTAAGACGGTCCTTGTAGTTTAGCTTTGGTTGTCGAATCCTCAGAGACCTAAGAAATAACCTATAGACATGTACATTCTACGGACTATTTTTGGATATGAAGTTTCCAAATTGGCTTGATTTTATATGGTTTTAAAGGATCTATAAGATACTTAAGTGAATTAAATATAAAAAATGAGTTTATCCTAGGTTATCGCTCGGGGTGGATTGGACGTATTTCCTTTTTAATGATTTCAATTTCTTATATTTGAGATGGGTTCATTTAAAGAGATAAAAAACATCATCACTTGCTTGTTTAATTCATAAAACCTTTAATACTAATCACTTATACACTTGAAGGATCAATGTTTTGAGCACTTCAAGGTAATGGTTTGTATTAGCACTTGAAGTGTGTGGCATTAAATTCAACAAGGACGATGGAGTTTTAAAATTATCAAATAAAAATCTCAATTAAAGAAATGATTATACATTAATGAGGTGATAAATAACATCCAATCCAGCCCCTTTCTACTCCCATGGATCAACCCATAAGTGGGTTATCCCTCCACTGATCCCATGGTTTCAATGGAAGCAGAAAGTAGACTCATGAGGGAGGAAATGGAGAAGTAAAGAAAACAAAAAAAAATAAAATGATCACTCCACCGTTGTGTGAATAATTTCACAAGGACTGGTGTGAATAAATTCACACCATGATCCAACGGTATAAAAGTGATATGGATAAAAATAGAATAATAGTGGAAGAAGAACTTTTATTAAGAAACTAAAGTGAATTGAACAACTTACATGTGAAAGACAAATTTGAGACAACAAAATTGCAGTATAACATTACAATTGAAAAAAGAATCCAATATCAAAAAATCATTCACCACCACTGCCTTAAATATTCATTTTGGGAGCCTTTCTTCTAACCTCCAATAGTACAAGTCATCCCACTTGAGTATGGTAGGTCTAGTTTGGTGGAAAGTCTGTGGAAAGAGGACTTTCCACCCTTGACCCGAAAAGGCATCTAGCTTGCATCCACCAAACAAAGGCGCATGAAAAACCTTCTAGATGGAAGCATTTGTGTAGTCAATATCAGAATTAAATTAGTATCCTGATGTACCCTAACATCCTGTAAAATTTCAGCCCAAAAGGAGTTATTGTTTTATAGATATGGTTTAATTGGTGGGATGTTTTTCTGGGCCGCAGAATCTGGCCCAGAATTTTATCTCTAACTTGGGCGGCCTAAATGGACACCTTGGAGGCCGAATTATCATTTTACACTGAAGATGTATTTGTTCCTGTACATGGAGTCTAGCATCCCACGATATTTGGGATTCATTGGGCATGTATGTTGGTCCCCACCGTCTCATCAGTGGGCTGTTGTCCAATCTGCCTTCTCTAGATTTGCTTCCTTTCATCACAAAATATCCCCATATTCTTCCATGAATTCTCCCTTGATCCCTAAATGAAACATGATCATATTGAAGTGTAAATAAATTTACCAAAATATGAAATTGAAATATGGATAATTACATTCCTTAAAATCAGAAAAATCATTGGGTACTTTAAATGATGTTAAAAAATGTACCACATAATAGTGCATTTTAAGAAGGTATTACAATCATAATGTGAAATGATGTTCAAAGTGTAAAATGCACTAAAATGGTGTTTATTAATAAAATAGAACATGAATATTATGTATATTAACAATTAATATTAGCCTCATTTAGTGGCTAATCAATGCCTAATCTACAATAGACATGTAAAATAGTTAACAGACAACGTCACACATTTATATGCACAATACAAAAAACTGAGAATATCGGTCATCTGCTAAAATGTAAAACCTTTTCAAGATATGGGATACTCACACGCTCAATGGATATCACATTAATACGTGTATTAACACATCCATCTAACACGATCCAAAGGTGAATCTTCCCCAACACATCACGGATGAGACCTTCTGTAATAGGTTTTGTTTTAATAGTAAAGCATGAAAAGAGTGATATACCAATTCCTCACTATCAAACTAGTTTTGAATGTTCTCAAATAAATCAAACATTGTAAATAAATTTTAAAACAATTAGAAATAAAATTCTCTTTTTATCCCTCATCCAAACATACAATTATCAATCTAAACGTAAAAATGGGGTTTTAATCAAAAAAATGTGATTTCGATGATTAAACCATTAGGTTTATTAAAAGACATTTTATGGATTTTTTCTAAAATACCAATTTGAAATCAATTTCATTAAATAATTTTTTTTACAAATACTACAATTATATTATAAATTTTAATAAGAACAGTTTCTATCCAATTTCACAACAGACAATAATTCAATGGAATTGGGGTTCACCTCAATTTCATGACAATAATACTATTTCATATTCAGATACCCCAATTAAATGAATGTTTATTTTTATTAAAAAATAATCAATTTCAGGTAAATTAATTTAAATTTAAAAGTTAAATTTATATAATTAAATGCAGGGTTAATTAAATTTTAGCATCATAACAGAACTACTGACCCTTCTCATTGAAACTCAAAAATCGAAATAGAACCTTCCAACATTAATGAATGAATAGATGATATAATAAATCCACATAGAAAATAAATTCAATAAACATGGGGTTTATGTCCATAAATCCCATGACAATCCATCAATCTAAAAATAAAGAAAGAGAAAGATATGGATAATTATGGAGAACACTTAACAATATTGTCACACCGAAATAAAAACATTGATTAATTATTGAAATAAATGACCATCATGGGTTTGATGGATCCCTAATAATATGTGGATGGATATTGGGATGAGAAAAATGATGTTTGGAGAAGAGGAAATAGAATTTTATCTATGATTTATATTTACAAAACCACATAATGTACATTACATAATATTTAGTCAAATTACATGTCGTGTAATTGAAAAATCCCAACATTTTGAAAAAAACATATCCTCATATAAAAATGGATTTATTCTTCTTTTGTAACTTACATGTGATGTATCTGCATTATAATATGTGTAAATTCTCATTAAGAAGCAGAACCAATAGGTTTATTTCTAGAAACCCATCCAAACTCTAGCTTCATCATTTTAGGTAACCACCCAGGTCCCTTTGATTGCTACCCATATAACAAAAATGGGAAACAATGACATAGTTCAAAATGTAAATTTATGAAAGGTAATAAGATGGTACATCCTCCCCACCATAAAAACATCCATTCCCCTGAAAACCTATCAAGAAGAATCCTTATCGAAAAGGTGAGGCCACTACAATCTCATAATTGACTTGCACTCTCATGTATCATAAGAATCCGAACCATGTAGACATAGCACAAAAACCAAAGGTATCTTCATTCAATTAATAACCATGGTTTAATATTGAACTCTCCTTACTAACTATTAAATCATAGATAGATCAGTTTGAACCTTGAGATCACTACATATTAGAACACGAGATGGATCACATAGTTAATTTTATAGTTGTGATACATGGGACCTGTTATGTATCTACATCAACTATAGAGTAATTTCAAAATTATAATTAACATTACTAATACACTCAAAAATCAAAAAAGGTTACACAATATGAAGAGAAACTTTCCCTTACCTCCCCAGTCATCGACGACCCAACCAAGGTAAATCATTCAAGAACACCTAGTCACCAACAAATAATTCCATTGTTCTGTTATGTTGAATGGAATAAGTATTTATCTATCATGGTTCCATCAACATTCTCTAAATAATCAACTGGATCTTTTCTTTCATCCATTAAAGCAATATGTTTCCATCGATGGAACTTTCACGAATATCTAACAAACACAAAATAGATCTTCCATTATGATGATACACATCCCCAAAAATATCCATTCTGGTCAAAAAATAGTAAATATTATTATAAGAAAACTCAAATATCTATAGATATTTATCCCAAGCTCCACAAAACATGACCACATATTTAGATATAATTTTCCCCAAAAAATATTTAGCTCTTTTTTTCGGTCCATATGACTTCTAATGGTAATACATACACAAACAGACCTATATTCTAAAATTCCTCAAAAATGCCTCACTAAAAAAGAGAAGTTAACTGAGGATCTCTATAAAAAACAATATCATACGGATCTCTATGAAAACTACAAATCACTTTTACATATAAATCTTAATATTCCCTATTTTTCTTTTAACATGAATGGTTACAAAGCGGGAAATATTTTTCATCTTATAGATCATAACAAAAATGAAATTATTCTCTATGGTCATCCACAAACCGAAATAAAACGTCTATAGAGATATCATTTCACTTTAATGTTTGCACTTGAAGTGGCTGAAGAAAACAAGATGGATTATGCTATATGGCCTTGACCTGTTGGAATGTATTATAATGAGAGACAAATTCATCAATTACATGTATAATACTTGGCCACTAGAATCATCATTTAATGTCATAGAACATCTTCATGGATCTTGGGTACAATTCCACCTAGGAGATATGGAAATATCCTATATCAAAATTTCATTCATCTAATAGAAAAAAGTGATTCTCGTATGATATAATTATATCTAGTGAGAATTACTAACCAGGAATTTTCTTCTAACCACAAAGAGAGTATCTAAACATGTAGAACTCGTCATCAAGATTCTATTCTGGAAGATTCATCCAATGAAGAGAAGATGTGATCTGTGAGATGGCCAAATAAACAATGGCCCTTATTTCCCAAACAAAAATATTCAAATGTGTAGAAGGGGAATGATGTTACACTCTTCCAATTAACCCTTCACTTCATGTGTTGTATGTTTACTACACAAATCATCTACAACAAAATTCCCTTTCCCTAGGGTATGAGGGATGTAGAAATAAAAATATCAAAGGTATATAATCCAATCCATATGGTATATATTCAAATATTTTTGAAAAAATATATAACTGAATCTATTGTCATCTAAAAGCATTATAATCCTTTCTCTGTAAAGTTAATTCTTCCATCTCCTATGTGAGGTCATCATAGGTGCATGTTCAAGGTAATGTGTTAGATAATTCATCTCATGTGGCCTGTGATATTGAGAAGCATATGAAAAACTAGATCAGACAATATGACAATGAAACCCAAACCAAAACATGATACATCCCAAAAGACCACATAACCTAATATGGCATCTCGAAGAGTTCATACCAGCACTGTAGAAAAAATCCATTTAAGGTCAAAAGACAAATTATGAAAATTTTTATCCCAAGAAAATTGTACTCCCCATTGAGTGAGAGGAGTAATAATAGAATTCATCATTAAGAAGTTCATACTGAATTAAAGATAATACTCAGCTACACCAAAAAAGATCAGAATCTCCAAAAAATTCATGGATATTCCCATGTCATAACAGCCTTTACCTTTTTAGGATCAAATGAAATACCATGTTTTGGCACCCTGTTTCCCAATTATTTAACTTCTATAATCCAATAATCATATTTAGAAAGCATGTCATGAATATATTGATTTCTAAATAATTATAGAACATCTATATGATGACATGCATGATCCTCCCCAGAAATATAGTAAAAAATGATGGCATCCAAGAATATAAACCACAATTATATCAATATACCAATTAAAAAACATGATCAGTAAATCGATAAAGACTATAGAAAAAAAAATCAACCATAAGGCAAGAAAATGAACTCATAATGGTAATACCTACTCTGAATGGTATTTTTCTGTCTATGAGATTATCTTATTTGGAAATAATTGTAATCATATTGATGGTAAATATTAAATTAATAATTTTTCCTTTTCAATTGATCAAAAAAAAACATCAATCCTAGGGGGAAATAATTCCTCCTTAGAATGACTCTATTGAGTTTATGGTATTAAAAACCAAAATGAAATGAAAGATAAGATTCTTTAGAAAATGGAACAGGTACATCCCAAGGTGACACAATCGAGAGTATAAAGCATTTATCGAAAAACTCATCTAAAAATCATAAACTCTATCATTTCACCAAGTACTATGTGGTAATATGGAATAGACAGTGGTTTAGTAGTACGTGCTAAATTGACATAAAACACTACATCCATTAATAGAGGAAAAATAGAAAATTAAAAACAAAGAACATTAGGAAACTTGATGAAAAAATAGAGGATGATAATAGCCCAAATATTCCTTACCCAGATCAAAAGAAATCATATATATCACTTACCCCAACACCAGATAAGAATTTCTATCACAACTCAACCTTAGGTCCCACTCACTGGGAATGATAAATAATACACCATCGAGTGCATTAATAAAGGCCTATTAAGGATTGAAATAAGTAAAATATTTATTATAAATGATCCAATCCAACAATAGTTTGATATTAATATGTATCATGTCAATAACTCGAAAAATCTTGTATGCTTGACTTCAGATAAGAAGAAACAACAAGAATGTCTACAGAGGCCCTTCTCGCACTTCATTCAAAGGGGAGTAGAAATATAAATTAAATAATAAAAAAAATTAGTAGGATGGTTTATAATATTAAAAATATGGGTTCAAATAAATGAAAGATATATAGAAATATCAAATAGATTAATATATAATTACAAATATATATCAATGGTACCTTTCAAAGTCAGTAGACTCATGTCAACTTCCTCCATAGACTATTCATTTTCATGAGGATGATTTTTTTCAATATTCATATGGATAGATCTGCTTTTTTCATGAATCATCTTATTATACTATAGATATAATAGGTTAAGACAATCAGATTCAACTATGTGGAGTTGAAATGATATGGATGAACTTATATTGGTGACCCGAATAGCCATATGAGCAAAAAAAACATTGAATCCTCTATGAAAAACCCTTTTGATTTCGTAAGCATTCCCCAATGGGAACAAAATAAAATTCATAATCTAGGAACTATATGAGTTATATAAAATATTGAAAGTTTGATCCACCATGAGAATCATCATGATTCCTTTTACCATCAATGGAATTCACAGTAGAACATTGGAAAAAAGAAACTCCTGAAAACCCTGACATGCCAGATATGTCCATTAATGAATCAATGCTATATCGAACACATTAGCATAAGAATATATCCTATCAAGAAAACATGAAAAAAAAATTATAATAAGGATTTCCCAACCCAAAAAATCATGTCTTTATTTTTTTTAATTGATACTACCTTAAGATATAACTACTCTAGCTCAGCAAAACAGTTTAGATACTCTAGCATGATTTTATAGGCCTAGTCAAGTTTTATAAAATAATAATCCTTGGATAAAAATATATCATCTTGATAGAATTAGTCTTTTATATGATCCTCGATTTTATTCTAATCTAGTACTTAATGATTCTTTTTTTTACTATTTTTTCCACCATATTCTTCTTGGTCTTTCCAACATGAAGGCAGAACACTTCAACAAGATTTATTCATGCATTTCAATGAACACTAATAAATTCTCAATAATTCTAAACCATTTATTAGCCTCTTGAGAATCACTGGGTTCTTGAAGAAATGGTGGATTCTTTTAAAGGTACTATTATGAATGATTTTGAAGAACATCCCTTTTCGGTTCCATAACCGAATCCTAAATGAGAACTAGTGTATGTTCCTGTCCCAAATAATTTATATTATGCACAATCACCTCGACCATACCTGGGATCATGAGAGGATTTTTTTTTCTCTATGGATTACTTGATTATTTATCATAGATATGGTTCAAAATTTTTTACAAAGCCATGATGCTACCCCATATTAGTAGGAAACGAGGAATACATCAGTTTTAACACTCAAAAAGAGTAAAAATTGAGAATTAATCCAAATAGTTAAGAACATAAGATTTATATTTAAATTAATAATACAAATTTGGGTATATAATAGAACTAATCAAAATTATATCTTTACCTAAACAACCCCAAGTGACTTAAGGCTAATTAATGGTAAGAGATGGAAAGAAAATCAGTAGAAACTACATCTTAAGTCCTTAAAAGATCACCCAAATTCATTCTAACATAATAAATATATTAAAAACCTGCACCTTTGATACCAATTTGTCACAAATCATCCCAAAAAACCCTAGAAACACAGTATTTAGGCCGATCCTGGAATATTATAAAGGGAATTAGTAATCCACATGGGTTAGTGACTAACCCTTGTAATCATATAACATGAGAATGGGAATTAGATTTTCCATGAACATTGTAGAAGATGATATTGTAGTCCGTATTCATATAATAAGAACTAAATAGATATTATTGTACCATAAGTCAAATCGTTAAACAACCATAATGTAATACTACAATTTATCAAAAAATAGTATAAAATAACATTCCCTAACGGACTGAACACATCAAACCCAACGATCAACAACTACTACAACCTACATGTGGTACCGTTACCATTCTCAAAACATGAAGAAGATTATCTACAATCACCCAAAGGTATATGGATGGTGTGAGACAATCGCTCATTAGGGTCTCACCAAAAATTCCTTAATAAGTTCCCAAACATTAATAAAAAATAATAATTTTTTTATGTTCATATTAATAGGTACGATAGTACATGGAATTATAATAATAATTCCTGATATACCATTCATATGATAAAAATAAATTAATAAATTCTTTACAAACTATTTATATAAAATAGTATCTATAAATTCATTAGGCATGTAAAACCATTTGCATTCATTGGCACACATTTATATATAATATAGAAAAAATTGAAGAACATCACCATCTGCCAGAATGTATGATAGTTCTTGGCTATGGTATCCTCAAAAACACGAAGTTGATCATGAGAATATGTGTATATTCATGTCCCTCTAAAACTGGTCAATGTCTACCCATTACAATCACATCAGGTGTGTAACCTGTTACAATATGTTTTAATATAGTTGTAATGAATCCAAAGTTAGTTAAAGAAATTAATAACTAAATATGAAAGTTTCCAAGTTTACTAAGTCAATTACTGTTGAGAAATATATTTTAAAATAATTGAAAATAAAATTCATCCTGTTATCCATTTTCAAAAGATAAAATTTTAACTTTAAATAAAAAATTGGGGTTCTAACAAAAACATGAAATTTAAAAGATAAAACCATTCTATTTAAATCTAAAACATTTTAATATATTTTTTTATCAAAAACTATTTATAAATCAATTTCATTAAATAAATATCAGAATTTAAATTCCACAATTATATTCAACAATTTAATGTCATCAATTTATAAAAAATCACAACACACCCTAATACTATGTGATTGTCGGGTTATCACAATATCATTCCAAAAATCCAATTTAAAATTCATAATCCACTAATAAAATGGAATTTAGTTTTTAATAAACCAGTTGGAATATGTTTTAAGTTATTTAATTTAAATAAAAAAAATGATTTTACATCAATAAATTTAGGTTTAATAAAATTTTTCTATCATAACGGAACCACTTACCTTACTAATGGAAACACAAGGCCCATAGTGGAACACAATAATAAGAACTAAGGGGGCTAATATCTAGAAAAACAACTTAGAAACATGAATAAATTACCATGTTGTTTATATCCATCAATCTTTAAATGATTTATCAAAATCCAAGTAAGGAAGGAGAATAAAATGAGTATAGTGAGATAATGCTTACTTGGAAAGACATCGTTATCCCAAAAAATGATTAATTATTTAATGAATTCACTCAGAAGGGTATGATGTATCCAAAAGATTGAGATGGATATTGGGTTGATGGTAGGAATGTATAGAGAGGATGAAATTTAATTTTCAACTAAAATGACTATTTAAAAAAATAGTCCTGACGTTACATGACGTGTAAGCTAATTACACGGTGTGAAATAGACAAATCCCAAAATCACCAAAAAATTACCGTATATTTTTAAAATAGATTAAACAAATTTTAATAACATACATTTCATATAACAACATAATATATAATGTAATCCCTATCATGATGCAATATCAATCGTATTTATGGTGAGAATCCAACAAAACTATAACTTCAACATCATAAATATCCATATAATTCACTCTCATCCCTAACTAGATAAGAAATAATAAAACCACAACAAGGTTTAATGTTTACTAATTACAATTTTAATGGGATCTTAAAAATATATAACACAAGATAACCTAGTGATGTACATAAGAATGGGGTGAGATATGAAGCTTTGTAAGGGAATAATCAATGCATAAGATGTTGAAATAAATACATGTGAATCATGAGGAATATCCAGGTTATATAAAAATATTATAATTAAAAACAATAAAATTTAATAATTATAAAAGATTGAAACATCGTGGAATCATTTTAATGTTGAAATAAGTAAAAACCTGACATCATAAACAATATTCAATGTAAACTGATGATACATCCTAAGTCAGTGTACATAAGATGACCTCTCCTGCACCATACATGTTCTATAATAAGAAAACATTATCCAATCCTATGGAGTTCTATATAATTCTTGGGTCACTCATCATATATATATCATGTAAATGAAATTAATTACCACATAGATCAGAAAAAAATTTGATTTTCATTCATTAACATTAATCTCATTAAGGTGTGTTTATTTAATACATTGGAGTCATAGATTAATTAATGATATGTATATCTATGTGAATACCTTTTTTTAAAATGGTGTTGGGTATTTAGATCATAATAGTTTAGTTATGAAATTAATGGGATAATTTATGAAGTATAAGATGTGTATATAATTGTTTTCATGATATGCAAAGGTATTATAAAAGTAAATAATATTTATATGGAAAATAATTGGATGTGTAAAAGGTAATTTAAATGTGAAAAATGGATACCAAAATAAATAACACAATGAATTTACATCATTAATAATAAAGTGTAAGAGATTCTCTTATAATGTTAGGGTGCTTCTATAAGCGGTTCATATGATTTTTATGATTATAGGGACGCCGGAAGAGGGTTTTAGAGATGAAAAAATACAGTATCACCATGATCAATGTGTTTTTCATGAAGTAGAGTGGGATAATTGGTGGGTTTTTTTATTTATTGAGAGGATATTTCATTATTAATTTCTCAAAATATGTATTGGACTTTTCATGATAAAATAATCCAACCCTCAAATATTCCCAATATTTTTCCCATGGATTCTACCAATGAAAACTGGAATGTAATTTTTTATTATTAAAATAACTAAACTCATATATATAATTCCATACAGGATGTTTATGTGTGTCCATTTCATAATAATTTTTTTTTAAAACCTTAAAATATAATATAAGTTCTCATGTATTCATTAATTGTGTGTATAATTAAGAAAATAACATAAAACCAATTATATTTATTTAGAAATCTATTATTTTTCAATGAGTCCTTTTAAAGTATTTATTATATAACTGTTAGGATATATGATTCCATAATACATAATTTATTTCATTTTTAGTTAAAAATTCAACTGTCTCAGAGAATAATTAAAAAATAACTACTTTATAATTTTGAAATTCTAATTAAAATAATTATTATAAAAAATT
This sequence comes from Viscum album, assembly GCA_963277665.1. NCBI lineage: Eukaryota > Viridiplantae > Streptophyta > Magnoliopsida > Santalales > Viscaceae > Viscum > Viscum album. Next base: position 1,077,923,618 of record OY728137.1, on the reverse strand, counting down.
AAGTTTCTAAATATTATTATTTAAAATTAAAATATAAATCCTTATTTACTAAAAATAACTAGTTTTTTATTTAAAATATTTATGACACGTATAAAAATAATATTATAAATCATTAAATTATAACATAAATTAAATTTTAATTAAATTTATTTGACAAGAATATGTCATGAAGATTGAATTCATCTTAGAAATAACTAAATTAACCAAAATAATACTTTAATATAAACAATATATTTCTTAAATATAAATTTTTTATTTCCCCTCATAAAAATGTATTCATTAGAAATATCATATATTATTATTTATATATTATTAGAGTAAATGGGAAAATTAATTTTTTATTTTATTTAAAATAATATATAAAAATTAAAACAAATACTGTCATGATAAAATATCACTTTTTACACTAGCTTATTCGCTAAGTATAGGGTGAATGTTTGTGGTACCTTTTTATGGTGGTTTGGTAAACATGGTTTGGGATGTGATATTGTTAACCTTTATTTTTCCCCTTAAATTATTTCACTTACATTTTCATTGTTTAATAAGATTAGGGATTGGTAAAGGAAAAATCGTTGAGATGTTATCTCCCTTGAAATTCTTTATCTTGGTTAAGACCATCCCATATAACATATCTTCCAATTAGAATTTATCATAAATTTTAATATAGAATAATCTTAATAGTCACTATATAAATGAAATATTATCAATAGTTTTGTTTTATAATTTTATTTTATGTTTGATGGTAAAATTATGTATTATTTTATATTAGTATAAAATAAAATAATTAAATTTAGGGCATGTGTTTTCAATAACTATGGTATCCAATAATTACATTATCCTTTTATAAGTTAATGTAGTCAAACATTTAGGTTTTTTATTCATTCCTATTTTATAAATTTTATCATATATAATTTCATATTTACATTTAAACATATGAATATACTTATGTGTTATAATCTATTCTTATTCCCAGGATGCCTCCTCAAACTTTTCATTACTCTATATTTCAATGACCTGGTGAGCCTTCTAATTTCTCATAACACTGTCTCTATGATCTATGATTTTTATTAGCTAATACTCATATAAATGATAACTCTACAATGGTTCCACCTTTGGATTTAGTGAATGTGAGGGGTCTATTATGTACATTATCAAGGTGTATGTATGGAAGACATCATGTAAATGATATATATTAGGTGTGACTGCCACTATAGAGGGAAAACATTTATGTGGTCGAGAATATCAAAGGAGGTTATATATCTAGGAAAACTATTCTCTTCTCAAAAATCCCTCTAAATTTTGTCCATGATAATATATATTGGAACTCCTTATATTCAGCTTAAATCTATAGCTATCTCAATTATTTTTTTCATTATTTTTCAATTAATTTGTGTGGATTCCAAATTATGATGAATGGGTTTAATTATCAATATCACTTATTGCATATGATCAGTTCCCATAAACATTCACTCTCAAAACTCATCCAAATATGTATTGGGTAGACCAAAATTCCCAAATATAACCTCATAAGGTTCCATTTCACTATTATATTTGAAACTATTGTTATAAGAAGACCACAATATGAAAATATTCAAATCACATCATCTTATGAAATCAAATGACCAAGATCATAATTTTACAATGAGATGTTTAATAGTTCTCTTAGACTTGCCATCCATTATAGGATGATTAGTGAAGCTAAAACATATTTTTCTATCTAATTATTATTAAAAAAATTTAGAACCATTACGTAATCCATGAATATTGATCCAATAAAATGTGGAGTGGGAATCGATGAATTTTAACAACTTCTATTATACATATTTTGGTGAGTTAGTCAGGATAGATATATTCATTAATAGTAATTAAATAAACTTACATGGTATGGTGATCTACTACCAACGTATGATGTTATTGTATTTAGATTTCATGGGGATTACAGTAAAAATATCTATGGTAATTTATTCCCATTTCAATATTTTTTTTAAAATACATTCATCATACCCTTAGTCATATACCATTCATCATTAAATTGTTTACATCACAAGAATGGAGATTCACATTTTTCAATATCTCTCCTCATGTTATACTAAATATTTTTCTTAAAATACTGATTCTTTTTAGATATACCTATATTAACAGAGAATGATATCGTTTATATATCATGTTTTAGTTCCCTTTATAGTTAATGTTTTTATAGGAGACATATCTAGGTTCCAAATATTGTAACTCCATTTTTGAATGTTGGTCTCAATAAAATTTATTAAATTTTATAGATATATTTATCATCTTTGTAGACCTCATTTTTGTTTTAAATAAATGATATTTGGGATGAAATTTGATAAAGGGATGATAAATTTCATTTTTTATTCTAGTTTACACCCATTGAATTTAAAATGGATATTTTATAAATTTAAATAATATTGATTGACAAGTTTGCGTAATCCTTTCTACTTAGTGTATTTTTTTCATTATTCGCCTTGGATTAAAAGAAATAAATGTATATTAATTGGGTCTTAAATGGAACATTTTAAGATCCATTTATACCGATATAAACATAAGTATTTTATGATCTGTAAATATGACAAACTTTTACCAATAGAGATAATTTTTTCAAATCATCATGGTGAAAATCATTACTGCCATTTCCAGTTTAGGAATTTTATAGTTCTTCTAATTAATCTATAATTTTTTGGAATGATGTTATATAACATTGTTATTTTATTTTTATGTAAAATCATTCTTGTTTTCTAATGGGTGATTGTAGATTTAAAAACCTTACCACATCTAGATATTGAGCAAAAAAATACATTTATTAGCGTTTATTTTAATAATTTATGATCCCCTAACATTATTTGGTATAAAAAACATCACTCCATTTCTAGTGTGCTTCATTTGTGTGAATGAAAATTTGGAGTGATTCATCATAAATTGATATTCGTACCCTAAAATTCTAGAAATCTATGAATTTATATCATTGACACCAGTGTTGGAAATTAGTTAATTTTCTTCAATATATAAATAATTTAAAGGTATCCCTTTGAAGATGAAAAAATTCGCCAACAATATTATTTATTATATCCTATCCTCACATTTACTATAATTCATATACATTTAACCATTCACAATAACATCATCAAAATATTTGAATTCTCCTCACGTTACACATTACCTTTAGAGTTTATATGAATATATTTAATCAATAATGATTTTTTTTGACATAATCCCTATAAGATCTATTCATTAATTTCATGATGATGGATTGATAAATAGAGTGTAAAAATGGCATCACTATGAACTCATATAACCCTTATATTGTATGAAAATTATTCTTAGGGATATCCTTTATATTCACCTTTACATAAAAAATTTTTAACTGAAGATCCACCCTAGGAAAGTACTAAGATCTACATAGATGATCTATCATATTATAAATCCAAATTATAGGGAATATATTCATTATTGTGATCTTTTTTATCCCTCCATATTAAATACTGAGGCACATTGATAGGTCTATATTATTAATTAAAATATCTAGTGCAACCAATCGGAAAGAACATAACAACTTAATCCCTTTATCCAAATTATCTTATTATTTATTATTTAACTTTTTATGTTCAATAGTGGATATTATATATAATATCTTAGATATTAGATAAGATCTGGTTATAATTTTCCCTATAAAATAAACCTCAATGTTAGGAGGAAGACCTTCTAAATCATTGGTAAACTCATATGTGTTGTATTAAGTTACTATAAGTCCATCAAGGATGATCATTTCCTAATTCATATTTGTTTGATAAATATACTATTTACCGTAATGTAATATAATATATTCTTGATATATTCATTTCTTTGGAGACACATTAGAGTACTAATTCTTAGATTGCATCATAAGGTAATCTTTCATATATAGTGTGATTTCATTTTCATGGAAATTATTGTTGTCATTATATAATGAAGGGTTGTACATATCTAGAATAGAATCAAATTATACTAATGAGAGTTTTAAAATGTACTATGTGAAATTAATCCAAAAAATATAGGTAGGGAGAATTAATATACTTATTATTAGAAAATTTACCCATTTAATATTTTCACAGGAAACAAGATATCTATTTTTTAGGTTTTCTTAATAATTTTATTAATATCATGAATTATGAAGAATGTGCTGAATTATATTAAAATATTACATTATATATCCTTGAATGAATAACTTTTTTATCTTCTCACACTTCATTATTATGATTCACCTCATTATATTTAATGGAATAAGCTTAAACTTTCTTTCTATGACATCATTGTTTTTGTCATTAGTTATCATAGACAATCCATGGCGTAATGAAATGTTTTTTATAATGTCCTTATTTATTATAATAGACCCAATTAATAAAATAATGATTTTGAACTTGTAACAACCCTTATAATTTCATGATAAATCAGTTTCAGGTCTTATTAATATTCTATAGATGGATATTATAGAGTTATATTAAATATACAAGAATTTGATCATTTGTTAATAAAAATGAGTGAATATTATTTCTAAATGGATTATAATATAGTATGTGGTTTCATAATATTTTACAGATTATTAAAATTTAATTTTACAAAATAAATTTCAGTTTTTTATTCACCGTTTTACAATTTTCTTAGTATTAATTTTATATAATTTTCTGTAAATATTGATATCTCAGGAAATATTGTAAAAATATATTTTATTAAACATTATTCTTTATTTCATGTATTTACTTATTCAAATTCTTTTTTGACGATTTTAAAATTTTTATTACTTCCACATAACTTGAAAATTAAAATTATTATTTGATTCAAATGAATATTATACTATAATTTAGAATAATAAAATTCTAGCATTAAAAAAGATATTTTTTCTGGACAAATAATATTCAATACATTTTTCATATTAAATACTAAAATAAATTCATTTAATTCAGTTAAATTAATCAATAAAAATTTATTACATATTTTCTATCAGGAATTCAAAATTTTGTAAGTCTTATCTTTTTATTTTTGGTCATTATGAGTTGTATCCATAGATTTTTTATCACCATTAAGGGTAAATTATGTAATTAAGGGAACAAAATAAAATATTAAGGAAATAAATTGACACTAAAAACTAAATTAATTTAATTTTATTAGTCCAATTCATCCATAATCATTAGATATATGGTTTTGTTCCTTTTATTTCTTTTTAGATGTGGTTATATCGATTATAACATTTTATATATAAAGAAGAAAAAATTGGATCATTTTCATTTTTAATCATTCATGATATAGTGTTTAGTTATACATATTATTTTAAAATATAAATTACTTTTTATATGTAATTCTAATTTATTTTTAATAACTAGGGAATAAATAATTGCTATAAATTCTTAAAAATTGAATCATAGTAATTATTCAATTAATGGAAAAATGATATGAAATGTTTCAAAATAAATTAAATTTGAAATAATTTATGTCATCAAATCATTTTATTGGTTAATATATTAGTTTATTTTTGTAAAAAAATACTAATTTGAATTTACTTTGTATTTGTAATGAAATTAATGTCTAATTAATGAATAATTCTAAAATTTGACAATAAACAGATTTTATAATAAAAAATAATTTATTAAATTAAATAAAATTCCTAAAAATCATATAATAATATAAATGATTATGATATGCTTTATAACGTAATGCATTGTCCATTTATGGGGTTTTTTCCATTTGCAGTGAAAATTAACAAATCGTTGTGTAAAAATCTATGTTGTCATGCTAAGTATAAAATGGAATAACAAGGTTTTCAAAACCATAATATTATGATAAAATAGTTAAAACATGTAAAAATCTAATATTATGAGACTATTTATATGATTCATAATCATATATTTGAATAAAAAAAATTTAAATTTATATTATCAAACACTAGTTTATATTATTTTAATATTAAAATAAATTCCCAGAGTCACCCTCTTATCTCCTTTGAATGAAACCTCTTCTTCCTTTTATATGAATCAAAATAACCAATTTTATTTTACCATTATCTACCCAAATCCCATCCTAAAAGCCCTCCCAATATTTTTTAGCTATTAGTTATGGAATTATACCGACCTTATTAGACATAAACAGTTATGTAAATGAGTTTGTTTGATGAAGTAGAAGATAAAGAATAAAAATGACAAGTTACAATCTAGGTATGAGACATAATATTATAAAACCACATTTTAAATTTAATAATGATATATTTTTTAAATATTTCTCTTCCATTTCCTTGTTTTTTAAAATTATTTTATATATTTTTTTATTTAAAATAATATAACTACCAATGAAATAGTATTCAACTTTATGTCAATAGATTTTATAATGAAATATTTTTAACGAATGTTATACTTTACATTCAAAACAGTAAATGAACGCTCTAATTTATAAAATATGGATATAACTAATTTTATATTCATTTTATTCATTATTTTAATTTTTGTGAACATTATTGTCATTCATATTTTCATCTATGAAAAATCATCATTTCATATTTATGATTATTTTGGTATTGAAAATGTGTATTTAAAATATAGTCATATTTTGATATATGATTTTTTTTAAATCGATTTAAACTATTTTTTCAACTGTTTTATTCATGATATGATCCTTTTATATTTTTTATGAATAGTGGATCCTTGTTATAGCCAATGGTTGTACCCCATATTTCTTATTCAATGTGTACAACCCTATAGTACTCTAATTATTTAGGTAATGATTTTGTTAATCATATAATTATATTGGCTGTCGATCTTATGATTATTCATGTTATGTTTTATTTTATGAGATTTATGGTAATGATTCCCCATAAAGGTTATTCTACTTTTCTATGGTTTCTAACATGCTTTCATATAAATTGATGGATTTCAAATGGTATAATAGTGACTTTTATAATTGAAAGATGATACTCCATTCAGATAAAATAATTATTTTTTTAAAATGTTTTTTCAAGGGATTTTATGTTTTTCGTTAGACTAATTAATTTTTCCTTTTTATTTCCCGTATTTATATTTTTGTCCCCATACATTGTATTGAAATTTTTTTTACAAGGTATACAGATTGATAATGTAAACGAAGGAGTCGTCTAAAAATTCATAATGATTTTTCATGAAAATAAATCATTTATTATTTCAAAATAATATTATTTTTAAAAACATTGACACTGAATATAACTGTCCACTTTGTATATGTGAAATTTTATTATATATTATTTATTAAATAACCCTCAACAAAATCCAAACATGAAATATTTTTTGGATTTTATGTTTGTGAATTCTAGTTTAAATTCACTAGAATGTGTAATTATTAAAGCAATGTCCTTAATTTTGGAATATGAGAAATAGTTTATAAATTTAGTGGTTATTGTATTGTTAATAGAAAACCCAAAAAAGATCATACATTATGTTTATATTGAAATGATATTGTATTCTAATATCACCATGTCACATCATCTATATTATATTCATTAAAAATTGGTTTCTATATAATAAGTAAGGAGGTTGTAGTATGGATGAACATATAGGATGATATGATTCCAAGTATACCAAAATAAATAGTTGGTATTTTAACTCAGTAACTTTTTGCAGATATGGATTTGTTGATTCAACCTATAAATATTTTTGGAATCCATGACAGAGAGTTTCCAGGTTACCATAGAGGAACATGATGAATTTAATGATTTTTATGAGACAACATCCTCTATACATTAGTTTATCTTATGTCCTAGTGGAGGTAGAATTATGAATCAATTACATGCTGAATATATTTGAAGTCGTGGGGTTTTCAGAGTATCCAAATGAAATACTCTAAATTGATAAATTTATATGTGATTCTAATCTATGATGGTATCTAGTTAATAATACCAATGGTTGAGGTAAAATTTATTCTATGGAATGGATCAAGTTTGATAGTATCTTCCATTTGAAATATTTTCTTATTATTGTTCAAATCATTATTGTGAATAATTTCTGGTAATATAGGAAAAAGAATGATGATTTAGTAGCTATGTATAATTTTTTTTTCAATATTGGCTATGTGTGTGAAAACATTTATCCAGGATCTTGATATCCTGATTAATAATTTTAAATTAGTTTGGGAACTATGATAACAAGGGGAATTAGCATATTTTGAATTAAAATTTCAAGGGAAAATTTTTTGAGACGAATATAATGTTGAATGGAAGTTTTAAAAATATTATATATTCCACAAGAATAATCTAAAAAAGGATTGGTTGGTAGGAAATGGTGATGAATCCTTAAATAAATATGGTGGTATGAAAAATATGTTATCATATTTTGATAAGTGTTATAAAACGAATCCTAGAGAAAGAATTGTAAACTTTAAAATTTGTTAGCAATGTGGTTTATATGGTCAAAGTGATCAGGAAAACAAATAAAAAGTCTTCAACAGTCAATGAATGGGGTAACCTATATCTATCCATCAGTGATATGTTTTAGTTTCAATGTGTTGGGCCATTATGTTAACAGGTGTCTGAAGATAGTTACATTGGATGGTAATCATCAATAATTAAATATGAAATGTGTGGTAAATCATTTTCTACAACTTTTTTTGATATAGTTCCATCAAATTATGTGTTGACAGGTATGTCATTATTTTATTCCAATTTTTCCAATGCTATGTTTTATGTTGGATCTTCATATTCTATTATTTTGGGGAAATATTCAAGAAAATTGGTAATATTTTCACTTGAAATTATGATAGAACTTTGGGGGTGGGGGGAAACACCATGATGAAATATTAATGTAAACAATATTTATATGTGGGACTCCACATAAAACTAAAGTAAGAACCATGCATTCAATAGCATGTATGACACGTGAGAACAAACACATTATGTAATGTAATATTTCTATAGAATATAATTTATTTTTTATTTAAATTATATTCATTATATTTAAACACATGAAACACCAAGTTAGAATGAATTTCATGAGACACTAGTTTAGCTTACATAAAATTAAACAATTCCATTTCTTTATAGATTGTGTTATATAGAAAATTGATCATCATCGATGGCTTGCGCTAAACACAATATCATCTCTTATCGAGAAAAAATATTTAATTAAAACATTAATAGATATCATAATAAGATATAAACTAAATATCATGAATAGTAATAAAAAATTTCTAAAAATATATTGTTATACAATAGAATCATTTGTTATAATTAAATTAGAATTAAATTAAAGAACCAATTTAATATTAAGAGCATATTTTTAATGAAAAATAATTTTTTCCCACAATGGTGTTTTTACCAAATAGATTATATTAATTACGATTATTGAGTTATATTAATGTAATAAATATGTTACATATTCAATCATTTATTTTTTATATTAATCCATTTTGTTTGGATACCATAATATTAGATCAAACCTAATATTAAACATAAAAACATATATTCAAGCATTTTGAACATCCTTATAATGGTATAACAATTTTAAATGTTATTATTGACAGATTAATAAATTGTATTCGATAAAATTATTTTTTATAAATTATAGTTTCAATATTAGCATAGGATGAATTTTGTTTATTTTTATAAAAACATTATTTATTTACAGAATGGTGAAAAATAATGTGTTTCATTTGAAAACTACATTTTAATTTAAATAATTATTAATGATAAATTATATTATTAATCTATTTTAAAGTCTATTTTAACAATTATACATATATTAATATAATTAATATCATTATAATCAATATAAAATTTAAATTTAAAATAAAAACGTAACAATATTTTGAACATTTTTCTATTAAAACCGGTTAATTTGTTTGTCTACCAGATTTGCATTAATCTTAATATTGTTGATTCTGGGATATGAATTTTTGAAATACGACATAAAGAATTACAATCCAAATAATATTTTTAATCTAATGTGATCAAATTAAAATTTTGAAATAATATTTATTGAATGTTTTTAAAATTAATTAGAGTGATTAATGTTTACTTAATCTTAAAATAGACTAAAACCCTATGCTTAAGTGCACAAATATCCTAGCCACATAACCACGAGTCATTATATTGAACTATTTAAAACATTAACATTCCCTTATTTCGTTTGTGTGGTTTTTATGACTTTTACTAGTTAATAACATCTTCATACATAACTTCTTTTCGTATATACCAAAAGAGTCCTTTTGCTTCCCTATAAAAGGTCACCCCTCTACCCATTCCTCACACCTCTAAACCCTATTATGTTCAGCCAATCCATGACCAAATAGTCTCCCATAATTCCTATTTTCCACCTATAATAATACATTTTGGATGAATCCCTTCCAACAAAACCTTTTGGGTTCATAAAAAATATGCTACCCGACTAAAAGGTAATGTCTTTTCTGAATCACTATTGTTTCATTTACATTTCCATGACCCTAAAATATCCTTATTCATATATTTAATAAAAAATTAGTATTATAATAATAATAGTATGCGGTTATTTAGATATTATAACATACACATACTCACACCACCGTTTAATGGGTGATGAACATTAAGTTTTTGTGGATGACGAACTACTGCCTCACGAAACAATGACTGTTCATTGTTTTAGTACCGCCTCTCACGGTGGCCATTAGGATGAACAAATTGTTTATTTATGTTATATATGATATTTATTATGTATGTATACTTATTTAAACATATTATTACACATAATTTTTGTACATTACATTTTACGTTAATACGATAACATCGTTTGAAGAATTGTGGACTACCACCCTCTCAAAGTGATGTGATTCCTTTAAACGATGCATGGAATGTATAAATGATTGTTATAATTAAAAAAATTTAGAAATAAATAACATTTATATGATATTAATGACATAATTAACTGTATATATATATATCTCTCTATTTCTTTGTTAACCATTCACACAGTTTAATAGATCTGACATCATACGTGGATGTGTGGACTACCGCATCCTCGATATGATATAATTCCTTTTACATAACATAATTCATATATATTATTATATTTGATTAAATAATATGATATATATTATATAATTATTATTCTATAAATACTTGAGTTACATACCATCTTTCCGTAACGATCATTTTAAAATGGGAATGATACTCATGTATAGGTATGGCCTACCATTTCTATGATTGTAACATTTTATCATAAAAAATTAATGATTCAGTTAAACATAATAATTTATGTAACAATATGATATTTATTTCATTTTTTTAATTACGAGAATTGTTATATAATGAATCCTTTGACCATAGTATACTAACTATAGTTGTTTTGACACATAAACTAAATTTGGTCAAAACACATAATAGAAACATAATTTTTATTTAGTTGTACACTACATAGTAATAATTGAAACAAAAATAATTATAAAAATTAAAAAGTATCAGAATAAAGTATTAAATTAATAAAAATTATTTTACAATAAATTAATGGATGCTCACCCAATAGGAAACCCAAGGTCAGGGATTCCATTATCATTTTCATTATATTAGGGAAACTTAATTGTTGTACACCTAATTTCTTATATATGTTTTAATTACTTAAAAATAGAATTAAAATATCATGAATTATATTATTTTCATGGTATTTAAATGTTTCATTTAATTATTATTACCTTTGGTTTTTCCAATCCATTTTCTATTATAGTAATATAGATTTCGATGTCACTTTTTAGATATGTGAGATAAATGTTATATTCACCACTTAATTATTTTGTGTGGTGTAACTACATTAAATTTGGATGTATTATATCATGAATTACATTTCCTGCATGGAATTTAATAATTTCATTTAATATTATTCAATCATGAGGTTTATGATTTAATAATTTTTCAAAGTGGTAAGGGACACATTGGAAGGTTTGAAGATTATTTTTCCTCAAGACTATTTCAAATGATTTTTTAATGTAATTTATACTAAAGGAAATTATATAACCTTTTCACAAAAAATACATACGTTATTCTCTGGTTAACCATGATGATTTCAAGTGTTAGTAGAACTTTTCCACTCTTTTGTTCTAAGATGTTTTTAGATTTTTTTTCTTCAAAAAACCTAACATTATATATCTCTTTAGTTGTAGAACCCAATTTATTCTGAAACCCATGTTTTATAAAAAGGATTTCAAAAATTTATTTAAAATAATTTTTTAAATAAAATTTTATTATTTTTTTCTATTACTAATATTTTGAAGGAATTTTTTATTTCTGTATCATGGAATTTTCTATCATTTTTTTGTACAAAATGAATATTCATTTTTTACTTCATCCAACATGTACATATACATATTATTTCATTCATTGAAGCCCCTTTTTCATGTCTAAAATGATTATTTTAAAATAATATTCAAATTTTTTTTAAAGAAAATGATATTTTCCTCATGAATATTTTTATGTGTTTATCATTTGATTCATAAATGAAAAAAACCCTCTATTTTAATCCACTTGGTTTTGTTGCACTGATATATTTGTATTCTTCCATTGATGGTTTAATGTTGATATAGCCAAGGATTTTATTCACATTAACTTACGTTATTTATTTGTTAGTTTGATTAAAATATTTAATCTCGTATGATCATCAAACATTGAAATTTTCCATATTATCCATTTCATTTTTCATGGATATAACTATTTCCTAAATCGTATACCATTTAACATATGTACCTATATTGACATCTATTTGATTAATTGGGAAATTATTGATGGATCCAAATTTCATATCCAATATGGTTATTTGATAAGGAATATTGTTTTTTTATTAATCAATATGAAGAATGATTTGGACTGGTATTGATCAATGGAGTTCGGAAATTATATAGATCATCGATGCATCGAAAAGTTCCCTTAAGATGAATAACTACTCAAATGGGTTTCCACTATTAGTTTTTAAAATTCTTGTGAATGGTTTTGAAGGTAATAGGTTTTCATGTTCCTAGGACATGACATCCAAAAAGAAAGCAATTTACCTCATAATTGTTTTTTTATTATTCATCCATGAGAATTTGCATCTACATATCTATAGATACATTTCATTTTAGTTCATTGGTTAATGGAGTTTGTGTTAGTTTCATACCTTTCCATATTTATTATTCTTTCTATAGTTATATTAATGGTATGTGTTTCCAGTTATTACATTTCCATATTGTTTATGTACTTTAATTCAATTTATTGATTTCATGGAAGATGTGTTCACTTATTAATCTTACCAAATTTATTACAATCATTGATTTATTATTGATTCCACTATATTTGTCCCTTATTGAGCATTTGAGATCACCCATATAATGTTTCTTTCCCATGTAATCTAAAAAGTGTACTATGATAGAAATGTTTGAATATACTAGATTTTTTAGAGTTATAATCATATGGTTTGTTTTTAGAGAAAAAAATATGATTTAATTATTATATCAATTTGTAATGAAATACTCATTTATGTATTTGGTTTACCATGATTAATTAATAGGTTCGTCCTTTAGGTCATGATTCTATATAATCATTGCAATATATTTATTAGAAGACACAAAATATGAGCTACCTTGGACTTGATCACTGTAAGTGTTAACATATGAAGTATAATAGAATCCTTGAAAAATGGATTTTAGAAAAACTATATTAGAGAAAATAAACATAAGGTTGAATTTAAAGAATTATAGATGAAAATAATTTAATTCGGGTAAACAATATATAATGTGGGCCTACCTAGAAATACATCCCTGGTTGGATACTACATGTGGATGTGGTTTTGGATAACTGTATGTTGAACTAATAACTCTGACAAGGCATTCTGTGCGTGACTCTAGGTAAATGGGTGCATGACAACAAGATTTACTACACACATGGTTTGACCCTTCTAGAGGATATGATTAAGACATTCAGCATTTTTATTACCATCAATTACATAAAATTTGAATTGTTTTTTATATTAAACAATCAATTTAATCCAATGGTGCTTTAAAAAAAGGTATCATGAGTTTGATATCTTATAGATAATTATACACTTTTCCCACTATGACAATTATTTCTCAAACTATTCTTTTTGGTTTTAGTCAATGTCTAGAACATGGAGGATTCAATTTAAAATTGAACGGGATGGAAAAGATAGTGATAATAAAAAAATGATGTTTTTGAAGGTGGTAAGGATATCATGTTTATGCCAAATCATACTCCAAGAAATATGATTAATAATATATACTAGTAGAAACTATATAGCATAAAAAATAAAATAAGGATTGATAATGATAAGAGTTTGAGTGGTGGAAACAGTATTGGAGAGAAGGATAGAATTTCAATATGTGTGAAGTGTTGAAAAAGACCCAAAAGAAAGTGTCTCAATCATAAAAGTAAATTTATTATGTGTGGGAAATAAGGAAATAATGAAAAGGATTGTTTAGGAAAAAGGAAGAGTACAATGGAATGAAATGAAACTCATCATAATAAATTCTTTGTATTTATTTTCTATATATATGGGGAACATGGAAATTACCCAAGTAAGTTCCCTCACATAGAAGATAGACTCTATACCATGGAAGGATAAATGTTTAAATAATAGGATGAATAATTTGTTTAATAATGTTGTATTGAAAACCGTAGTTAAAAGTATATTTAGTGATTAACCTAATTTCATAGATTTCATTCATATATCTTTAGAAAAAAATTATTAATATGGTTTCAAAAAATAAAAATATATAAGACGGGTGACAAACAATCAAATCTATCAAGGCCATGTGTCTTGAACCCATTATCGAATGATGATAAGGGTTTCACCCCAACAACTAGCATAAGCGCTGTCCTTGATAATTTTCAAGGTTTTTAGTTAAAAAATTAATAATAATATATTACTGATGAACCAATAGTAACACTTTTGATTATTATAAATGAATCTATTATCCATATTTATTTTAATAGATAATGAAAAAAATATAAATACATGTAATTATTTTATAAGACTTATGATCCTTTAAAAGTTTCTTTTAGTGCATTAGGAAAAAATCAATATCGGTAATTGATTTTTGGTGATAAAGGGATGTATTAGACTTTAATAAAAGCACAAGTAAACATTATTATTGATCATATAAGATTGAAACATATCATGTATGAATATTTATTTATATTCATTCTCACTAAATGAAATAACTAACATTAGTAAAAATCCATAGCATGAAAATTATTTCCTAATACTTAAATTTATGGTAATATGATGGCCTTCAAAATCATCAAACAAATATATCTTTGAGGCCCTGAAATTTTAATTGATCAATCATGTTTTGTAATTTATGACCTCATTCTATCTTTATAAATATTTTTTTTTACCTTTTTGTATGTATCATTTGATTCTACTAATTATCTTATACTTAGAGACCTAGTTACATGTTATTCCTGGTGGCCATTTGTCATTCATTTTTCTTTTTCTAAAGAATATTACTTATGAAACATTATCACGTTTTAAGATTTTTAAAAATAATTTTTGAAACAATCTATCTCCATGACTTATTTTAAATTGTGAGGAAGTAATTTAAATAAGGTGAGGAAAATGATACACCTTGAACAACAAATCTACGAACCCTGAATTTGACAGTGCATATGACATGTGATAGAAAACAAGTAATTTAATATAACATCTATATACATTATTATATATTTACAATTTAAAATATATTTTTAAAATTTCAATACATGATACACAAAGTAAGATTGAAATTCTTTTGAAATTGGGTTAGCGTACATCCTATGCAAGAATGACTATCCTCTTTAGATTTCATTACATACAAAGGCAACCTTCATTGATGGCTTGTGCTATACGTAATACCAAGACTTATCGAGAAAAAATATATAATTAAAACATTACTATTTAATATGAGAAGATATAATCTTGAAATTATGAAAATTATTAAATAAATTATGAAAATATTTGGTTTGTAAATCTAAATCATTGGTTATAAATAAATTATCAATGATCATATGAACAAATTTAATATTAAGATCATATTTTTATTGAAAAATATTTTTTTATTACAAAGATATTTTACCCTATAAAATTTAATTATTTACAATTTGTGAGTTATATTAAAGTAATCAATTTTTTACATATTCAATCAATTATTATTTGTTGTAATTTATTATATTGGGAATGAAAAAGATAGGTTAAACCACAATATTTCAAATAAAAATCTATATTCTGGTATTTTTAACCACCATATAATGAAGAACCAATATTAAATATAAATTTTTAAATATCTAATAATTTAATTTGGTAAAATAAACATTATTTTTTTATTTATAATTTCAAATTTATCAAACTTTGAGTGTTTTTTTGTGTTTCATAGAAACATCCATTTTTAGTGAATATTAAAAAATACTATGTTTTAGTAAAAAAATGAATTTTCATTTAAATAATTTTTGATGTCAAATTATATAATCATTTTTATTACAGTCACATTGGATCAATTATAATTATATTAATATATTTTTTTATTATAATCAACATAAAAAATAAATTGTATATAAAAACAAAATAATCCTTTGAATAATGTTATATTAAATCCATTGAATCTATCTGTCTGTTAGGTTAGTATTAATATTAATTTTTACACTTCTATGATTTGAATTTTTAAAATAATAAATACTTTATTTTAATCAATATAATATTTCTGGTCTAATAACATCAACATAATGAATTAAAAAAAATTAATACTGAATGTGATTAAAATTAATTACAGTGATTACGGTGTAATTAAGCTTAAAATAGACTAAAACCATATGTTTAAGGGACCAAATGACCTATAAATATTTTCAATAATCATTTTCATGAAATATACCAATCTTTATTAATCAATTGATTTGTTTGGGGATTTTTATGGGTTTTATTAGGTATAAAATTGTGCACACCAATCATTATTTCATAAATACCATGTGAGTATTTTCCTTCCCTATAAAGGGCCTCCACCTCAACCCATTAATCAAACATCTAAAACATATATGTTCGGCCAAAAATTGACCAAATATACTTCAGTAATACCTATCCCCATCTTAGAATTATCTCTTTGTGCAGAAATCCTTCCAATAAAGCCTTTTTGTTCAAACCAAAAGAAGTTTCCAGATTAAATGTTAATTTATTTTCTCAATATCTCTAGTTTAATTTCCATTATTGAACCCCTAGAATCACTTTATAATGTTGTTGTATTACAAAAAATGTATAATTAATTTTCAAGGATGTTGATATGATGAGATTTTTACATAAACAAACTCACACAACCATCTAATGGGTAAAAAACATAATGTTTATGTGGACCATGAACTAGTACCTTACTAGACGATGAGTGTCCATTCTTCCATCACTACTTCTCATGGATACCATTATGATGTAAAAATAGTTTATATATGTTTTATATTATATTTACAATTTTTTTTATACTTATGTAATCCTTTTATAATACATACATGTATTAATTTCTATTTTACATTAATAAGATAACATTGTTCGAGGAAGTGCGGACTACCGCCCCCGCAAAGAGATGTGATTCATTCTCAAGATACATGTAATGTATAAATGATGGTTATAATTAATATTTTGAGATATAAAAACATATATATGATATTCATGACATAATTATTTTTATGGAAGTATATATACATATATCATTTTCTTTACTGCCCCTTCTAAGACATTATAAGAGATTACACCGTTTGTTGACATGTGGACTACCACCTCTTCAACATTATGAGATTAATTTTACATAACATAATTTAATATATAACTATATAGGATTAAATAATATGATATTTATTATATAATGATCACATTGAAAATGGTTGAGTTACATACCTTCTTTCCGCAATGATCAGTAAAAATGGAATTTTTACTCATTCATATATATGACCTACCATCTCATGGATTGTAACATATTCTCATAAAAATATTTAATGATTGACTTTACAAGTATAATTTGAGTGAAATTATGATAATTATGTCATCTTAATCATTATAGAGTTGTTATATAATGACACCTTTGACCATTGTTAACCAATATTGATTGTTTTGACACATAAATAAAATTTGGGAAAAAAATTACCCAATGTAAAATTTATAGTTTAGGTTATTATAAAAAACATAGAAATAAGTGAAATAAATGAAATTATAAAAATTAAAAAGTTTATGGATAAATTTGAAAATTATAGTAAGTTTATTATAAAGGATGTTAAAGGACGTTCACCTGAAGGGAAACCTAAGGTATGCGATTCAAGTCTAATTTCCATTACATGGGGAATACATAATTGTTGTACAAATAATTTGTTAAATTTGGTGTAAATACTTCAAAATTGACAGATAATATCACCAATTATATTATCTTCATGTTAATTATTTATTTTTTACTGACATTAATTTTTTATTTTTCAATCCATTTTTTACAACATTTGTAATGATTTCCATATCACCTTTTACACCTGTGAGATCAATGTCAAATTCACCACATACTTCTTTTGTGTGGGGGTACCTATGGGGTATTTTTTAATATTATATTATGAATTCTTTTTCCCATCATGGTATTTATCAATTTTGTTTAATTTTATTCTCTCGTGAGTTTTATGAATAAAAAATATTTCTATGTTGTCTGGGACACTTTGGAATGTTTAATGATTATTTTCCTCAGGACTAATTCTAATGATATTCAAATGGAATTTCCATTAGTGAAAATTATATAACCATTTTCTTACAAACACTTTCATTATTATATGGTAATTCATGACCATTTTCAGTGTTATTACCATTTTTATACTCATTCGTACAAATATATTTTTAGAAAATATTTTTTTGAATACCTAACTTTATATATATATATATATTTAGTCAGAGAACATATTTTATTCGAGAAATAATGTTTTATTAAAACATTTTAAAATATGTTTTAAATTGATATGTCAAAGAAGTGTTTACCATTTTTTGTATTCTTCCAATTTTTAAAATGAATAATCTTATTTCATTTATAATAAGGAAATTTCAAAACATTATCTATACAAGAGGAGTATTCTTTTTACATCACACATCAGGTATAGATTCATCTGCCGTTATTTCATTGAAGCGTCCTTATCGTGTATAAATTGTTTATTTTTTATAGAAAAATATTTTCAAATATTTTTTCAAATGAAAAAGATATTTTCTTCCAGAACATATTTAATAGATCATATTTTTTTTCATCATCAACAACAACATCCCTCTATTTTACTCCACATTGGTTCTTTGCATTGATATCATCCTTATTCTTCCTCTGTGAGGTTTTCTATTTATTTGTCCAATGATATTACTCACATTCAATTACATGATTTCTCTGATATTTTGATTGAAATATTTAATCTCATATTATCATCGAACATTAAATTTCTAATAACTATATATTTAATTTTTCTAGGATATTAAAATTGCATAAACCGCATAACATTTTACATATGGTGCCTTCATTGATAGCACTTTTATTAATTGGGGAGTTATTGAGAGATTCATATTTCACATCCAATAAAGTTATTTGATTAGTCATATTCTATATTTTTATTATTAAATATATGGAATACTTTGTATTGGTAATGCATGGTGGACCTCAGACATTATATAGATCCTCGATTCATCGACAGGTTCTCATGAGAAGAAAAATTGTGCCAATGGGTTTCTACCCTTACTTTTAAACAGTATTCTGAAAGGTCATGATGGTAATAGGTTTTCATATGCCTATGACATAAATATCATGATAAAAACAATTTCCATCATAGTAGTTTTAGTTATTTTTCATCCATGAGATTTTGGGTTAATATATCTATATATACATTTCATTTTTGTTCATTGATTAATCGAATGAGTTTTTGTTCCATTAGTTTCAGTGATTATTTTTACATATCTTTTTTTAATGGACTGTGTTTCAATTTAATACCTTGTAATATTTCATATGTAATTTTATTAAGATTACTGATTACATGGTAGGTTTTTTCAATTATGTATGTTTCTATAACGACTATTCTCATTGTTTGATTATTGATTCTACTATATTTTTCCCTCACTGAGCATTTGGCTCACATTTGTTATGTTTTTTCCAAGGAATCCAGGAAGTGACTATGAAGGAAATGTAGGAATATACTATATGGATTAGAGTTATCCTCAAACTATTTATTTATTTAGATGAAAAAATCGGTAATAATTAGTGTATCGATTTATAATGAAATGTTCATTTATGTATCTAGTATACCAAGACTATTAAATTGATTAGTCATTCGAGGAATGATTCCTCAAAATAAGGACATTGTATTTAGTAGTGTACACCGGATATGGGCTATCAAGGGATGGGTTAGTGTAATATGAATCTTCCAATTATTATCTATCAAACTGCATTTTAGGAAAATATTGTTCAACTGAGCATAAAATTTATTTATATTATTTTTTGTATAGAGTTTCTTTCATTTTATCATCTTATGTTGTATTTAAAATCCATGTTTGATTTTTTTAATGATTTTATACGTTTTATAATATACCAAGAAGATGATAAATTGATAGATATGGTATTAAATTAAACTACAACGAAGTTTTTGAAATTTTTTTGAACAGAAATATATGGTTCAATTAAATTTTGTTCCTTATGTGAAGAAATATATTAAATTCTTATCTCTATATTTCAAGATATTTATCATGACTGTGATGTTGAGTTTATTTTTTAATAAGTACCTTCTACTAAGAGAAGTTACAAACACCCTTTTTGAATGACATAATTAAAAATTAATGAATCTACAATGAAATTACAAGTGTTTCTAGGTAATGTTTTCATTAATACTAGAAATTCACTATTAGATAATTTTATATTTAAGAATATATACATTTATGTGAGACTTTTAATAATTAAAGAGCCTTGAATAACATCACTATTACAAAAAAGTATCATTTGTACCATATTGATGATTTTGTTTATCATTTCAATGGAATGCAGTGATTTTAAATGATTTATTTTATGTTATGGTTCCATAAATAGATGGTGATAGTGGTATATATCCCAAAGACAACATTTTAAACAATACATGATAATTGTGACTCATTTGTTATGCAATTTGGGTTATCTAACAAAAAATGTATTTATGGATATTATGAATAGATAGTTCCTTTTTTTCTAGGGTCATATTTAGGTTTGGGTTTTTAATGATATATTAGTATATTTTAAAATATGAGAGGATCATTAAATACCCATGATAATTTCTTTTGGAAACCATAAAAGAAACGAAAAAATATAATTAATTTAGTTTTTGTGAATTATGGTTTTAAAATGTTTATTTTCATTGATGAATTATTTATATATATGGCCTAATTATTGACCCTAGAAAAAATAATGTTATTTAAGAGTGGTCAATACCTAAGAATGTCATAATGGATCAATTTTTATGGATTCTTTTGCTTCTACCAGTGGTATGTTGAAGTATTTCGCAATTTCCCTATATAATAATTATGTTAACTACAAAATGTTTTTAGTCAATATAGAAATAAGTGTGTGACGATTATTTTACAAAATAAAATAACACGATTTTGGAATGAAATAGTATCAGATTTTGCCTATGGATAAATTATATTTATAATGTAATATGATTCTTGGTGAAGGGACAAGGTGATTTTATGATGTATAATGATTTCATAATTTCATACTGTTCGTGAAAAATTAATACTATTGAGAGATGTTCTCTTAAACATGAATTTAAATAAGATGATATATAATTTTCCATTAAATTTTCTTATAATTATATATATATATATATATCCATGCTTGATACATATAACAATCATAAAATAATGAAGTATGTATTCATTCAGAAAGAAATGAACAATATATAAAGAATATAGCTTTTTCATACAAAGAATTATGAATAAACAATTTATTTTCATATAGTAAAATTAATCAATATTACCTATAACTAGATTTATAAATGTAATATTTTATTAACCATGATATGTTTGGAACACAACCCATTATTTAATTATTTGATGAAATTTTTCTGAGGTGTTTTAGATTCATCAACTTCCTCTATTTTTATAAAGAGTTTGTATAGTTAGAATTAATCAAAAGAATTAATAATTTTCAAATGTAAGACAATGAGTTATGAGAATAGTTATAATAATTTAAGAATATGGTTTTAATTTAATGTTGAAACTGATGAATTTTTTAGATTTAGAAAGTTATTTTTTGTGCCCTGTTATTCATAGTTGAATAGAAAATTGTTTACTGATGATCATAGTTCCAAATGAGCCATTCATTCTGGTAGTACTAAGATATATAGATATATTCGAGAGTATTTCTCCTTGGATGGAAATAAAATTGATATTTTGGACATTACAAGGAAATATTTGACTTCTATATATGTAAAAAATGGAATTCATTACCAAGAGTTCATATTAAGCCTTTTCTAATTACAAAATTGAAATTGTAAATGTGTACATGGATTTCATAGCAAAATTTAAAAGGATATCTTCTTGTAATAATGTGATTTTTTTTGTTTCTCAATTGACGTAGTCTATTTATTTCCTTAAAATACAATATACAATGTCTTTTGGTTAGCATTATCAATTTTATATCAATGAAATAAATAAATTTCATTGATTTCCCCCACCATTGTATCTGATCATGATCCCTGATTCACTTCTAATTTTTAGAAAGGTCATCAAAGAGAATTTGGTACTGAATTAAATTTCCTTATGAATTTTTACCCTCAATATTATATAAGTTATTATCACATAATCAAGACCACCAAAAATATACTTCATGCATGTTCTATGGATTAACAGTGAAGTTGGGATCATCATCTTTTTTAGATGAGTTTTAATATAATAATTGTTTCATATTAGTACACATATGGCACATTTTGATGAATTATATAGACTATGGTGTTGAACTATATATTGTTGGGATGATTTAGGAGAAAGAAAAATAATGCGACAAGAATTGATCAATGAAATGATTGAAAAGGTGTAGATGATTCTATATCATATAGCTGTGGATAAAAGTAGAAAGAAAATTTATGTGGATAATTTTAAGAATGTTATTTCTATTTAGGTGGAACATAATTTTATTCTTAATGTATCCCCATTAGAGAATGTAATACATTTTATTAAAATAGTGAAGATAAGACGATATTGTATTTGAATATATGAAATCTTAATTATATTTTGATCATTTGAAAAATGATTACCCTTACCATTGACATTATCCTTTGTAAAAAAAGGTTTTTAATATATCTTTGTTAAGAAATTATGTTTTAAATTCATGTCATGTTTGATACCTTTGGTAGTTCACATGGAAGTTAACGTTTATTATGAGGAACAATGAATTCAAATTCTTGACCATAAAAGCTTGTATTGTAGAATTATGTAATTCACCATCATAAGATTTTGTGTTAAAACCATATATTTGAAGAAGTAGAATGAGAATATGAATATTCTATAAGGGAATGATATGACAACTGTATAATAAATAAATATATTTATATGGATGAAAATAAAAAATGTGAAGAATATAATAACACAAGTAATGTCAGGATACATCATTTTCATGAATTCTTAATATCACTTAGCTAGAGTGCAACATGACCTTATTCCCACCCAAAAGCAATTGTTATTTAAATAGCATTGGGGGACTCATGTGGAATATTGGGGGAAAATATACCCTCTATTGGAATGTACTCAGAAAATAAATTACCAAATATATCCACAAAAATAATAATTACAGGAAAAAATAGAGAAAATGATGTAAAAATAAAATATTACCCAAAACATCAAAGAGAAAGGTGGCTACTTTCTCCCAAAAAATTATATATAAAAAATTTTAAACATTACAAAACAATTCAGAAAAGGGGAGCCTTACACAACCTTGTGTGCACAGTTCCAATTCTATCATTGTGGACTAGACTAGTGTAGTAATCAGGTAGTACAAAGGACCAACTTAAACTAGCCTCCATAATTTCCATTTTTGAGAGAGCATCTGCCATCTAATATTCCTCTCTATACACATGAGACACATCCAAAGAGATCATCTCAACAAGATTCAAAGAATTTATCCAAGAAGAGGGCATCTTCCATGGGACATTCCAAGACCGGTCCATCAGAATCTTCACAGCAATATAAGAGTCCGATTCGAGCCAAAGTTTCCAAAAACCATAACTTGCTGGGTACCTTATCACCTTTATCATTGCCCATAATTCAGCCTCAATTTCATGAAAATAGCCTATATAATGAAAGAAACATACTTTGACAAATCCTTGATGAGTCTTGAAAACTCCACCACATCCAGCAGGACCAGGTGCACCGGAGGCTGCGCCATCCACATTTACCTTTAGCCAATCATTTATAGGTGGAATCCACCTGATATATTTCACTGTTTTGGGATTCATATAAGGCCCCAGCCTTAAACCTTACTTAATCTTGAGTTATTACAAGATTACACATTGAAGATCTTTTCAGGTTTAGAGTTTTAGAGAATTAGATCATAAAACTTGCATTACATTCCAAATTTAAACAAAGTGGTTACATAAAAGATAATATTCATTTATCCCATCAACGGAAACATATTTAAAATAAAACATGGATTCTTTCTTGACACATCCTTGACACTATCATATGTACCATTCCCTTGACCTATGAAAAACCTTTCAAAAACATGGGATGAGCATAAAAAGCTCAGTATGAGTTATAAAAAGTATGGAAAGGAAACATGAGTACATATATACATATGAATGAAATCATACTTTACCCATAAAACATAAGAACTTTAACATACCTCATAAAATCATGAATAAACCATAGAAATCATAAGACATAAAGGTAACTTGAGGCATTAATAACATTCTTACATACGGAGTAACCCTCATGGTTAAGTTTGGAATACCCATCACAATATATTCCCTAAATCTCTTCAGAGAAACCTTAACGTTTAACTCTTTCGCGTTACCCAATGCATTGGAGAGCTATATCGGGCTCACCCGCCCTATGTTTATCATAGAACCACCCATATTCATAAAAAATGCCCAATAACCATAACATAATCACATCCCATAACATAATCATAATGGAAAGATAACATTCACACATTGCAATAACAATATAACCTTTTAATATATTGAAATAATTAATCCATTCTAAAAACCATTTTCAAAACCATTTAAAACATTTAATAAAGATATTTTTAAATCAGAGTGTGCCATACCACATTGAAGATTTTAACATTTTAAACCATTAATATCCATATAAATAAATCCTTAAAACCATTTTGAAAACATGGATATTAATGGGAAATATTTATAAGAATAAATCATTAAAACTTTTAAAATGATATTTTAGTTAAAGGGTATTTAACAAAATGAAATACACTTGAATACAATAATTGAGGAATAACATTTAATCAAAACTTTATAATATCATGAGAATAAAGGGATTCATGATATAATATTCCAAAGGACAGTATATACACCATATAAGAGTGAATTGGTTCATAACAACAATGAAGTCTCAATGGAAATGTAAATTGAGATGAAATCCATTATAAAGATGGTATCCTTAAATTAAGGATAAATAAATCTCATAATTATGTGTGAAAAATATAAATACACCCAATATAAGTGGATATTAAGTGTAAAATAATCAAAGGTCATTCACACATATTTAATGGTTGACATATTCAATAACTACATGTTGAACCCAAAGAAATCGAAATTGGGTTAAGAAGTTCCCTTGACAGCCTAACAGCGTCACATCAAATTTTAGAAAAAGAGTTGATGAGAGAGATAAAGGGTATCTAATCCCTTGGACATATAATTTATGTCAATAAAGATATATAAGAACATATCCCCATTTAATAAGATGAAAATTAAAAGACATAACAAAATAAGTCTTTTAAAAAGAGGAGGGTGAAAGGTTCCCTTACCGATTTGGGTAACTTTCAAAATGTACACCCCATGAAAGAAGGACTATACAAAATTGATGTAAATACTCATAAAAGAAAGTATGTTTTACAAAGAGTAGAATAATAGACAGTACATACACCACTCAAAAGGAAATATTGGCAAATGTAGCATGAATCCCATGAAAACACAAAGTGAGATAAAAATCCCCTTACGAACTTTCGGCAGCCGAACGATGCCAATTTAAACATCCAAAATGTTTTGATGAGAGAAAATAGGGTCTCTCATAATATGAACATAAAAATTACAGTAAGATTAATATAAAATAACATCCCAATCATAAGAAAGATGAGCTTAAAAGGAATGACATAAAAGAGTGTACTTAAAAAGAAAGAGACCAGTAGGATCCCTTACCTCGGGTCCGACTTGACTCGATCATTATTTAACCTCCTGAAAAATAAACTTGAGTTAATTTCTATATGCTTAAGAAACGTTTTCAAGTTCATTATTCCTTTTATATCACTTACTACTATTCTATGAACTATATGTAATTTTTTAAGTTAATAATGGTCGTTTTGTAGATCATTGCTACTTGAGTAAAAAAATAAACTCTTTATAATTACAAGTTGTTCATGTGGTAAAATATATATTATATCCATAATTATAATCATTATGTAGATATAATATATATAATATATATCCATTATATACATGCATTTATAATATTACATAACATTTAGAGATAAGAAATGAAATGCACCGTTCATGGAGACGGTAAGCCATACGTACGCATGAACGCTACTTCCATTTCTATTTCTTATTTAATGGAATTAAAACATAGTGACACATAATATTATTATAATTAAAGTATGGTATCATATATAATATCATTAAATCTATCCTTTATACGTACCAGATATGGTATTAACGAATCAAATCACTTTGAGGGGGTGGTAGTCCGCACTTCCTAAAATGAAGATATCGCGTTTAACAATAATGGAAACCATAAAGGTATGTCATAAATGAAAAATACATAAGATTAAGTAAAACATAAAAATATTATATATCATATATAAATATAGTTACATCTTAATGACTACCTTTTAGGTTGTTAAAAGAATATTGAACAATCATCGTTTCATGAGGTAGAAATTCACCATCAACAGAAACAGTATGTTCATTAACCATTAGATGTAGGTGTGTGTAAGTGTAGCTTGAATAATAATTCTAACAACATCCTAGTATATTAAAGATACTGTATTTGTTACAAAAGAAGTGAATAAAAAGATTTTAGGGTGTTGGAGAAGAAAAATAAAACAAATGAACACAAGTGAAGACATTATCTTAAAATCAGGTATCTCTCTTTGATATGATCTCAAAGGCTTCCTTATGAAGACTTCTGCCCAAAGTGAGGCTTCTAGGAGTAAGATAGGGATGTGGAGAGACAAAATGAGCCGGTTTTGGCCAAGCCAATGGATTTAGAGGTGTGGGTAAGGTGGTAGAGGTGGGGGCCTTTTATAAGAGGAGAGGAGGGGAACTCTTGGAAAGTTACAAAATGTTACTTTATTTTCAAATGAGTTTCGGATTTTAAAGGTCCCACATTTATGTATTTCTAGGATAAGGTGTTAAGTGTTCAAAATATACTCATCCAATAGGTCTTTGACAAGTTTATGTTATAGTTTTAACATTATCTTTTCATTTTATTTAAATCCTTTATTAATGAGGTAATCGCTGCTTCATCATGATGTCAAAAATAATTTAATTTATTTAATGTCTAAATATCATAAAATAAATATTATGATGTAGGAAATAGTTTTATCTTTATAATTAATATTTATATAAAAAATATGACTTGTATAACCCCATTTAAAAATTGTTTTAGTAAAACAACTCATGCTTGTGACATTTTTATTTTAACTTTAAATAAAATGTTATTTATGTCATTTTACAACCAAAGTGGCTCAATGGGGTCACCAAGTTGACCCATGGATTTTCTTGGTCGTCCATGAAACATCCAATGAGGGTAGGACATGTGTCTAGGTCATTTCATATTATTAAACTTTATTTTTACCTTAAATTACACTAATTACCTCTAATCGCGATGAAAAACGTAAAAGTTACTATTCACAAAAAACTTATTTTAATCCCATTGAACCAAATTTTAAATCCTAATGACAACCATGTATGTCGGATTTTTGAAATTCAAATCACGGAAGTGGTAAAGTTTCAATTAAATGAAAAATCAGTTTTTAAACTACCACTTAGTGGTTTCACTATTCATCAAAAATTGATGTTTTTCAGAAAAATACCAAAAATTCACCCCAAGCTATATTTGAAATTCTGAATTCAAATATGATATATATTTTACAAAATTCAAAACATATATGTTTCATTAATTAATTTAATAATTAATTCCCACTGTCAAAGCAAATAGTGTGTTTTGAAGAAACAATATCTATTAAAAGATTGACACTAGTTTAAGTCCAATTTCAAAGTGAAATTAATTCCAATGACCACAATCTGATTAAATGGTAAAAATATATTCTAAATAAACATTAATCTAAATTAAAAATATAATCTATCCATATAAATAAATCATATTAAAAGGAGGTTTTGAATTAAAATGCAACATTTTCAATAAAAATGATCTTTATCATAAAAATAACGAAATTTTACACCAAGTAAATTTTGATGTCCAGATTCTAATGAAGGATTTTATTTTTTCAAATACAACATATAAAATTGTCAAAAGTATATTTAAAAATGGTTCTCCATTAAAATGCGGTTAATCGACCTTTTAAAGAATTATAGAAGATTTATGCTTAAAATTGGATTCATTTGAATTTTAAGCCTCCATCATTTATTGGATAAAAGTGAAAATATTTGAAAAACATATATAATCATTTTGTAGTTAGTTACGTTAATTCCTGCCATTACAACAGTTAGGCGTTAACTACCTTTTAAAATAATATTATTTTATTATTAGAGTGCAACGTAAGATTTCAAAAAATCTCGTTGTTGCGTATTGGGTACGCCCTCGAGCATAGCATTCCCTTTAAAGTAATATTAATATTTTATTCAAAAATATGGATAAATATGAAAATTTCATATTCTTTATTTACCTGGGGTGTTACACTTCCTCCCCCTACCACTTACACCAAGAGTTCTTAAGAGAAGGAAGTCAAACATATCATTATTCATCGATCCAGATTGATTCACCGAAGTAAGCATAATGCTTCGGTGAACCTCCAAAACACCCTCATTGAAACAGGGCCTGCCATTATTGAAGGCAATAGTGTTGCTGGCCTTCCAGATGTATGATACAAGAGAAACGACAACAACAGTGAGCATGGATTTGACCTGCTCACTCTAATCTGCTTGCATAGATGAGGTTAACATTGTACTAACCGAACTAAAATTTAATTGACAGTGGAAGATTCATTTCAGATAACTCCATAATCGAGAAGCAAATAGATAGTGGATAAAAAGATGAGTAATAGATTCATCCGTAGCCATGAAAAGGAAACATATCGAGGCAATGCTCGGTCCAGTTCGTTGTGGAGTGGATTGTATTCGCAACCTATGCTTCTAGATGCGCCATATCAGAAGTGCATCAGATGGTAAAATGAAAGGTCTTGTCACTCCCTCCACCCAACCAGGTACTCCAGGTGAATTTCCACACTGAAGATTAAAGAACTCACGGCTGGAGAAAGATCCACTGATCATCGGTTTCTATATAAGAACATCATAGTCAACCTATTAATATGTAGACATCTCAATCTGAAGGTGTGTAGGTATAATAGCATGCACTTCCCAATTCCCCTGCATGCCAGAAATAGACATGTTCCTGAAAGACAATGGGATGTTGATAAATTTTTTAATTGGGGAGGAAAGCCACTGAGTGTTCCAGTAATTCAGTTGAGAACTTGTACAAACCATCCATTTAGCCTGTGTCATGATGTAAGAGTATGTATTCCTGACGGATGACCAAACGGAGTTTTTCAAACTAGATAATAAATTATTGAACTATGGGGTGATATGACTTATTTCATGGTCCTCTCTAGAACTGTACATCACCTCCTCATCCATCCACCACACAGCCATTTCAATTCTCAGGGTCTCATAGGAAATCTTCAAGAGTTTCAAAATTCTTATATAGGGTGTGAATAAATTAATCATTAGGACACCACAAATGAATTCTTAATTTTTGTTCACATTAATAACTAGTTTATGCATAAATAATAATAAATACATGAAGTGTAAACACAAACCCCAAAAACTGAGAGGTAGAGTGATAATCTCAATTCCATTAAAACACTAGTTGTGTCTACTATTCCTCTATACCATATTATTTAGAATTGTTCTTCATTAGGTAATTAAAAACAACAAGGCACTCTACATAAGGATTTTGGTGTGTTACTTATAAATTCATATGGAATTGAGGGAATAACCTATTCTAAATCTAATGTCATAATGTAATACATAGAAATCTACAGGTCATCGAGTATCTATAAGATACTTTGAGTTTAGAAGGAATGAGGTAACATTTTAAATCCACAGGGATTTGAGTGTCAATATCTACAAAAAAATCCACAAGTCATTGAGAAGATTAAATGATTCAAGGCTATCATACACCACTTCAATCATCTTCAAACACCATTTCCATAACCTACAAGGAGTAATGACACCTATATGGTTACCGTTCATGGATACATATACCAATCAACTAAAGATAAACATGAAATGTCGTATCATGATAAGAAACATATAATACATCATGAAAAAATCACATCATTATATACATAAACATATCAATCCAAAATCATCATGGAATCAAGGTGTCACTATAATCGCATAGGATCAAGTCATACTATATCATGGGCTACACCCACACACCCACATGTGATCAAAAGTTAATCATGAATACTAATTTTCCCACAAAAAATATATGAAAAGGAGACATGTGTAAAAGATCCCATTGAATCACCTCAATTAGTTCACATAGTTTAATGCACTCACATGTGGCCAGGCCTCGACCATAAGTGGCCAGAAAACAAGCCAACACACAAGGTCCAACATGTTCCATGGAAACTTGTAAATTTATCTAGAATTTTCTATATAAATTAATTAATATTCAATAATCATTAATTAATTAAGCATAATTATTATTCATGAGTTAACATGATGTAATCATCATTCTCCCAAAGTCATGAACCTCATATATCATGACAATAATTCTGCATAAAAACTAAATGTTAGAGAAAAAAATACCCCATCATACACACAATTGAAATCTTAAACAATGTTTTATATTAATTATTACTACATATAAAATATAATATGTAAGCATTTGTAAACTAGAGAACAATAGTTAAATATCTTCCTACATCAATATCTTTGATGTTAATAACTGGTCCATCCAATGTGCCATCACTCTAACTACATTATCTCACCAACCACACATATGATTGTATACCAATGATTCATAAAACCAAATTAATATATTTTATTTCTAGGAAAAAAATATTACATATCCTTATACTTCGTCTCTCGACAATAATATATGAATTATCATTTTAGGCCACTACTTGAGTTTGAAATTTTCCCCTCAAGAATAATTATCATTTAATAATTTTATATAAAGTATCATTTTATAATTATTTTTTAAATCATTCTTATAAATTATCTTTTTATAACTATATAAAATTACTTTATTTTAAAATAAAATTTAATATGTAAAAAAAGAGAAATAAAAATTCGTAATTATTTTTAAAAGATATAAATGATTTGGCATCTACTCATTGATATGAATTAAATGACACTGATGGTGCATCAATACGATTAGTGGGGATTGAGATATTAAAGAGAGAAGTTTTGAATAATTGAAAAACAATATATGTATATATATATTGGAGATGGTGGGAGATTGATTGGGGGTGTCTGACATGTAGAGTTCTTCCACAATTCTCCATTATATATATATATATATATTTAATTTTAATAATTCTTTAATTTATTATTCAACCAACAAAATAATTTTTTATCCTTCTATTTTCTATGAACACATTCATCACCAAGCATTTTATATTCCATGCATTATTTTATTAAATCATCATTTTACACAGCAAATCATTCGTTAAAATGCATATTTATTTTCATCTGAATGTATATGTAATTATTTATGATCATTATATATATATGTATATCTACAAATATATATTTATTTCCATATATATATAATGCATATATATACAATGTAATGTCTCAAATTTTCCGTTTATTATTTTAAAAATTATATAGAATTATTTCAGGACCAGGCGTGAAGATGGAACATCATTCTGAGGACCAATGATCCCGGAATGGTGGTTTGAAATTTTTTTAAGTTAGGTTAGTCAGCGCTTGTGCGCGGTTGTGGCAGTTTCCAAAAGGATGGACGGATTAAAAATCATAGAGCATCGTTGCATCCGTAATGATGAATTAACTTAAGAATGAGCCTAACCTTGATCGGTGAGGGTTGAGGGAGAAATTTAATTTTCGGACGTTTTAGTAAAGTAAAAAAAATTGCAAAATGTTTATTTTATTTTATGGAAACGTCCGCTGCAGCACAGTGACATGATGTGAGTTTCCTAAATGAATGATGTATCTTAATGTCTCAAAAAAGGCAGGTTGGCATCATTAATACCACCGAGTAATCAAATTCCAACAGGTTTCCCTTTTTAAATGGGTTAAGAAATTATTGATCATTAGCAACATTAGAGAGGAACCTCTGCATAATCCATGAGGTGTTGGAGATAATTCTCGATGACGAACAACGACGGATCGAAATCGAGAATCGATGTGCCGATGTTGAAGGATCTTAACGACAATGGTAGCACAACCCTATCATCAACAATCGAACCTTTCGAAATGTAGGGGTTTGTTATTTCAATTTTATTTTCTCAGTTTTTGAGTTTAACGATGAAAGCGGATCAACCAAAAACAAGTTGATCCGTGGATTTTCTACATTCTAGCGGGAGGGTTTTCTTTGGGTTGATTTTGGGGAAATAATCCATGCTTTTATTTATGTTGATCCCTAATCTATTTAAACCTATTAACGGGGGCGGATCAACCCCATCATGAATGATGGTGGAGGTTTGTTCCTTGATTTTTTTATCAAATTTCCTCCCCCATTCTTTTCTCGCGCGTTCTTCGCGTTCCTCGTGGGGTGATGAAAAACAGATCGTTGTGCATTCATTCCATGCCGCAATGATCCCAAATAGAAGGTTTGACACCACAATGGACTTTTAGAGGTGCAATGACGATGGGGGATGACGAATTGGACTAGATCGGCAAAGGGTGTTCTTCGAGCGTTCTTCGCGCGGGAAGATAAAAACACGTTTTTAGAGCCGATCATAGGCCCAAAAACATTGGAAGCGGCTTCGTGGTGATGGGGAAACCAAAACCTGAAGGTTTTGTGTGGATTGGATGGCTGGATCAACGATCAGAGCAACATAGGAGGCGCGCTGGTTAAGAGCTTCGATTCAAGAAATTTCCTGAATACACGGTGTGTACTTCTGAAGAACATGTCGTGTAATACTGGCGATGACGGCTAGGGTTTCGGGGTCAAAGAGGAATAACACGTTGTGTGACCCTAGTTACATAGCTTGTTGGACATTCCCCGAATCTCAGCGTGTACTTTGGGTAGTACACAGACACAGGATGATCTACACAACTTCAGGCGACATGGTGTGTACAACATAGAAGAAGCGGTTACGCGGGACTCAGAGTATATCTCGGGGATACAAGAACTTGGGTTAAAACACACGGGTTGGAGACTGTGTACGGGCACATCGCCCGTGACAAGGGACCAACCCCAGTCACTCGGACATGGTGTGTACATCTCTCCACACTCCGTGTACTCAGTTTTTCTATACAACCAGCCAATGACACGAGCCATTGTACACAGGAAGTACCCGGGTCAGACAACACGATGTGTATCTTTCCTACATGCCGTGTACTTTTTGGAAAACAACATGGTCCTCTCGTTCACCGTATCCTAGACATATTTCATTTGGGTTAGTGCACCTTGTTCTCGTTTCCCTGAAGGTCAGACATCGTTTCCTTCTACATGAGTATGATCCCTTTAGACGGACTTTCTGTGATAGAGTCTGCATCTGTACGAGAGGCCCAGAGTGAGATACTCTATCCATTCATGACCCTAGGTAGAGTCAGGCATCGACATGACCAACTCTACTAGGCGTTGATCTTCTATCTAGCTGGTGTATCACCTAACTGGTGAATCCGGATGAGTCGCTGTATCCGCCATGGCCCTGGTAGTGATCCTCATCTGTGTATCGTGATCTTTCCCACTCATGAGTGTGTCTCCCGTAATTAGTTCTTTCTATCTTCTGTAACCTTCCCACTCAAAATTGTGTCTCCCATAATTAGTGCAGCTACCTCTCGTGATGGTTCCCTATGAACACCACTTCTTAGACCAACTTCATCAGAGCTATAAGACTCGTGGAGTGTGTTCTCCCAGAACGAGTGCATCACGGAATCTTTGAACAGAATCCCTAATAGGATATGTGGTTGTGTAACATGTCTCTAGACCAGAGGTCTGGGTTTGGAGTATATCTAGTTTGTTTTATATGTTCTATAGACAAATATTGTGCATAGGTGATTGTACCTTTACTTTGTGTACTACTTTGTGGTTTTTGGGGTCCTCTACTGAGTATTGTTATACTCACCCCGACACAGGCTTTTCCCGCACGTCTGGTGTCTTGTGCAGACGAGAATACTTTTGACAGAGTCTAGGGAGAACCAAGACATGACCGATCTTTGTCTGTTCCCTATAGGCCGAGGTGTTCCTACAACTACGAGCAGCAGTCCTAGTACCTTTTTGTGCTTACAGGTTGGACTTTGCAGTTTTCAGACTCTTGTTTGTTTGTTTTATGTGGGCTTTTATTCTGCCCCAGTTTACTTTTGAGTACTCTACCTTTTGTCGTACTCTGTTGGATGGAGTTTAGTTGTATGCATTCATTCTGTTCCTTAGTGTTTTACATTACATCATTTGTGGGCATGGAGATGTGTGCATGTGTACAGGTACTTATGAAATGTCTCCCATGTTAGTGATATGCCTACTCAGTGCTACTGACCCGCCCCTGGCCTATTGGAGGAGGGCTTGGGGAGTCACGGTGTGGGCCCCACTGGGACGTGTCATGACAGAGTGGTATCAGAGGATGTCGGTTCTACCTTAGAACCAGGAGTCTGTGAGTTTTGTTTGGGGAAATAGTGTGAAGCGTTTTGGGATTGGCTTTCAGGCCAGAGACCCCAGAGTTGGTGCGGCGGCCAACGTATCCATACACCATGACTCTGGTAACCTGATTTTCGACTTGGAACATTAAAACACTAGTTGCGGGGAAATAAAAGGGTATAAGCATCATATAGGAATGGGTCGTGTTTTCCATGTCCTTTGTGTTACCTATCTAGGTATACTCTTTGACCATGGTACATCTTGTTTCCTTACAAGATGCCTCCGTGACGCATACCCGCTAGGATTCAGCAGCGCGATCATGAGGATTACCCCCTCAGTGACGAGGCTTCGACACAGGGACCAATTCCCCAAGCGTTTCGACTGGGTGGTGCACCTACTATGCCACCACCAGTGGAGCATCCAGTGGTACCTGCAGTACCGACCGACGAGGAGCGCAGTCTTAGTGCACTCCATGAGTTCCAGAGACAGAGACCCCTCAGGTTCCGAGGAGAGCCCGACCCTTAGGCGGCTGAGGACTGACTTGAGGTGGTGACCAGGGTTTTCCATCCAGTGAGGACACCAGCAGACCAGATGGTGACCCTAGGAGCGAGCCTTATTTAGGTTTTGGCTGGACGATGGTAGAGTCTGACCACACAGACTCATGACGAGGAGACTCTTTCATGGAAGAAGTTCGAGCAACTCATCCCGGAGGAGTTATCTCCAGTTACGCTGAGTTTTGTATGCATCCAAGAGCTACTCCAGCTCCGGCAGGGTGGTATGAATGTGGATGACTATTCATCAAGGTTCACCAACCTCGCCAGGCACTCGATGGATATGGTCTGGGATCAGTACATAGGATCTCGGACCTTTAAGTGTGGTCTAGGGAGAGACATCCGAGCTAGTGTCGTGCCTCTATGAATATCGACTTATGATAGAGTGCTCGAGCGAGCTTTGGTGGTCTAGAGCTTCTTGGCGGAGCAGAGACAACAGCCGGAAGTCAGCACTAGGCAGACAGGTGCAGAGACATCGACGGTAGTGAGACGATACCAGACACAGGGATCAGGACATGAGAGACGTCGGAGGAGGACCCAGGATAGGGGATCGATAGTCCAGGGCTCTCAGGCTGGATCCAGTCAGCCCAAGGAGAAGTGATGCTACGCCTGTGGCGATAGGGTACATCTCGCTAGGGATTGCCCAACCCGTCGAGCTACTGACAGGGAAGCAGTGGATGGACCACCAAGGCAGAGGCAGAGAAGAGAACATGCAGACCCACTAGGCGGCAGATGTGGAAGAGGAGCAGGGAGGTGTGCAGGTGGCGGTAGACGCTTCGACTTACTTCCACCACCACCCCCAAGAGGTCTGTACCAGGCTCAGAGAGCTGGGGGACATGGGCGGGGACAATTGCATGTGGTCGAGGCATATGACCCAGGGGCTCTAGGGATTATTTGAGGTACAATTTGTGTCTTTTCTACCTTAGTTTCCATACTCATAGACATAGGTTCCAAATATTCTCTTATAGCCACATGTCTTATACAGAACATCGAGATTCCGATAGAACCGTTGACTCAATCCTTACGCTTAGAGACAACTACAGGAGGAGACATGATGATCACGCAGCTTTTCAGACTATGTGATCTTACCCTTAGAGGAGAGAGTTTCGGTTGGACCCTCTTGGTGGTAGCGTCGAGGCCTTACGACGTCATTATCAGTATGGATTGGTTATCTCTGGTCCCTGCCAAAATTGACTATTTTAGGCGAAGAGTGTGGTGTGTCCGCCGTGATAGAACAAGGTTTTCCTTCTTCGGAGAAAAGGAAATCCAGGCAGCACAAAATGGGATCATACATAGGAGGGTGTGGACGATCACTCCTGTGTTGGGTAGCCTTACCCTTAGAGCAGTAGATGTTGTGAGCTCTCAGTTCCCAGCAGTGGTGGCGGAGTATGAGGACATCTTTCCCGAAGATGTTCCAGGATTACCTCCCCAACGGGAAATTGACTTCTGCATCGACTTAAACCCTAGGACGACACTGATTTCCTCATCAGCTTATTGGATGGCTCTAGCAGAGCTTCGCGAGCTGAGGGTACAGTTGGAGGATTTGCATAGCAAGGGTTTCTTAAGACCCAGCATCTCACCCTGGGCGGCCCCAGTTTTGTTTTCCAAGAAGGCAGACGAGAGTCTGAGGTTGTGCGTTGATTACCAGTACCTGAACCAGGTGACAGTGAAGAACAAGTATCCAATGTTGAGAATCGATAACCACATCGATTAGCTAAGTGGGTCACAATGGTTCTCGAAGGTTGACCTTCTATTAGGCAATCAACAGCTACGTATGCGAGATGAGGATATGCCAAAGACGAATTTTGGATGCCACTACGGTCACTATGAGTTCTTAGTGATGAATTTCCACATGAAAAACGCCCTCGTAGTGTTCATGGGACCGATGAACTAGATCTTCCAGCTGTACTTGGACCGGTTCATAGTGGTCTTCATCGACGACATCCTCGTGTACTCAGCATCAGAAGAGGGGCATGCGAGACACATATGGATGGTTCTAGATGTACAATGAGAGCACCAAATTTATGGGAATCTCTCAATGTGCCAGTTCTGGATTCAGGAGGTCCACTTTCTTGGACATGTCATCTCAGTAGATGGAGTAGCTATGGACCTAACCAAGGTGGAGGCTGTGATAGCATGGGAGCCACCTCGGAGCGAGACGGAGGTGCGGAGCTTCCTTGGGTTGGTAGGATATTACCGGATATTCATTCATGATTTCACCCGGATATCAACACTGATGATGGCCTTGACCAGGAAGGGAAAACCCTTCGTGTGGATAGAGAAGTGCCAGCAGAATTTTGAGCAGTTGAGGCAGAGTTTGACACATTCCCCAGTATTGAGATTTCCAAAGGAGGGTGTCGAGTACGTAGTTTTATGCGACGAATCAGGGACGGGGCTCAGTTGTGTCCTTATGTAGCGACATGCAGTGATTGATTATGGTTTGTGCCAGATTATGGCACATGAGAAGAACTATGCGACCCATGATCTCGAGTTGGAAGCGGTAGTCTTCGCATTTAATATGTGGCGACCCTACCTTATGGGAGAGAGGTATATTGTCCACTCTGACCACAAGATCCTCAATTACATCTTCTCATAGAACGA
This sequence comes from Viscum album, assembly GCA_963277665.1. Taxonomy (NCBI): domain Eukaryota; kingdom Viridiplantae; phylum Streptophyta; class Magnoliopsida; order Santalales; family Viscaceae; genus Viscum; species Viscum album. Next base: position 1,077,885,286 of record OY728137.1, on the reverse strand, counting down.
TCTAAATATGAGGCAGAGGCATTGGCTAGAGTTCCTCCAGTACTAGGATTTCGAGATAATCTATACTCCTTGAAAGGGAACAAGGTGGAAGATGCCCTTAGAAGAAAGTCGAGCTCACAGCTGTTGAGTGAGGTGACACAGTAGTGAGCCACGTTAAAGTTATCCTTTGTGGATGGAGAGGATACAACTTACCTACAGTCGATGGTTGTAACCCCTCCACTCTTACAGCGAGTTAGGGAGGCACAGCTTGGGGATGTCGACTGGTGGCTTTATATGCTCAGTTATCTATAGGACATGCTCCTGATGGAAATTCACAAGGTGGGAAGCACATACTTCTTTTCAAAGGATGTACTGTTGTACCAGTGGGGTTCCATGAGGATTTCCTAGGGGAGTTTCATACTTCCCCTTTGGAGGTACATCCCGTAGTGGAAAAGATGTACAAGTATCTCCTATGGTAGTTCTGGTGGTCACGAATGAAGAAGGATTGAGCAGAGTTCGTTTCTCGATGCCTCACATGCCAGAAGGTGAAGGATGAGCACCAAGTTCTAGCAAGGTTAGCTCACCACCTGGAAGTTGCAGAGAAGAAGTGGGATGGAATATCAATGGACTTTGTGACAGGCTTACCACAGACGTCCAAGGGGCATGATTCCATCTGGGTGATCGTTGACTGACTCACCAAGTTGGCCCGCTTCTTTAGCTATCAGGGAGAAGAGTTCCGTAGAAAGATTTGGATGCATCTATGTGCATGAGATAGTTCGGCTTCAAGGCATCCCCTCAACTATAGTCTCATATCGAGATGCCCTCTTCATGTCCCAGTTGTGGAAGGGATTGTAGGAGGCTTTTGGGACTTAGCTATGATTGAGCATAGCGTTTCATCCCTAGATTGATTGTTAGACGGAGAGGACCATTCAGGTTCTGGAGGATATGTTGCGAGATTGTATCTTTGACTTTGGTTGTAGCTAGTAGGACCACCTACCACTGGTGGAGTTTGCATACAACAACAGCTACCACTCCACCATTGGTATGGCACCGTTCGAGGCCTTGTACGGGAGACCCTTCCGGTCCCCGCTTTGCTGGACCGACCCCGGAGAGTCAGCAATCATGGGTCCAGAGTTAGTGCGATCCACCAAAAAAGGTGCAGATCATCTGAGAGCGGATGAAGACTGCAAAGAGCCAGCAGAAGTCTTATGCTAATTGACGACGAAGGCCTATAGAGTTCGAAGAGGGAGACCACGTCTTTATGAGTGTCTCACCTCGACGAGGGTTATAGAGATTTGGCCGAGGCAGCAAGATATCTCTGAGGTTCATCAGACCCTTCCAGATACTGTGTAGAGTTGGTTAGGTGGCGTACCACCTAGCTCTGCCGCCACAGTTGCATCGGGTACATTATGTCTTCCATGTGTTGTAGCTGAGGAGGTACGTGCACGATCCGTCGCACGTCATCAACTGGGGAGAGATGGACATCGAGGATGGAGTGACCATTTCTTAGTACCCGGTGGAGATCGAGGATCGGCAGGAGAGGATCCTTTGTGGGTGATCGATTCCCTTGGTGTGCATCCGGTGGCAGCAAGAGAATCTTCAGGAGAGCACGTGGGAGTATGAGGCCCAAATTCAGGCCCAGTACCCACACCTTTTGAGTAGCCCTTGTTTGGCCTTTTCGAGTGCGTAAACACCCAAGGTGGGGAGAATGTAATGTATCAGATTTTCTGTTTATTATTATAAATATTACATGGAATTGTTTTGATATCGGGAGTGAAGACGAAACTTCATTTTGAGGACCAGTGAGCCCGGAATAGTGGTTTGATCTTTTTTTATAGTTGGTGAGTCGACACGTGTGCGTGGTTGTGGCAGTTTCCATACGGATGCCAGGATTAAAAATATGAGCACACCGTTGCATCCGGAATGACATCTTTACTTAAGAATGGGACTAACCTCGACCGAAACAGGTTGAGGGAGAAATTTAATTTTTTGATGTTTTTAGTAAAGTAAAAAAAATTGCTAAATGTTTATTTTATTTTATGGAAACGTCCGCTATAGCACAATGACAAGACGTCTGTTTCCTAAATTAATGACGTGTCTTAATGACTCAAAAATGACAGGTTGGCGTCATTAATACCGATGCGTAATTAAAATCCAACATGTTTCCCTTTTTAAATGGGTTAAGAAATTGTTGATCGTTAGCAACGTTAGAGAGGAACCTCTGTAGAATCCGCGAGGCGTTGGAGATAATTCTCAGCGACGAATGGCAATAGATCGATATCAAGAATCGCTATGCCAGCGTTGAAGGATCTCGACGATAACGGCAGCATGACGCCTTCGACAACGATCGATACTTTCAAAAGGTAGGGGTTTGTTATTTCACTTTTCTTTTCCCCATTTTTGAGTTTAAACGACGAATGCGGATCAACCACAAACAATTTGATCCGCAGATTTCATACGTTATTGCAGGAGTGTTTTCTTTGGGATGATTTTGGAGAAATAATCCTTGATTTTATTTATGTTTATCATTTCTCCATTTAAACCAATTAACGGGAGCAGCTCAACGCCATGACGAACGACGGTGGAGGTTCGTTCCTTGATTTGTTTATTGAATTTCATCCCCCATTCCTTTCTCGAGCGTTCTTTGCGTTCTTCATGGGGCAACGAACAACGGATCATTGCTCATCCATTCTGTGCCGCAAATATCCCAAATTGAAGGTTCGATTCCGCAACGACCTTGTAGAGGTGCGACGATGATGGAGGATGAAGAATTGTACCAGATCGGTAAAGGGCGTTCTCTGATCTTTCTTCGCATGGGAAGATCAAAACACGTTTTCGGAGCCGATCAGATGCCTGAAAACACCAGAAGAAGCTTCTTGGTGATGCGGTGAACAAAACCTGAAGGTTTTATGGTGATCTGATGGCCGGATCGATGATCGGAGTAGCACGGGAGGTGCGCTGGCGAAGAGATTCGTTTCTAGAAATTTCCAAAATACACGGCGTGTACTTCCAAAGAACATGTTGTGTAGTACTGGTGGAATTGGATAAGGTTTTAGGGTCAGAGGGGAATAACACTATGTGTGACCCTAGTCACATGGCGTGTTGGACTTTCCTCGAAGCTCGGAGTGTACTTTGGGTAGTACATAGACATGGGATGATCTACATGGCTTCAAGCGACACGGTGTGTACAACATGGAAGAAGCAGTTACGTGGGACTTGGTGTGTATCCAGGGGATACATGAACACGGGTTGATAGACACGGGTTGGAGACTATGTACGGGCTCATGGACAGTGACACAGGACCAACCCCAGTCACTCGGACACAGCATGTACATCTCACTACACACCATGTACTCAGTTTTTCTACATGACCAGCCTATGAAATGGGCCGTTGTACACGAGCAGTACCCAGGGTCAGACAACACGACATGTATCTTTTCTACACGCCATGTAATTTTTGGAAAACAACATGGTCCTCTCATTCACCGTATCCTGAACATATTTCGTTAAGGTTAGTGCCCCTTCTTCTCGTTTCCCTGATGGTCATGCATCATTTCCTTCTACAGGATTATGATCCCTTCAGCCGATCATTCTGTGATAGAGTCGGCATCCCTCTGAGAGGCCTGGAGTGAGATCCTCTATCCATTCCTGACCCTAGGTAGAGTCAGGGATCGACGTGACTAACTCTACCAGGGTGTTGATCCTCTACCTAGATGGTGTATCACCCAACTAGTGAATCTGGATGAGTCGCGATATCCGCCATGGCCCTGGCAGTGATCCTCATCTATGTATAGTGATCTTTCCAACTCAGAAGTGCGTCTCCCATAATGGGTGATTTCTATCTACCATAAAATTCCCACTCAAAAGTGTGTCTCCTGTAATAAGTGCAGATACCTATCGTGATGGTTCCCAATGAACACCACTTCTCGGACAGACGTCATCAGAGCTATAAAGCTCGTGGAGTGTGTTTTCCCGGAATGAGTGCATCACGAAATCTTCAAACAGAATCCCTAACATGGTATGTGGTTGTGTGACTTGTCTCCAGACCACGGGTCTAGGTTTGGAGTATATCTGGTTTGTTTTATATGTTCTATAGACAAATATTGTGCACATCTGGTTGTACCATTACTTTGTGTACTTCTTTGTGGTTTTTGAGGTCCTCCACTGAGTATTGTTATACTCACCCCTGCATGGGCTTTGCCTGCACGTCTGGTGTCTTTTGAAAACGAGCATCCTTTTGACGGAGTCCAGTGCAGACCAGGACAATACCGAGCTTTCTAAGTTCCATACAAGCTGAGGTGTTCCTACGGCTATGAGCAGCAGTCCCAGTACATTTTTGTGCTTACAGGTTGGACTTTGCAGTTTTCAGACTCTAGTTTGTTTGTTTTTGGTGGGCTTGTATTCTGGCCCAGTTTACTTTTCAGTACTCTACCTTTCATCGAACTCTATTGTATGTGATTTAGTTGTATGCATGCATTCTGTTCCTTAGTGTTTCATATTTCAGCATTTGTGGGCTTGAAGATGTGTGCTTTTGTACAGGTACATAGGCAATACCTCCCATATTAGTGATATGCCTACTCGGTGCTAGTCACCAGCCCCTGGCCTATTGGAGGTAGGCTTGGGGAGTCACAGCGTGGGCCCCAATGGTACGGGTCGTGGCATACAAATATTTCAACCCAAATATATATACATAAATTATATACAGACACACACACATATATATACACACACTCGAACATATATATATTTAACGCATCTATATAAACATTATATTTTTAAATAAACACATTTGTATATACCTATACACACCTACATTTGTATATATATTTACATATATATTCATCACACACACAGATATATATATATATATATATGCACATTCAATTTCTTGAGACTCAAAAAAATAATGTTTTTAAAATATATTAATTACAATAATCACGACAACAACAACAACAACAGTAATATTAATTATTAATCATCTCCTCTCATTTGCACCATTAATATTTTAAATTCAACTTCTAATAAAAATATAAATGATAATAATTTTATTTAACAAAATAAATTCATTATTTTTCCCATGTAATAATGAAACCATTATTACATTGATTAATAACAAATATATAGACACAGTGAAACACTACTCATCATTTATGAAAATTTATATACACATATAATTTTCATGTTAATTTCATCAACATAAGTAATAATAATATAATAATAATTATTAACCATTCATGTGATTTTTCCAATCACCTGAAGAAAAAAGAAAGATTATGTCATGCCCAGTTTAAATCATATTCAATACCTAATAGTGGTATTAAATATATCATATTTGTCACTATTTTGGATATATTAATTTCTTTTCATAAATTTTAATGTTATAAAATTAATCAAATTATCTGGATGTTCAATTAAACAAAAAAAACATAATGAAATATTATGTTGTTCATAGGGTAACCCCTTATAACTAACATGTACGTTGTCTCATCTTTATTATATGAGATATTATTGAGGAGATTTTTCTTTATTTTTTAGGAAAAAGATAGATACAAACTTATAATAATACATATATATATATATAATAATTATTAAATTCACATTGATTCTATAGAGGCCTCATAATTATATGCTATCTCAGTTCAAAAATCATAATATATTCCACATATTATTCATATATGTTAAAAGATATTTTAACCTTATATAATGTGTTTAAATATTTTTATTATGTGGTTTTTATTTAAAATGTACATTTTTCACTAAAAAATAAACATTAGTTTTTTTAAATGTGGGTTTTATTCTATATAAAAATGTTAGGATCATATAATTCTCCCTATATATTGGATTTTCATCCACAAGAAGTACTTCTTGAGGTATTTCCTGAAGATATCATTCCATAGATTCGATTCATTACACTCCCTCTCTCACATCATCAAAATAGAAAGAACATTGTGAACATAGAAAGTTAAATCCAATTTATGGGACCAAAAAATTCTATTTATGGTTTCTATCCTCAACCTAATGGATAAACCTCCTAGTACTTACCATGGTCTTTTTCACTACACATTACTCACAATAATCATATAAATATTATAAAAAATTTGTTCAATCCAATTAAACAATGAAAAAAAGATACATAAAACAAGAAGGAAAATAGATATGTCACAAAATTAGTGAATATCCATAATAAGGAGAAAATATCTAGTAATTTGATTAAAAAACTACTATCAAGGTAAAAACGTATATATTTATTTAATTTACATGTGAACCTATGCTTGTAGTAATGATTCATTAATGCACCCAAAATATCAATAATCACATATGAATATCTTGTAAATAACCATATGTGAATTAGTAAATGGCAATAGAAACAAAAAAATCCAAATTATATGAAAACTCAGAGGTCCACTATAAAATGTTCTTTATAAACTATTATAGCCCCCCAAAAAATGTCCAAATCATCCATCCTCTTATCTACATGTATTAAATGATTTAAAATAGCATAAATAAGTTAGTGATTAATTTTCCATGGATACCATTTTGTAGCATCTGAAACTGATCCACCATGTTAGAACCAATGATACACATGACCTTAGTTACATCTTCCTATATGCAGTAGGTTTGTGAGTAGCAGTGAGAGTCTAATGACAAAAAATTTGTAGAAAACACCCTCTATTGGAGTTCCCATGAAAATAAATAATCAAATAAAACAACAAACCATAAAATAAAACATTCAAATATATAAAATGTAAAAAGTAATTATTGAATACATAGTATATAAATAAGATATATCAAAGTGGAAAATTGTCCAATGTAATAAAAGAATATAAAAAGTAAAGTAACTACTAGGTCCTCCAATCTCTTTCCATGTCTACTCCAGCTCCATGTCCCACCATTCAAAGCTACCCACAATAGGGCCCTTTCCCTTTTCCGAGTGTCTCATTAAATCTAAGTGTTAATAAAATTCCGTGGTAAGGTGTGATTATAAGACTTTGTGAGAAAAAACCAATATATCATTACCAAGTGTTATCAAGTATAACATATGTACATATAATAATGTCAAATATAGGAAGCATGAACATAGAATCCAAAACCAAGTAGTTGTGAACTAAGCATGTTTCCACATAACCCCTGTCCGTATATAATTCTTTTACATGCATGAATATTTATAGAGTATCGTTAAGATATAATAACCATGTAAAAAGATGTTGATGGGTAACACATGAATCCAGAAGTCATTGAACCGTGAACCTACATATAATCAACAAGTCATTAGGTAATACTCAAAAATCTACAATACAACATGTATCTATAACCCACTTGTAATCCATAAGATATATGGTAACATCTGTAAATACCAATGGAATCGAGTGTTTAGATGTACTCATAAACCCACAAGGATTCGAGTATAGTCTAGGTTACATGTTTATCATGCACCACCGTCATCATTCCAACAACTTCATTCCCATACCTCACACGATGTGATCAAATCTCAATCGTCACCTATCTGGGATTCACATACCTATCATACAAAAGATAAAATTACAATAAACATCACGATTAAAATCATATCACACATCCTAAAAAAATATCATCACTATATACATGAACATGTGATTAAAACAAAATCATGGGATCTATATATCATTAAATTTCATTGAATCATATCATATCATATCGTGGTCAACACTCAAACACCCTCATGTGATCAATATTTAAAAATGAATATTGATATCATAGGAGAAAAAAAGTATCATGGTAACATGTGTAAAAATAACCCAACAAAATATCTCAAGGCTTCCATATATCATATCAAACTCATATCTAATCAATCATCATCCTTCAGTGACCAGAAAACATGTTATTAAACATGCTATAATGTTTCCATTGGATTATTTCATGTTTATTATTAATCATTTAATTAATTAATAAAGACTAAATCCTCATTAATTAATTCAGAATCATTATTATTCCTCACTCAATTTGAACTAATGGTTGTTCACCCAAACTGGTGAACCACATATATGATTCCAATAAACATGAATAAAACCCAATGTGTAGAGAATATGAGACCATCTAAACACACCCAAATGCAGTCATAATCAATCATAGTTATCAATTATTCCAACGAATAATTCACAATCATGAAACATGTGTGAACAATACAAAAGGATGAAAGGAAATTCTTACCTCATAATCATTGAAATCAATGGTTGGTTGGTCCAATGTGTCATCACTCAAACCATGTTCATACAAATCATAGAAATAAGACCACATTCCATGTACATCGAAATCCAAAACTATATATTTTATTGTTAAAAAAATAAAATATTACATAAAATAATAATTTCTCTCACTCGGATAATTTTCAAATTATCATTTTGGCCAAGGAATGCATTTTAGATTTTCCCCTCAAGGATGATTATCCTTTGATAATTTCATATAAATTTGAATTTTAAAATTATTTTCCAATAATTTCATGTAAATTATATATTTTTTAATTATCTTTGTGCAATTTATTATAAATTATACATTTAAAATTTTAAAAAATGGATTGAAAAGACATCAATGTAATGAAAAAGGATTTCACTTCTACTCATCTTGATGAACTCAGAAACAGAAATGACATGTAAAAACATTCAATAAAATGAGATATTTATGAAATATGTGTGAAGAAAAATTTAACATATACATATATTTATATATATTTATATAATAGGGATTGAGGGATATTGAGAGGGGGAGTTCTCCATGCCTAGAGCCTCCCCAATTCCCCTATATATATAGTTCTAATGTAAAGTTAATAATTGATTTATTTATTCGATAATCAATTTATTATTATGTTTACACCTTCCCATTCCACATAATGCATTACATGAAACTGATTTTCAATTCCATACATTTTTCATTAAATCCCCATTTTACACATTATGTCATTATTTAAAAAAAAATATTAAATTACATGCCTATATATACATATATTTAATTATTAATACTCATTATATATATATACAAATGTAAAGATATATATATATATATATATTTATCCCAAATATATACATACATTTTAGCCGATATATTTACATTCATTAAATATATATATTTATACACACCCACCTAAAAATATACACACACCAACACACACATGTATATATTTAACTCATTTATACACACATTTCTTATATTAATATACACATTCATATATACTTATATACAACCTCACATGTATATATATACATATATAATAATCCCATATATAAATAAACAGTTTAATTTTTGAAACCCAAAATATATTGTTTTCCAAATATAATAACAATAATAATAATAATTATTATTATTATTAAAAACCACATATCATTTCCACTATTAATAACATAAAATCAAATTATACTAAAAACATAAGAGTTAATAAATATTTATTAACGATGCATTTCCCTTTATTTATCACAATTAATAATTTCACTATTATTTCATGAGTTACCAATAAACGTACACACATCGTCAAATGTATCTCATTTTTTATGAAAATTTAATTACATGTGAACTTTAAATTTAATTTTAATCAAAATAATTTATAATATAAATAATTTTGTTATTATTACCATTTTGGTTATTGTATCACAACACCTGATGCCAAAAAATCTTATCTCATATTTAGGGTAAAAATTGTATTCCAGACCAATCTATAGTATCATATTTCTTATATAAAACACTGTATTGTAGATATTCAACTATTTTAGGAAATTATATAATTTAAAATTTTAATAAATTATACTTATATATGATTTGACAAATCTTATGGCACACACAAATTTTATTCCATGCGTATGGTTAACAAAACATATTAAACAAAATCTTGTCTAACATTTCATATATGTGACAATATTCTAGAGATATTCCAAAATTTTGTAAAAAAATATGTGCATGAATAATATAATATATTTAATATTTTTAGGAAATTAATATAATGGAATTAGAGGTCTCATAATTATACATTAACTTATTTCCTAACTCTAATAATATTATATAAAATATTATATAGTATTAAATGATATTTTAGCCTCATATAAAAGTTTTAATTATTTTATTTAATATTTTTTTATTAGAAATATTCATCATTCAAATAAAAATAAAAATAAATTATTTAAAATAGAAGTGTTATTATACTTATAATTTTGAGGACGTTACTATTATTTTTAATATAAATATATTGTATACTTCTTCTTTCCAAAGGAAGTTACATTATTTTTAATTGAAGTTTCTTATATTATATTGATTCATCATGAGTTATGAATTATTGAAAATTAATTAGGATGAATGAATATCATTTTTATTCAGAATGATAGAAATATATTATAATTATATTATTAATTTTATTTTTGAGATTTTTTACTTTGTATTGACCCTTGTTTTTATTTATCTGAATTTTGAATATATTTATAAATATTTGTGAAGCCATGTGCTAAAAAGATGGGAAATTCAAAGGCCCATAGTGGAGGAAATTAATTTAATAAAAATATTAAAAATATTTAAATTTATTCATGAATGTTTTCTTGAAAAATAATAGAACCCTTAAATATAATATTGGCTAATTAATATGAGATCAAAGTTAAATCTGAAATGTTAGGTTTCTCCTATGGATGACCTAAACATAGTATGCTCAACATGATTAAATAAAGTGGTTTCTTACATGTGCAATTAATGACAATAAAAACATGATTTTTTGTAGATAAATTAAAAACAATAACCTACCCCCCTTTAGAAATAACTATTTATCGAAGGATCTCTAAGGATATCTGCATAACCCTTGGATTATATAGATAATTTCTTCAACCATCTCATTAGAGAATAAGATTGAGACAATAATGAAACTTTATATCCATGGAGATCAATGAAAAATAAACAAAATGTTTTTTTATCATTCATTGTTTATTACATTATTTGATTTTGAATGATCTAATTCATATAAGAACAGATTAGATTTTGGATTCTACTCTAATTTATTAATATATTTAGGATGATGATAATGTTTCCTTCATATGTGTTCAAATTGGGCTTTTCATGAGTTTGTGAATCAATTTGAATAATTTATTCCATTATTTCCTTATTTCCTCCCATAAGATATCCCTATCTCAATATAATGGTCTATAAATCTTGGAAATTGATAGTTAATAAAATTTTCAATGATTTTAGACTATATGTAATTATTCATTAGGTTATGGGGTCTTGGATTGATGTTTTTGGGTGGGATGTAGCCCAATTGAATCCCAATGAATCATGGTTAATTCTAGTGAAATGAAATATTTAGAGAATCAATGATGAAAAAATTTGAATCATGGGATTCAAGGGATTATTTTTGGGAACTCAGATCTTAGTGAATGATGGTGTGACATGGATGGAGTCTGAGGCACCCATGTCATTTGTGAAACCCCCATAGATGAATCAAGATGCAATTTTCTGCCACTATATATCATAAAATGATGAACAAAGGAGATAAAAAATTATTTATGGTGGCCTATAGGTGAGATAAAAAAAAGACGAGTCTATATGAAGAATTTCATAATCATATGTAACATTTTGAGAAAACATGACAACATATAACGTACTGTGATGAACACACATCATGTTGTACCCATTTGGATATGGTTTTAGGGTTTTGGAAAAGGTAATCCTAAAACACCATGTGGAAAGGCCACATAGTAAGACAAACTCCCTATATAGATTTTTTATATGATTTTAGCACATGGGAAGGACCCCTTGCGGGGGAACGCACCATATACTAAAGTACATGCATATGGTAAGTAGTATATAGATAAGGATAATAGCACAAGAAAGACCTCAAGTGGCTAAGTAATAGAGAATAGTCCCCTTAAATAATATTTATGGACACATAGGAAGAAAAATGTGCATCAGTAAAGAAACAGATATTTATTTATGTGGAACCACATTCCATGTGGGTCTCTTTACATGTCATGTTCCGCAACGTCATTTTTGGGAAACATATTCTTATAATAAAATTCTTTTTGGTCTCAAATATTGGAATGTAATTAGTCTAATCTAATTTATTTTCCATTTATAATAATATAGTTACCTATATAGTTTATATTAGGAAATGATGCAAGATGTTCCATCATGATTCTTAATTAAATTACACATCATGATGGAAATGATTGTGTAGGATCACCCAAGTGATTAGAGTGCAACCCTCCCATTGGGAAGTTAATGAATCATCTATAAATCCGTTTAGTGGTGCCATACTGATGTTTTTGACATGTGTTATTGATCAAAATTTAGATTCTCACCCTTTTATTGAGAATTCTGTGGTTCCTATATCTACTATTATTATGGAACCCTCTAGTAGGGAAGGGAATGGTTCCTCTATAAATAATTAGAGTGGCACATGCCAGTCAGGTAGAAGATGGCACCTTTATCTACTATTTGTGTTAGACCCTACTATATAATATCTAATGGGTACTATATCAACCATTTTTCTGGATACCTAAAGTGGGGTAGGGTATGGGTCACCTATAGGTTATTCATGTGTCACCGTCCTACAGTGTCGGAGTATTGATCATCAACCAATAGAATGGAATCCTAAAACATGGATGGGAATGGGTACTCTATAAGTACTAAATTAGAAGTCTCAATATTGTATGGGAATTATTCCTTTACCTATAAGTAGAGTGTAACCATCCAATTGGGCTAGGCATGAGTCCTCTAACAATTACTAGAGTATAATCCTCGAACAGTTATATGCACGAGTCCATTACCAATTATTACAGTGGAACCATATTGTTTGACTAGGAATGGTTCATATGACAATTAATAGAGTAGAACAATTCTTATGGGAAGTGAAAATGGTCCTCTGTCAACTATTTATTAGATGTATCATGCGAAATCAGGGCATGGGTCCTCAACTATCAGAGATGAACCCACCTACAAAGTTAGTGTATGGGTCCGATATCTATTGATTGAAAACCACCTATTTTATTAGGTAATTTGTCCTATAAATTATATTTTTCATCTATAATATGTGTCATAGTGATAATGTGTGGTTTGAAATGGGTTTTTATACTAGAGAAACAAGCAAGATGTTGGGTATCGTAGATGGAATCATCTAACTATGGAAACTTTTTCATGTGTTTGGATGTGAGATTGAGATCTCTATTCACACCCCTTTGATATTTTACTATTGAATATATATATTCCAATTTACATCTAATTCGTTTACATTCATGATTTATTTGATATGTCTACTTATTCTTTTTTTGAATCTAACTACCACCCTTCATCTTTGGGGGAATCGTAATGGGTATGCATACTTTGACCCAACTAGTGATTTTAATGCATGTTTTTTGACTTATAATCATGATTGAATGTTCAGTGGTGATTAAAAAGGATCCAAGGGATACACTGGTGAATTTGACCACATATGGGGTTGTAACTTGGAGATTCAGAATTGCGATCTCTTCGTATATACATTTTTGTTTTTATGGGTTTGGACTTTCATTCTTATAGGGTGTGGATTTTTTACCTCTATATTGTTTTTAATCTAATGTACTTGTATACAATATATAGGTTTTACAAGAATGTATGAAGCTTTTTATATTGAATCAATGTATTAGTTTTCCACTACACATTTCAATAGTATGGTTGGTTGTGTGCATACATGTACCTTATGAAAATGCCATCCATGATTATTATGTTTTTCAGTGCCTTTAGACACCACCTCGTATATGGGGGCATGATTAGGGTAGTTTCAGAATGATTCTTGTTGGGTTCGGATAAAATATATTGGAATCCAAGGTGGTTTGATCATATGGATTGATTTGTGAGTTGTCACCTTAGAAAGATTTTTTTGGGATTTTTGGAAACATGTCAATGTGCTGTGAGTGTGTCTCTGAGGAAAGGTAAACTACTTTTAGTGAAGTATCTGAAAAAACCATTAACCAAGACCCTAAACACCTAAATGTCATTTCGGTATACCAAGACATCAGTTCTATGGATTTGTTGTACATGCATCATATAGGATTGAGACTTTGAACATCCTTATTGAGTTAGCTCCCAATAATATATATTCCCATCTAACTATAGTGAATCTTAATTAATATTTACTGATATCTCCATTATGATAGACAATTAGATTACATAATTTGGACCATTATGATGGTCTGATGGGTGATGAGACCATTGTTCATGGTACATCATATGATATCATTCCTCTAGGTGGATAGGTAGTAGCACACACACCTTTTATGTAATAGATTATACTTGTAGAGTAGGATGAGGGTGAATTTTATCTTAGCATACTCAATGAGTTATATGGCTATATTTCATTGAGGTTCTACTATGAGGCATATTTCAAGGAAGTCGGTGATTGGCTTGAGTCGACGATCCTTGATTCAAAGTTATTTAGATCCCGACCAATTAGATTTTTTCACATTCTATGATTTCCCTTTGTAGAACTTAATTTGGAAATTATGGTACCAAAAGATTTCATTTACATTATTAGTGTACATTTATGTTTCAATATATGAATATTTCAAAAGTTTTTTGGATTTAAAATCTTTTATTATATGGTTGAGGTCATCCCAAATAAAATGGTTTGGATATATTGTTTAGATATGACCCCTTTTGATGGTGGTCTACACTGTAATACAACTCTAGGATGATGTTTTTCATTGGTAGAGTATGTGATGGATAATTTTTTCGGTATCATTGTTCATTCATGAAAGAAGAAAATTTCCCCATATATATGTATTTTTTATAACAAATTTAAATTCTTTATGACATTTTAGTTCTACTTAATGTGGATAGTGACATGTTTTAGAGGATGAGTCCCTTTAACATGCTTTTGCAGGGTAGGATGGTGGGATGATGTGCTAGATTAGGAAAAAGATAAAGAAATAAGGTTTGAAATGTAAAATATGAGATCTTGACATGAGGGGGTTCTAGCTTGGAGGCTTACGTGCGGTTCAAGGAATAAAATATGTCCCCACTACTATAGCTATAGTTTTTAGTGCATGAACCATATTTTGGAGTCTCATTCAAACCAGATAAGTGACCACACATTTCAATCGATGGGGGTGAAATCACTTAGTGAGGAGATTAAGCATCTAATGAAGACGTTCTATAGTTTTTGTGATACACTACAAGGATTATTTATTACGGACTATTTTCTGATTATCCAAAATCAGGTGATAGCTACACTGAAATATGGTTGTGCATATATATTTTGGGATCGATTCGTTTTCCTTGATGAGGAGTGATCACCCAAGATAGTAGGATGACTCATTCATCAAAGGTTGCAAAACATTTATTATTTGGAAAGTGTTAATAATAGATTTTTTTATGTTATGAGCTCTCAACTCCCTCAAATGATGGTGGGGAGTATGATTAAGTGCCAACTCTACCCCACCAATATGAGATCTAGCTATGTAAATACTTGAAATATGGAAGTATGGACGTTTGTGCTGGCTTTTTGGATTACCCATTGGGATGTGAGAGCTAGTGGTGTAGTTAAGGTGTCATCATAGGTATGAATTCATATGACCCATGGTGTTCACTGGATTAGCCATGTGTTTTTTCATGAGATTCAAATTAGAGATCAAGGGATGGTGTGTATTGACATCACCAAAACGATGAGCTTATCTAGGAGGAGTATCCACACCTAAAAATAGTTGACTCTTTTAACTAATGATCGGGTTGAAGTGGATAAAATGTATACACTAAGAACGAGTTATCCCAAGCTTCTGGATCAAGAATAAATTATACATGGTGTTACTTATTATATCCTCTATGATTTTGTTGAGTTTATGGTGATCCCATTCGATGTTTTGGAAGACTATTAGTGTTGATGTAATTATCAAATAATTATGTGGAAACAACATGGATTATTTTATAGTAGTATTGTTTATTGGTTTCCTCATATCAATATAGTCAGATTTAGAGAATTTGAGACACATGATGACCAATTTTTTATTTTGATTAGAGTGTACCAACAAAAGCGGTAAATCTATTGGATTTAGTTAACGATTTATAAGGTTTCTAGAAGACTTATCCAAAATATATTCCCCTTTGAACTCTAGACATAGACTGTGAAATTGTTTACCTATATTGTGTAGTTCTAGAGGGACCCCAAGGATTTTAGTTTGAGGGTGAAAAGTTCCTTTTTTTACCATACATAAAGTGGTTCTAGAGCATATAGAGTATTTTGATACCATATTCTCTATATGTAGAGACATGTTGATATAGTGAGGTGAATTTTTCATATATGAGTTGAGGTATTTGAGACCCTATTCAAATTATAATGAATGATAGGACATAGATATATTAGTTTTAGTATTCACTTAGAAAATGTAGTGATAATATCTTCCATGAAAGTGATTTGTTGTTTACTCAAAAAAAATGGGGCCTCATGTATATCTTCAAATAAAGATACCTAATACTATGATAGATGTTTTTTTAGAGTATCAGTAGGGCCATGACAGTGATATATTATATAATCATGGGAAGGGAAATCATGTTCTATATTACATTAGTGAGAAGTCCCAAACAAATTTTGTGTAGGAGGTGTCTGAGAAGTTGAATTCCATGATTTACCCCCTGCATGAGAAGGAGTATACTTTATTTCATCAATAGAATGTTTTAAATCATCGATGAATTTATTCTGTGAGAGGTTCTCAGTTGGGATACATCAACTGTGAGGTCTTGAATGAAAATATATCCTTATGAGATTCACATGGTTGATTTTATGAAAGATGGAATTGTGTCATCCTTCTGCATTGGTAGAAGGTGGTTCTAGGCATGATTACAAATGAGTTGATGGGAGTTTTATGAACATATCATTTTGGTTTAAGTCCTTGTGTAGGGATTATTTATATTGTCCGCCATGAGAAGTTTTTGTTTGTAAGCATAGAAATTGAATTTGGATGAGTACATATAACAATGCCTCACAATTTAGCAGGTGAAGGTTTAGCACCGAGATCCGATATGTTTTTTTTATCCTCTTAATACCCTTGACTATAAATGTGAAGACATAACCATGGAAATTATAACTAGGGTACTATTAATACCAATAGTCCACATTTCCAAAAGGGTGATAGTTGACCACCTAAAAAAGTTAAAACTCATCAATGTTACCATGGAGAGAGTAAGGTGCATCATTTGGGGATGTTATACATATGGGACAGTTTTCAAATTTTGGGGGTTCCCATGACTATTGTCTCAAAAAATGATATGTGGATAAATTCATGGTTGTGAATAGGGTAGTAAGAGAAATTTGGGACACAATTTTTATGGGTAAATCCTTTTAACCCCAAATAGATTGGAAGACAGAGCACAGAATCCCAATGTTTGAAGATATATAGATCTCTTGTATGTTAATTAATGGATTGATGTGGTAGAATCACTTTCCAATACCATATTTTTGGCACAATAATATATAACAATATTAAATCATAATGTCTCCATTAAATTACATTTACATGGAAATTCTAGGTCACTCTTATGCATGAAATAGAATACAGAGGAATCTCTGTTTGGGCCATATATGGAATAACTACCATTAGATATGGTCAAGGTCATCTGTGAGCAGATGAGGTCTACATAGAGTAGATAAGAATATTATGTATATTTATTTAATATGATATTGGAGTTCAAATAGAGAGACAATGATTTTAAATGAATATTCACACGATGAGGATTACAGTGTTTCATCAAGGGAGACTGGATATCATAATGGTTTATCAGGTTGTTCAACATCATGGAGAGGTTTAGTGAGTTTGATTAGCACCTTGAACAACCCCATAATTTGTGATGGTGCATGTTGTCTTCCACATGTTAGGACTGAAAGGATACATGCATGTCCATATACATGTTATTGATTTGAGAGATAAGTACAATGAGGATAGATCCACATTTATGAAGAACTATATGGTGATTCAGAATCCACATGAGAGGACCCAATGTGGATGTAAAATTCCAATGGATATCATTTTGTTCCGACATAAGAGCATGTATGAGATCTCTTGGTAGCCAGAGATTCAAAATTGGACTCAGTATCATATGTTCTATTTTTTGGATGAAAAATTTAAATTATAAAATATTTTAGAGACCCTTTTTTTCTTATAAAATATTAGAATGTGACTAGATATTGTTTATCTAGCTAACCCATGAGATGGTGGGTGATTCTGAGTCCCGGTGATCAGAAAATAAATTATATAAAAATGTTAAATATATTTTATATTAATTGCACATTATTTTATAATGAACATTGGATGAATAAAAATAAATTACCAAAAATCTATGACCGTAATTGAATCTGGAACATGAATATTAAACTTTTCACCACTTAAAAGTTTTTATTTTTGGGCATTCAAATATACAAATCATTGGCAGTTGAATTTAAAAAAATATATAATTAAATATCAATATATAATTAAACACAAAATCTTAGTCCTCCTCAATATATATTCTATTATGGAAGGAACTCCATCATAGGTTATATAACCCTGGGATCTTAGAGATGAATGATTCAACACAATTGATGGCGAATCGAAATCAGAAGATGTTGATACTCTAGATCGAGGTAGATAAAGGCAAAAGAAAATGAAACCACTTTTCTCATTCAATAGTTAACATGTTATTTATTGAATAATGATCAATATATAGTTATTAAACACAAACATGAATATTCTATATATTAATTTATTAAAATATTAAACTTAATAATGTCGTTTTTTGGATATATGTTAAAATTGAGGCTTTACATGATCCCATAATATGTTTAAATTTACTATTATTTTTTTCCTTGATTTCCCACCACAAACATCTGAATATGATTTTTGTCTATTTATTCTTTGTAAAAAATTGTTAATGATTTTTTTTCGATTTTCTACCAACCATTCTATGCATTAATTAACATTGAGCTACCAAACCATTAATCGACATTGTCGATCATGATCGAGCCTGATCTGACCTCCAAAATCATTTATGATTTATCTATGAAAAATGATATGAAAATTTAATGGATGGAACTGGTTGAATTTTTATGTTTTTTGACCTTTGAATCAATCCAGTATCTTAGATTGTGAATGTGTGACATAAGAGGTGTGTGTGGTTTTTTGGGCATACAGGGAACCCCATATATGAATTAAAATCCAATTTCCGCACACCAGTTGGAAAAAAAATTTCACCTATGTACATTAAATCACATTTTTGGAGTCCTTGATGCGAGATATGAGGATGTGTGTTTAGATCCAGAACACTATAATTAAATATAACATTCTTAGAAAAACATAACCACAAAACATGTACTATGAAAAACACACAACGTGTTGTTCCCATTTGGATGAAGTGTTAGGGGTTTGAAATGTTAAAAATGACATGTATTATGGATTTTCTACCCACACTATGAATATCCTAGTTTAGATTAGCTATATATTAGGAGATAATGTTAAAGAAGACATGCGGTAGACACGCCCTATACCAATGTACATATATAACATCAAGAGCACATAGTTGTGGCCAGTAACACAAGAAGGACCCCATGTGTCTATGAAATGTAATGTAGTCCCCATATACACATTTTAGGGACATATATGAAGCAATATATATACCAATAGGATAAATAAAAGGAAATTTTTTGGAACCACATACCCTATAATTTTTCGTACATGCCCTGAACCCCTACTTCCATTTAGTGGAAACCTATACTACTTGTATCCCCATTGTTCGGACTCATATTTTGGTTTGAGGGATACCTATACTGAGTGTTTCTCCATGAAAAAAGTTATTTTTACCTTCATAGTGGATTTAGATATATGATTTCAAATGTTACATGTGTGACTCTTATTTAGTAGATATCCGATAATGGTAGTTATCAGGTAGGATCACTAGAGAGATTGGAGTGAAAACCAACTAATGGATCGAAAAAGGGTCTTATATCTATCCACTGAGTGGAACCCTATTGATGGGTTTGTAATCAGTCCAAATTTCACTATTATAATGGAACACTTATACTAGGTATGGAATTTGTCTTCTTTATACTATTCGAGAGTAACCCTCCTTATGGGCAGGGCATTAGTCCTCTATCTACATTTATAATGGCACCATCATACTAGGTAGTCATTGGATCCTCTACCTATAATTATATTGGAACCCTCATTATTGAAAGGGAATCAGTACTCTATTTACTATTATAGTGGGACTCTTCATGTGGGTAGGGAATGGTTCATATATCTACCATTATTGTGGAACACTCATATTAAGAATTTAATAGTTCCTCTATAAAATATTTGAGTTGAATGAACTTATAGTACCAGGTAATGGTTCATTGACCACTTGAATGGAACCCTCTAATTTATCGTGTCATCGTTCACTACTTATTTTCAGGGTTTCAACCTCTAGATGGCCTCTGAATGGATCTTCAAAAGAGTAATTATTCGCACCCTCCAACAAGGTATGTCATGATCCCTATAAAGATTACTAGAGTGGAAACATACAACTATGTTGGGATAGAGTAATCTACTAATTTCTAGTGTGGAACCATCATGATTGGTTGGGAATAAGCCTTATGACTATTCCTATAGTGGATACCTCAAAATTTAATGGGGAATTGGTCCTATATATACCATTGAGTGTCACCCTACATTAGAGTCAAAGAAGCGGTTATCAACCATAAGATTGGTATGATACTATAGTGTCAGGGTATGGGTCATATATATTTTTAATAGAACCAACTAGTTTAATAAGAAAATGATTCCTTTACCAAGTGATTATTCCCCATGATTGTGTAGCATAGTGGCGAGGTGTGGGTTGACTTGGATGTTTCTATTTAATAGGCTTGAAAGATGTTGGACATTGAATATGGACTATTTCAATTATTGGAAATCATTTCTATCTGGGGTTTTGAGATGGATATCTTATTCATCTATTATTTATGATTATTTTGTTGAGAATATATATATATATATATATATATCCATGTCACCGGATTTGGTACTCTCTTTCTTTAGGATTAGTTTTCTGTCTATTCCAACCGTGTCTCAAACATCCCCCCTTCATTATTATAGGATTCATACTATTTACATATAATCTCACCTCTTCTTGGGATTTCCCACTATGTTTCATGTATTATAGACACAAATTACATGTCATTGGAGATAATATAGGAGGATAGGGATATTCTAATGCATAAGATAACATAAAGTGGTTTGATCATGGAGATTATGAGATGCGATTTCATAGCATTTAATTTTATAGTTTTGTTAGGATGGGACATATTTCTAGTTGGTAAAGTATTTTAGTCCTTTTATTTTAATTTTAAACCATTGTAGTATTGTAAAACATAGATGTTTTACATTAATGGCTTGTACATCATATGTTGCATCATTTTATTATTACTCTCTAGCACTTTTGCATCAATATATTTGGGTGTGAACGTAAGTAATTTTTTCAAATACCTACTTTGATAGTTATGCATTTTAGATCTTTAACCCACTTTATGTAATTTAGAGACGGGCTTGGCGTAGTTATGGCGTGATCACCGTTGGGTCGGTTATTGGACGATTTTTTGAAGAATTGTGAAAATAAAGATTGTTCTTCAAAATTATATTTATCATCAAGTATTTACAAAGTAAAATGCTATTTTTAATGAATTTTTTTATTTATTTAGTTAATTTTGATTTAAAATAATTCAGTTATAGTTTTTTAATTGTTTTCTATACATTAATTTAGTATAAAACCATTTTTTCATTGAAAATCATTTTTTTGAATAATTGTATATTGTTGGGTTTTTATAGTTTATTTGAACATTATTATCTACCACATATATGAAATGAATCATTAAAAATTGGTTATATATATTTATTCATTAGATTAATATTTTTTCAATTTTAGCCTTTTTTTAGTCTCTAATGATTGTAATGTTTTCAATGTCTATTAACATGGTAAGTGGTAAATTGGGTAATTAAGGTTTAAAAGTAAAATTATAAGACAAATAATATAGCCATAAAAAAGGAATTAATATTATTGAATAACTCTATTTTCTTAATAATAATCCAACATAAGGTCATATGTGATTTTTATTTTATTATTTATTTACATTAACCTTTATAATATTTGAAATAATGAAAATAAATAAATTGACCAATATTGTAATTAATAAAAATAATATGCCTTAAATGAAGATAAATAGATGCTATGTTAATTTATAAGTTATATTTTTCAACATAAATTATATATACTCATCATAATAATTTATTTAAAATTTTATTAATGAGATTACTAAATTAGATATTGAGGGGATAATTTTTCAACTAATAGAAGAAACAAATATGTGATATTATAAATATCAAAATAAATATAATTTTCGATAATTTATTTGATACATCAGTTTTATATATGTATATAGTAGGTTAGGTATGAAAAAAATAAAATCATTATGATTAAATTTTTATTATTGATGATAATAATGTCGTAATAAAGAATAGTTCTAAAAGTTGACATAAATGAGATTTTATAATAAAGAATATATTATTAATTATATAAAATTACAAATATGGCCATAGATTCATCCATTTGATTTGAATATTTTTTCTAATGTCAAACATGGTTCATTTATGTTCTTTTTTCAGTTTAAGTCTCTGTGATGACCCTTAAGATGTTAAAATACTTATTGTAATGGTTAGTATGAAAGGGGATAATGAGGGGTTAAAACAAAAAAAATAAGGTTGTGAACGTAATCAAAACATGTATCAATTTTTTTTGAAAATATGGTTTCAATCCAATATAATCCTATCATTAAAATATATTAAAATTAATAAATTTGAAATTTGAAATTAATTTATATTTATTTTAAATTTGGAGAAATTCCATGATACCTAATACCCCAACATGTAAACTGGCATCCGTTATTCCGTTTAATTCACATTTAAAAACTAATTATTCAATAAAATATCTATCCACATCCATTCCTAAAATAATTTATCATGTTCAAAATAACTTATTTATTGAATAATAGAAACATTAGTTGTCTGAAGGTGTTAAATGAGGATTTGTGATGAAGAGGAATATAAGGAACATATATGATGATTCTAACTTGAGACAATTAAAACCCTCACAGAATACCATGTGTTAAATGAAAATAATGATTTATTTTCAAAATAATTTTGTTCCATATATATTTTTTAAATAAATTTTTTAATGTTTCTATGTGGATATCAATGAAAAATTTATGGATTTTTAGGAATTATTCATCAAAAAGGTTTTAGAATGGAATAATTTAATTGAATGTTTGATTTTTTTCAAAAGAACAAAAATATGGTCCAAGAAATAAAAATTAATTTTTTTGATTGTAGTCAATAAATTTAAATTCTATAATATTTGTGATTGATTTAGGATTATATTTTTTGGTAATTAGGGAGTAACTCACACAAAAAATTCCTAAAATATAATGTAGACACTTCTGATCAATAACAATGTTTCACATTAAATAAATTTTTTTAAAATATTTCATGG
This sequence comes from Viscum album, assembly GCA_963277665.1. NCBI lineage: Eukaryota > Viridiplantae > Streptophyta > Magnoliopsida > Santalales > Viscaceae > Viscum > Viscum album. Next base: position 1,077,861,790 of record OY728137.1, on the reverse strand, counting down.
ATTAATTTAATGGAAAATATCCACAAATCCCAAATATAAATATTACTTTCCCTTACCCATATTTTTAACTTGTGAAAACATTTATAAAACATTGGATGAGCACAAAAGATAATTAAGTGATCTAAAAAGGAAGGAAACATTAGTTTGGTAAAAACATGAAAACTCTTAAATTGTTAACCGTTTTCGTCAATGTTATATGAAAATTTGAAATAGAAAATATTTAGATGAATAAAAACCAAAAAAACCAAAAATAAAATCATTAAAATTTATTTAATGAAATTATAACTACTTTAGGTGACTTATATCATCATATTTATAAAAACAATCCAAAATCAATTAAAATCCCTTTCAACTTGAAAAAATATATAACCAAAATCCAATATTAACATTTCATAGTTAATTGTAGAGCTATAACTTGGTCACACGATGATATCTACTCAGCACAATGTTATGTTATAATAGTCTTTCCCTATACAATCATGTACACCCCATCTTAAGTAGTGACATGCTTTCCCAGTGATACCTGGGCCACCCCATGTTAAGAACTAATGGGATTTGAAGGTTCTATCTAGGACACATAATTATTTAATACTATAAAACACTTAATGAATAAATCACATTTTATATAAATCCCTTTTAAAACACTTTTCAAATAATATTAAAAACACTTTTTAATAAAAATTTCATTATCCTTTGAAACCAAATTTTCAATACAAAAAAAATTAATTTAATCCCCATTTTTAATACCAAAAAATGAAAGTCATATGTTGATATTAAAATTAAAGGAACCCATAATATTTAAAATTAAGACATAAATAATAATAATCTCCATGATTGAATAAATGTATAATACCTAGGTATATTATGAACAAAAAAACTTTTTTTCATTTGTCAAAAAACACTGCACAAAACAAATAGAATATATTATGTTAAAACCTTTGAATAATATTAAAAACAAAGATATAATATCATTTATATCATTTTTATAATGATATAAAAAAATATTTAATAAAATATCAAGAATATTGAAATAGAGTAAAATATTTTGGAATTAAAGACATTAAAATTTAAAAATAGAAATAAAATGGAAGTGTCCCATACCACTTTAATATATTTGATTCAAAATCCCCATGAAAATTGACATTTAAAAAAGAATAGAAAACAGGGGGAAAGATATATTACTGATATTATTTCTCAAAAGTGTTTTAAAAACACCTCATAATATAATAACGATTGATACAAATATATTTTCCTTAATGAATGGAGATTGAGGCAAAATCTCTCACAACTATAAAAATAGAAAAATTTGGAAACCTAAAATAATTAATACAAAAATGTAAAATTTAAATAACATGAATATAATATAATTCATTATATAATATTTAAAAAGGGGCATTATATTCCCCAAAATCATGAAGTAAGTGGGTAATAAGAAATTTATACCACATATGTAAAAATTTAGATCAAAATCCCCTACCTCGAGTCATACTTGACACACGTGTCTTTATCATCCATAATAATAAAATTATTAAAATTATACACCTTATTTCAAACATTTATCACATTTATTATTTATTTTATTTAACTTATTACATCATTGTACATAAGTACTTAATAAATTTAGTTTACATCAGGTGTTTTTACAATATTTGGATAATGCGGAAAAACGACAAACATAGGTTTTCTATGAATAATGTGTCATTATATTAACATGTGTACAATAAATAAATTGTCATAATTATCATATTTATACATAAATTATTTTTTTAACACAATTAACTAATTATATTTATAAAAAATTAATCAACATTACAATCAAGGAGATGGTATGTCTTACATACCCATGAGTAACGTTCCCACATTTAAATGATCATTAGGGAAAAAAGGTAAATAAAATATTACTATAAAAAAGGATAATATTATCATATATTCAAATTTTATAATCACATATACTTATATATATAATAATTATTATGTAAAATGAATCATATTGCATCGAGGAGGGGGTTATACACATGTTTAAGAATAACGTAATCACTATTTAGTGTGTGGAAAGAGTAAAAAAGAAAAGATACATTATATTTACATAAAAGTAATTATTTAATTAATTTAATAGATATTTCATCTATGTTACATATTATTAATTAAAAAATATCCTTAATACATTCTATATAATGTGTAAACATATCACATCACTTTATGTTTGTGGTAGTCCACTTGTCTAAAAATGATTTTTTCATATATTTTAAAAATTGAATGCATGAATGTATGTTCTATATACCATTTATGTAAGTATTAATAAAATATAAATATCAAATACATATATGTATATATATATCTTGAAAAAACTATTTTTTCTATCATAATTCCCACCCATGAGAGGTGGAAAAGTAAAACGAACAACATTCTTTCGTGAAGCAGTAGTTCGCGGTACACATGAATGGTATATTTATCACCCATTTGAAGTAATTGTGTCTAGATGTAGGTAGAAACCCTGAAATAAAAATGACTCAGTATATTTATGATACTCATTTTATGATATAAAAAATTTAATTATAATAATTTAGCTATTAGAGAAAATAATAAAACAATCGTGACTATTGAAGAATGTGACTCTTTTTCAGGTAACCCATTTTTGATTACATGAATGTAATTACATTGCTAGATTTATTCCCAATGTGATGCTTCTAGGTTTAGGGGGGATATTGGGATCTTATTTTCGAATGGTATGGAAGATCCAAATGAGATTGATAGGTGTGATGATGTGGGGAGGGTGAGTGCCTTTTCATAGTGGAGAAGGAGTGGAATTCATGAATATATGAAAATATAAACTCTTTGAGAGGTATCCTGTAACTCATGTGCATAAAAAAGAAAGATAATTCTATAATGGTGATTTATTGTCTATCTAAACTCAAACCACACAATAATGAACTCAATTTCTTTCATTTTCTCTATAGCCTTTATGTTTCCTTATATTTTTTCAATTTGGTTTTTTATTTTAGTATCTAGTTTTATAACTATTTTAACTCATCCATTAAGGATAAATTAAATTAATAATTAATATAAAATTAATACCCACTTATTATAAAATATTAAATATTTCTTATAAAGTCAAAATACAATATGTGTTGGATAATAAATTTAACAGAAACACATGTAACACAAAAAAACACTACTTTATCCCAAACTATGCTAACAACAGTTTTACTATTTATGGGTCGATAAATTCTCAATAAAATATTACTTCGGAAATAATTAAAAAGTATTTTAAATTTTTAAAAAAATAAAGAATGTCTTAAGAATATAATTTGTTTATATAGTATAAATCATTTAATATAATATTATTTATTTTATTTAATTATTAACTAAAATATCCATGTGTTGGATTTTCTTAAGCATTAAATGTAATTATATAATATATAAAAAATAAATATAAATTATTATGATAAAAATTACCCATTTATATTAAAAAACATTATTTAAAACAAATTATATGAATCTTATCCCAAACTCTAATGAATTATAATTGTTAAAGGAGTGGAATGATACTTTTTTCATTTTCATTACTGAGCATATTATATAATCAAAATTCCTAGAATAATATTTCAATTACTCAAAAAATAGATTATTAGGTCATTAGTGTCTAAATATATCCATTAAATTTGGTTCTCACTTGTTTTGGGAAATTTAAATATTTTATATTCAAATATTTTTTATAATGTATGGTTATATTTATCTTAAGCACTATAATAAATTTTAATTACATTCACTATTAATTTTTTTTCAGAAATTATTTTGATATAATTATTCCAATATTTTAATTACTATTAAATATGATTATATCCAATTTCCAAATTCAATTCACATGAATGGCTAATATTTTTTTTAAAATTAATCAAGAAGAATATTCTAGATGGTGGGTTTTTAAAAAGAAATGTTCCAAAAATTGAAATGTTTTTATTTCCAATTTCAGCGTGAAATTGAAACTATTGACATAAATTTTAATTTTTTATATATTGTTTGAACTATTTATACATTAAAAAATATATAAAATATAATTTAACATTAATTCTAAAATAGTTGAGAAATCAATTTTTAATTAAAATGAATTGTTTTTATGTATTCCCAAAAAAAGGAAACTTCAAAAAAATATATAATATGGATCCAACATAAATTTTTAAATTTATCATTACAATATATTAGTTATTTGTTTATAAAAATTTAATTTTTTTTATAAATTATAATTAAAATAGCTTCTTCATTAAAACGCAGTAGTAATGCATTTAAAAATAAAAATATTTTAAATGGAAAAACAGGATTTATTCTTATCTCATATTGATCAAATATATTTTGGTTGTATTTCAAAACATATTATAAACATTTGTAATCATAATATATTTATTATTGTTAACAACCTTCATTATAAATTTTTTGAAATAAAATCCTTATTAAGAAATAATATTGACAATATATTATTGTTCGGTAAGACTCAGTATTTGGTGTAACACAAGTTATTGAAGAAACTATAACATTACATGAAATGAACAAAAAACATGGATTTTCATATACTAAAATATAAACTTTATATTTTATGTAACAAAATATATCAATTAATTTATTTTAATTTTAATCAATGAGATTTCCTATAATCTAGGATATTATATCGTACCTCCTATAAAATAATTTATCCCTTGAAATTCATCTTGGTTATCCAATGCCTAAAATTTATATAATTCCATTATTGATACTCGCATCATAAAAATATGTCCTAAAACACACTCTTAAAAATGGGATGTAGGAAATACAGTGGTCACCATATGTTACGTATAATTAGGATTCCACATAGGGGGAAAATGGTGGGAAATTAAATGATGGATTTGGATGGGAACAATATTTATTGGGGACTAATAGAGAGTGATAGAGAATGTGTTCAGGAAGATGTCAATGAGGAAAATAATAATAATGAGAATTGATGTGGAAAGTTCAATTTATATTACTAGAAAATATTGTAATATGATATAATTTTTTTCTATCATGTTCATTTTCATAATGTAGAAGTATTCCTAAAAGATCTATACTAAGTTAATAAATAAATATGCTAACATGATGAGAAGAATTCCATCCATTAATAAGTTTCCAAAACAATATCAAATTTTTTCTATATAGTGAGTATTCATGATGACTTTCCATATCTGAATCACTATAATCAATGTTAAATAGATCAAATAATCCTCAATAGGATCACATAATACTCATCATATATTTAGATATTATCCACAACCAAAATGGTTTGCACATAGTAAGATAATTATAACACTCATGTAATAAAAAAATTTATTATTTTATAATGTTCAAAAGTAAAGGAATATTTTTTATTAAACAAAAAAAATTCATAAACATAAACCAAATTAAACATACAAAAAAAATTAATCACTTTTTGAACACATCACATAAAACAACAAATAATGTTTCTAAAACCCAGAATGTATGGTCCATCCTTTGGAAATACTGATCTCTCTAGGCATTTAGTCACTTTTTTAAAAGTCCCTACATCAACAAAAGAAGTTAAAGTATGTTTTATTACATGTTTTCGTTTATAATAAAAATTATTTCCATCCTTATTAAGAATATTAGAGAAAAAATTAGAATAGTTATCCAACCCATTTCAAATAAAACACCTCACTATTGGATGTCTATTAGTTTCACCATTCAATGGTTATTCATGGATCTGTTCTTTACATTCATGAATCATCTAACCAATCTTTAAAAACTATAAACACATCCCATATCCTGTCAAACTCTCACTCATTTTCTTTACACATGGAACATTTTTACAGCATACCTCTAGACTTATTTGTCTGTTGTTTCTGAATTTTATTCGACATTAATTTTTTCACACCATTTTCATCTCATAAAACATACAGGTTACAAAACTCCATCGTTACATTATAATCACAATTAGCAACATTTTAGAATCATTAAAATTATTCATATGAAAAATATCTTATTATTATTAGTTTTAATCCTATTTAAAATTTATTAATTTTACTGTGAATGACCATAAGAAAATATGGAACATACCATCCCAATATTTGGTTGTTTTCTTCATATGTGGAAATACAATCATCCTAATTTTTCATTAATGCCAATAATTTTTACTCAATCTAAAAAAACCCATTGAGAAGTATATCTAATAGAAATGACCCTTAATTTTTTCTCATTCCAAGAAAAAATGATCATATTTTTCTATAAAATTCTTAAAAAAAGATCACTATAAACGATATTTACCTTCGAAGTGATAGATGAAAAGAGTATCCATTTGATGTTCCGAACATCCCTAGACATCAAATATCTCTTTAAGGAAATTTATCCATCCTCAAACAACCACTGGGTAGCATGATCCATTGAATGTAGGTAGATATTTTTACATAAATTGATCTATTATAGACATGTACCTTCATAGAATATCAGGATCCTCTCTTTCATTGAATCCACCACCTTTAATAGATTGTGTAAACTAATACATCACTTTATAAAATGGTTCTATTCCATTTCCAAAGATCATGATATATATATATATATATATATATATATATATTACGAAGTATATTTTACTCATAGTTCCTTTCAACTATAGATTCCTTGTGTCCTCTATATAAAAATATTCATATTAAACATTGTTTGGACAAAAAATGGAAATATTAAAATTTTATGACATTTAAACTTATCCATAACGTAAAATAATCTAATGGAATGGTATTAGAATTATTATAATCTCTATATTTGTCCAAAATATTCCATTGATACCAGCTATAAGGATCTGACCATTATAAGAAGAAATATCTTATTAAGATTAGAATTTTACATTCTCTTAGATTAAGGATCTTTTATGTTTAGACTTTTATATAATAATGACATAACACAAACACAAAAAAAATATAATGTGAAAACAGCGAGTCATTATTTTATTTTTCCCATAATATAAAACAATTTAAATAAATCATGAAAACATATCTTGGAAACTCTACACGACTTAGCACTTGAATTCTTAAATTCCTTTACCATTACTTATACCATGTGATATTTTTAAAAAAATTGTGATCTTCCAAAAATCTCTATATGGAAAAGAAAAATAAATGAATCTTTAATTTTGTTAAAAACCTGAAAACTCATATAACATTTATCATTATATTCATTGTTATTTGAAAATATGAAATGAAAAATTTGAACCTGAATAAAAACCCAAAATTTCTTCAATAAAAGTCATAAAATCCATATAAATTTATTATAACTAAATTATGTGACATAGAGAATCAAAATCATAATAAAAATTAAAAATATTTTCATAACCTTTTTAATTTGAAGAACCATGCGGTTAAATTCTGACATTACCATTACCCAATGCATTTGAGAGCTATAACGGGCTAACCCAACTCTATATATTACCCACCAAATTCCATTATAATGGTATTTCATATAGATATTGAGGCCTGTCCATGTTAATAAGTTATGGGCATTACCAATACAATTAATGACACCCTAATTTAATGTTTGACGAGTTTTGTCAATCCTATATGAACTACCCCCATGTTATTTTGTAATGCACATTGCCACTATTATGTGACCCACCTAAACATGTAATTCTCTAGTACCATTTCATGAATAGAAAACATACTTCATAAATACCTTTAAAAAAATATTTTATACTCATATTATAAAAACATTTGGATAATAAATCCCTTATCTTTCTAAACCACATTTTCAATACCAACACACCTGTTTCATTGAAAAATAATTCCCAATACCAAAAAACATGAAAAAAACATGTTTTTTATTTGACATGAAATATTTCTCAGGAATCCAAAAATAATATTATTGGTTATAGTTGTGTAAAATTCATTTGTTTCAAGTACATTAAAAATGGAATATTTCATTTTTCCATTTTACAAAATATTTTATATAAGACATGAAAATATTTAAATTTAAAAACATTAAATTAAAATAAAAATAGACATAAAACGTCATTTTAACCTCAATATTTCTATATATTTAAATATTAAAAATAATATAATGAATATGTAATGGGATACAATGATTTTTTTATTACATAATTAAACATCTAAAATGATATTTTTAAATCAAAGTGACTCACAACACGTTGAAATATTTGAATAAAAAGACCCATGAATGAATAAAATGTAACAAATATTAAATTACATGACAATATAGAAATTCGTGATATTATATTTCAATGGGGATTTATATACAACTCATAAAATTGTAAAGGTGCATAATATTGAGTTATTCCTCAATGAAATGAGATTATGAGAAAATACAATACAACTATGGTTACATATGAATGGGATACAAAGCAAGTAATAATCATAAAATGAAACCATTAAATAAAATGAAACATTTAAATAAAATGAAAATAAAATAATTCATTATATAATAGTTCAAAATTGTATGTATATACACCATAATAAAAAGTTAGCGATGATTAAGACAATTATCTCAAAAATTTAAAGTGAGATCAAAATACCTTACCATGAGTTTGACATGCAACATGTGTCTTTATATTAATGAATAATAAAATTATGATAATTATTGACTTACAATAGAATGTTATTAAAATTTATTATTACTTTTATTTAACTTGTTACCAAATTTTATACAAATACATAATAATTTATGTTTACATCTGGTGTTTTGACTATATACAGTTTATGTGTCAAAATGAATAAAGATGGTTGTCTATGGTTAGGGGGACATTATATTAACATATATAGAATAATAATATTGAAATAATTAGCATACTTATACATTAATTAATTATTTAAAAATAATAATTAATTATGGTTATGAACAATGAAACAACAATACAATCATGGAGATGATAAGCAGTACGTACAAATGAGTAGCTTTCCAAATTCTCAATGATTATTATTGTATGAAGATATATAAAATTTTACATTATATAATGAAAATTTAATAATAAATACCATTTTATTTATTAATATATACTAATATATATAATTTTGGTTATGTAAAAGTAATCACATTGCATAGGGTAGGGTGTATCCAAAATGTTTAAGTATGACACTATAACTTTTTAATGTGTGAAGATTGTAATAATAAAAATTATAGATTATATATACATAAAGGTAATTATGTCATTAATATCATTCATATATAAATTATATCATAAGTTTTTAATGAAATACATTTTTTAAACAAACAATGTAATTTTTGAATGTAAAACATTTTGTTGAGGAAGCGGTAGTCCACACATCCAGAAATGATTTTATCGTATTTTCACAAATTATAATTCCCAAATTTATAGGTTATATACAATTTTCTGAAGTATAAAAACAACATAAATAACTTATATATATATATATAATTTTATATATCATAAAAGTATATTTTTTCAATTATAATTCCCAAACATGATATATGGTAATGCAAAAATGAATGATATCATTTCACAATGTGGTATGTCACCGTACCCACGAATGGTAAGATTGTTCTCCATTTGATGGATCTTTGTGTAGGTGTTGGTTAAAAACATAAAATATAAATATATACATAAATTTTGGATACATAAGTTATTATATAATCATGGAAAATTAATAGTTGAGTGGTTTGAGAGATAAAAAACAATAGTGATTGTTAATAAATGTTATCGATTTTTAGGTAACTTCTTTGTTGTGCGCTAAATAAAAACTGATGTCATATTTATCACCATATGGGAGATTCTAATATGTGTTTAGGGATGTTATTATATTATTTTTGAGGGTATTGGATGATCAAAAAATATTGTGAGATGTTTTATGAATTTGGGAGGGTGAGTGACTTTTTATAGAGGAGGATGTGCGGCATTCTTTTAAATATAAAATTGTAAACACAGTTCAAAGGTCTCCCTTAACACTTCTGCATAAAAAATGATTAATTATTTATAATGGTGATTTATGTTCTATCAATAGTATCACCATACAAAAATAAATAAATTTTGTCAATTTTTTTAGGAATTAGGTTTTCTTATTTTTTTCATTTTGGTTTTTTCTTTTTGTTGGGTAGATTTATAAACTATGAAACTCATCCATAAAGTATAAATAAAGGGGGAAATTTTTAGAAAATTTATACCCAATTATAATAACATAATACACATAATTAATAAAATAAAAATCCCATATGTGTTGTAAATTAATATTCCTTTAAACACATGTAATGCACAAAGACACTGTTTTAACCCAAACTACGCAAATTATATTTTTAAATTTATTTGTAAAAATAGTAATTGTAAAAGATAAATTAGGCCACTAATGGAAATAATAAATAATTTTTCATCACTTTCAAATAAATTTTAAAATTATAATTTTTTTATAATTTTTTTGTCATTTAATAACATATCAGTTATCTTATTTAGTAAGTAACTAAATTTTAAAGGAAATGTTGTTTCATAAGATTTTTGTGTAATTTATATTTCCTCAAAAAATAAATATAAATTATTATGATAATAATAAATAATTTATATTCAAAGAAATATATTTATAATGAAATTAATGTTGCTTCTTCCCAACTCCAAATCGTAAAAAGTGTTAAAGGCAAGGAATGCTCCTTTTCTTTATTTTTCCTTACATTACATATTATTTAGTTAAATTTTCATGAAATAACATCCAAATAACTCAAAAAAAATTCAACTATGTTTTTTATGGTTGAAATATATCATGAAAATGGGTTTTTTACATGTATTGTGTTATTTATATAATTTTTATCCACTGTTTAATCAGTAAATAATATTTTTTTACCTTAATCATTGTATGTAATTTTAATAAAATTAAATAATATATTTGGAAAAAAAATTTAGTAGATATTATTAGGGAAAAAATTATGTAATGATTCAAAATATTTATATCAATTTTTCTAAATCCAATTTATAGAAGTGGGAAAAATATATTTAAAATTAATCCCATACAAGATGAGGGATTGTTTGGTTTTAAGGATAAAACATTAAATGTTTAACATGATTTTATATACAATTTCAATGTCATGTTTAATATATTAAATTAAAAGTGATTCATTATAGTATTATTAAACTAATTATTCTTTGAAATATTTTTAAAATATTATTTAATTATATAAAAAATGACGTGGAAAAAAAGTTTTAAATTTAAATGCAGTGATTTTATTATTTATTAAAAAATAAAACCACATAGAAAAATACAAAAAACACACCCTATGTAATATTTTTATTATTTAAAAAAATATGTCTATTTTTTAATTTAAAAACTAAAAAATAGTGAGAAATTATTTTTAACATAGGGATTCCATTAAAAGGTTGAAAAACGTCCCTAAAAAATATTCAACTTTGGAACTGTAAAACACGATTTATTTTTATATTTGACATATAAAATCTACTGGATGAATATCAAAAAAAATTATCAACATGTGTAAACATAATATAGTTAAACATAAACACACACACCAATATAAAATCATGTAAATGACTTCAATATTAATAGTTAATATTAATAGTATTTTATTTTCTCTAGAAGACTCGGCCTTGCATGTACAAAATTTATCGATGAAACTCGGTGTTATGTGAAATGGAAAGTAAACATGGTATTTAATATAATGAAATATAATTTCTAAAATGAATTTAACTCATTAAATAAATGAATATAATTTTATTTTAATGAATTATATTTTATAAAATCACTCGATGTTATAAAAAATGAATGTTCTATATTATTTTATTTGGGGAATTCATATCTTCCCAAGCTAATAGAGACTAGGTCAGTCTATAGAAATGTTTCCAATGAAATATATAATGTTTCTTCTATGAAGTAAATGGTGAAGAAGATCATCATGAATATGATGATTAAAAATCAAATAGATATGTATGGTGGCCATAAGGACCATACAATTAAGAAAATGGGTGACATGATGGGTATCTGACCCCATGAATAATCATTGTTAATTATTGACCCAATTGTTTACTAGGGTATTTTTATAATTTTTATTATAAATGACGATGATCCATTTTGAGAAAAAATTTACTAGGGTATTTTTATGTTTTACTTGTGTATCTAGTTTCTATCTATCTTGTCCTATTTCCTATGTATTTTGGTATTTAAAATTAAATTTTAATAAAAACAACTATTTTGATATATGAAAATGTTTTCTGAAAATGTTGAAAATATTTTTCAAGCGTTTGAATCCTGATATAGTACATCGACACTATTTACAATGGTTTGAGACTTACTATATATCATGGGTGATCCCAATATAGCTTATAAAATCGAAACACCTAAATAGTGGACCAATTCATTATGTAATGATTACTTTATCCCTAGAATTATAGTTTTTTTATCATATGATTATTTTAACTGTATAGTCATTATATGGGATTTATGATAAATATATACCAATGATACTAGATGTGTTTTTTCTTCATAATGAGTTTTTATTGAAATTGTTTGATTTTAAAAGATACAGTAATGTTATTTTAAATGGAAAAGAATATTTTTTTGGATAAATATGAATATTTGTCGGAAATATATTTTCATGGGATTTGATTTATTGATTATACTTATAGATTTAATCTTTTTATCTCTTTACCTATTTTATATGCTAATCTAACATTTTAAATGTTTTTATTAGCATATATGGATGGGTAAAGGAAAAGAACAAGTCAAGATGAAATTCAGTAATATTTTTCATGAAATTAAATCATGTTTTATTATATATATATTAATTTTTTTGATTATTATATTATTATTTTCTATTAAAATTTTAAATATAAGTGGATGTTCTATGTAATATTTATGAAAAAAATCTTTAAAACACTAAAAAAAACGATCCTTGGGAATGTAAACAATATAAATCTAGATTAATATCACTTGATTGTGTATTGTTTATGGATATATTATTGCATTACAAGAGTTTTAATTTATCTCCTCATATCAATGGGTTTCTATCCTTTCTATTCTATAGATTTAGACCCATCTTTATCAATCCTGAATGATTTACTTGTCTCTTTCTAAACATTTCAATGATACCTCTACATGAAATTTTAACTAGTGAGATATTGTAATTTCATACCACCATGAGATTTATCATTCACTTCACATTAGTAAAATATATTCTACAATTAATAATTATAGTCCCTTTAGAAACATGAGAATATCATTTATCTATTAAATTGTTGAGGGAATATTAGATAATTTCTATGTACCTTTCAATTTCATGAAATGCCAAAGGATTTTAGTGATTATTCATTATCCTCTAATGAAGTGGCCATCATTACATTCATGATCAATGTATAATTAAATATGACTATCATGTATGTTTTGGGTTGTTTTCCTTTTATACATTGATTGATTTTTCCCTATATGAGTGATCCCTGGAACACCATATTAATTTTATATTAGAGGGTTTAATGAAATAATATATCGAAAAATGTTTACAGAATTCATTCCACTTCATCAATTTATTTCATCTAATATTTTTTTATTCTAGAAAAAAATAAGACATTTTTTATATTATATTTCCATGTTATTAACAACAATGATAACCATTTCATTATTAGAAAATTTATTGAAAAATAATATCATTTCAATAGAGATTATCAATGTTTTATGATTCACAGAAAATAATATTCCCTTATAATTTGAGGCCTTTGTCACATAAATGACTCAATTTCATCTTGGTCTTTCATAGTGTGTTTTGAATAATCACCTAATTTATTTTAGTTTTCAAATTATATTTTAATTTATTAATTATTAAAATATAGTTCCAATATCATTATCTTATCAGTTTGGGAAACACATTTTTAATGTCGTCACATTACCCATCACATTGATCACGGAGTAGATTTATCTTATATCCATCTACTCACATAAATAATGGAAAATTATGGATTATAATATTCAGTTAATTAAACATATAAAAGTAAAACTATCAACATTTATAGGAAAACCAATTAAATGCATGTTTTTTATAACCATTGAGTTGATAGGATTAAATATAGGTTATCCATCACCAATTTCATAATAAAAAAATTCATAGTAATTTTTATCCCTTAAAAATGTTTCCCATTGAGAATGTGATTTTATAAAATCATATACCCTAGGTCTGTTAAAATGTGTATGTAAAAAGGATACTTTTTTACACCTACTTATGATATATAAAATAAGATATCTTCTTTAGCTAAGGTTATTACCATGAGGCACAACTATGCCAAAGCCACATCCACATGTAGTAGCCCAACATGGATTTTGTTTCATGTAAACCACTAACCATATAATTATAAAAAAATTTGTGTTTTTTATATGAATTCAATTATCATAATTTTTCTCGAATTAATCATTTTTGTAGATTAGATGGCGCCGCACTCTCCCGGAGGGCGGCAGATTTAGGGTTTTCACTTTGGTGGTTTCCCTAATGGAGAGTCGGCTCTTTGATCCGGCATCAGCTTCTCCCACCAGCAGTCCTCTCTTTCTTGGTTTTTGCATCACACCTCCAGCTCGTCCCCATAATTTTGAGACGTTTTTCTCTATTCCTTTCTCCTTCATCAGTCACACCTTTCATATTCGCCGTGTTTCTACTTGGTCTGCCGACTTTTGGATCTCCGGTGGAGTTCGAGGCGCTCTCTGAGAGAACTCTTCTAGGGACTTACGGGCGTCAGTCATCTTGCAACAGACCTGACTTTCATCTCTACCACCATATCATTCTTCATATCTGGCACCATCGATTTTTCGGTGGTGGCACTTCTTTGAGCGGCGTCTCTGGAGGCCTCTGCGAAACGGTGAAGGATGCCGACTAGGCTCTATCCTTCGAGTGGTGGTTTCTAATGTATTGGAGGCGGATTGCAGACTCTGATTTATAGGGGGTCGATTTCTTCATTCTTGCCAAGGTACCATGGTTACTACCTGCTTGGGACGAGATTATATCTCTGTTGTTGGGTGACTTTACTACCATTTAAGGGCTTGGTTTGGATGAGGACTTGCTGTAATTTCTTGTTGGAAGAGTTTTGGCTTGGTTTTTTGATAATTATTTTGTGTGTTTCTCATGGTTTTCTGCTTGCCGCTTTGGATCTGAAGGTTTCTTGCACTGGACTATTTTGTCTGGTTGGTTCTGCGAGTTCCTGGGGAGTATACCTATTATGGATACTGTATTTTCTTATTGCATTTGGTGTGGCTCTCGTTGGTGCCGCTGGGTGGGCGGCCTCGAATGATGGATGGGTGTGTTGACGCCCATAATCCAGCCATGCGTCATCACATTGATGGACATATGGGTTCCTCATCATGACATTTGCTCAGTGATTTCTGTCTTTTTTTGCATTGCATCAGGTTGACATTGCTAGAATTTGCTTTCATGATTTGTCGGGTGGGAGACTCGAAAGAGAGAAGGGTGTGCTGGCATCCTTCATCCAGCTCTCCTCCACTTCCTTTGTGGGTTGGAGAGGTTCTTTGCCTTGTTGTACTTCCATCACGGTGCAACTCTTGGCGGAGGGGGTGACACATTTTCTTGACTGATCTTATATGGCCCAGCCTTAAACCTTACTTAATCTTGAGTTATTACAAGATTACACATTGATGATCTTTTTAGGTTTAGATTTTTAGAGAATGTGATCATAAAACATGCATTACATTCCAATTTTAAACAAAGTTTTTACATAAACGATAGTATTCAATTTTTTCCAATTAACGGAAACATATTTAAAAAAAATAAAGCATGGATTCTTTCTTGACACTTCCTTGACACTATCATCAAATCATGTACCTTTCCCATGACCGGTGAAAAACATTTCAAAAAAACTTGGGATGAGCATAAAAATATCAGTAAGGGTTATAAAAAAATATGGAAAGGAAACATGAGTTCATATATACATAATAATGAAATCATAATTTACCCATAAAACACAGGAACCTTAAAATACCTCAACAAATCATGAATAAATCATAGAAATCATATGACATAAAAGGTAACTTGAGGCATTCATAAAATTCTTACGTAGGGAGTAACCCTCTTGGTTATTTTTAGAATACCCACCATAGTATATTCCCCAAATCTCTTCAGAGAAACCTTAACGTTTCACTCCTTCCCATTACCCAATGCATTGGAGAGCTATATCGGGCTCACCCGCCCTTAGTTTATCACGGAACCACCCATTTTCATAAAAATTCCCAATAACCATAACATAATCATATCACATAAAACATCCATAAAGGAAACATAACATTTCCACATTTCAATCACAATATAAAATTTTAGTATATTAAAATAATGAATCCATTCAAAAAGAAACCATTTCCAAACCCATTTAAAACATTTAATAAAGAGATTTTTGAATCAATGTGTCCCATACCACCTTGAAGCTTTTAAAATTTTAAACCATTAATATCCATATAAATAAATCCTTAAATACATTTTGGAAACATGGATATTAATAAGAACAAATAATTAAAACATTTAAAGTGATATTTTGGTTAAATAGGTTCTACCAAAATTAGAGACACTTGAATACCATAATTGAGGAATAACATTTAGTCAGAACTTTATAATATCATGAGAATAAATGGATTCATGATATAATATTCCAAAAGTCAGTATATACACCATATAAGAGTGAATTGGTGAATAAAAACAATGAAGTCTCAATAGAAATGTCAAATGTGATGAATTCCCTTATAAAGAAGGTATCCTTAAATTAAGGATAATTCAATCTCAAAAATTATGTGCGACAAATATAAATAAACCTAATATAAGTGGATATTAATTGTAAAACAATAAAAGGCCATTAACACATATTCAAAAGATGACATATTCAATAACTACATGTTGAACCCAAAGAAATCGAAATTCGGTTAAAAAGTTCCCTTGGTAAAATTTGACAGCCTAACGACATCACTTCAAAATTAAGAAAATGAGTTGATTAGAGATAAAAAGGGAATCTCATAACTTGGACATAAAATTTACATCAATAAATATATAAAACAACATATCCCAACAAAATTTTATGTGAATTAAAAGACATAACAAAAGAAGTCTTTTAAAAAGAGGAGGGTGAAAGGTCCCTTTACCGAGTTGTGTAACTTTCAAAATGTACACCCCATGGAAGAAGGGTCATACAGTGAAGATGTGAACACCCATAAATGAAATTATACTACAAAAAGTGTATAATAATGGTCAGTACATACACAACTCAAAGGAAATTGTGGAAAATGTATCATAAATCTCACGGGAATAAATGTGAGATGAAAAATCCCTTACGAAAACTCGGCAGCCTAACGACATCACTTCAAAACTCATAAAATGAGTTGATGAGAGGGAATAGGGTCTCTCATAATATGAAAATAAAAATTACATTAAGATTAATATAAATGAACATCCCAATCACATGAAATATGAGCTTAAAAGGAATGACAAAAAAGGGTGTACTTAAAAAGAAAGAGAGGAGTAGGATCCCTTATATCGGGTCCGAATTGACTCGATCATTCATTGATCTCCTGAATAATAAAATTGAGTTAATTTATACTTCCTTAATAACATTTTTAAAGTTCATTATTTCTTTTGTATCACTTATTACCATTTCATGAACACTATGTAATTATTTTTGTTAATAACGGTCATTTAAACGATCATTGGTACTTGAGTCAAAATAAGCTCTTTATAATTACAAGTTGTTCATGTATCCTTTATATCCAGAGTTATAATCATGATGCATATTTCATATATATCATATATATCCATTACATATTCATTTTATACTATTCCATATCATTTGGATATAAAAACGAAAAGCACCATTCATGGAGACGGTAAGCCGTACGTACGCATGAACGCTACTTTCATTTTTTTCTTTTCCATATTAATGGAATTAAAAATAAATGATATATATATATATATATATTATAATTCAAGTATAATATGTATGTTATATAGGTCTCATATTTTCATTAATTTCATTATTTATATATTCCATGTATTTCATGTACGTGTCACATCACTTGAGGGGGCGGTAGTTCACACTTCCTTATATGAAATTCTCACATTTACACAATATGAAAATAATAGAGGTATGTTTTAAATATAAAATACAGAAGCATATATTAAACATAAATACCATATATATCATATATAAAATATAGTGACATCATAATGGCCCCCTTTAAAGGTGTTAAAATAATATTGAACAATCATAGTTTCGTGAGGCAGAAAATCACCAACTAGAGAAACAGTATGTTCTTTAACCATTAGACGAAGGTGTGTGTAAATGTAGCTCTAATAATTCTTATAAAAAAATCCTAGTATATTGAAGATACTGGAGTTATTAAAAAAATGAATAAAAAGAGTTTAGGGGTTTGGAGAAGAAAAATAAAACAAAAGGACTCAAGTGAAGACATTACCTTAAAATCGGGTAACTCCCTTTGGTTTGAGCTAAAAGTCTTCCTTGGTAAGACTTCTTCACAATGTGAGGCTTCAAGGAGTTAGATAGGGATTTGGAGAGTCAAAATTGGAAGGGGTTGGCTGAGCCAAAGGCTTTTGAAGTGTGGGTAAGCAGGTAGGGGTGGGGGCCTTTTATAAGAGGAGAGGAGGGGCACTCTTGGAAAAGTATAAAATGTAACTTTATTTTCGAATGAGTTTCGAATTTTAATGGTCCCACATTGATGTGTTTCGGGGATAAGGTGATAAGGGTTCTAAATCCACCCATCCAATAGGTTTTGTACATGTGTAGGTCTTAGATTTTACATTATCTTTTTTCATTTTATTTAAACCGTTAAATAATGAGGTCATCGATGCATCATCATGATGTCATAAAAAATTTAATTTATTTAATGTCTAAAAATTATAAAAAAAATACTATGACGTAGGAAATACTTTTATCTTTCTAATGTATATTAATCGTATAAATGATCATTTATGTAGACAAAATTAAAAATATGTTACTTAGGTGATACATTCTTTGTGGTATTTAACATTATTTAAAAAAAAAGATAAAAAGTCACTTTTTTCACAAAAGTGATTCCATGGGGCCCCCAAGTTTGGCACAAGGCATCCAATGGTAGGACATGAGACAACCATTAGCCTTATGACACATTTTGTAGTCATTTTTTATTATTATGATTTTATCTTATTATCTTTAACTACCCGATTACTCACTAATCAAGATAATTAAAGATAATTACCGTCGTTACAATTCATAATGTCAAAAAAAAAGAGTCTTACTTACATAATTTGGACCTTCTGATTTCAAATATGTAATCCATTTTACAAAATTCCAAACACATAAATTGAAATAATTAATTTAAAAAAACTTCCCGTTGTCAAAACAAATAGCGGGTTTTTTAGAAACAATATTTATGAAAAGTTTGGCACTTGTTTATGCCTAATTACAAAGTGAAATTAATCTCAATGACCACAATTGAATTACATGGTAAAAATATATTCTAATTAATCATTAAAAAATATTAAAAAGATAATATAACCATATAATTAAATTATATGAAAAAGCAGTTTTGATGTAAAATGCAGTATTTTTCACTATTCATTGAAAAATGAACATTGTCAGAAAAATACCAAAAATTAACCCAAGCTAAATCTCAATGTCCCAATCATAAATAATATGTTTATTTTGAAAAATAGAGCTTATAAAATTGCAAAAAAGTGTATTTAAAATGGGTTCGCCATCAAAAGGTGGTTAATCGACCTTTTAAAGAATATTAGAATGTTTACGCTTAAAAACTGGATTCATTTGCATTTTTAATCCTCAAACATTTATTGAAAAAAAGTAAAAATATTTGAAAACATATATAATCATTTTGTAGTTAGTTCTCTTCATTCCCGCCATTACACCGGCTATGTGTTAACTACCATTTAAAATAATATTATTTTATTATTAGAGTGCAACGTAAGATTTCAAAGAAACTTATTGTTGCATATTGGGTACGCCATCGAGCATAGCATTCCCTTTAAAGTAATATTAATATTTTATTCACAAATATGTATAAATGTGAAAATGTCATACTCTTTATTTACCTGGGGTGTTACATCCTTCACCCCTTTTGGGAATTGCGTCCTCAC
This sequence comes from Viscum album, assembly GCA_963277665.1. Lineage (NCBI taxonomy): Eukaryota > Viridiplantae > Streptophyta > Magnoliopsida > Santalales > Viscaceae > Viscum > Viscum album. The sequence goes on along the minus strand of OY728137.1, from coordinate 1,077,841,699 downwards.
AATTTTAAAATTGAGCTTGGAAACATCCTTGAACGTCCCACATCGGAACAAGAGACGGTAAAACAATCACTTTAAAATAAAGAAAGATAAGTAAAATGGTCACCTGAGTTAACCCATAATAGGATTCCAAGTATGAAAATATGGACATGGAGGAAAGAAAAAAGGGTCATGTTCTGATGGAGGGTGATAGTAAACATGTCTAGGATAATGTTAACCACAAGAAAATCACAAACTTGTGATGGGTTAAACGGTATTTGATTCCTCCATAGGAAAAGTTAATAGACAACATTTTTGTTTTAAGTTACTTTTTATTGAGGAAATTTTTCATAAGGAAACATAATCACTTATCATTTTGACTTTCAAATTTTATTAGATTCCTTACACAAACTCATATTTTCTCCAAAAGACGAGTATTGAGGAACACTTGTTCACATTAAGAGTATTATAATCAACTTCTAGAGAATCACCTAATCCACAAAAGAGAACTATATACTTCCTATGTTTTTAGACATTAACCAAAACCAAAACCAAAAAGGTTAGTACAAGATCAGATAATCTAGAAAAGGATAACCCTTTAAAAAAATCTATTCTTAATCTCTAAAATTTGTCCAACAAAACCCAAAGTTCAATGATGACCATTCGATAAAAAATTTGTCCATAAAATTCTTCAAAGTAAACCAAACTAAGATTGAAACCCATATATTTGAAGGATTTAGTCACATAGTCTTCCATGTTAAATCGTAACATTTATCTCCAAACAACATCAGTTGCTCTTAAAGTCTCGTATTGAAAAGTAATTAACCTAATCACATATCCTCCATGATAGGACATAGTCACATAGTCACATAGTCACATAGTCTTCAAGTTGTACTTTGGTTGTGGGTTCAATTCCAGCAGCTTTGTCCGACGCGACGGGTTTTCACACGGTTTGCATGTTGTCATTTTTCCAAAACAATATAATTCTCAAATAATTCCCCAAAAAGAGATAAAATCATTAAAAATAACCATAACATAATTTAACCTCAATTTTATCTCATGCCTTTCACTTCCATCATTACATATAGTAACCCATAATTACCTAAAAAGTAAGGATCATATAAACCAAAATGGTTCTTTATAACTATGTCCACAAAAGAACATATAACTATTCCTTGAAGAATAAAATTTTCATATATAAAACATCAGGGTTACACATAATATAAATAGTCTTCTAATCTAACCCCATCATCAAAAGTGACTTAATACTCTTAAGAATTTCACCATAACTCTTGAAGCCCTTATATGTTGACATCTTACTAATTAAACATCCTTCAGATCCCTTAACCATTCCTTTCCAACTTATTCTGAAATACTTCTTTCCTACAAACAAAATCATGAATCATATCCTAAGATTCCAAAATAGGAAAACAATAGTCATGAAATAATCCATACCTTTGATTGGTCATTTTCAGTTTCTTCATCCTCAATCAGAATGGCATTAGGTATTGGTAAACGAACATTTGTATGATATTGGTGATCCCATTCACGAAACTTCTTCATAGGACATGTGTTTGCATAATGACCGTGCACACCACATTTAAAACATTCAATTGATCCCTCAGAAAGAACTTCTTTCCCTTTCCTCGAGTCAAATGGATGCTTCCTTTTTCCATGGTAGGTTCTTGCTTTATGACCTTCATTTCCACATCTATAGCATATTTTTGTCCCTTTGAAACATTTTCCTAGTTGTTTCTTTCCACATTTTTGACACATAAGTTTTTTAACACACTTACCTTTATGATTATTACCTGTAGTTCCGTAGGGATTTGTTTCTCGCATATATGATGCCTTAGAGAAATCACCAAGGTTTAGGTGGTCAATCATGACTCCAGATAGTTGGTTGAGGATAATCACAAGAGTTCTCATTACAGCTCCCATATCATTCAGTTTCTTGCTCAAAAAACTGTCACAGTTTCCTTCACATCCACTGTTACTTTGGTGCCTGCTAGATCCAACCATTTACTAAAACCGAAAAGGTCAGTGTGAGTATATCAACAAAACCATCATGTACTAATGTGGAAGATAAACACTAAGATATACTTACTTATTTACTTTATCTAAAACTAAGACTCTTTCTGAAATCCTAACCATTATGGTAATGTCACTTATTCTTAAATAATACCCTAAACTCTAAAGTTATCTAAACCGACCTTTGATACCAACTATAAGGACCTAGCCTTAAACCTTACTTAATCTTGAGTTATTACAAGATTACACATTGAGGATCTTTTCAGGTTTAGAGTTTTAGAGAATTAGATCATAAAACATGCATTACATTCCACATTTAAACAAAGTGGTTACATAAAAGATAGTATTCAATTTTTTCCCATTAACGGAATCATATTTTAAAAAAAATAAAGCATGGATTCTTTCTTGACACTTCCTTGACACTATCATCAAATCATGTACCTTTCCCTTGACCTGTGAAAAACATTTCAAAAAAAAACTTTGGATGAGCATAAAAGGCTTAGTAAGGGTTATAAAAAAATAAGGAAAGAAAAATGAGTTCATATATACATAAGAATGAAATAATACTTTACCCATAAAACGTAGGCACTTTAACATACCTCATCAAATCATGAATAAATCATAGAAATTATAAGACATAAAAGGCAACTTGAGGCATTCATAACATTCTTACAAAGGGGAGTAACCCTCTTGGTTACGTTTGGAATACCCACCACAGTATATTCCCTAAATCTCTTCGGAGAAACCTTAACATTTCACTCCTTCGCGTTACCCAATGCATTGTAGAGCTATATCAGGCTCACCCGCCCTTATTTTATCACAGAACCACCCGTTTTCATAAAAATTCCCAAGAACCATAACATAAACGTATCACATAAAACATGCATAAAGGAAACATAACATTTCCACATCTCAATCACAATATAACATTTTAGTATATTGAAATAATGAATCCATTCAAAAAGAAACCATTTCCAAAACAATTTAAAACATTTAATAAAGAGATATTTGAATCAAAGTGTCCCATACCACCTTGAAGCTTTTAAAATTTTAAACCATTAATATCCATATAAATAAATCCTTAAAACCATTTTGAAAACATGGATATTAATAAGAAAAAATAATTAAAGCATTTAAAGCGATATTTTGGTTGAAGGGGTTCTACCAAAATTAGAGACACTTGAATACAATAATTGAGGAATAACATTTAGTCAGAACATTATAATATAATGAGAATAAATGGACTCATGATATAATATTCCAAAGGATAGTATATACATCATATATAAGTGAATTGGTGCATAACAACAATGAAGTCTCAATAGAAATGTCAAATGTGATGAATTCCCTTATAAAGAAGGTATCCTTAAATTATAGATAATTAAATCTCAAAATTATGTGTGACAAATATAAATACACCCAATATAAGTGGATATTATGTGTAAAACAATAAAAGTTCATTCACACATATTCAAAATATGACATATTTAATAACTACATGTTGAACCCAAAGAAATCGAAATTGGGTTAAAAAGTTCCCTTCGTAAAATTCGACAGCCTAACGACATCACTTCAAAATTCAGAAAATGAGTTTATGATAGATAAAAAGGGAATCTCATCACTTGGACATAAAATTTACATCAATAAGGATATAAAATAACATATCCCAACATAATAGTATGTGAATTAAAAGACATAACAAAATAAGTCTTTTAAAAAGAGGAGGGTGAAAGGTCCCCTTACCGAGTTCGGTAACTTTCGAAACGTACACCCCATGGAAGAAGGGTCATACAATGAAAATGTGAATACCCTTAAATAAAATTATACTACACAAAGTGTATAATAATGTGCAGTACACACACAACTCAAAGGAAATTTTGGAAAATGTAGCATAAATCTCACGGGAATAAAAGTGAGATGAAAAATCTCTTACGAAAACTCGGCAGCCTAACGACATCACTTCAAAACACATAAAATGAGTTGATGAAAGGAAATAGGGTCTCTCATCATATGAAAATAAAACTTACAGTAAGTTTAATATAAAATAACATCCCAATCACAAGAAATATGAGCTTAAAAGGAATGACATAAAAGCGTGTACTTAAAAAGAAAGAGAGGAGTAGGATCCCTTACCTCGGGTCTGACCTGACTCGATCGTTCTTTGATCTCCTGAATAATAAACTTTAGTTAACTTATACTTACTTAAGAACCTTTTTCATGTTCATTATTCCTTTTATATCACTTATTACCATGTCATGAACACTATGTAATTATTTTAGTTAATAACGGTCGTTTAAACGATCATTGGTACTTAAGTAAAAATATGCTCTTTATAATTACAAGTTTTTCATGTATCCATTATATCCAGAGTTATAATCATGATGTATATATCATATATATCAGTAAATATTCATTTTATACTATTCCATATCATTTGGAGATAAAAACAAAAAGCACCGTTCATGGAGACGGTAGGCCGTACGTACTCATGAACGCTACTTTCATTTTTTCCTTTTTCATATTGATGGAATTAAAAATAAATGATATATATATATATTATAATTACTTTATAATATATATGTTATATAGGTCTCATATGTTCATTAAATTCATTATTTTTACATTCCATGTATTGCATGTACGAGTCACATCACTTGAGGGGGCGGTAGTCCGCACTTCCTCATATGAAATTATCGCATTTACACAACATGAAAAGAATAATGGTATGGTTTAAATATAAAATACAGAAGCATATAGTAAAAATAAATACCATATATATCATATATAAAATACAGTGACATCATAATGGCCACCTTTAATGGTGTTAAAAGAATATTGAACAATCATCGTTTCGTGAGGCAGAAAATCGCCAACCGCAGAAACAGTATGTTATTTAACCATTAGATGAAGGTGTGTGTATGTGTAGCTCGAAAACATCTTATAACAAAATCCTAGTATATATATGATACTGGATTTGTAACAAAAGAAATGAATAAAAATAGTTTAGGGTGTTGGAGAAGCAAAATAAATCAAAAGGGCTCAAGTGAAGACATTACCTTAAAATCGGGTAACTCCCTTTGATTTGAGCTAAAAGGATTCCTTGGGAAGACTTATTCCCAAAGTGAGGCTTCAAATAGTTAGATATGGATGTGGAGAGAAAAAATGTGCAGGTTTTGGCCGAGACAAAGGCTTTGGAAGTGTGGGTAAGGAGGTGGGGGTGGGGGCCTTTTATAAGAGGAGAGGAGGGGCACTCTTGGAAAGGTATAAAATGTAACTTTATTTTCAAATGCGTTTCGGATTTTATTTGTCCCACATTGATTTGTTTCGAGGATAAGGTGATAAAGGTTATAAATACACCCATACAATAGGTTTTGGACATGAGTAGGTCTTAGATTTTACATTATCTTTTCATTTTATTTAAATCGTTAAATAATGAGGTCATCGCTGCATCATCATGATGTCATATATAATTTAATTTATTTAATGTCTAAAAATTATAAAAAAAATACTATGATGTATTAAATCTTTTTAGATTTCTAATTAATATTTATAGTCCAAAATATCATTTATTTATACAAAATTAAAAATATTTTACTTAGGTGATACATTCTTTCTTACATTTAACATTCTTTAAAAAAAGATAAAAAGTTAGTTTCTCAAAAAAGTGATTCAATGGGGCCCCCAAGTTTGGCACAAGGCATCCCATGGTCGGCCATGAGACAACCAGTATCCTTTGGTCACATTTTGTGGTCATTTTTTATTATTATTATTTAATCTTATTATTTTTAACTACCCGATTACTCATTAATCAAGAAAATTAAAGATAATTATCGTTGTTACTATTCATAATGTCCAAAAACAAGAGTCATAATTACATAATTTGGACCTTATGATTCCAAATATGTAATCCATTTTACCAAATTCCGAACACATAAATTTCAATAATTAATTTAAAAAAACTTCCCGTTGTTAAAACAAATAGCGGGTTTTTTAGAAACAATATTTATGAAAAGTTTGGCAATTGTTTATGCCTAATTCCAAAGTGAAATTAATCCCAATGAAAATCATTGAATTACATGGTAAAAATATATTCTAATTACACATTTAAAAAAATTAAAAATATAATATAACCATATAACTAAATTATATGAAAAAGCAGTTTTGATGTAAAATGCAGTATTTTTCACTATTCATTGAAAAATGAACATTGTCAGAAAAATACCAAAAATTAAACAAAGGTAAATTTAAATGTCCCAATAAGAAATAATATGTTTATTTTAAAAAATAGAGATTATAAAATTGCCAAAAAGTGTATTTAAAATGGGTTCACCATCAAAAGGCAGTTAATCGACCTTTTAAAGAATATTAGAATGTTTACGCTTAAAAACTGGATTCATGTGCATTTTTAATCCTATGAAATTTATTGAAATAAAGTAAAAATATTTGACAAACATATATAATAATTTTGTAGTTAGTTATATTCATTCTCGCCATTACAACGACTAGGCGTTAACTACCATTTAAAATAATATTATTTTATTATTAGAGTGCAACATAAGATTTCAAAGAAACTTGTTGTTGCATATTGGGTACTCCATCGAGCATAACATTCCCTTTAAAGTAATATTAATATTTTATTCACCAATATGGATAAATGTGAAAATGTCATACTCTTTATTTACCTGGGGTGTTACAGATCTCACTATGGCAATGTCTGGCAAGGGGGGCGATGAGGATTTCATGTTCCTGTTTGAACTTTGCTTCTTTTGTACTTGTCAGACTTTTTTTGACTTTTGTATTTAAGGCATGTTTCCTTTCTTGTAATGGGTTACCTCTTTCCCAATCATAAAATAGGCATTAAATTTTTTAATTCAATTCTGGGGGCTTTGCGCTGAAATTTTCTTTAAAAAAATTATCATAAATTTTTACAATTATTTAGTAACCCCAATCCTCATGAAGACAAGAACATTCACTGATAACCAATAATTAATCCCTTGGATGTTAGGTAATGTATTCATGATTTAATATGCATAGATACACATAATAGAATAGAAAATAAATTAGTGGACTTGTATCTGTAGATAATCTAATACATTGAAAAATAATAATTATAAAATTATTTAAAATCTCAATAACTTGATATTAAATAACTTTGATGCATTAATATTTTATGGGAAAACATGGGGATGTCTATAAGAAATGGGAGAGCTATAAATCCTACTAAAACATTATCAATTTATAACATAAATAATGTAATACATGTGAGTAAAGAGTAATATTAATGTGATATAAAAGGGATTTAATTAAAAACATGAACAAAAAACCATTATATAAGCCGATACCATCATGAAATCATATGAGTGTGTGAATACCATAAAATAAGACAACATAAAATTTATTCAATATTAAGAACCAAGATATTATAGAATAGTGTTCTTAAGATAAAATATCATTCACTATATTTGATTTACATTGAATATTACTTAGATGGATACATAATATCATTCTCACCCATTACATTCATATCATGTGTATTGATTTTACTTCTACATAGGTCATAGAACATCATATCCACTATCACCACCATTAAACCTAGGATTAAAAAGTGTGGGTTGTGAACATGAATATCCACATTAATTTTATGATAGTTACATCTAAGTAAATACCCACGGATGGAAGCATGTATGGGTATTAACAAAAAAAATTATAGCATAGAAAATCAGGGGATAATTTCATTAGTATAGATGGTTTTCATAAATAGACATCAAAGCTTATAATCTGAGTGAAAAATAATCTCCCATTAAATATGAATTATAATAAAATTTAAAAGATGTGTAAAATACATTACAATATGATTATTTGGAATTGAATAGGGTAATTATATTAATATTACTCTAATAAAAATAAGAGTAAAAGATACCTTTAGATAGGGATGATCATTATAAAATAACGAGAGGAGAACATTATGATATTTGGAACAACATGATATAGGTTTAAGGAGGGATATAGAGATTAAATTAGTTACCAATGTTCTATTAATAAAGTGTAATTGGAGGTTTGGTTCCATTGAGATGTGAATTCATTAAAAATTAAAAATATCAATTTGTTGAATAGAAGTGATAAAATAATAAAATAAATCCAATGTTTTGTTAAAAAGTTTCATCCTAAGGGTAGTGGTAATAAATATTTTATTAATATATGGACTAAATTCATTAATATAAAACTATTTAGGATTTTTAAGTGAGTCATTTTAATATAGAATTTATTTTGAAACCATAAAATATTTTGTAGGTTATGGAAAATTCATTAATTGTTTGAAAAATTAAAATTTTATTTAAAATTATTTAATTGTAAATAAGAAATCTAAATTTATATCCACTTCCTTTATAGTATTTATTACATATCTTTTGATATATTTTTTTGTCATAATAATTACTGTATAGTTATATTGTATATAGTTTATCACTAAAAATTTTACTACATATAAAAACATAATGAATTTATCATTAGTTTATTTGAATTTATAATTTCAAAAATAATATTTATTCTTAGAAAATACTGTTATTATTTTGTGAAATTACTACATAAAAAACATTATTTACTTGAAACATTTAGTTTTACGACAATAACTGATTTTCAGCCTTATATAAATTCTTTTTTAAATTGGTTAAATTATCTTATTATTTTAATTGAAATAATTATTCTTTAATAAAATTATTTCCTTAAAATTAAATTTATTTCATAAAAATGATTCATTTATACAAGGAGTTCTTATTTGGAAATATTTATTCACCGAAAATACATTTTTTATTTATTTTCATGAAAATCTAATATGTACCAAACTAAATTTATATTCATGTATAAATTATTGATAAAAATTGATAAATATAATAATTATTTTATATTATGTATAATATAAATATTTTTTCTACTAGGTTCTAGATTCATAACACCTAATTACACCACTATAGACCTAATGGGTCAGGTGTGTGATGGTGGTACATTCTTGGTGGTGATTAATGATCAAGGTTTGTGCGGTGATCATGGTAACATTTATATTCTCTTATAAAATACATCACTTGTAACCCCCTGAGATTTTATGAAAAATATTCTTTTAATTTCATTAATATCTTGTGTTGTATTTTACACCAAGATTACCTTGCGCTATACGCAACACCGTATTAGCTTGCAGTATACGCAACACTATTCTTGGATCGTGTTACACACAATTTTGATAATAGTTATTCTACGCAACATTGAGTATATATATATATATATATTAAATGTATAAATGAAATATGGTTGGATTCTGTTATACGAAACAATGAAGGATTCTTTCACAACACGCAACCCTGACTTGGCTTGCATTACACGCAATCGCGACCTTCCTCGATAGCGTGTGTTGTACGCAATACTGGGTTTTAATAAACAATGTTATATTATTATAATATTGTCATGAACTAGCCGTTATGAATATTATTAACTAAATTTTGAATTTTATAACATTATTATTCATCTTACACATTTCTAGAACATGGTATAAGAACAAAATAAATTTTTCGGGTAAAATAAGTATTTTTCAAAAAATGCAGTTTTACCGCCTTTTGATGGCGCACCCACTTTAAATATATTTTTTGACATGTTTATATGTTCAATTTGACAAAATAATATTCTTCTTTTGAATCAGGATGTAAAAATTTACATTAGATAAATTTTTGATACTTTTCCGATAACTTTCATATTTTAATGAATACTAAAAACACGCTATATTTTAATTAAAAACAACTTTTTTCATCGTAATATCTTATGTGGTTAAATTATAATATTGAATGGTTTCAAAGTATATTTAGAATATATTTTTACCACTTAATATAATGTTGGTCATTGGACACAATTTTACAATTAAACCGAACATAAACAAGTGTCAATCTTTTGATAGTTATTATCTCTTAAAAACACGCTTTTTGTTTTGACAGCGGGAATGAATTTTAAATTAATTTCTGCCACTTCTGTGTTTTGAATTTAGAAAAATGGATTCCATATTTGGAATCAGGATGTTCAAATTTTTTAAATAGGTAACTTTTATTTTTAGACATTTTGAATAATTACTGCGGTAAATATTTTATTTACCATGGTTAAGGGTAAATCAGGTAAATAAGGGTTAAAAAATAATATTATAATAATATTAAATTACCCTAAAACGTGTCTTAACCCTATTGGTTGATACATGGTCGACCATGGGCATCTTTGGGTCGATTTTGGGACCCCATTGATCCACATGTAAGTGATAATGACACTTTATTTTAATTAAGTTAAAATGAATACAAAAATGATACAAGCATATATCTTTTAGAAAAACAATTGTTACATAGGGTTATATATGTTGGATTTTAGATTATAAATATTCATTAGAAAGATAAAGATATTTCCTACATAATGGTATTTTATTTGTAATTTTTATACTTTAAATAATTTAATTTAGTTATGACACAATGATGATGCAGTAATTATCTTATTAATGAAATATTGACATAATTGATGTTATAAACACAAAAATAAATGTAATTTGAGACTTTTTATGAATTACACTAATTTTCTAGGTTACTATGATATATTAATGTTGATTTAATTAACTTTTTTCGAACATTTAATTCTGTTATGACTCTCACAAAAATCATATATCAAATAGTGTCAAAATTGACACAAAATAGTTTTTAAATCAAATATTATATTATTAATTGTTATTTTATTCCTAAAAATCTAAGGTTCGGCCAAATGACTTAGATAAGGATATATATATTAATAATAAACAATTTGGGGTTCGTTTGGCATGTTATAGTAAGTGTATTAACCATATAGTTAAAGAAAACAAAAAGACATGGTAAAAGTTAAATTATTTAACTTAGAGTTAAATCTAATTGATAAGGTTAAAATAATATCCTAAACTTGTCTAAATTCTATTGGTTGATATGATTTCGACCCATCCCCACCTTATCTTTGAAATAAGACCCTTTGGAACCATTATAAACCGATTTTGACTTTAATATAAAATAATATTTTGAGATATTCCTAAGGTGCCCCTCTCCTCCCTTTTAAAGGAAACCTCCTCCCCCTCCTCATCACACCAATTTGAGCACTCAATCTCGGCCAACCCCTGTCAAAATCTCTTCTCCACTTCCCTAGAAATATCCTAGAGGTTCTGGTCTTACTCAAAGACCAATTTTAGTTCCCTAAGAGGAGGTCTCCAAAAGGCGCTTCAAAGAAGAGGTAATTACCGTTACCAATTCTTTCATCTTTATTTCTTCTTCCACTTCTTCTTCTTAGGTTGTTTCATTATGAAGTAATAACATCAGTATCACTCATATACTGATATGTTATTATAAGTATAAAACAACCCTATTTCACCATCTATCCATCCTACGGAAAAAGAAATCACCGCGCGTGCGTACGTACGGAATACCGTCTCCACGCCGTGGTGTAATCTATTTTCCACCACCACCTTACATGGATGGGTATAATGGTGTAAAGAATAACTATACATAGTTATTAAAAAATCATATTGATTCTGATATATTGTATAATCCACTCCAATTCAATTCAATATTTATATAAATGATATCATCGCTCGTGCGTACGTACGGACTACCGTCTCCACGACGCGATGAGATTCATTCTCCATGTTAACCATTTAAGAATGATTATAATCTATATATAAGAAATAATAATGAAATATATGACATTATAAAGCTACTGTATTTATTTATATATATACATATGTATGTCATCTACTTACTTCCATTTCAAGAAAATAAGGAAAGGAAAACAGCGTTCATGCATACGTACGGACTACCGTCTCAATGAATGGTGTTTTTCATTTTATTTATCTACCTATTATATATATATATATACTGAATATATATGATATATAAATCATATTTTATATTCTGGAAGTGAGTAAATCATTATATAAGTAATAATGATGTCAAGAACAACAAGTCAAAACACCTACGATAAATAAAACGATTTTACCCAAAACGCTTCTTTAACATAGAATTTACAAAAGAACGGGTAATATAATGTCATAAGTGAACCATATATGATATAATAACAATGAATATGATTCTGTAATAAGTCAATAACATGATTTAAATCATTATACAGGAGGTTCGGACACTTACAAAGCAAGTCATACCTAAGGTAAGGGAAATATCACAATCTCATTTTTATTCGAGATTGTTTATTCGTAAGTATTTACTGGGGTGTATTTTATCATCCACGTCCATGTTTCATCAATATGTAATATTACTTCCATCCACCTACAATTTTTTAAATCCATTTTTACCCTTCGGTGAGTTTTTAGTAATATGTATGAAAGGAATCTTTTGTCGTTTTTCGTACGAGGTACTTTTTGACTTTTCCGACAAAAGTACGAAGAATGTTTTTTTAACTTATACGGCATGAATGGACTTTTAAAACATTATTTCTAAGAAGCTTCCTTTAAAAGTTTTAAAGTTTATTTTTAATCAACTTCTTTTATTTTAAAGTTTTATGACATGTTATGAAAGGAAAAATGTTTTTTGAAGATATTTTCCTCAAGAATGAAGTTCAAGTATTTTATCAAAATTATTTTCCATCTAAGATAATAAAAGGGTTCTGTTTTTATACCTATTATTACATGGATTTGATTATGTTTTGATGGAAATATTTTTATGAATTCCTTTATCTTATATGAATTGTGTTATGATGTCATGTTGTTTAAGAATCCCATTTTTATTACATGGGTTATGCGATGATGTATGATTTATGATTATGTGGCACACATAAGAAAGGATTCATTATAAGATGGGTGGGACCTATATCTCCCTCCAATGCATTGGGTAAAGATTTTATATCTCATGAGATAGACATGGCTGAAATGGTAGGTTATACCGGTTCAGTGAAACAGGACTGAAACGAGGGTTACTCAATTTAGAAAGGGACTTTGTCCACTAAGATAGTCTTGGCATTGAGTCTTGACTAACAAGAAATGATTCTCCATGATTATGTGTGTATTCCACAAAGTTTCATGTTTTAATTTATGATTATTGGGATTACATTTCACTTCTATGATTTATCCCATGTTATGATATTATGAGCTTTTTTGCAGGTTAAGATTTCCAAAAGCTATGTTCTTATATATATGATGTGATTGATATTTCTTTTGTTTACCCTTACTGAGCATTTGAGCTCACCCTTTTATGTTTTCTTTTCCCTAGGATATAAAGATAGGTTTTAGGTAAAAAAAGGGATGACCTTTATGGGAGATATTGAAGAACTTTCACCACGATTAGAAGATTACGTTCCGAGTTTCCAAAGACACTAAACTATTACGATCCTTTAGTGTGTGTCTTTGTTATGTAATAAGTATTCCGCAAAAGTAATGTAATGTCTATGTACGTCAAGATACGGGTCTCTACAGTTGGTACCAGAGGAAAGGTTTAGTCAACCTTTGGAAACTAGGATGTGAGAACTTTAGTGAGATCCCTAGAGATATTTCTAAGGTATGTCTAGGGATGTCCCTAGGGATAAGTATACGTATAGGTTATAGTAATAGAATTACGCTAACGATCATAGAATTAAACCTAAGATGTTGGATATTGAAGGTACTCCCCCTTTATTATGTTGTTTTCCCTAGCATGATTTTTGCCTCTCACACTATTCTTTTTGGGTTTTAGACGATGGCTGGAACCCGAAGGATCCGTGTTGATCAATGCAATGGACAATGCAATGATTGCCCTCATGAACAAACAAATGTAATGGGAGATGGAGTGAAAAATCTTATTGCTATACTTACACAAGCTATGAATCATTCTGGACTTCCAAATGAGCAGAGAAGGGAACAATATTCTATTGAGTCCTTCATGAGGCAACATCCACGTTCTTTCAGTGGGTCTTCTGATCCACTTGTGGCAGAACAATGGATTAGTACTACTGAAAAGATATTTTCAGTTCTTCAATGTTCTGAACATGATAAAGTCATCTTAGAAGTATATCGTTTGGAAGGTGAAGCTGATCAATGGTGGAATCTTATCAAGAATACGAGGCCAAGAGATGAAATTGAGTCCATGGAATGGGACGAGTTCAAGAACTTGTTTTCCAGTAAGTACTTCCCTCGTATTCTTCGAACAAAGATGGAGAAAGAGTTTCTTGAACTGAAGCAAAGGGACGATGAATCTGTTGGTACCTATGAAGCAAATTTTACAAGACTTGCAAGGTATGCTTCTGGTATTATCATCCAACCTGAAAGTAAAGTTGATCGATTTTTCAGTGGCTTAAAACCAAGTCTTCGAAGGGAATTATCTATAAGAGACTTCAGTAGCTATGAAGAAATTGTGCGTTGTGCTATCAAGGTAGAAATGGAAGTTGGTGTTACATATCCATCTCATGGTTTTGACAAGAAACGAAAGATGGAGTTCAAGGAGAAATCTCAGAATAATGGTGAAAAGAAGATGAATGTTTCCTTATGCACAAAGTGTGGAAAGAAGCATGGTGGAGATTGTCTTAAAGGGACTAGAAAATGTTTTAAGTGTGGAAAAGAAGGTCATCGAGCATCTGAGTGTCGAAGTAATGGAAAAAGGGTTTCTAATGATGTGAATAAAGCAAACACTGCAGAGAACGCACCACCAACACTTCAATGCTTCAAGTGCAAGGAAATGGGGCATTATGCTAATAATTGCCCTAATCCAAGGGTTAGTGATGATCAACATGCGATCACTATTGGCGATGTTGAATATGATAACGACGTGGTGGAATGATTAAGCGTTTATGTAATGGGATTCCAAAATAATGTTGTATCATGAAGTATTGGAATATTTATGTATTGGTTTAATGTGGTATTCAAAGTGATTGAGATATTTTTGGAAATAAGATGATATGAGCATAATGAAGGGAAAAAAAGAAAATGAAATGTTTAACAGTATTCATGAGCTCATGATTGATATAAGGACTAAGTGATATCATGGTTTGAGTATATAGAATTTTGAGGATTTTGGTATGTGGAAAGTGTTATCTTTAAACTGCATTCATGTTTTCACTAAGGTATTCAAGCGAATACATGATTAAGGACTTTGAATGTTTAGAATGTGACCAACAAGACATATCTTATGGGGATCGACGATGGTGTTAAATCTCTGGTAATCGTTTTCACTATGTTATGAGAGTGGACTGCAGTATTATGGATAATCCTAAAGATTGGAATGGATTATGTTGGACATAAGTTAGTATTGTTTAAGGATAGAAGTTTTCTCGATATTATTGATGGGATGTTATAGTAATATAGTTTTAGAAAAAGGACAACCTGCAGGACGGGCGACAGCCCATCGCTTCGGACAAGGCTGTAGGAATCGAACCCACAACCGAAGTGCGACTGGCCTTTATCGCCTACCACTGACCTACAGGAAGTCCCTGTTTAGTAGAAACTAGTTTTATTATATTAAGCAGTATGATATATGAAGTATAAGTCCATTTTAGGAACCATATATGATTAATCTCACTATAGATCGACTTATGTATATATGTTTTGCTAACCTTTTGTTTGAGACAGATGGAATGACCTTTCATTCTATCACATGATCTGCTAACACATCACGAATAACGAATTCAACTTCATTTCTTTAAGGGAAGAAGTGTAAATTGTTCAATTCACGAACAACAGTGAGATTATACCAAAATCAAGTAAGTATTTCTTCTAATTCAAAATTTTCAACTTTAGGGAAATGATATTGAAAACCAAAAATGTTGTCCTAGTGATCTTATATCTGATGAATCGGATGGTACCTTAGATCGTCACAAATTTATGGCTTTGTGATTGCTAGCTTTTCCATAGCCATGTTCTCTACCACTCTCCATCAGAACATGATTGTTAGATTTCTCTTCCATATCCATATTTTCACCTATGTGGAAACCCAGTGATTAGTTTATTTGGGTAACCGTTACGTTTCATACTTTTGTTTTTAAAGATAAGTTTTGGTATTTTTTTTTACGATGTGGGTTTCTATCAAAGAAACTTTCGAATAGTAAACCATTTATAATCCCGACGAATTTCGAGGGCGAAATTCATTTTAAGGGGGGTAGAATGTAACCCCCCGAGATTTTATGAAAAATATTCTTTTAATTTCATTAATGTCTTGTGTTGTATTCTACACCAAGATTACCTTGCGCTATACGCAACACCGTATTAGCTTGCAGTATACGCAACACTATTCTTGGATCGTGTTACACACAATTTTGATAATAGTTATTCTACGCAACATTGAGTATATATATATATATTAAATGTATAAATGAAATATGGTTGGATTCTGTTATACGAAACAATGAAGGATTCTTTCACAACACGCAACCCTGACTTGGCTTGCATTACACGCAATCGCGACCTTCCTCGATAGCGTGTGTTGTACGCAATACCGGGTTTTAATAAACAATGTTATATTATTATAATATTGTCATGAACTAGCCGTTATGAATAGTATTAACTAAATTTTGAATTTTATAACATTATTATTCATCTTACACATTTCTAGAACATGGTATAAGAACAAAATAAATTTTTCGGGTAAAATAAGTATTTTTCAAAAAATGCAGTTTTACCGCCTTTTGATGGCGCACCCACTTTAAATATAGTTTTTGACATGTTTATATGTTCAATTTGACAAAATAATATTCTTCTTTTGAATCAGGATGTAAAAATTTACATTAGATAAATTTTTGATTCTTTTCCGATAACTTTCATATTTTAATGAATACTAAAAACACGCTATATTTTAATTAAAAACAACTTTTTTCATCGTAATATCTTATGTGGTTAAATTATAATATTGAATGGTTTTAAAGTATATTTATAATATATTTTTACCACTTAATATAATGTTGGTCATTGGACACAATTTTACAATTAAACCGAACATAAACAAGTGTCAATCTTTTGATAGTTATTATCTCTTAAAAACACGTTTTTTGTTTTGACAGCGGGAATTATTTTTAAATTAATTTCTGCCACTTCTGTGTTTTGAATTTAGAAAAATGGATTCCATATTTGGAATCAGGATGTTCAAATTGTGTAAATAGGTAACTTTTATTTTTAGACATTTTGAATAATTACTGCGGTAAATATTTTATTTACCATGGTTAAGGGTAAATCCGGTAAATAAGGGTTAAAAAATAATATTATAATAATATTAAATTACCCTAAAACGTGTCTTAACCCTATTGGTTGATACAGGGTCGACCATGGTCATCTTTGGGTCGATTTTGGGACCCCATTGATCCACTTGTAAGTGATAATGACACTTTATTTTAATTAAGTTAAAATGAATACAAAAATGATACAAGCATATATCTTTTAGCAAAACAATTGTAACATAGGGTTATATATGTTGGATTTTAGATTATAAATATTCATTATAAATATAAAAAGATTTCCTACATAATGGTATTTTATTTGTAATTTTTATACTTTAAATCATTTAATTTATTTATGACACAATGATGATGCAGTAATTATCTTATTAATGAAATATTGACATAATTGATGTTATAAACACCAAAATAAATGTAATTTGAGACTTTTTATGAATTCCACTAATTTTCTATGTTACTATGATATATTAATTTTGATTTAATTAACTTTGTTCGAACATTTAATTCTGTTATGACTCTCACAAAAATCATATATCAAATAGTGTCAAAATTGACACAAAATAGTTTTTAAATCAAATATTATATTATTAATTGTTATTTTATTCCTAAAAATCTAAGGTTCGGCCAAATGACTTAGATAAGGATATATATATTAATAATAAACAATTTGGGGTTCGTTTGGCATGTTATAGTAAGTGTATTAACCATATAGTTAAAGAAAACAAAAAGACATGGTAAAAGTTAAATTATTTAACTTAGAGTTAAATCTAATTGATAAGGTTAAAATAATATCCTAAACTTGTCTAAATTCTATTGGTTGATATGATTTCGACCCATCCCCACCTTATCTTTGAAATAAGACCCTTTGGAACCATTATAAACCGATTTTGACTTTAATATAAAATAATATTTTGAGATATTCCTAAGGTGCCCCTCTCCTCCCTTTTAAAGGACACCTCCTCCCCCTCCTCATCACACCAATTTGAGCACTCAAGCTCGGCCAACCCCTGTCAAAATCTCTTCTCCACTTCCCTAGAAATATCCTAGAGGTTCTGGTCTTACTCAAAGACCAATTTTAGTTCCCTAAGAGGAGGTCTCCAAAAGGCGCTTCAAAGAAGAGGTAATTACCGTTACCAATTCTTTCATCTTTATTTCTTCTTCCACTTCTTCTTCTTAGGTTGTTTCATTATGAAGTAATAACATCAGTATCACTCATATACTGATATGTTATTATAAGTATAAAACAACCCTATTTCACCATCTATCCATCCTACGGAAAAAGAAATCACCGCGCGTGCGTACGTACGGAATACCGTCTCCACGCCGTGGTGTAATCTATTTTCCACCACCACCTTACATGGATGGGTATAATGGTGTAAAGAATAACTATACATAGTTATTAAAAAATCATATTGATTCTGATATATTGTATAATCCACTCCAATTCAATTCAATATTTATATAAATGATATCATCGCTCGTGCGTACGTACGGACTACCGTCTCCACGACGCGATGAGATTCATTCTCCATGTTAACCATTTAAGAATGATTATAATCTATATATAAGAAATAATAATGAAATATATGACATTATAAAGCTACTGTATTTATTTATATATATACATATGTATGTCATCTACTTACTTCCATTTCAAGAAAATAAGGAAAGGAAAACAGCGTTCATGCATACGTACGGACTACCGTCTCAATGAATGGTGTTTTTCATTTTATTTATCTACCTATTATATATATATATATACTGAATATATATGATATATAAATCATATTTTATATTCTGGAAGTGAGTAAATCATTATATAAGTAATAATGATGTCAAGAACAACAAGTCAAAACACCTACGATAAATAAAACGATTTTACCCAAAACGCTTCTTTAACATAGAATTTACAAAAGAACGGGTAATATAATGTCATAAGTGAACCATATATGATATAATAACAATGAATATGATTCTGTAATAAGTCAATAACATGATTTAAATCATTATACAGGAGGTTCGGACACTTACAAAGCAAGTCATACCTAAGGTAAGGGAAATATCACAATCTCATTTTTATTCGAGATTGTTTATTCGTAAGTATTTACTGGGGTGTATTTTATCATCCACGTCCATGTTTCATCAATATGTAATATTACTTCCATCCACCTACAATTTTTTAAATCCATTTTTACCCTTCGGTGAGTTTTTAGTAATATGTATGAAAGGAATCTTTTGTCGTTTTTCGTACGAGGTACTTTTTGACTTTTCCGACAAAAGTACGAAGAATGTTTTTTTAACTTATACGGCATGAATGGACTTTTAAAACATTATTTCTAAGAAGCTTCCTTTAAAAGTTTTAAAGTTTATTTTTAATCAACTTCTTTTATTTTAAAGTTTTATGACATGTTATGAAAGGAAAAATGTTTTTTGAAGATATTTTCCTCAAGAATGAAGTTCAAGTATTTTATCAAAATTATTTTCCATCTAAGATAATAAAAGGGTTCTGTTTTTATACCTATTATTACATGGATTTGATTATGTTTTGATGGAAATATTTTTATGAATTCCTTTATCTTATATGAATTGTGTTATGATGTCATGTTGTTTAAGAATCCCATTTTTATTACATGGGTTATGCGATGATGTATGATTTATGATTATGTGGCACACATAAGAAAGGATTCATTATAAGATGGGTGGGACCTATATCTCCCTCCAATGCATTGGGTAAAGATTTTATATCTCATGAGATAGACATGGCTGAAATGGTAGGTTATACCGGTTCAGTGAAACAGGACTGAAACGAGGGTTACTCAATTTAGAAAGGGACTTTGTCCACTAAGATAGTCTTGGCATTGAGTCTTGACTAACAAGAAATGATTCTCTATGATTATGTGTGTATTCCACAAAGTTTCATGTTTTAATTTATGATTATTGGGATTACATTTCACTTCTATGATTTATCCCATGTTATGATATTATGAGCTTTTTTGCAGGTTAAGATTTCCAAAAGCTATGTTCTTATATATATGATGTGATTGATATTTCTTTTGTTTACCCTTACTGAGCATTTGAGCTCACCCTTTTATGTTTTCTTTTCCCTAGGATATAAAGACAGGTTTTAGGTAAAAAAAAGGGATGACCTTTATGGGAGATATTGAAGAACTTTCACCACGATTAGAAGATTACGTTCCGAGTTTCCAAAGACACTAAACTATTACGATCCTTTAGTGTGTGTCTTTGTTATGTAATAAGTATTCCGCAAAAGTAATGTAATGTCTATGTACGTCAAGATACGGGTCTCTACAGTTGGTACCAGAGGAAAGGTTTAGTCAACCTTTGGAAACTAGGATGTGAGAACTTTAGTGAGATCCCTAGAGATATTTCTAAGGTATGTCTAGGGATGTCCCTAGGGATAAGTATACGTATAGGTTATAGTAATAGAATTACGCTAACGATCATAGAATTAAACCTAAGATGTTGGATATTGAAGGTACTCCCCCTTTATTATGTTGTTTTCCCTAGCATGATTTTTGCCTCTCACACTATTCTTTTTGGGTTTTAGACGATGGCTGGAACCCGAAGGATCCGTGTTGATCAATGCAATGGACAATGCAATGATTGCCCTCATGAACAAACAAATGTAATGGGAGATGGAGTGAAAAATCTTATTGCTATACTTACACAAGCTATGAATCATTCTGGACTTCCAAATGAGCAGAGAAGGGAACAATATTCTATTGAGTCCTTCATGAGGCAACATCCACGTTCTTTCAGTGGGTCTTCTGATCCACTTGTGGCAGAACAATGGATTAGTACTACTGAAAAGATATTTTCAGTTCTTCAATGTTCTGAACATGATAAAGTCATCTTAGAAGTATATCGTTTGGAAGGTGAAGCTGATCAATGGTGGAATCTTATCAAGAATACGAGGCCAAGAGATGAAATTGAGTCCATGGAATGGGACGAGTTCAAGAACTTGTTTTCCAGTAAGTACTTCCCTCGTATTCTTCGAACAAAGATGGAGAAAGAGTTTCTTGAACTGAAGCAAAGGGACGATGAATCTGTTGGTACCTATGAAGCAAATTTTACAAGACTTGCAAGGTATGCTTCTGGTATTATCATCCAACCTGAAAGTAAAGTTGATCGATTTTTCAGTGGCTTAAAACCAAGTCTTCGAAGGGAATTATCTATAAGAGACTTCAGTAGCTATGAAGAAATTGTGCGTTGTGCTATCAAGGTAGAAATGGAAGTTGGTGTTACATATCCATCTCATGGTTTTGACAAGAAACGAAAGATGGAGTTCAAGGAGAAATCTCAGAATAATGGTGAAAAGAAGATGAATGTTTCCTTATGCACAAAGTGTGGAAAGAAGCATGGTGGAGATTGTCTTAAAGGGACTAGAAAATGTTTTAAGTGTGGAAAAGAAGGTCATCGAGCATCTGAGTGTCGAAGTAATGGAAAAAGGGTTTCTAATGATGTGAATAAAGCAAACACTGCAGAGAACGCACCACCAACACTTCAATGCTTCAAGTGCAAGGAAATGGGGCATTATGCTAATAATTGCCCTAATCCAAGGGTTAGTGATGATCAACATGCGATCACTATTGGCGATGTTGAATATGATAACGACGTGGTGGAATGATTAAGCGTTTATGTAATGGGATTCCAAAATAATGTTGTATCATGAAGTATTGGAATATTTATGTATTGGTTTAATGTGGTATTCAAAGTGATTGAGATATTTTTGGAAATAAGATGATATGAGCATAATGAAGGGAAAAAAAGAAAATGAAATGTTTAACAGTATTCATGAGCTCATGATTGATATAAGGACTAAGTGATATCATGGTTTGAGTATATAGAATTTTGAGGATTTTGGTATGTGGAAAGTGTTATCTTTAAACTGCATTCATGTTTTCACTAAGGTATTCAAGCGAATACATGATTAAGGACTTTGAATGTTTAGAATGTGACCAACAAGACATATCTTATGGGGATCGACGATGGTGTTAAATCTCTGGTAATCGTTTTCACTATGTTATGAGAGTGGACTGCAGTATTATGGATAATCCTAAAGATTGGAATGGATTATGTTGGACATAAGTTAGTATTGTTTAAGGATAGAAGTTTTCTCGATATTATTGATGGGATGTTATAGTAATATAGTTTTAGAAAAAGGACAACCTGCAGGACGGGCGACAGCCCATCGCTTCGGACAAGGCTGTAGGAATCGAACCCACAACCGAAGTGCGACTGGCCTTTATCGCCTACCACTGACCTACAGGAAGTCCCTGTTTAGTAGAAACTAGTTTTATTATATTAAGCAGTATGATATATGAAGTATAAGTCCATTTTAGGAACCATATATGATTAATCTCACTATAGATCGACTTATGTATATATGTTTTGCTAACCTTTTGTTTGAGACAGATGGAATGACCTTTCATTCTATCACATGATCTGCTAACACATCACGAATAACGAATTCAACTTCATTTCTTTAAGGGAAGAAGTGTAAATTGTTCAATTCACGAACAACAGTGAGATTATACCAAAATCAAGTAAGTATTTCTTCTAATTCAAAATTTTCAACTTTAGGGAAATGATATTGAAAACCAAAAATGTTGTCCTAGTGATCTTATATCTGATGAATCGGATGGTACCTTAGATCGTCACAAATTTATGGCTTTGTGATTGCTAGCTTTTCCATAGCCATGTTCTCTACCACTCTCCATCAGAACATGATTGTTAGATTTCTCTTCCATATCCATATTTTCACCTATGTGGAAACCCAGTGATTAGTTTATTTGGGTAACCGTTACGTTTCATACTTTTGTTTTTAAAGATAAGTTTTGGTATTTTTTTTTACGATGTGGGTTTCTATCAAAGAAACTTTCGAATAGTAAACCATTTATAATCCCGACGAATTTCGAGGGCGAAATTCATTTTAAGGGGGGTAGAATGTAACCCCCCGAGATTTTATGAAAAATATTCTTTTAATTTCATTAATGTCTTGTGTTGTATTCTACACCAAGATTACCTTGCGCTATACGCAACACCGTATTAGCTTGCAGTATACGCAACACTATTCTTGGATCGTGTTACACACAATTTTGATAATAGTTATTCTACGCAACATTGAGTATATATATATATATTAAATGTATAAATGAAATATGGTTGGATTCTGTTATACGAAACAATGAAGGATTCTTTCACAACACGCAACCCTGACTTGGCTTGCATTACACGCAATCGCGACCTTCCTCGATAGCGTGTGTTGTACGCAATACCGGGTTTTAATAAACAATGTTATATTATTATAATATTGTCATGAACTAGCCGTTATGAATAGTATTAACTAAATTTTGAATTTTATAACATTATTATTCATCTTACACATTTCTAGAACATGGTATAAGAACAAAATAAATTTTTCGGGTAAAATAAGTATTTTTCAAAAAATGCAGTTTTACCGCCTTTTGATGGCGCACCCACTTTAAATATAGTTTTTGACATGTTTATATGTTCAATTTGACAAAATAATATTCTTCTTTTGAATCAGGATGTAAAAATTTACATTAGATAAATTTTTGATTCTTTTCCGATAACTTTCATATTTTAATGAATACTAAAAACACGCTATATTTTAATTAAAAACAACTTTTTTCATCGTAATATCTTATGTGGTTAAATTATAATATTGAATGGTTTTAAAGTATATTTATAATATATTTTTACCACTTAATATAATGTTGGTCATTGGACACAATTTTACAATTAAACCGAACATAAACAAGTGTCAATCTTTTGATAGTTATTATCTCTTAAAAACACGTTTTTTGTTTTGACAGCGGGAATTATTTTTAAATTAATTTCTGCCACTTCTGTGTTTTGAATTTAGAAAAATGGATTCCATATTTGGAATCAGGATGTTCAAATTGTGTAAATAGGTAACTTTTATTTTTAGACATTTTGAATAATTACTGCGGTAAATATTTTATTTACCATGGTTAAGGGTAAATCCGGTAAATAAGGGTTAAAAAATAATATTATAATAATATTAAATTACCCTAAAACGTGTCTTAACCCTATTGGTTGATACAGGGTTGACCATGGTCATCTTTGGGTCGATTTTGGGACCCCATTGATCCACTTGTAAGTGATAATGACACTTTATTTTAATTAAGTTAAAATGAATACAAAAATGATACAAGCATATATCTTTTAGCAAAACAATTGTAACATAGGGTTATATATGTTGGATTTTAGATTATAAATATTCATTATAAATATAAAAAGATTTCCTACATAATGGTATTTTATTTGTAATTTTTATACTTTAAATCATTTAATTTATTTATGACACAATGATGATGCAGTAATTATCTTATTAATGAAATATTGACATAATTGATGTTATAAACACCAAAATAAATGTAATTTGAGACTTTTTATGAATTCCACTAATTTTCTATGTTACTATGATATATTAATTTTGATTTAATTAACTTTGTTCGAACATTTAATTCTGTTATGACTCTCACAAAAATCATATATCAAATAGTGTCAAAATTGACACAAAATAGTTTTTAAATCAAATATTATATTATTAATTGTTATTTTATTCCTAAAAATCTAAGGTTCGTCCAAATGACTTAGATAAGGATATATATATTAATAATAAACAATTTGGGGTTCGTTTGGCATGTTATAGTAAGTGTATTAACCATATAGTGAAAGAAAACAAAAAGACATGGTAAAAGTTAAATTATTTAACTTAGAGTTAAATATAATTGATAAGGTTAAAATAATATCCTAAACTTGTCTAAATTCTATTGGTTGATAGGATTTCGACCCATCCCCACCTTAGCTTCGAAATAAGACCCTTTGGAACCATTATAAACCGATTTTGACTTTAATATAAAATAATATTTTGAGATATTCCTAAGGTGCCCATCTCCTCCCTTATAAAAGGACACCTCCTCCCCCTCCTCCTCACACCAATTTGAGCACTCAAGCTCGGCCAACCCCTGTCAAAATCTCTTCTCCACTTCCCTAGCAACATCCTAGAGGTTCTGGTCTTACTCAAAGACCAATTTTAGTTCCCTAAGAGGAGGTCTCCAAAAGGCGCTTCAAAGAAGAGGTAATTACCGTTACCAATTCTTTCATCTTTATTTCTTCTTCCACTTCTTCTTCTTAGGTTGTTTCATTATGAAGTAATAACATCAGTATCACTCATATACTGATATTTTATTATAAGTATAAAACAAACCTATTTCACCATCTATCCATCCTACGGAAAAAGAAATCACCGCGCGTGCGTACGTACGGAATACCGTCTCCACGACGTGGTGTAATCTATTTTCCACCACCACCTTACATGGATGGGTATAATGGTGTAAAGAATAACTATACATAGTTATTACAACATCATATTGATTCTGATATATTGTATAATCCACTCCAATTCAATTCAATATTTATAGAAATGATATCATCGCTCGTGCGTACGTACGGACTACCGTCTCCACGACGCGATGAGATTCATTCTCCATGTTAACCATTTAAGAATGATTATAATGTATATATAAGAAATAATAATGAAATATATGACATTATAAATCTACTAGATTTATGTATATATATACATATGTATGTCATCTACTTACTTCCATTTCAAGACAATAAGGAAAGGAAAACAGCATTCATGCGTACGTACGGACTACCGTCTCCATGAACGGTGTTTTTCATTTTATTTATCTACCTATTATATATATATATACTGAATATATATGATATATAAATCATATTTTAGATTCTGGAAGTGAGTAAATCATTATATAAGTAATAATGATGTCAAGAACAACAAGTCAAAACACCTACGATAAATAAAACGATTTTACCCAAAACGCTTCTTTAACATGGAATTTACAAAAGAACGGGTAATATAATGTCATAAGTGAACCATATATGATATCATAACAATGAATATGATTCTGTAATAAGTCAATAACATGATTTAAATCATTATACAGGAGGTTCGGACACTTACAAAGCAAGTCGGACCTAAGGTAAGGGAAATATCACAATCTCATTTTTATTCGAGATTGTTTATTCGTAAGTATTTATTGGGGTGTATTATATCATCCACTTCCATGTTTCATCAATATTTAATATTACTTCCATACACCTACAATTGTTTAAATCCATTTTTACCCTTCGGTGAGTTTTTAGTAATATGTATGAAAGGAATCTTTTGTCGTTTTTCGTACGAGGTACTTTTTGACTTTTCCGACAAAAGTACGAAGAATGTTTTTTTTAACTTATACGGCATGAATGGACTTTTAAAACATTATTTCCAAGAAGCTTCCTTTAAAAGTTTTCAAGTTTATTTTTAATCAACTTCTTTTATTTTAAAGTTTTATGACATGTTATGAAAGTAAAAATGTTTTTTGAAGATATTTTCCTCAAGAATGAAGTTCAAGTATTTTATCAAAATTATTTTCCATATAAGATAATAAAAGGGTTCTGTTTTTATCCCTATTATTACATGGATTTGATTATGTTTTGATGGAAATATTTTTATGAATTCCTTTATCTTATATGAATTGTTTTATGATGTCATGTTGTTTAAGAATCCCATTTTTATTACATGGGTTATGCGATGATGTATGATTTATGATTATGTGGCACACATAAGAAAGGATTCATTATAAGATGGGTGGGACCTATATCTCCCTCCAATGCATTGGGTAAAGATTTTATATCTCATGAGATAGACATGGCTGAAATGGTAGGTTATACCGGTTCAGTGAAACAGGACTGAAACGAGGGTTACTCGATTCAGAAAGGGACTTTGTCCACTAAGATAGTCTTGGCATTGAGTCTTGACTAACAAGAAATGATTCTCTATGATTATGTGTGTATGCCAAAAAGTTTCATATTTTAAGTTATGATTATTGGGATTACATTTCACTTCTATGATTTATCCCATGTTATGATATTATGAGCTTTTTTGCAGGTTAAGATTTCCAAAAGCTATGTTCTTATAAATATGATGTGATTGATATTTCTTTTGTTTACCCTTACTGAGCATTTGAGCTCACCCTTTTATGTTTTCTTTTCCCCAGGATATAAAGAAAGGTTTTAGGTAAAAAAAAAGGGATGACCTTTATGGGAGATATTGAAGAACTTTCACCACGATTAGAAGATTACGTTCCGAGTTTCCAAAGACACTAAACTATTACGATCCTTTAGTGTGTGTTTTTGTTATGTACTAAGTATTCCGCAAAAGTAATGTAATGTCTATGTACGTCAAGATACGGGTCTCTACATCACTCATGTTTTAGTTATTTAATCATGGTTTGGGATTAGTTGAGGGAATATCATCATGATTCCATCTAACTCGAAAAGCAATGAAAAAAGGATTCATAGGGGAGAATACTATTGGTTAAGGACACAAATTATTCCTTTTATTTAAATTAGAAATTTGTCAATGCTTTATATATACTAATCAACAGTCTCTTTAGAATAGATATTTTATATACGATAATTTTTTGTAATTGAATTTTGAGTCTAATAAAAAAATAATTGATATATTTTGAAATGATCTAAATTAAAAAAATAAATTTTGTGAATGAGCCTTCTATAAACACAGTAAATAATATTTTAGTTTTTAATACAAAAAATGGAATTTTTGTAAAATTTTAGTTTATTACAATGTTCTCATGTTTGAGGGTAATGATAGATTATTACCAATGAAATTGTATAAAATTATAATGGAGAATTCCTACTAATGGTGTTATATAGAGGTTCATTAAAAGTTACTAGCATTTGATCATATATTGGGATGTTTGAAACTATGAACAACTAGGTGATTGATACATACTCTTTTATATGACGAAATTGAATTAATTATTTTCTATAAACTACTCTGAGACA
This sequence comes from Viscum album, assembly GCA_963277665.1. Classification (NCBI taxonomy): domain Eukaryota; kingdom Viridiplantae; phylum Streptophyta; class Magnoliopsida; order Santalales; family Viscaceae; genus Viscum; species Viscum album. The sequence goes on along the minus strand of OY728137.1, from coordinate 1,077,813,565 downwards.
GTAAATATTTTATGATATATTCACCATACAAGTAGTTGTATCATTTGTTTCACAATTTGTTGAATTGTGGAATATTATTAGTTAATTAAAATGAATTTAATTTTGTTCCAATGATAATACTATATTATAGGAATTGAAATTTATATTTATAGTTTTTTGTTTTATAGTAGAATTCTTGGCCAAATGACTCATGTAACATATATATATTGTGACTCTTAAGCAGACCATAGGTGGGTTCATCCTATGAATGATAACTCATTGTGAAAGGATACAAATGATTTATATCATATGGTAATGTCAATGTATGAGGTTCATATATAGGAGTTGGATATAAATTGGTGGTAAATTGATATATAGATTTAATTTTTATTGATATTTTAATGAATAGGGTCCAGAAATCCATTTTATTAGTTTGTTGAGAGTTGTGTCTTGAAGTTGTTTTAAATTATTCTAGGGAATTGTGATATTTTTTATATTATATGATATTTATATTTAGTTTGATATAGATTGATTTATAGACACAAGGATAGATTAATATTCAATATATAGATTTTTTTGAACATTTGGAAGGGAAGATATAGAGTAGTGGAAGTATAAGACTATTTTATGATCATATATTATTTTTCTAATTTATATCCTAATGATGATTCTATAACAAGTCATTTTAGTGAAAATATATATTTAATGATATAAGGTTCAATGACATGTAAATTCACTATACATTTTCCTCAAATAAAATTTTTTTTCAATAACATTCTTTATACACAGAACAAAAATAAAACAAAACCAAAATATGTATATAATGTTCAAATATAGTAATTTTATTCGTTTTTAATCATTACAGTACATAATTATGAATTATATTAATATATATTTCATGGTTAATTTATATAAATTTTCATAAATAATTAGTATGTTTCAGAATTTCACTTTTAATGCACATAATATTAAATTTATAAAAACAAACTAGATTATTATTAAATAATTATTTAATTAAAATATAGTATAGATTTATTAATGTTAAAACAATTATGGTTTTATATAAATTTTTTTGAATAATAACTAAATTTTTAGAAAGCATTTTCCCTAAAAATAGATCATCATTAAAATTTATGATTTAATAAAAAAGATAAAATAGAGAATTACACAATTTTAATTTGAAAATATATTCATCATTTAGGGATAAATATTATCAATATTATACTAGCTTGATCACATCTTCAACCACATAACATAACACAAGTAAATATTTTTAGTAAATAATAGGCATGGGGAGTTGACCCCATGACCTTCCCCTCACCCCCCAAAACACTTACCACCCCACCACCAACGTTGGTGAAAATTTATGATTTGAATATTATTTTCTGATATTTTTGGGTTTATTTCTAAAAAATATTATTTATCATATGAATAGTTAAAAATATCATTCTTACAAATAAAAATATATTTAGGAAAATTCAAATATAAATGAATTTATTTTTGGTTCATTGATCCTTTTTTTAAATACAATTATTTTTATTTTATCCGTCTTTTAGATTTTAGAAACATTTATATTAATTTACATATCCATAATTCTCATTTTTGAACATTCATTATATTTTGTTTAAAAAATTTATATGTTATACATTTTTTAGTATTATTTTTAGTCTTATAAAATTAATATAATAATTTTTTTAATATGGAATTATTATTTCAAAATTATGAAAAAAGGAAAATTTATTTTAGACAATAAATGATAAATTACATTGGTAAAAACTAGTTAAGATTATAAAAATAAAAATGGGAAAATAGGGTTCGACAATTAGAGAAGTACCACAGAAATTCAATACACATGTTCGGGAATGTTTGTTTGATAAATTTTTTAGTATATCCGTTCTGTTATAAGTTATTACAATATTTTGAAAGTAATTTACCTGAGATAAAATCCCTATTATTAAAACATTTTTCGTATTTACAAAACTGAGAAACAATTTCAATGATAATTATATACACTAATCCTTTCATCCCATCATATCACTACCCAATTAGTTCTTCCCAAAAATGACACAATCATTTCTAAAAATATCAAACCCATATTTTTGAGGTTATAGTCTTCTCAAAATACAATTACTCATAGTTATAACCCAATGTCCAATAGAGATAATCCATAAAGGGAAGTATGAATCCTTAACCACTGCTTTCTAATTTCTATTAATTCATATTAACTTATTATCCCACAAATTCTATTACTCCTTAAAACAAAAACATAATTATTATTATTATTATTTTTTTTAATTGTATTACATTGTCTACCACAATTCCATTTTCCTCTGATAAAATTGAAACAATCCTTTATCCATTGTGTGGAATAATACTTCCATACTGTAACAAGTTGATTTTATGTCACTATATTATAATGTATTAAATAATTGAGAACTAAAATAAAAAGAATTATATGTGTCTAATATTTTATATTATTAAATTTTAAACCCTATTACTCAATTTAATCATTCTATAGAAAACAACAGCATCACAATGCATATGAGTGGAGTAACAACTCCATATAATTATTGATTTTAGTTTTTATTTTTATCACCATATTATTGGATTTTTAGTGAGAAAATAATTAATTATATAATTTGATTTTTTATATAATTATTATAGTAATTTAATGTTATATTAAATTACATATTACAAATATGTGTAAAAAACAGTGGTAAATTCCACCGTCCAGAAGAGCATTCAAAGAGAAAATTTGATTTCATCATTTATAAAATAATTATATATGGTATTTCAACACATTATTGCACTTTTTAATTAATATGTATCATATTAATAAACAATAAATCAGATCATTATACATTTTTATAATGATATTTTAACTTAATCAATTACAAATAATCCATGAATTACATAATGTTGTTGTTTTGATTTTTTAACCACATTTCTAAAAATATATATAAATTTAAATCAGGAATTTGAATAAGAATATAATTTATTTTAATAATTTATATATATTTTTAATAATTTTTTTTGTTTTAAAAATAGTAATATAAAAATTTAACTCAATATGTTAAATAAATCCTATGTTTATATTGAAAAATTGGATCATGTTCATGGAAAATTTCATTTTTATTAATATAACCCAAAATATCATATAATGAAATTATAACATTATAAATAATTATAGTTCTTATGTTAAATAACCTTTTATGATCATAGAATGCATAACATTTGATGATGAATGAAGAATGAAAATATTATTATCGAACTCATTCAAAATGATCAATATTTACCTCAGCTAATATTAATAATATAAAACATCTAATTAATATATATATATATATATTAATTATAAATGAAATTGTAGAAATGTTATGTATATAAATAATTTTATTTAATATGTTATTAATATTGAAAAATAAAATATACCAAAAAACAACATATGATCAACTAAATGGTAATTGAGGTTAAGGTTTTATTGTCTCGAATTTTCTCCCATTGAGACATGATTGATACTATAAAGGAATTTTTATTTGGAATGGGTTATATACTATTATTGTAATATTCTTTATAATGATCTTATAATTTTTCATATTTCGTAATGTATCATTTGAAATAGTATCTGTCAATTATTTTGAATCAATATCATCTATATTTGTAAGATTTTATTTTTCTCAAATATAAATTCCTAAGACATGTATGATGTTAAAAACAATTCTTTATTTTATATTCTGTATTAAATATCATATTTAATTAATGTATGAAATATTTTTTATTTCATTGTATTTTAATTTGTTTTTCATGATATTCTTCTCAATCCCCATTGATTCACACATTATCCATACCGTGACATTTTTTTCACCAATATCATTTTCAAAAAGGGACATCATTTGAAAAATATTAGATGAAGTATATTTATTAAATTATCTCTATAAAACTCCTATAATTTTAATATCAATTGTTCATTCCTTGGGTTTAATTTTTCCTATCAATAATTCAGTTTCCCCTTGGATTGTAATTTAACTATTTTATGGAAAATGAACCATTTATTTTTTTATGGGAACCTCCATTTTTCAATTTCTATATTTATTAGATTATTTCGTGAATGTTTTTTTATTAATAAATAAATTATTATTGTAATTTTCAAGTATGAGAACTTCATTAAAATTATTAACGTTATTTTTATCATTTCATGTGTTTGTAATTTTTGTTAATGTGTGAAAGAAACTCTTTTTTACAATTTCTATATAAAAAATATTTATACCACATTATTTATTTATATGAAAACTTTAATAATTATTTTCAATGGTTTCTAAAAAATTATTTTTCTCTATTTTTTATATAATATGACTTCTAATATTTCTTCAAATGATTGAGGATATTAATTATTTACTTTTAAAATTTTCCAAAACTCATCTATATGTTTTTTATCATTGTAAATTTATTCCCAAATATATATGATAACTTGAGTACATAAATAAAATTTTAATGAAAGTGTAATTTTTAAGAAAGTATAATAGAATTTCCTTCGCTTTTATAGGACTGAATTATCGGTATCTTCACCATACCTAACCATATAGGATGAATATGCATAATTTTTATTCCACTTCCTTTTATTTGTGAATAAACCATTTTCTACTTTTTGATAGATAGGTATTCACCATTATTCAATTCATTTATATATTAGAGAAATTAGTTACATAACTGTATAGTCATTCTGTATACATTTAAAATACCATATTCTCTATTATGATGACTGAATCATATTAACCTATAATGTTAATAAATAACACTGGATACCAATTTTTTTATACAGGTATATCATGATCAATTTATTAAAGTATATATAAATATTATTCGTAAGTGATTTTTTAAAAGAATATAATTTATATTTTCTTTACATTGGTACTTTATGATATGATCAAGTTTATGTGGAAAACATATTTATGGATGGTGAATGTTAGAGTCCTATATTATCGTCTAATTTATTTATTTAGTTTTATACATAATGATATAAAAATTGTAAAGACCCATAAATTTCAAGGAATTTTGTTTCTTAAATCCTATGGGATTTTATGAGTACGCGGTTTTTTACGGAACTTGATTTTGAGGCCCAGAGTGCCCGGAATCAGTTTCCAAAGCTTACATTGGGTACGTTCAGTGAACGAATGAGAGGGTTTTTCTATCTTTTGAACTAGTGCTCGGAATTGAAATCTGATGGCACCAATGGAACCGCATCGCCGGTAATTTCTTAAGAGGACCTTTACTAAAGATACGTTTTCTCGAGAGGAGTTGTTAAAATTTGGGGATTAATAAAGAGTAGAATAAAATTTGTGGTACAAATTTTATTCATAACCTATGTGGTTTTATCCTACATGGGGATGTTAGTGTGGGACCCACTGGCACCCTAACTACCCATGTGAGGATAAATATGAGGTGGGGACATCATGAGCCCCAACCCTTCACATTCCCCATAACTACTTAAACTCTCCATTAAACCCCCTTGTATTTAATTATATGACTTATCCTCTTCCACTTTAATAATTCCAACACACATTAATTTAAATAATTGAAGCTATTTAATTAATTGAATTATGGGTTTGAATTTTGGAAATTTGAAATGCTTGGAAAAATAATAAAATAAGGGGATGCCTTATTTTATTTGGTTAGTTTTGTTGTGTGATGAATTTTGGGTGAGAGTTCTTTTCTCTTTGGAATAACATCATCCTCCCGCGAAGAACAACACCCTTCGATGAAGAACTCTGTCACTACAAGGAGAGACAACATGCCATTCCTTAGTCTCTTCACAGCTAGGGTGAGATGTCGTCCCCTCCTTGGACGCACGCCAACGCCGTCTTCGTAACATTACACCGCGACGCCATCTTCCGCGTCGCTGGAAAAAGTCAATGTTTATCGAGGTAGGGGTGTTTTTATAAATGAGAAACATTGATTTTTAATTCCATTTTATTGATTCTCTCTAAACCTTTTTCTATCTAACTAATGCGGAAGGAACCAAACCACTCTAACACGGTCTGATTCCTCCACCGTTCTTGTTTTATGGTGTTCACCAACTATTATTGATCGGTGAATCAAGGAAATTTTTAGGAGCCGATAGGAGGCCTGAAAGCAATAGAAACGACATCGGAACAATGAGACTATCTAGGAATGGGAGTTTTGTAGAAAATGGATCATTGAAACAAAAGACGGATGCCTCCGGAGGCGTGGTGTCTAGAGGCGTCATTTCTGGAAAATTTCAAAATACACGATGTGTACTTCCGAAGAACTTTCCGTGTACTACAAGCATTCAGCGGCAGAATTATCGGGCATCAAAAGAAGTGACATAGGTGTGTGACACTGGTCATACGGCGTATACTGTGCACACAGTTTGATAGAGGAGACTTCGTTGGACAAGGCGTGTATTCAAGGAAAATACACGGACACAGATAGAAATACACGACCACGATGTACGACATGTATTATCTTCATTGAAAGGCATAAGCGGATTCGTGAGAATCTGTGTGTAATCTGGGAGATACACAGACAGGAGCAGAACCACACGGCCATGACGCACGGTGTGTACTACAACCACCAAGGCAAAAGTGGCTTCGCGAGGGTTGGCGTGTAATCTGGGTGATACACGGACACATGCAGAACCTTACGGCAAGAGGCACGGCATGTATTCCTGAAATACACGGACACTGGGTGGAGTACACGAGCATGTACTCCACCACACGGCCATACATGGCCAGCGCACATGGAACTGACCATAGAGGTTTGGACATGACATGTAACCATATTATACGCCGTGTATTTACATATCTACACGACCAACCCTACGACACGGGCTGTATCACATGGACAGTACCTGGTGTCTGATGACACGATGTGTATCGCTTACCTACACGCCGTTTACTTTTGGAAAATGGATTGATCGTCTTGTTCTCTGTGACTCAGTCATGTTTTTCATAGTTTTACCCTATGTTGTGGGATGGAACATTGGGATACATCATCTCTGGTCTTTGTGATGGTTGAGGTATCCACCCCTTTGACTCGAGGAGCGGACCCTCCTGGAATTGAGTATACCGTGTGCGGGAACCCTAGAGCTGGTTGCGACTGCGACGATGATGATGACTGTACTTGAATTCTATGTGGGTTCGCCAGCGAGGAAGACTGTACTTGGATCCTCCATGGGTTCGGAAGTGATGAAGACTGTATTTGGATCCTACATGGGTTTGGTAACAAAGGTTACTGTACTAGGATCCTAAGTGGGTTCGGCAACGATGACTTCTATACTTGGATCCTACGTGGGTTCGGCAGGGGACATGATTCAAAGGCTACATCTATCATCTCCACCCCTCATCATGAGTAGTATATTGGTGTGATCTGAGTCTTGATTTTCAGTCCTTATCATCGATATGATTGACTTGATTTCATGTGTGGATTGGTTTGTTCTTTCCTGTGTGGATTCGGCTGTGCTTTCCTATGTGGATTGGGCTATTCTTTCCTGTGTGGATTGGGTTGTGCTTTCTTGTGTGGACTGGGTTGTACTTGAGCTAGTGAGTTAGAGCCGAACCTGAATTGATGACTTAGGTATATGTATGGGAATACACCTAAGTGGAGTTGGTTGATACTTCATGTTTGTACCCTTCCTTTATGGTTCATCCTTTGTAGATTCTAAGAGATCTTTGGGGGTCTCGGGGTCTCTACTGAGTATTGTATACCCACCCTTGCACGGGCTATTCTCACACTATGTTGTGTTGGTTGCAGATGAAAGAAAAACACTGATCGTTGTTGAGGCTTGCAGAGAGGGATAGTACTAGGAGGTGGACTATCAGGTGGGACGTACACAGAGCAGATGGATAGACCCGAGGAGTCAACAAGACTATCTGTACCCACCCTTCAGGTGGGAATTCTAGAGGAAGACTTGGTGGTTGTTGTTTTACATTTCTGTTGATGTTCATTCTTTTCAGTTGTACTGTACTTTTAGTTTTGTTTGTATTCTGGCCCATTTACATTTAAACACTTACTTTTGTACTCAGTTTACTTAGTGTTTTGTATATCTTGCATCCTTAGTGGTGTTTGTTCTCTTATATAAAGGAAATTCCTTCATTTTTATTGAGATTTACAATTTTGGTGCTAGTCCCCTGCCCCTGGCCTATGGAAGGTGGTCTTGGGGTAGTCATGAAACGAGCCCTGAGGTCGGGTCGTGACAAATTGGTATCAGAGGAGTCAATTTTACCGCATAACTTAGGAATCTGACAATTTCTTCTATGTGAAGAAATTGTGTTGAGGGTATTGAGTGTGGTTATCAATCTAGGGAGTCCAGTGTTGGTGTAGATTTCGATGTATCCATACACCAGGTCCTGAACTTCTGATTTCCGACTCAATGCACGAAAACATTGTTTGCCTATGTGTTTCAAAAGTTTTTTTGTGAATACTTTGTGTCAGCTCACTAGGTATACTATATTAATAGTGGAACACCTGTTTATTTCCAGGATGGCCCCATGATAGTAGCATGCTAGGGTTTCGAGATATTTGCGAGATGGCATCCCACTGAGCAATGAGGCCTCGGTGCAGGGCCCCATTACAGCGGAGGCACCAGCGGTAACTTTACTCACCGTTCCACTGATGCCACCAGCCCCAGCAGTTGAGAGTGCACGTCGCCTAAGTGCACTGCATGAGTTTCAACGTCAGAGACCGCCCAGGTTCTGTTGGGATATAGACCGTCAGGCAGCCGAGGACTGGAGGGAGGCAGTTGTTCGAGTATTCATATTAGTGGGGACACCAGCTGACCTCATCGTGATCCTTGTGGCAAGCCTCCTCCACGCAGCAGTAGGTAGATGGTGGAGCCTGATTATCCTGGTGCACGACGAGGAATCTATCCTTTGGTCGGACTTAGAGTGCCTTTTCAACTCGGAGTTCATTCCAGCCACCCTTCGTGCGGTGTGCAACTGGGATTTACTACAGCTGCGGAAGGGCAGCATGTCCGTTGCCCAGTACTCGGAGAAATTTACTGATCTCTCGCGCTACTCCACGGACATGGTATGAGACCCCTTCTTCCAGGCCCGGACCTTCGATCAGGGATTGAGGCATGAGATCAGGGCATCGATGATCTCCCTCAGAATTCCGATGCCGGCAGGAGTACGGGAGCGGGCCCTTCTTGGTGAGAGATTTCTTACTAAGCCTACATATGCAGCGAGGCCTACCGCAGGGCGACACGTAGCGAAGTCTTCTACAGCCTGCAGTAGATAGGTGTCACAGAGGTCTAAGAGGACCATCCCATCAGGAGGGCGACCTCAGGATACTGGTTCGGATGTGCAGGGCACACACAGTAGAGCCAGTCAGACGAAAGGCAGACAGTGCTATGCATGCAGCGGTAGGGCCACATGGCTCATGACCACCAAACCCGCCCTGCAGAGGAGCAGCAGACGGTTGAGGGACCACCCTGGAAGAGGTAGAGGTTTGACCATGGCGGTCTGCAGGGATCATACAGATGAGGTAGAGGATCTGGCCGAGCAGCAGGTGTTGGACAACGCTTAGAGCCTCTACCACCACCACCACCTGGAGGTCCACCCCGGCCACATGGAGTTAGTGGGCAGAGGCATGCTCAGCTTCAGGCAGAGGAGGCCTACGACCACAGCACACCTGAGATGATGTGAGGTACAATCTGTGTCTAGTACACCCTTGCTTCCGTTCTTATAGACAAAAAAGTGATTCATTCTTTTATTGTCGCAACCCTTGTTCTGAGCTCGGAGATTCCGACGGAGCCGTTGGCTCGATTCTTACGGCTAGAGACTTATACAGGTGTAGAATCGATGATTATGTACTGGTTCCAATAGTGTGAGCTTAATCTAAGAGGCGAGAGCTTAGGCTAGGATCTTCTTGTAGTATCGTCAAGGCCTTACGACGTCATCTTGGGCATGGATTTGTTATCTACGGTCAATGCTTATATCGACTGTGTTAGGTCCAAAGTGCAGTGTGTCCACAAAGATGGAAGTAGGTTCACCTTCACTGGTGAGAAGGGATCCTTTGCACCGCAGGATGGACTCACATAGAGGAGAGGACAGCTGATCACTCATCAGTTGGCTAGTCTCATCCTAGGAGCAGTTGATGTGTGGAGTCCGAGTTTTCCTATAGTGGTGGATCAGTATGAAGATGTCTTCCCTGACGACGTTCCAGGACTACATCCACGCAAAGAGGTAGAAATCTATATTGATATGTACCCCGGGACAACCCCGATATCTACTCCTGCATATCAGATGGCTCCCGCTGAGCTTTGAGAGCTACGAGTACAGCTGGAGGACTTGCAGGGCAATGGATTTATCCAACCCGGTGTTTCACCCTAGGATTCCTTGATTTTGTTCACCAAGAAGGCAGACGGGAACTTGCGACTGTGTGTCAACTACCGTCACATAAATCAGGTGACTATGAAGAGCACGTATCCACTTCTGAGGATTGACGAACTCTTCGATCAGATCAAGGGAGCACGCTGGTTCTCGATGATAGAACTCAGGTCAGGCTATCATCTGCTCAGAGTTTGAGACGAGGATGTGTAGAAGACGACTTTCAGGTGTCGGTATGGCCAATATGAGTTCTTGGTTATTCCTTTCAGCATAACCAATTCTCCAGAAGTGTTCATGAGTCTCATGAATAGGATCTTCCAGCCTTACCTCGATCGATTCGTCGTAGTCTTCATCAAAGACATATTGATTTACTCGACTACTGAGGAGGAGCACGCCTACCACTTGCGGGTTATGCTAGACATGCTCCGAGAGAACCATCTTTATGGTAAGATCTCAAAGTATTAGTTCTGGATTCGAGAGGTCCACTTCTTGGGACACGTCATCTATGAGGCGAGAGTTGTGGTGGACCCTACGAAGATCGAGGCAGTGCTTGCTTGGGAGCCACCCAAGAGCGTGTAGGAGGTGCGGAGTTTCCTAGGTCTGGCTGGGTACTATCAGAGATTTGTGCCAAACTTCTCCATAGTTGTAGCACCACTTTCAGCTTTAACGAAGAAGGGAAAACCCTTCATGTGTTTAGATAGATGTTAGCAGAGATTCCAGGAGCTGAGGCAGAGATTGACCAGTGCACCCATCATGAGGCTACCGGAGGAGGGAGTAGGGTATGTAGTTTACTGCGATGCATCAGAGACCAGGCTCGAGTGTGTCCTGATGCAGAAGCATTAAGTGATCACCTATGGATCACGATAGTTGAGTCAGCACGAGCAGAACTACGCTACCCATGACCTGGAGTTAGCAGCAGTTGTCTTTGCCTTGAAGATGTGGCGGCACTATCTGATGGGTGGGAGCTTTATAGTCTACTATGACCACCAAAGTCTTAGGTATATCTTATCATAGAAGGACCTAAACTGGATACAACGATGATGGCTTGAGTTCCTCCAGGACTATGACTTTGAGATAGTCTATACTCATGGGAAGGGGAACGTAGTAGCTGATGCACTCAGCAGGAGATCGGGCATTCAGCTACATAGAGAGGCGACAGAGCAACTAGCTGCATTGTAGATATCCTTCGTGGATAGAGATAGATCAACCTTTCTACAGTAGCTCACAGTCACTCCTCCACTACTTAAATGGGTCAGATAGGTACAATGTAGAAATATATACTGTGAGACGCGACGTGCACAGATATCCTAAGGATATACACCTAATAGATTTTCTATATGAGGAGAGCACGTCATACTCTTCCGGGGTCATACCATGGTAACCTTTTCATTACAGGAGGAGGTGCTGAGGGAGGTTCACCCTTCCCCTTTAGCGGTACATCCTGGGTTATCAAAGATGTACTAGGATCTCAGATGACAGCACTGGTGGCCGTGTATGAAGAAGGTTGTGGCAGAGTTCGTTTCATAATGCCTCACCTACCAACAGGAGAAGGCGGAGCACCAGGTACTAGCAGGATTGGTACAACCCTTAGAGGTCCCGGAGTGGAATTGGGATTGGATATCTATGGATTTCATTGTAGGGGTTCCACGTACTTCCAGAGGACACTACTCCATCTAGGTGATTGTCGACCAACTCACCAAGTCAACCCACTTCTTACCCATAAGAGAAAAGGGATCAGTAGAGAGCTTGGGATACCTCTACGTTCAGGAGATTATACGGCTTCATGTGGTACCATCATCTATCATCTCCGATCGTGACACTCGCTTTACTTCCCGGCTTTGGAAGGGGTTGCAGGAGGCATTTGGGACGCAGCTACGCCTGACCACCACCTTTCACCCTCAGACGAATGGTCAGATGGAGAGGACCATTTAGACTCTCGAGGTCATTCTCCGTGCATGTGTCCTTGACTTTGGTCGCAGCTAGGAGTATCACCTACCCTTGGTGGAGTTTTCATACAACAACATCTACCACTCCACCGTCGGGATGGCACCGTATGAGGTATTTAATGGCCGACCTTGCAGATCACCTCTGTGCTAGACAGACCCTGGGGTGTCAGCACTTGTAAGACCAGAGATGGTCCATACCATGATGGAAAAGGTTCAGATCATCCAGGAGTGGATGAGGACTACTCAGAGCTGACATAAGTCCTATGCTGATAAGAGGAAGAGACCACTAGAGTTCGAGGATGGCGACCACGTTTTCTTACTAGTTTCACCTCGACGTAGATTACGGAGATTTGGCCGGGGCGGAAAGTTATCTTCGCGCTTCATCGGACCATTCCAAGTTCTCAGCAGGATAGGTGAGGTGGCTTATCGCCCGACTCTTCCACTTCAGTTGCTCCGGGTGCACGACATTGTCCATGTATCTCAGCTAAGAAGATATGTGCACAACCTGACGAATATCATTGATCACGGGGAGCTGGACATTGATGACGGGGAAACTTTTGTGGAGGTCCCAGTGGAGATCGAGTATCTACATGAGCAGGTCCTATGTGGACGGTTGATTCCTCTGGTGTCCTTCAGGTGTCACCACGGGAACCTCTAGGAGAGAACATGGTAGAGGGAGGCTCAGATGTGGGCACAATACCCTCATTTGTTTCCCTAGTCTATGATTTAGCTTTACGGGGATGTAAATCTCTGAGGTGGGAGTAATGTAAAAACCTGTAAATTTAACGGAAATTTTTTTCATAAATTATATGGGATTTTACGAGTACACAGTTTCTGACGGCACCGGATTCCGAGGTCGGGAGTGCCCGGAGTGCCCGGAATCAGTTTCCGAAGTTTATCTCGGGTACGTTCAGTGAACGAATGAGCTGGTTTTTCTATCTTTTGAACTGGTGCTCGAAATTGATATCTGAGGGCACTGATGGAAGCACAACACCGATAATTTCTTAAGAGGACCTTTACAAAGGTGCGTTTTCTCATGAGGAGATGTTAAAATTTGGGGATTAATAAATAATTGAATAAAATTTGTGGTACAAATTTTATTCCTAACCTAAGTGGTTTTATCCTAAATGGGGAAGTTATGGTGGGACCCACTAGTACCTGAACTAACCATGTGAGGATAAATGTGAGGTTGGGCCCGCACGAGCCCTAACACTTCACATTCCCCATAACTCCTTAAACTCTCTATTAAACCCCCTTGTATTTAATTATGTGACATCTCCTCTTCAAAATTAATAATGCCAACACACATTAATTTAATTAATTGAACCTCTTTAATTAGTTTAATTATGCGTTTGAATTTTGGAAATTAGAAATGCTTGGAAAAATAATAAAATAAGGGGAGGTCTTATTTTATTTGGTTAGTTTTGTTGTGTGAGGAATTTGGGGAGAGAGTTCTTTTCTCTTTGGAAGAACTTCATACTCCCGCAAGGAACGACACCATTCGACGAAGAATTTCGTCACCACAAGGAGATACGATGTTCCATTCCTTCATCTCTTCATAGCTAGGGTGAGATGTCGTCCCCTCCTTGGATGCATGCCAACGCAATCTTCGAAACCTTACCCCGCGATCCCATCTTCCGCGTCGCCGTCAAACGTCAACATTTATCGATGTAGGGGTGTGTTTATGAATGAAAAACATTGTTTTCCCTTCCATGTCATTGATTCTATCAAAAAAAATTCTATCAATCTAATGCAAAAGGAACCGTACAAAACTAACGCGGTCTGATTCCTCCGTCATTCTTGTTGTATGGTGTTCTCCAACCGTTCTTGAGCGGTGAATCAAGGAATGTTTTCAGAGCCGATCGGAGACCTGAAAACAACGGAAACTGCCTCAGAACATCCGGACGACCTAGGAATGAGAGTTTTGTAGAAAAAAAATCATCGGAACAAAGGACGGATGCCTCAGGAGGTGTGCTCGCCAGAGGCGTCGTTTCTGGAAAATTCCAGAATACACGGCGTGTCCTTCCAAAGCCCCTACCGTGTAGTACAAGCGTTCAACGTTAGAAGTATCGGACATCAGAAGAAGTGACACACGACATGTGACACCGGTCACACGACGTGTACTGTCCACATAGTTTGAAAGAGTACACTTCGTTGGACATGGCGTGTATTCAAGGGAAATACATGGACACAGACAGAAATACACGGCCACAAGTTACAGCATGTATTATCTTCATTGAAAGGCAGAAGCGGCTTCGCGAGGCTCAGCGTGTAATCCAGGAGATACACGGACACAGGTAGAACCACACGACCACGAGGCATGGCGTGTACTACCACCACCATGGAAGAAGCAGCTTCACGAGACTCGGCGTGTAATCTGGTTGATACATGGACACGGGCAGAACCATACGGTCAAGAGGCATAGTGTGTATTCTGGAAATACATGGACAAGGGGCGGAGTACACGGACATGTACTCCCCCACACAACCAGACATGGCCATCGCACATGGAACTGACCCTAGAGGTTTGGACATGGTGTGTAACCGTAGTACATGCTGTGTATTTACTTATCTACACGACTAGCCCTGTGACACGACCCATATCACACAGGCAGTACCCGGTGTCTGATGGCACGGCGTGTATCGCTTACCTACATGCCCTGTACTTTTGGAAAATGGCTCGGTCATCTTGTTCTCCATGACTCGAGAACGTTTTTCTTGGTTTTCCCCTATGACGTGTGACAGAACGTTGGGATACATCATCCCTGGTATTCGTGACGGTTGATGTACCCACCCCTTTGACTCGAGGAGCAGACCCTCTTGGAATCGAGTATGCTGTGTCAGGGAACCCTAGAGATGGCTGCGACTGCGACGACGATGACGACTGAACTTGGATCCTACGTGGGTTCGGTAGCAAGGATGATTGTACATGGATCCTCTGTGGGTTCAGAAGCAATGATGATTGTACATGGATCCTCTATGGGTTCAGCAGCAATGAATACTGTACTTAGATCCTACGTGGGTTCGACAATGATGGTTAATATACTAGGATCCTATGTGGGTTCGACAGTGACGAATTCTGTACTTGGATCCTACAAGGGTTCGACATGGGAGATGATTCAGAGCCTACATCTATCATATCCACCCCTCTTCGTGAGTAGTATACCTGTGTGAGATGAGTCTAGATTTTCAGTCATTATCATCGATATGATTGACGTGCTTTCCTGTGTGGATTGAGTTGTGCTTTCCTGTGTGGATTGGGTTGTGCTTTCCTGTGTGCATTGGGTTGTGAATTCCTGTGTGGATTGGGTTGTTCCTTTCTGTGTGGACTGGGTTGTACATGAGCTCGTGAGTTGGAGTCGAACTGGAATTGATGACTTAGGTATATGTATGGGCATATACCTAAGTAGAGTTGGTTGATACTTCATGTTTGTACCCCTCCTTTTTGGTTCATCCTTTGTATATTCTGGGAGACCTTCGAGGGGCTCGGGGTCCCTACTGAGTATTTTCTACTCACCCCTGCACATGCTATACCTGAACTATGTTGTGTTCATTGTAGACGATGGACATCGTTGATCGTTTTTAATGCTTGTGGAGGAGGACGGTACCCGGAGGTGGACTATCAGGCGGGACGTACACGGAGGAGATGGACGGACCCAAGGAGTGGACGAGACTATCTCTACACACCCTTCAGGTGGGAATTCCAGAGGATGACTAGGTGGTTGCTGTTTTACTTTACGGATGTTGTTCTTTCTTTTCAGTTGTACTGTACTTTCAGTTGGGTTTATATTCTGGCCCATTTACTTTTCAGCACTTACATTTGTACTCAGTTTACTTAGTGTTATTTCATCTTGCATACTCTATGGTGTTTGTTTTCTTATATAAAGGAAATGCCTTTCCTTTTATTGAGATTTATGCCTTTGGTGCTCTTCGCCAGCCCCTGGCCTATGGAAGGCATGCTTGGGGTAGTCACGACACGAGCCCCGAGGATGGGTCGTGACAAATTGGTATTAGAGGATTCGGTTCTACCACATAACATAGGACTCTGATTATTTCTTCTATGTGAAGCAATAGTGTTGAGGGAATTGCGTGTCGTTATCAGTCCACTGAGTCCAGTGTTGGTGTGGTGGCTGACTTATCCATACACCAGGACCTTGAATTCTGATTTCTGACTCAATGCACGAAAACATTTGATTGCATGTGTGTTTCCAAAGATTTCTTTGTGAATACTTTGTGTCAGCTCACCAGGTATAGTGTATTAACCGTGGTGCACCTGTTTCTTTTCAGGATGGCCCGACGAAAACAGCCAGCTAGGGTTTTGAGCTTTGTGCGATATGGTTGCCCACCGAGCGACGAGGCCTTGGTGCAGGGCCCCATTACAGCAGAGGCATTGACGATACCTTTACCCTCTGAGCCCCCAATGCCACCAGCCCTAGCAGCTGAGAGTGTACGTCGCCTGAGTGAAATGCACGAGTTTCAGCGTTAGAGACCGCCCAGGTTCCTCTGGGAGATGGACCCTGAGGTAGCCGAGGACTGGCTGGAGGCAATTGTTTGAGTTTTCAGATTAGTGGGGACACCATCTGACCTCATGGTGATTCTTACAGAAAGTCTCCTGCACACAGCAGCAGGTAGAAGGTGGAGCCTGATTCTCCAGGTTCATGACGAGGCATCTCTCCTTTGGTCGGACATCGAGACCCATTTCCTCTCGGAGTTCATTCCATCCACTCTCTGTGCGGTGTACATCCAGGAGATACTACAGGTGCGGCAGGGCAACATGTTAGTAGCCTAGTACTCGGTGAGATTTACTAATATCTCATGATACTCCACGGACATGATACGAGACCCATTCTTCCGGACCTGGACCATTGAGTAGCGACTGCGGCATGAGATCAGGGCATCGATGATCTCCCTCAGCATTCCGACACAGGCAGGAGTACTGGAGAGATCCCTTCTTGTGGAGAGCTTTCTTGCTGAGCCTATATCAGCAGCGAGGCCTACCGCAGGGTGACACGTAGTGGAGTCTTCGGCAGCCGGCAGTAGACAGGTGACGCAGTGGTCCAAGCGGACCAGGACATAAGGAGGGGACCTCAGGATTCTGGTTCAGATGTGTGGGGAACATGCAGTTGAGCCAGTCATATGAGAGGCAGACAATGCTATGCATGCAGCAGGCAGGGCCACATGGCTCATGACTGCCCGACCCGCCATGCAGACGAGCAGCAGATGGTTGAGGGACTACCCAAGAAGAGGCAGAGGTTCGACGATGGAGGTCTGCAGGGAGTAAGCAGATGAGGTAGAGGAGCTTTCCGAGTAGCAGGTGGTGGAAGACACTTCGAGGATCTACCACAACCACCACTAGGAGGTCCTTCCCAGCCACATGGAGTTGGTGGGAAGAGGCAAGCTTAGCTTCAGGAAGTGGAGGCCTACGACCACGACAAACCTGAGATGATTCGAGGTACTATCTGTGTCTACTCAACTATTGTTGTAGTTCTTTTATACACAGTAGCGAGTCATTCTTTAATTATTTTTGCCTTTGTTCGGAGCTCGTGGATTCCGACAGAGCCGTTGGCTCGATCCTTACAGCTAGAGACTCCTATGGGATCAAACATGACGATTAAACACTGGTGCCGGAATTGTGAGATTACTCTAGGAGGTGAGTACTTTGGCTGGGATCTTCTTGTAGTAGTTTCAAGGCCTTACGATGTCATCTTGGGCATGGATTGGTTATTTACGGTCCATACTCAGATCGACTATATTAGGCACAAAGTGTAGTGTGTCCGCACAGATGGGAGCATGTTCACCTTCACCGGTGATAATGGAGCCTTTACAGTGCAGGATGGAATCAAATAGAGGAGAGGACATCCGATCACTCATCAGTTGTCTAGTCTCATCCTAGGGGTAGTTGATGTGCGGAGTCTGAGTTTTCCTATAGTGGTGGATCAGTATGCGGATGTTTTTCCTGACCACTTTCCAGGACTACCTCCTCGTAGAGAGGTAGACTTCAATATTGATCTTTACCTTGGGACAACCCCGATATCTACTCTAGAATATTGGATGGCTCCTGATGAACTTCAAGAGATATGGGTATATCTGGAGGACTTGCAGGGTAAGGGATTTATCTGACCCTGTGTTTCGCCCTAGGTTTCCCCAATTTTGTTCTCCAAGAAGGTGGACGGGAGCTTGCGACTATGTGTCGACTACCGTCACCCGAATCAGGTAACTTTGAAGAACAAGTATCCACTTTTGAGGATTGAGGACCTCTTAGATCAGCTTAAGGAAGCACACTGGTTCTCGAATATAGACCTTAGGTCAGGCTATCATTAGCTTAGATTTAGAGACGAGGATGTGTAGAAGCTAGCCTTCTGGTGTCGGTATGGCCACTATGAGTTCTTGGTTATGCCTTTCGGTGTAACCAACGCTTCAGAATAGTTCATGAGTCCCATGAATAGGATCTTCCAGCCTTACCTCGATCAATTTTTCCTAGTATTAATCAATGAAATATTGATTTACTTTACTACTGAGGATGAGCATGCCTACCACTTGCGGGCTGTACTGGATATGCTTCGAGAGCACCAGCTTTATGGTAAGCTCTCAAAGTGTCAGTTCTGGATTCAAGAGGTCCAATTATTAGGACACTTCATCTCTGAGGCGGGAGTTGCGGTGGACCCTGCGAAGATTGAGGCAGTGCTAGCTTGGGAGCTTCCCAAGAGCGTGACGGAGGTGTGGAGTTTCCTTGGTCTGGCTGGGTACTATCGGAGATTTGTGACAGAATTCTTCTGAGTTATAGCACCGTTTGCAGATTTTACGAAGAGGGGGAAACCCTTCGTGTGGTCAGATAGATGTCATCAGAGCTTCAAGAAGCTGAGGCAAGGATTGAACAATACACTCATCTTGATGCTACTATAGGAGGGCATAGGGTACGTAGTTTACAGCGATGCATTAGGGACCGGGATCAGGTGTGTCCTGATGCATGAGGGGGTAGTGATCGCCTATGGATCACGACATTTGAGTCAGCATGAGCATAACTATGCTACCCATGAAATTGAGTTATCAAAAGTTGTCTTCGCCATGAAGATGTGGTGGCACTATCTGATGGGCGAGTGCTTTATAGTCTACTCTGACCACTAGAGTCTCTGGAATATCTTCTCACAGAAGGACCTGAACCTGATATACCAACGATGGCTCGACTTCCTCTAGGACTATGACTTTGAGATAGTCTATACTCCTGGGAAGGGGAACATATTAGCAGATGCACTCAGCAGGAGATCGAGCATTCAAATATTTGGAGAGGCGACATAGAAACTAGCCTCGTTGCAGATATCCTTCGTGGATAGAGATGGATCAACCTTTATACAGTCGCACACAGTCACTCCTCAACTACTTCAACGGGTCAGAGAGGTACAACGTGGGGACATTGACTATGAGACGCGACGTGCACAGATATCCTTAGGATATGCACCTAATGGATTTTCTGTAGGAGAAGAGAACTTCATCCCCTTCAGGGGACGAACCATGGTACCGGTTTCATTACAGGAGGAGGTTCTGAGGGAGTTTCACACTTCCCCTTTGGCAGTACATCCTGGAGTAGCGAAGATGTACCGGGATCTCAGACGATAGAACTGGTGGCCAGGTATGAAGAAGGCTGTGGCAGATTTCGTTTCACGATGCGTCACCTGCCAGCAGGTGAAGGCAGAGCACCAGGTACCAACATGCTTGATACAACCCTTAGAGGTCCCAGAGTGGAAGTGGGATGGGATATCTATGGATTTTGTGACAGAGATTCCACTTACTTATATAGGACATGACTCTATCTGGGTGATTGTTGACTGACTAACCAAGTCGGCCAACTTATTACCCATCAGAGAGCAGGGCTCAGTAAAGAGTTTGGGACGCCTCTACGTTCATGAGATTTTATGGCTTCATGGTGTACCATCATCTATCATCTCCAATAAAGACGCTCTCTTTACTTCCCAGCTTTGGAAGGGGTTGAAGGAGGCATTTGGGACGCAGCTACGCCTGAGCACCACCTTTCACCCTCATACGAATGTTCAGACGGAGAGAACCATTCAGACTCTCAAGGACATGCTTTGTGCATGTATCCTTGACTTTGTTTGTATCTAGGAGAATCACCTACCCTTGGTGGAGTTTTCATACAACAACAGCTACCACTCCACCATCGGGATGACACCATATGAGGCATTGTACGGACGACCTTGAAGATGACCTCTGTGCTGGATAGACCATGGGGAGTCAACACTTGTAGGACCAGAGATGGCCCAGGCCACGATAGATAAGGTTCAGATCATCCAGGAGCGGATGAGGACTGCTCAGATCTTATAGAATTCCTATGCTGATAGGAGGCAGAGACCACTAGAGTTCGGGGATGGAAACCATGATTTCTTACAAGTCTCACCTCGACGTGGATTACGGAGATTTGGCCGGGGCGGCAAGTTATCTCCACGCTTCATCAGACCATTCCAAGTTCACAGTAGGATAGGGGTGGTGGCTTATCGCCTGGCTCTTCTACCTCAGTTGCACCGGTTGCACGACGTTTTCCACGTATCTCAGCTGAGGAGATACATGCACGACCCAACACATATCATTGATCACTAGGTGCTAGACATCGATGAAAGGGCGACTTTTGGGGAGGTCCCGGTAGAGGTCGAGGATCGATAGGAGCGGGTCTTACGTGGATGATCGATTCCTCTAGTGTGCATCATGTGGCAGCACGAAATCCTACATGAGAGCACATGGGAGCAGGAGGCTCAGATGCGTGCACAATACCCTCATTTGATTCCCTAGTCTATGATGTAGCTTTACGGGGACGTAAAGCCCGGAGGTGGGAGTAATGTTACGACCCATAAATTTAAGTCAAATTTGTTTCTTAAATTATATGGGATTTTATGAGTACGCTGTTTCTGACGGCATCTGATTCTGAGGCCAGGAGTGCCCAAAATTAGTTTCCAAAGTTTAGCTCGGGTACGTTCAGTGAATGAACGAGCTGGTTTTTCTATCTTTTGAACCGGCGCTCATAATTGAAATCCGAGGGCACCGATGGAACCACAATGCAAATAATTAATTAAGAGGACCTTTAACAAAGGTGAGTTTTCTTGGGAGGAGTTGTTAAAATTTGGGGATTAATAAGGAATTGAATAAAATTTGTAGTACAAATTTTATTCCTAAACTAAGTGGTTTTATCCTACATGGGGAAGTTAGGGTGGGACCGACTGGCACCCTAACTACCCATGTGAGGATAAATATGAGGTGAGGCCCACACGAGCCAAAACCCTTCACATTCCCCATTACTCCTTAAACTCTCCATTTATCCCCGCTTGTATTTAATTATGTGACTTATCCTCTTCCACATTAATAATGCCAACACACATTAATTTAATTAATTGAACCTATTTAATTAATTGAATTTGGACATTTGAAATGCTTGAAAATTAATAAAATAAGGGGAGGCCTTATTTTATTTGGTTAGTTTTGTTGTGTGAGGAATTTGGGGAGAGAGTTCTTTTCTCTTTGGAAGAACATTATCCTCCCATGAAGAATGACACCTTTTGACGAAGAACTCCATCACCACAAGGAGAGATGACGCGACATTCCTTTGTCTCCTCACAGCTAGTGTGAGACGCCATCCCCTCCTTGGACGCATGCCAACGCCGTCTTCAAAACCTTACCTTGCGACGCCATCTTCCGTGTCACCAGAAAACATCAATGTTTGTTGAGGTAGGGGTGTGTTATTGAATGAAAAACGTTGTTTTCCCTTCCATGTTATTGATTCTCTCTAATCCTTTTGCTGTCAAACTAATGCAGATGGAACCAGATCAAACTAACACGGTCTGATTCCTCTGCCGTTCTTGTTGTATGGTGTTCACTAATTGTTCTTGAGCGGTGAATCAAGGAATGTTTTCGGAGCCGATCGGAGGCCCGAAAACAATGGAAACGGCCTCGGAACATCGGTATGACCTAGGAACGAGAGTTTTGTAGCAAATGGTTCATCAAAATAAAGGACAGATACCTCGAAAGGCATACTGGACAGAGGCGTCATTTCTGGAAAATTCCAAAATACCAAGAGTATGCTTCCAAAGCACATGCCATGTAGTACAAGCGTTCAACGGCATAAGTATCAGACATCAGAAGAAGTGACACACGGCGTGTGACACCAGTACCTCGGCGTGTACTGTCCACATAGTTTGATAGAGGAGACTTTGTTGGACATGGCGTGTATTCAAGGGAAATACACGGACACAGACAGAAATACACAGCCATGAGGCATGACATGTATTATCTTCATTGAATGGCAGAAGCGGCTTCGCGAGGCTCGGCGTGTAATCTGGGAGATACACGAACACAGACTGAACCACACGGCTACGAGGCATAGCGTGTACTACCACCACCATGTCAGAAGAGGCTTCGTGAGGCTCGGCATGTAATCTGGGTGATAAACAGACACAAGCAGAACCATACGGCCAAGAGGCATGATGTGTATTCCAGAAATACATGGACACTGGGTGGAGTACACGGGCATGCACTCCACCACACGGCCAGACATGGCCAGCGCACATGGAACCGACCCTATAGGTTTGGACACGGCGTGTAACCATAGTACACGCCCTGTATTTACTTATCTTCAAGACCAGGCCTATGACACGAGCCCTTTCACACGGGCAGTACCCGGTGTCTGATGACACGATGTGTATCGCTTACCTACACGCCGTGTACTTTTGGAAAATGTCTTGGTCTTCTTGTTCTCTGTGACTCGGGCATGTTTTTCTTGGTTTTTCCCCCAACTACGTGGGACAGAACGTTGGGATACATCATCTCTGGTCTTCGTGACAGTTGATATATCCTCCCCTTTGACTCGAGGAGCGGACCCTCACAGAATTGAGTATGCTGTGTGCGGGAACCCAAGAGCTGGCTGTGACTACGATGACGATGACGATTGTACTTGGATCCTATGTGAGTTCGGCAGCGAGGATGACTGTACATGGATCCTCCATGGGTTCGGTAGTGATGACGACTGTACTCGGAACCTACGTGGGTTCGGCATCGATGGTTACTATACTAAGATCCTACGTGGGTTCGGTAGCGACGACTTCTGTACTTGGATCGTACTTGGGTTCGACAGGGGAGATGATTCAGAGGTTACATCTATCATCACCACCCCTCATTGTGAGTAGTATACCTATGTGAGCTGAGTCTTGATTTTCAGTCATTATCATCGATATGATTGACTTTCTTTCTTGTGTGGATTGTGTTGTGCTTTACTATGTGGATTGGGTTGTGCTTTCTTGTGTGGAATGGGTTGTGCATTCTTGTGTGGATTGGGTTGTTCATTCCGGTGTGGACGAGGTTGTACTTGAGCTCGTGAGTTGGAGCCGAACCAGAATTGATGACTTAGGTATATGTATGGGCATATACCTAAGTAGAGTTGGTTTATATTTCGTGTTTTTACCATTCCTTTGTGGTTCATCCTTTGTGGATTCTGGGAGACCATCGGGGTCTCGGGGTCCCTACTGGGTATTTTATACTCACCCCTGCACGGGCTATACCCGCACTACATTGTGTTGGTTAGAGACAACGGACAACGCTGATCGTTGTTGAGGCTTGTAAAGCGGGACGGTACCCGGAGGTGGACTATCAGGCAGGACGTACACGGAGCGAACGGACGGACCCGATGAGTCGACGAGACTATATGTACCTACCCTTCAGGTGGGAATTCAGGAGGATGACTTGGTGGTTTCTGTTTTACTTTACTACTGCTATTATTTCCTTTCAGTTGTACTATACTTTCAGTTGGGTATGATTCTGGCCCATTTACTTTTTAGCACTTACTTTTGTACTCAGTTTACTTAGTGTTTACTTCAGCTTGCAGACTATGTGGTGTTTTTTTTCTTAAATAAAGTCAATGCCTTCCCTTTTATCAGGATTTATGCCTTTGGTGCTAGTTTCCAGCCCCTAGCCAATGGAAGGCGGGCTTGGGGTAGTCACGACACGGGCCCTGAGGACGGGTCGTGACAAATATGGTATATGAGACACTTATATCAATATAATTGGAACATGGGAGGACAAATCTAAAGCTTAAGGGTGCATATTAAGATTTATTTGATATGAAACAGGTACATAGGAGGTTTTAACCAAGAAAAAGGGCACATGGGAAGATTATCCCATGATCAAAAAGGTACATAGGTAGTTATACCAAACCAAAGAAGGTACGTAGGTGGTTTTTCAAGGAAAACTATATAATAATCTTCTTCATGGGTATCATTGACATATGAGTTCAACGATTATGATTATGCAACAATTTTATACCTAATATAATTTCTCTAAAATTATGTAATATCTATTGGTTTTTTATTAATGTATCGAAACTCAATGATTCAGGAATTAGGATATTTGAAACCTTATCCTGTTATTTATGACCTATGCATTATTTGGTATAAGTTTCTTTTGTATTTTCATTATACATATATGCATATGATATGCTTGATTGTGATCTTGAATTATTATCACATATTGATAAATTTATTTTTTTGATCTCACTCCATTAATATGTATTGATGAATTTATGTTTTGAAGATAAGTATTATGTATGTTCGGTCTTGAAGAGTATCCAACATGTAGGGTTTTTGTGAGATGTAAATGGCATGTTCTGTACTATGTAGATTATTATATTGGAGGAAAATTTCTTATTGATACAAAAATATGGGTTCAAGTCATTAATTTTTTGTTTAATGTATATAATACAATAAAAATCAAAACTTCCATTGAATATAAATTTTACGTTTTGGTGAATGGCCTTCTAATTAATGAAGGAACCAAATATATTTTATTATGTTTTACATTTTATAACTAGAATTTGGAGTGAAGGTTTGGGGAATTTATACATTGTATAATATTTAGGATTAGATAAATGTTGAGGTTAGGATGTTATGGTTGAAAATAAATTAATTTTTATAATGAAAATTAAAAATTGATGGGTCATGGTAGTTCACAGTTTCATCTTTATAGATAAACATTTAGGATTTTTATATTGAAGGTTTAAATTTTTTAGGGAATATAATGAGAGATCATATGAGGGCACTCATGGAATTAGTTTAATTATATGATTACAAGATGATATTTTGTTAAATTATATATTTTATTGGTTTTTTAGAAATGAAATATATTTTTTCATACCACGTGTGGATATAGGCTATGACATAGATCATAACATGAAAAACATCTTATTTCCACACACATATTTCTATGATTTATTCAAAATAACGAAAATAGGTTACATTCATCCATTTTTATTTGAAAATATATAAATAAAAAATGTGATTTAATATCCTCCAATTCGATCCCTCCGCCATATCCCTCATGATCGAGCACACATCCATTGTTTCTTATGAATAGTTATTACTAACTAGTATAGATCTACTATTGCCTATCCTAATCCTTTGATGTGGCCCTAATGTATCCAACCCACCTCCCCATACATGTTGCTCTAACATAGTCTCCCTACCTCCCTGCCAATGTAGCTCTGACATGGGCTCTCCACTAACCCATGATCCTCCTCCTCTGATGCATCTTATATGTGGCTTTGACGTATCTCTAACACCACATTAACACATTGAATCCACATCACTCAAATATACTCCTCACCAAAATCACGATTCTGATCACACATTCAAATATGATTTCATATTACTCTCATCCCCATAGTCAAACTAATAAATTTGGATAGGTTCACCACAGCTTCCCAATAGGTGATTCCAAGACAATCTCCTTTTATAATGATTTCTACAAGAAATTCATGTCATGGTATGTTTTAAATATATTTCTGAAAACATCAATTTTTTTTAATATGTATTCATTCATCTTTTTCCTGAACCCCCATTGAATGAAAAAAAATTATTCCCATAACCATTGTCTCTTAGTAGAAAACATTCTAAAATCAGGATGTGAATTCTCTCTTAATTCCATCTCTTCCTCACCATAAAAGATTTAATTACATCATTTGCTTATTTCAATTTGTGTTAACCATAATTGTCATGGGTCTACATTTTTCCTCAAAATGTTATTCCTTTTCTTCCACGTTAATAGAACGTGTACCAAAATTTTAATACATATATAATTCAATTTATATTTAATATTTTTTAATATTAATATATTAAACTTTCTTCATTTATATCCAACATTATGATATGTATCTGCATTTATCTTATTGCATATCATCCCTTTAATGATTGATTAATAGTTCCTATAAATATTCAATGAATTTTTAAATAATTAAAAATTTATGTCTCTATAAATGTATAATGAACATTATTTTTAATAATTGTGTGCATTCATACATTAATTAATCATACACTAAATATTCATGTAGTTTTAATTATTTAACAATCATGGAGTGTCGTTTTCATTAAATAAATTAAATTTCTAAATAAATGTTTACATTATAATCATTACGCATTCAATTTTGACCACTTAAATTACAATATTTTTCTACATTATCATTAACAACATTATACTCATGTCATTTATATTATAATTTATATTTATATAAATGGTGTATTTTAGCGAAGAAAACAATTTAATTTTCCATGATTTTCACGATATGAAATTTATATTTAGATTGTCATTTATATCATAGCTTATATAATAATTTATGTTAGATTTTATATTTTTATGAATCATATGTTTACATTCATGTTTTTATATCCTTCTAAATAGAAAAATTTGTCTTATTTTATATTGAATATTAAATTTCATTAACATGTAATAAAATTCCAATTACCTTTTTGATCATATAATTATTATATATATTATTTTATATTAATGCTAGTACCAATTACTTTTTATCTGCCCCAATTTCCTTCTTCATGTATTATAATGTACCGAAATTATAGTTTAAATTAAATATATATGAAATTTAATTTACTTACTATATGTAATGTTTTTGCTTTTACATGAATTCACCATTACTAAATATATAAGTAATATAATCAACTTTGTATTTCTATAACAGGGGATAATAAATTACATTGACATTTTGTAATCAAGTACATGTCTTAAAGTCATTTTCATTGATATTCTCTCATTAATATGTGTATAAGTGTCATATAATTCTTTTATTATTAATATTAATCAAGGTATCAACTTAATAATCATCCCATTAATTTAAAAATTTATATGTTATATTTTTTTATAAACTCTAGTGAAAATGATTAAGTGGGACATGGTATTTATTTCAAGGTTGAATTAATGTATAATATATGTTATAAAAGAATGTTTGAATTACCATTTCAGGGATTCTCAAGGAGTGAGTTACATGTTGCACTTATAAGTAATGAATATGTAAATGAATACATAAAAGGTTACATAGGTATTATTATGGGGTAATTATAGCATAATTAGCATTTCAATGAAATATGAGATATTATGAGCATATTTTACCAATGTGTTATATTGTGATTTGTTAAATTGATTGATAAATGCTAGAAAAAATGTTTAAGAGTAATATTTAAATAAATTTTTCTAGGTAAGCACGTCTAATGCATGATAAAATTGATTATGTCACGTTCCCTAATAGGGTTTGTTATATCTCGAGTTACATGAAAAACATATATGTAATAAGGTTGGAAATAAATATTTATGTGGCTATATAGGATGAATAGTTGTGTAAGGTTTGGTTAATTAACCTTGACATGATTTAAGGGATATTGAGACCATGTTTAAATTGAGTGTAAGATTGGTATACTTCAAATGGTAATCTAAATTGTGGGAAAATATTTTATTGAAATATGTTTTTGATTTTACGGGGGAAATAATATCTAATATACGTGATACCATAATGTGTGATGATGTTCTCTAATGAGGACTATTAAATACAAGGTACATTTTCTTTAGTGTTCAAAATATATATTGCAAATAAATTTCAGTTTTTCTATTTCATAATATATTAGATATTTATATTTTTCAATTTAATGACATGAATTCTCCCAAATGTAATAATCAATGATTATTAATTTTAAATAACAGAAATAGACATAATTATGTGTCCAAATGATGTCTTAGAGGTAATAGAAGCTTCTAGGGATCATTGAGAGCCTATAATCTGTGAAAATGGGCTGTGTGACTCGGTCTCGTGGTTTGTCTAAACCATGTGCCCAATATGCATGCCATTGCGGATGAGGATAGGGGACCCTATAGTATTCATGGTTTGTATACAAATTTTTAGTCCTTGGTGAATGGATATATGGCCAGCTGCAACTATGGGATAGAGTGTTGTTGAAAATTTAGAACACAATTTTTAAATAGTGCACCTAAACTATGTAGACCCAAATTTTAGTGTGGAAAGGCTATTTTCACATCATTATTTTTTATGACTATTTATTTTTTCACATACCACTAGTGGATGTGTAGGGGTTTCTCCTTCCATATGCATGAAAATCAATAAATCATGGATCCTTGATATCTCCTAAATCATGAAAATGAACATTAATCCATCAAAAGAATTAGGTGAAAAAATTTAGGGCTAACGTCACACAACCTTCCTTCGATTTTAAATTTCACCATATGTTTAGTTGTTTTCATGAATGTTCATTCACCCTACATTCAAGTAATTGGACCAGAACCCAAATATCATCAAACCTACTTCATATCTGAAGTTGATATCGGACGAGGCGTCAAATATAGCAATAATATACGTGGTCACATAGTTTTCCACATGATATGTGGTGGTGTAGTATTTCTTATATTGTTCCACATATTTTCCTTTGATAGAAATCTCATTATTTTATGAAATATACAAGTCTAGATGAACCATGAACCTTCATGTAGGTGAATTTTTCTTTGTTTAGGTTTTTATACAACACCCATACCCTATATAGACACCATTAGGTGTTCCACTTAGAAATTAGACATTTTAAAAAATAGATTAAAACTCTTCAAACGTAATTTTCTCACAAAATGACTTTTTAATGAAATATATATTATATCATGTGTGTTACATTTAATCCATGACACCCCAAGGGTGTTTGGACTTATTATTCTTGAAATTTTCCAAGTTGGAATTTGAGTTGTTTCAATAAATTTATCTTTAACAAATGAAAAATTAAAATTGAAAATTTCTTTTTCTATTAAGATAGATTCTTTAACTATGGTAAATGTACATTGTCACCTGGATAGTCCATGTTTCTATAATACTTTATATGTATTGAAAATGAATTCTTATTTTTGAAATTGTACCCTACTGATTCCATTTTCCATGTTTAGGAAAAGTGAGTGAAATGACCTTATACACAATGTACAAATATTAATGGAATTATTTTCCTTGAATAGTTTTAAAGGGTTAATGACTAATGGATTTTCCTCTTTAATGAAATTTATAAAATGTTTTTCAAATTAAATTATCACATGGGATGGTGAGACCATGAAATTTACTGAAACAACTTAGGGAGAAGTCCTTTTATTAAAAAAAGAAAAAGAAAAACATAAATCCCTTTTGAACTAGGAAAACTGAGAACAAAATACAATCTCATGGCAAGAGGCATGTAGAATTATATTTGATGGGATGATCCCATTAGTTCATCTACAATTTGAATAAACTAAAAAATCGAAAATCATACTAAAAAAATATAGCTATGTCCCCTCAATACAATCTGTGTAACCAACACTAGTACCATGCCATATACTTCACATCAATTCAATTAATGAAATCCATAGGGAGTAAATACCAAAATATTTGATGAAGGATATGGGATGATAATCTATAAGAATATTTGATATTTTGGTCATGTCGGATCTGTTACTGGTTACCCAAATCCTAACCACTGACACCAAACAACGACAATACTGGCCTCCACTAGGACTAATCTCACAAAATGTTGTTGTTAAATCACTTATATGTAGTTTCTTGCCATTAATCCATCCCCTACATCTGAATATCCCCAAGCAAGACCTAGATTTCTTTATCCTCAATCGACGTCAACCATCACCCTCAAACCCTGAGACACTACCACATACAACCATAAAAAACCATATCTGAAGGTACAATTCACCACTGATGCTAGGGAAAAACATTCAAGAAACTGTGATCCCTGACCTCAAAAAATTCATATTGGATCGATGTTGACCAAAACCATTTTATGTAGGATATCTGAATACAAACTATATGAAAAAAACTAGGGCACCCCCTTATTTATTCCTTATGAAATATTCTTTTAAAATATAATTGTTTTAATTAAATTGAATAAGAATATAATATGTGATTGAACTACCTAAATTAATATGGATGGGGGTAATTCACCATTCAATTTATACATATTATATGCCAATATAAAGGACGGTAATGATTGAAATAAACTCAGTGGGTTATGATGACCCACACCCCCTTACATCGGTGTTGGGCATGGAGACCCTCATCTGTGCTTCAATTTAAGATATGGTATTTTTGAGTTTGTTGTTCAATATAGAGTTTTTCCATGGTTTACACACTAAATATCATATGTTTCAGGCATTAATAACCCCAATCTATTAGAAATTTGTTCTTACTACTCCTTGAGCAGAGATTATCAGTTGGAAGACTGGTGTTAGATGCAAGCATATTATGTCTCAGTCCACTATCAAAAAATATATGTATATATATAGTGACATAATCAGAAATAACAGTCATGATATGAATTAGGTTGATCCTCTAGGGGTCCCATTGCGACCAGAATGGGTTGTTATTTAATTTTTTCAACTTGGGATTATGTTCCTATGTATACCTACACAGAATTTATTTATGATCTCATAATCAGATTACATATAGACATTGTTGGTGGTGGCCTAATATTTTTTGTCTCACCGCCTATTTGGGCCACCATGAGAAAATAAGAAGATTATACTACTTCCTGGGCCGGTAAGGGTAATGTCCCTTTTATAGGTTTTGTATAAGTGTTATTAGATGGAGCCTAGGAGTTGAGTATCGTTGTTAGCCTTAAAATGCTCTTTGAGATGTTTTTTAGATTTTGTTTGTAATATTGGGTAGAATGATTATATTGGATATATAATTTATAGGTTATTATAATTACATGAATCGTTTTCACTGAAACTTCCTTTGGGTTTTTTTTAATATATATATTTATATATATTTTAGTTGTTTAGCTAGCTTTTCATTCAACTGTTTTATTAATTTAAGTTATCATTTATTCTTTATGTTTATTATATTATGTTTCTTCTTTTATCTACAATATTTTATATCCAATATGAAAATATAACATGAGGGTATGTTCTCCCCACATTATAACCCATATACCATCACTACAAATCGGTAGCCTCTAGCGTAAGGGGAGATGTGCCTGAGGTTATGTGGCCAACTCAGCATGGGCCCAAGATATATAGAATCCAGATCTAGTATATAAAAATGTGGTATCAATTGTTGTACCATTCATGACATACCATTAGGACAAAATATATCATATATTGTGTAAATCATGGCACATGGTCACTATCTGTTCATGGGCTTCATGAACCCATGTATTGGGTAATGGCCAAAATTCTTGAAATAACATTGTGGTGTTTTCACTATTAATTTATATACAATATCATCCTTGGGAGATACACATGAAATATGATGTTATTGACAATGATTTCATTAAAATTTTGGTTTCCACATTATCACTGGATGAAATGATGGCTCAACATAGGATCATGAATCCTGATAGGCATTGTGTGAATATGCCATGTATTTTTCCATGACACATTTAATTTTCAATGATCATGTAATAATGAAAATTCATTGTCACTCATTATATAAATATAATTATGGTGACACTATTTAATTTTTTTGGATCGTATTATGGTGTAAGGTTAGTGGGTTCCACATTTTGATTCATATGGTGTTTTTCCCCTTATGGATCATAAAATAAAATTCCATCCAACTCAACTAATCTAAAGGGGTATGACATTCACTTGAATTCCTTGTTTTGGTTCACAATGTGTTTGGTCCCTTATGGATGAGAAAAATTAAATAATTCGATATAGTAATTTCAAAATGATTTAAACGTTAAATTATAACACTTTAAATATAAATTGATTTTTCGATGAAACATTTATCGTATACATGATTGACCTAGAAACTTAAACCCCAATCCATTAATAGTAGTTGGTAGTGGGTGTGAAATCATTCTTTAGGTATGTTCTTTTGTATAAACCATGATTTTAAAACAGGAAGATATGCATGTTCATACATATAAGAAGTATTTCACTTGTCCAATTTTCTAATTTTAAATCATTCAACATTATTTAAATCCATTTTAAGGCATTAATTTGACATTGTAGTATTATGAATCCACAATGTCCTTGAGCCATGCACCATAAAGAAAAATAAAATAATGTTCTTGAGGTGGATGGCCTTACGTCACTAGTATATCACCATGTTGATCCACCTATTGATCCTCCTCATGTTTCAGATGTGGCCACTAACAACAAAATCCAAGAGGGTTTTTAGCATATGTTTCATAACATTACAGGAAGAGTGTGACCTACCTCGAGTATGGAAGAGTTCACTCTTGGGTTAAATAAGCATAATCGTCATACATTCTTGTAGGGTGGTTGACCACATGGTGTGGAGTCTTGTCTCAAAGTACTCTTCCCAATTTTTAACTATCTAGTGATTCATTTAGAGTGAATATTCATGATACCTTATCATATTCTTTGGGACTCACCTAAGAGGAGGAGGGATTTTATCATAAATTGATATTGTCTTAGATAGATTGTTTTTATAGACTCTAATATCATCTTCTTTGAGTAACTATTTCCATAGAATCTTAGGGATGTCAAAGCAAGATAATTTATCAAACTATTGTAGGGAACCATGTCAATTATCAAATTTTTATCCCATTTCATAGACTGGTATAAGTATTAACCTTATATAGTTATTGATTATCTAATGAATGCTAGAAAATTTGAGGATGGGTTTGGTTATGCCATCCCTTTAAATGTCAACATCCTCGAGTAGGGAACCATATCTTAGATCATCTACCTATCCCTAATTACAGAGTGGAATCTTAGGGTAGGTGATGATGTGATCCAGGGTAGTTCAGTATCAAGGGCATCTAGTGAATCTTACTCTCAGTTATGGTGAATCATTGAGTTATATTTAGGTTGTAGAAATGGTCAGGGTCCTCATGGAAATATCCTAGTTGATTGTAATTTGTATTGAATGATATAAAACATCATAATTTAGTGTATATGGGAACCAGTTGAGTGTAAAGGATGTTACCAGATTGGATATTTCCTTCATTTCTATAGTACTTTTCATCTAGTTCCTTGTCAGCAGGGATCTACTCCTACTACATTGTTAAGAGAAGGACTACTTAGATCAAAGCTTTCAGGTAGCAAGAATAACACTACATGATTAGGATGACGTGGAAGTCAAGGTAGAGGTAGTCATAATTTTTAATCATATCACAATAAGAGTGGGTAACCATAATGGAGTTTGTTAGTGTATCTGGGGAACGATATA
The DNA here is from genome assembly GCA_963277665.1 of Viscum album. NCBI lineage: Eukaryota > Viridiplantae > Streptophyta > Magnoliopsida > Santalales > Viscaceae > Viscum > Viscum album. The sequence continues at coordinate 1,077,779,796 of OY728137.1, read as the reverse complement.
TGCTCAATAAATGTATTTAGGCCTTCATTATTGGAGTATATCTCCAAAAAAACCTACTATATGAGGTTTTATTTTAGTTAACTCATATTTAGTGCCTACTTTATTTTGTATAGGCATGTATGACACATTTATATATGAGACAATCACTATGAGTCTAGGCCTCAACATAGAATGATTTTATGGAATTAAGATAATAGATACAATATTAGGTATTTTTTAGAAAGAATTATCCATTGAAAGTGTTTTCCACATGGGGTAGATGGTTACCGCTTCCAATGAGATCTCTACATCCTCAATATGACAAGAATATATTTAACCATTTGGATGCGCTTGTAATTTCCCTAAACATCATGAATTGTCTACAACCATAATAGGGTGACTTTTAAATCACAGGTGGATTCTATGTATATGCATATGGGAGAATGGGATCTTACTGCGACCCGAGAATGACCATAGGTGAAAAGGTAGGGCAATGTAATACTACAGTTCAATAGTCTTTATGTTGATGACCAAGGGTTATACCCCCTATATTTCCAACTGTATTTGATGATTTCAGAGACATTTTTTCAGACGACATCTCAAGCTAACCATATATGCGAGAGGTACATTTTTCTATTGATCTTAAGCCAGAAAAAACACATGTGACTACTACTCCTTATAAAAAGGAACCTAAATATTCTGTGAAGATAAAGAATCAGTTGGAGGATATAGAGTAGAAATGATATATACACCCAAAATCATCGCCTTGAGACTTTATGGTTCTCTCTACCATGAAGGCGAATGGTACCCTTATGATTTGTGTAGAGTAACATTAGTTGAATCAACTAACAATTAAGATTCAATATCCACTACTGAGAGTAGATGACCCCTTTCATTGGTTCTAAGATGAAAAAAGTTTACTAAGAGAGATTTTAGGTCAGTATATATTTAGGTGCATGTAAAAACTTCCAAAATACCTTGAACAACTTTCAAGACAATGTTTGGTCTCTATGAGTAGTTGGTTAGTCTATTTGGACTCACGAATTACTCTACAGTCTTATTGGATCTTATGAATCATGTTTTCCATGCTTATAATGATTCATTTTTTGTTGTCTTTGTTAATGATATCTTTGTGTATCCATGCTCCAGACATGACCATGAAACCCATCTTGAGATCATACTGAATAAAATGAGATATCATCAGAAATATGATATGCTCTGTAAATGAATTTTCTGGATCAATAATGTCAAATTCCTAGGTCATAGCATCTCAAAATAGGGAGTTTTATTTTAACTAGAGAAAGTGGGAGTTATGGTGTCTTTGGAAAATCCAAATAACCAATTTGATAATTGGTTTATCTTGGAAATTTTTGGTTACTACCTATGTTTCATCACTGATTTATCATGCATTTTTGTGCCGCTTATGGGATTGATAATGAAGGGTGTGAACTTCTAATGGTCGGAAACATATAAAGTATACTTTTAGGAGCTATATTGAAGACTGAAATCAATGCTAATATTGATTCTACCAGCACCAGGTAGCGCCAATATAGTATATTACGATGAATTAAGTAATAGGATTAGAGATCTATTGAAGGATGATGAGAATGTTATTTTCTATGGTTCTCATAATTTGAGACCTCATGAAGGGAATTACCTGACACACGACCTCAGACTCACTACTATTGTTCAAGGCATATTTTTTTGGATACTATATTTACTAAAAGTAATTTTTCTATGTACAATAACCACAAAATCCTCAAATACATCTTCATACAGTGAGATATAAATCTTAGGATGTGTAGGTGGGTTTAATATTTGATTTTTATTGATTTTGAATAGGACTACACACCTGGTATGGGGAATTATATGGATAATGATAAATCTTGTAAGACATAGAATCATGTGGATCAATATTCTAGTGATTAATAGATTTTTATGGACATATCCTAAGAGATTCATGTTGAGATCCAAGAGGAACAATGTTAAACTATCCTTTGAGCCTTATAAGTGGAAGATACTCTTATTAAATGAGTATGTTTGAGAAAAATATCTTAACTTAAAGTCCTTATACTATAGGAATGTATCTTATATGATGAAACATATTACGGTTGTATGGGCAATGGGGATGATACACTTTTGTTCCATCAGTGTGTATGGGTCCATATAGACAATATAATGGACTAGATGAGGGATTTACATGCCTCAACATGGGCAGTTCACACCAGTGTTGCCCAAATGTTTCTAGTCCTGTGATGTCAATACTGGTGGCCCATAATGAAACACAAGATATATGGTTTCATCCCTCAGTTTTAAACCTATCTGTAGGATAAGGGGGAACATCATCCACTAGCATGACCTCTTTATTCATTTCCCAATCATTAATGGAAATATGATGATGTTTCAATGGAAATTATGACAATTCCACCCATAATACATCATAGGATATACTCATTGTGACTAGTCATGGATCATTTAAAAATTTTCACAAATTTCATACGTGTGTGATATAAATTCTTCAGTATTTGATGAAGGAAGGTTTCACATGAAATTGATTTAATGTCTTTAAGGAGTGCCACATTCTATCATTTATGACAATGATTCATATTTCACCTCAAGGTTATGGAAGGGGTTGTAGAAGGACATGGGTATGAATGTATTATTGATCATGAATAATAACCATTAATACAATAGAAGAACAGTGCCAAAAGTCATGGTTGTAAAGTAAATTATCTGTGAATGTGTTCTCGATATTGGAGGTTTTTGGGAGAAACACATTCCTTGGTTGCATTTTTTAGAAATAAATATTTTAGGAAAACGTTAAGATGATTCCATATGAATCCTTATATTGTAGGAATATTCTCTCTCCACAATTCTAGATAGAGGTTGGTAATGAAACTATGATTGGACAATGTCTTGTGAAGGAGACTACATAGTAGGTACAACTGATACAAAAGTGTATGTTGATATCTCAGTTTAGACAGTAGTAATATGCCAATACATATTGGTGACCACTTGAGTTCGTGGATGAATACTATATTTTATTTTAATTCATACAACGGTTTTGGAATAAATGTATTTGTCTGAAGGGTAAGCTCTCACACATGTTATTTGGACGCATTGAGGTTCTGAAGTAGATCAATCCAGTGGTATTCTAGTTGGAACTCCCTCGGAAATACCAGTCCATGCAATATGTATTATATATATATATATTGTTCATTCATAATATTTATACCCGACTCTTTTATTTCCACTGTTTGAGGCTAAATTATAAGTGGATGCTTCATTCATAGAGTATCTGGTGCATATAGATGATCATAGGATGATGACACTCTAATAAAGTGATGTTCCTCCTCTATGGATATTATAGTGGCATGATTACATATTGGAAAAGACCTGGGAGTGGGAAGATGATATAAATTATCCATCTCTAGAACCCTTTGTTGATAATTCCTCTTTACACTTATAATAAAAACTCATGGAAGAGTTACTGTAAGGAGGGGAGGTTAGAAAAACCCAAATTTTATAAATGGTTTAGATCAATTGGTTTTTCATGTTAAGTATCATAAACGGCCCAAATTATGAGTTCTAATCATGTCACATAGGTCACATGAGTATCTAAGTCTCGTTTGGTGATTGATGTTATTAAAAATGGGCCATGCGATTTGGATGAGGGGTTTGTCTAAACCATGTAATCTCGAACGCATGCTTGTGAGGCTACAGACATGGGAACCTATAAGCTTGCTAGTTTTTTGCAATCATGTTGGCCAATGTGAATGGTTTTACGACCAACTGCATTTATGGTATGGAGACATATTTCACAGTTTGTACACTATATCAAACTATGCATCTAAATCGTGTGGCCACAAATTGTTTTGTAAAATGAAAATTTTCCCATAATTGTTTTTCTTAATCCTTTTCCTTTATCCCTTTCCTCTAGTGGTTGTGTATGGGATTTCTCATTCCATTAGTTTTATAATCCCTAAATATTGTATCTAGGAAATATCATCCTTTTGGAAACAAATTATTGATAAATCAAAATCATTAGGAAGCATAAGGTAAGGATAACGTAACATAGCCTTCTTTCCCTTATTAATATCTCTTTCTGTTGTGATATTTATATGGAGGCACTTTCACCCTATGTTTTTTGGAATTGGATGAAATCTTGGATCCCTTCAAACATTCTACCAATATGAGGTTGATATCGAGTGAGGAAGAATCTACGACCTTAAGGTATGTGTTCCCGTTTTTTTCCATATTAGCATTGGTAATTTCATATTTATATTATTATTCCATGTTTTAGCCTTTATTAGGCATCTCATTTGTGTTGGTTACTATATGTAAATATTATCCTACTTCCATTAGATAGTTGAATTGATATTTTTTAAGGGAATATATGTTACTCATTCCCTTCATGGACACTAGTAGGTGTGCCACCATTAAATCGGTCATTTAGGCCAAATCACTCCAAATGATTAAAACCTAATTTGTTGCCTAGAATGAAATTTTACGAAATTGGACATTTTCTCTTTTATGTTACATTGAACCCAAGACACACATTGGTGTTTGGGAATATTATAACTATAATTTTTTAGGTGGATATGTCGGTTGTTTAACATCACTTCCTCTCGGACAATTAAACCTTTGAATTATTAATTGCCTTTTGTTTAGAATTTGATGCTTTACTTATGGTAAATAGGCTTGGTTATATGGAATTTTTCATATTGAAGAATCCATTATATGTATTTAACACGACCTATTCCATTTTCACATGGTCCATAGAGAATCAATTTTCCATGTTTAGGAAAATTTAGTTAAATGACCTTGTATAGAATGGCTAACTCTTAATCGAATGATTTTCCTTGAAGTGTATTAAATTTGGAACGAATTATGGTGTTTTTCTATTTAATGAAATTTATCAAATGGTTTTCAAAAATAATGATCCCTTAGGATTTCAAGATCATTCCACATATTTATGCCATATGAATGCTTATTTTTAAATGCACGAATTTCAATTATATTGAGTAGTCTTATAATATGTAATTGAAATATATAAACAAGTATGGATGGCTGGTAAATCACCATGATAGTTATATATTTTAAATGTATTTTTAGTGTCTTGGAAGGATGGTAAGGAACTCTGCGGGGAATCATGACCCACACTCCCATTACATTAGTGTTGGGTACTGCAACCCTTTCACATGATTCAATATGTGTGATGGGATTTTGAGTGAAATGTTCCATCTATAATTCTCTCATTCCATGAAAAATCACTTTCCTATGTTCCATCCATAATGACCCACACTATATTAAGATGTATGAATTACTACCCATTGAATAAATAATATCAGCTCATAGATTAGAGTTGGATTCCTCAACATTTCACCCTGATCCACTCCCACAAATATGTGTGTTTATATGTACATATATAAATATGATATATATTTATATCGGTTGATGATCATACATACCATCCCTGAGCTATATAATGTAAACCTGAAATGTGTCCCTTAGGAACCTGAGTAGTATGTTATTTATTTTTTCAGCATTACTTTACTATCTTGTTTATTCGTACACACTGTTTATTTATAATAACCTACTCAAATTACATGTAAGGACCACAAGTGGTGCCCTACGGAGAATATTTATATCTCAACCAAAATTGGCTACCCAGAGAACCCATGAGGATTATAATTTCTCAGGTATTAGTAAGGGTAAAGTCCATTATACAAGTTGATGAATTGTGTTTTTAGCTAGAAAATTATTGTAGAGTATCGAGATTAGGCTCGAGATGATTATTGATCTTTTTTAACCATTTTTTATTTTTAATTATTGGGTAAAAAAACTATATCAGTTATTTAATTTGTATATTAATATAATTCCTTAAATCATAGTAATTGAAACTACCTTTAAAGATATTTTTTGGTATATATATATATATATTTATGTTTTTAGTTACCTTTTCCTACAATTTCTCGTTGAATTTTGGTATCTGTAATTATATATGTCTATTGTATTAAACATCCCTACTTTTTACTATTTGTAATATCGAATATTCTAATATGACATGAGGGTATAGTTTCCAAAAGAATTACACTTACAAACTTGAAACTTTTCCGAAACCATTGGCATATGGGGAGAAATACTTACGGTCATGTGGCCAACTGGTCCTGAGGCACTGAATTAGTGGAATCTTGGACTAAGATTTCACAATGAATCTCATAATTGTTATGTAATAATTCTAAAATAATTACATATAATTCACACAATAACTTCAATTTCAGATCCACTTTAATGGTTTAGATATTTCATTTTTGATTAATAAGTCTAGACATGAAATCTATTACTCATATTAGTTTTTATTAGAGTTTAATGTTATACATTCTATATATGTAAAATTTGAGATGTAATGACTACTATTATAATTATTTTAGGTATATCTACTACATAAAATTACCTTATGCACATTATATACAAATTACTCCTTATATATTTCATATTATTATCATCTTATAGTCTTCTTCTTTCTATTTTTTAAAAATTTTAGGATTTTCGTTTTCTGATGAAAAATCAATTTTATATTTATATCATATTATGTTCCAATTAATTGTTCTATTTATATAAAATGTTTCTTTTTGTATTCTTTATCTTCTAAAATATTTCATTTAAAAAAATTCATTAAATAATTTAGTGAAATATGTTACCTTCTTTCCAAACCTCTAATTATTACATTCCAGATTCATCATAATTTTATCATCTATAAATTCCTAACATTTGATATAAAGAAAATTCAGATCAATATCCATGATTTTCTAAAAATTCCATATTTCAAATATATATTTATATTACAACTATAAAACAAGATTCCCATTATAGAAATGTCTTCAAATACGCGATTTTCATCCAAAGATGGGTTTTACACCTCCAACGATCATCTTCATGATCTCTATGGGATCTCAGTCATATATTTTATGAAATATAGTTATTATTAAATCATGGTCATTGTAAAACACGAAATATTGTGTTGGAATCATGTATTTTCCTCCCGTGATTTCAAAAGTGGTGTTTGGATATGAAACTCAAAGAATACTTGAGGGAACATCATATATTCTCAATCATTTTCAATGATTGTTGTGTGTTTTTATTGATCATGATACATATAAAAGAAAAAATTGGTCATATAAATAATCATTGATTTATGATATGATGATTCTATGATACTGAAAGACATAGTAAATATTCACTTGCTTTATCAATCTGATAAGATATATTTCAAATTATCAATGGGATATTTTCATAACCACATCACAAGTAGGATGATTTTTCATAGAAATCAATATCAATAAAACATTTCTCATGTATATTAATTTATTAACACAAATCAGTTAATATATGTATTTATAAATATCTATATTTATTAATTTCTCATGGAATAATTATATTTTTATATTTATTAATTAATTATAACTATTTTTATTTGTTGGTTAGTAAGAATCATTCAATGACCTAGAATTGTTGCCCAAATTTTATTTATCTTTTGTAACTTTTTTTATAGTTTTATATTTCGTGTGAATTTAATGGATATATAATCTAATGGAATAATATTAGTTTTTAGGTCAAAATATAGGTAATGATGTTTTTATAAAAATAACCTCTAAATCAATATAAAATGTTTTAGGTAACTACAAATTTCATGTTTCATTTTTTGACTGTCTTACAGAAAAATCGTTCTTATTTTTTATTTCAATATAATGAAAAGGGATTATAAGTTTAGATTATTCCATGAATTGTGTATTTAAAAATAAATAAATAAATATTTTCTGAATGAAAATTCTAGATTAGAATATAATGGACTTCTGCCAAAACTTTTATAAGGGGACATAAGGAACTTTATTCAATTCTGAAATTCACGTGTTTTATGTATTTTTCAAGAATATGATTTACAATTTCCTTGTATTATTGTCAATTATAATCACACTTTAATATATATTTTCATGTGATCTAACCATTCAATTTTTTTTTATTTTATCTTTTAAACCTTACCATATGTGTGCAATTATTTGAACACCTTGTTAGAATAGTGGTCCAATATAATTTTTTTGTTTAGATATAATGACTGGATGGAATCCCTTTTTTTTAGAACTGGGATTTATATTTCATTGATTTATTTAAAAAAATTAATAACATATTTATATCATTATATGAATTGATTTACTCAACAATATTCTCCCTTATGTATAGATTCATCTATGGAAACACCATACAGTCTCATGAATTTTTATTACTTTCTATCTAATTTATTATACATTAACAAACATGAATAGAAATTTTATCCAAATTCAATAACATTAATGTATAAAAAAAATTAGAACAATAATTCAACACATTAAGATGATATATATCAGAACAAGTGAGATTATAGCTTAAATATTAAAAACCTATAATACAAAAACATTTTAAAATTCAGAAATATGTAAGTAATGTAATACAAAAATAACTAATATATATAAATATATAAATACATATGTGATTAGGTTTATTAATTTACAAATTGGGATAGTAACAAAAATACTATCATAAGAATATTTTTTTTATTCTTAATATTCCGCAGCTTATGATCCAAAATATTCTTACACAATTACTAAGAGATACAAATTCTAAAGAATACTATAATTTATATATCCTGAAAAATATTAAAATATTAAGATTATTACAATTATTCTACCTTTTCATCATTTATAATATAATAATAATGTAATAATATAATATATATTTTCAATAATGAACTAACATATTTTCTTATTCACATGAATATATATATATATTGAATTCATACAAATATACACTTATTGTTAATCATATTTTCATGGAAATCATTATAAAATTACTTAAATACACACATTTAAATGTTGATAGATATGTTATTATGCAATTTCATAAACAATTTTATTTCTATATAATCACACTATCCAATTAATAGTGTGAAGGCCTATGATTATGTTTCTAGACATGTTTTTCAGATAATCTATTGCACAAATAATATCAAATACAATAATATAAAAGCACTTAAAATAATGAAATAATATATATATATATTTATACTACCAAATAAAATTTTATTATTTTATTCGTATTTATAACAAACATTATTTATGTACATATATATTTTATGTCCAAAATTACAACATTGGTTATTCTGATACATAAATAATATAAATTTTCTTATTATCTATGTGTAGTCATTCATAGGATTACCAAAATTATATAGTATTTAGATATTATCATGTTTATAATGCTTATGATTATGCTCATTGTTCTATATAGACTTTAATATTTACACATTATCATATATAGAAAAAAATATAATTATTCCTATAAATTTAATTATATTATTTTTTCTCATAATAAAAATCAATTTAAAATTTTCCATCATCCATAACTAGTAAAATATTGACATTTACGTTGGAAAATTATTCATCATATTCATATATGTATATTTTTTTGAAACTGAATGTTATTTTATCAACTAAGGACATTAATTTTTTCTTACAATATGATGTTTTCTAGATTTCAATGATGATGATTAATACATGTTACTCATTAGAGTAATTTACTTTTAACATGTAAAACATGTTTTTATTGTAATGTAAGGGTTCTTAAATTCATTGAATACTATATTTATCAAAACTTTTAATCAGTATTTACCTATTATTAGAAAATGATCTATTAATCACAAAATGAACTTAATATTTTTTATTTCTAATTCATAATCTAAATATTTAACAAAATTATTCATTAAATTATTTAATTTATTCATAGGCTTTACTGAGGTATATAGTAGAAATTATAAATTCAATGCAACAATTATTCATTTTTTATATTTTTCCATTGTAATTAAGATATATCTTTTTTCTTATGAATCTAATTTCCCCTAGTTCTATTACTCCCATTTGGATTTTATCCTCATGTATATCGACATAAGGTTTTTATATTTCATCTATCATCTATCCACATTCTATTTTTTCATCACACTTAGTCATCTAACATTCAAATAATTATATTATTGATTTTATAGTTTTCTATTTAATTTCAACTAGAAAATATTGCTCCATGAACCATGGATTCTTAGCTACTTGATCTAAATAAGTATCCATATAATTTTAAACTTGTTTGGGGTATATTTCCAAATAACCCACAACTATATTGGATATTTTTTAAGATGAAAATTTTATTTATAATTCAATCTTAATCTTCTTGATCTAATTTTAATTTCCATTGATGTATAATAATAATATTATAAAATATTCCATCTCATTTATCATATATTCAACACATTAAAAACATTTTTTCATTTTTTTAGATAGTTTACCTTCTTGAAATTTAATTTTTGATTACTACATCACTTATAGAGTTTTAACTCATATTTCATCATTTCTTCTCCATGAGCTTCCTGTTCCAATACTAGAAAGTTATTTTTATTTTTGACAGTTTCATATTCAATTAAATATTTCCCGAAATGAATAAATTTTTTTTGGATTTTAAGTAAAATACCCTCCCATGACATTATTATGGACTAAATTTACTATAAAAATATCCATGTTTAGATTATATTATTCCAGATTGTTTAGTGGGTTCTTCATCAACAAAATCACATAAAAACCATCTAGTGGATTTGGAATTTAGATTTTCTTTTACCCAACTACATTTCATTTAAATGAAATGTTACGTAAGATAGGTTTTAGTTTGTATTGACATAAATTCATTATTCCATTTTCAATTTCTTTTCGAAAGTATATCCACTTGATATTTAAAACTATTTATACTCGTATTGATGTTATTGGAGATATTTTTAATCTTTTATTCCAAACATGATATGTTTTATTGACTACCCATTATGTATGATTTAGTGATATTGAAATTTATTGTAATCTATATTCATTATTTAAGAGCATTAATTGATTTCTTTGAGGCAGTTACATAATAATATCAGTATTATTATTCTTTTTAGTTTAAATTGGTATTTTCTAATTATTTATCCAATAAAGGTATTTCAATATGTGCCTATTTTATTAATAATTTTTATAATTCATAAATCACTCATACTTATTTAAAATAATTTCATCTTTATACCTCTAATATAGGTACATTGAATATTAGATAATGGAAAATTAACAATGATTTCTAAGAAGAACATACCCTAAAATTTCCATTAATCTTAAGAATTATTATTTTTTCATTACTAGTTGTGGAAATTAGTGACTAATATGGATACAAATATGGATCATATGTTGAAGAATTAATCTCATGATAAAATGATATATAAAAATTAAATTTTTATATTTCGTGGATTATGGAAACCTATGAACAATATTTATTTGGTGAATAAACTTATATAATTCACAAAGAGTACTTTGGATGTTATAAATATTCATTATATTATAAAAATCATACATTTTGTATGATTTATATTGACTATTTAATGTTATTTTAGATGTTTTATAGTATTATGGAATTGATTTAAAGGTGGAAATAATTTTAAAATCATGTTAAAATTAATGTGTCAGGATTTCCATTCCTATTTATTCATTCCAGCACTGATGCAATCATTCCTGGGCCATCATAATTTTCTCAATTAATATTTTATAATAACATTACTATTCCACATTCTCATATTTAAACATGAATTCATGAGATCTTATTCCCTGTTAAATTCAATAATTTTCATTATTAACATTTTTTATCAACACCAAAAAATAATATTTCAGATAATATATATTGAAAACATGAGTACATTATTGTGAAAAATGTCTTATAAACCCCCAGATAGGAAGAATATTAAAACAAGATGAATATTTTCATCTTGTGTTTCCAAATATTTCAAAACTAGACAAATAAAAAGGAAAATATCCTATGCATTTCATATATAGAATCTCTAATAATTTAGAGATTCTCAGTGAAGTTCTCTATAGAGATGTATATTCGAGAAGAATGAATGCATATTAAAATAAACCAATAATAGTCATAATTTATTCAACATGATTATACTGTTGAATTTGAAATTGTATAAGATACATGGATTGAAATATATATCACCATGAAGGCCACAACATGAAATATATTCATCAATTATGATAAACAACATTACATGTGTATTTAATGATTTAAACTATTTTTATTTTATAAAAAGCATGCATTCTATTATGAAATATATCTATAATGCTTGAAAATGAAAAGATATTATTAAAATATTGGAAATAATATTTTTTAGAGTTATATTATCTCTTCAGTAACCTCGTAAAAAACTATTATGATTCATGAAACACTTTTTTAAATACATTTTTGCATACTGAAATCATTTAATACATTTAATATAATTGATTATTTTATGTGATTCGGTTTCACATCTTATGTATTAGTTCATATAACATACCATTGAGTTTTTATTGAATATTTTTCATTTATGTGTGTTTCAATATGTATAATCCATTAAATTCATTAGCGAATTTGACTAGGTAATAGAATTATTCAATAATGAATTATATAATTGTAGCGATAGTTTAGTTACTTATTATGTAATTCCTATAACATATTACAAATTACTATTCACATTAATTGTTTCCTTGTATGGGTAATATTTATTTGGGAACATTCCATAGTTCTAGGATACTAATGATGATCATTTTTAAATGAAACTACAACAACGTATTGATGAAATAACAATGAAATGAGAATAGAAATTTGATATTTCTATCATACATATCGCCCTAATTTCATGTCAATGAAATAGATCATGTTATTAGTGTGTAGTGAATGACTCCATTAAATATGAAGAGGTTTGTTGTGTTAAAGGTGATCTTTGATGGGTCTTCAAGAGTAAGGAAGATGAATGTTTTTAGTGGAACGTTATCATATTCAATTATTGCCATTATTTTTTCAACAAAGAAAAAATAAACCTTTTTCATTCAAAATAAGTTCATTACATTTTATTTGTTGGATATTAATATTTACATTTTTCATGTAATCAATTTTTTTTCATATAAGTGTAGTTATAGTGTTTTTGGTTGACTGGTGAAATTATGGTTTGTGCTGTTTTAACCCAAATATCATTACAATTTGGGTATATAAATGATACAATGATATTTAAAACTATTCTAGTAGTCTTATATTTCTACAAATAAACAGTGGTAGTAGAATTAAATTGAAATTGATTAAATTTTGGTGGTAAAATATATTCATCCAAAGATTTAAAAATGTTCTTATATAGAAATTTACATGTTTAAATTATGGCTATATATTTCAATTTCCATGGATTGAATACTGTATATATATTACATATTACGACAATTTTAAATTTGCTTTTAGGCTCCAATATACACGGTTAAACAATGTTTTATGATGAAATTTATATGTTCTATATTGTGTTTATAAAATTTCTATTTTCATGGTTTAAACCGTAGAAACTGATACATCCTATTGTAATGGATATAACATCCACGGTTTTAAAAACTATGTAAATAGGCAATTTCCACAGTTTTTTGTCCTATAACAATGGTTTTGAACAGTGGTCATATGTGAACTTTTTAATTGTGGTTATTTTTATGGGTAATTACACTAAAAAGGGAATATTGAGTATTAATTAAATAATAACCAAGTAGACAAGAAATAGTTCTATAAACAATGTGGGTTTTACAATCCCAGTGGATATTCTTTTGTTTATTCACTTTCTCTATATTAGACTATTATAAAGGATTTGAGTTTCATATAATGTAAATAGGTTAGATAACATAATTGGACTATGGACATGGATTTCCAAGGATTGAATAAGGTGAGTTGAAATGTAAACTATAAGATTCAAATGATTAAAATTAAGGATTCATAGGCTATGAAATTTCTAGAAAGATGATTTCAAATTCACATGCCCGATGCTTTAATAAAAATATAATTTTTTGTATTTGGTAGAAACATGACCATGAAAATTAATTAAGGAAATAAATTTATCTATAAACAACTATCTATTATATAAAAATAATAGAGAACAATTAAATGGCTAATAATTTAATAATATTTTAATTTTTATGGATAAAGTGAGTTTTATACTCCACCATTAGGTAGTGGGGATGGTATTATAAATGGAATTAAATCTTTATATTATTATATTTTTTATTTAACTAGTGTTATTACTGATGATATTCTAGTACCTTCTTTTAGTTAGGTGATAAATTTTAAATATCTAAGTACTTGTCCTAATAATTTCTATTTTATAGGATTTGGAATATACATAAATATTTATAACTAACCTTTAATAGTTATTTTATATAAACATTGTATTTTGAGAATACCTATTGGAGAACGCATTATTGAGGGATGTGTGACTCTTATTTTTAATATTCAATTAATGATTATATAATACCAATTATATTTATTTTTAAATAGTTACATAGAATGTATTGGTAACAAGGGATTCATTATTGATTCATGATATTTTTAGTGAAGTGCATCAAATTTTTGGGAAAGTAGTATTTTATGAATTTTGTTTGATTCTACAACATTTTTGGTTTATGGACTATGAAAATTTATATAATGATATATTATTTCTCTATGGTTTAATGTATTAAATATTAAAATCATTATAGGAAAATTATTTTCTTGATAATATATGAATTGGGTATATTCTTATATGGGTATATGATTATATGAATAGATAACATTTCTTCAAGTAAAATATAAAACATTATATTTTATAATTTTTTAATTTTGATATAATATTATAGATCATACTCTAATGATAAATATATTAATTATACCCCCACTTGATATCTTCTATGATCAATATTCAAAATTTCATTGATTCCTTTTATCTAGTGGTATAATATAGTAATGTCTTGATACATCGTTGTTTATTTTCCTAAAATAGATAATATTTTTGATAGCCTTACAGGCACCCAACCATGATCTAAAAAGATATAATAAAATTTATAGGTTGTTAAAACCTATTCATTAAATTTTTTTGTAATAATATTAGTAATCAAATTATGAAATATATATATATATTTCTATTATTTTATTGAAATTTTAATAATTATTTGTTGAGTTTAAGGATTTTATTATTATTATATACACCTTTTAATAAATAAAATTACATTTTTTGGTGCAATTGATGATATTTATGAAATATAATACTGATATCACAATTTCATATTTAATATTTTTTATAGTAATTACTAATAAAAATAAATAAATATATTTCAACGAAATTTTATATGAAAAAAAGCTTCTCATTATATTTTATAATTACATCAAAATAATTAAATTTCAATTTCAAGAAGATGAATAGAATAAAAAATAATATTAGGAGTTATATTTTTAATATCTATTTAAATTTATTCATTGTGTTTTTTCTAATTGGGTTAGATTTTGATGAATATAAAAAACTACTATTTTTAAAAATAAAATGAATTTTATGAAATTATTTATGTATATGTATGAATTAAAAATTCATGATTCATTCTTCTATAATAAATTATTTTTCTAATTTATCATTTCCCTTGTCCATTATTTTATTGATTTTTTCACCTTTCCTTTATTCTTATTTACCATTATTAAAAAAATTGGTAGTTAAATATTTTCAACCTATTTTCACATATAAATTTGTAAATAATCTCCCCACTTCCCCTCACCCCACAGCCCACCTGGTTTAACCCTAAAATGTATGAAACTAGTGATCATCATTTCTAGAAACCATCATGATATTCTAGAAATCTCAAAATTTTATCCCAAAAAAACTCAACTCCCTTCGCAAATTATATAATCTAACAAGTGGTGTATAAATAATAAACCTACCCTTTATCATTTATATTTTATAATATTGTATTACTATTTTAATTATTACAATAATCCATGTCAAATTTATCACATCTGCATGATTATCATATGTGTATGCTATTATAATATAGTAACAATAATTAAATACCATTGAAATTAAATTTATGAAGAATGAATTCTTCATTCGTGCATTGAGAGGAAAACCACATCCACAAAGTAATCTATTTGTTTTCTATGAGTTACCTACAAGGCCATCCCTAATAGGAAAAATAATATATAATTATGATATAGTTTATATTCTTGATTAGTAAACCATATTAATCCTTATACCATTTATATGGAAATTACATCATGATCCATTTATATGTGTGGAAAACTACCTCCGTGTAAGGAATTATTTCCATTTTTATTTTCATAAAATCCATACATTGAATTTATTTATAGTTGGTTATGTGTATATATTTTTATTTTATTAAATTATTAATTTTTATGAAATATTATTTCAAAAGAAAGATTCATGGAGATTCGTGGGTGATTACACGGTATTAAAAATTTTCAAGTCATTAATGTTTGGTACATCAACATGAAATGGTTCCAAACATGTGTTTTGTTTTGTGGAGATGGAAATTATCAATGACTATCATATCAATGAAGAATCGAGTTCCTATTTTTAAATGGTATCCATTCACTAGTTACCATTCCAATTACACTTAAGAATTCAAATTGGTTAAGTTGATTGGATTTTGAGCACATCACACACATTTGGGGGAACATTTTTCTATTCCAGTGATCAATTATAGATTTAAGATATGTTCAGAAATCCAGTATATGTTCCCTTTCATGTATAGTCAAATCACCTAAAATTAAAGATCTAATTTGAAGACACATGTGTATAAAATATTCTATATGTATATGAGGTTCTCTATTGATAGTGATATCTTTGTTTATCTATGTTATTCCATCAATGGTAAACTTTTCATATAGGAATCATAGATTATTTTGTACTTCAATTAGAATAAGATGGTGTACACATGTTGGGAGGCACTTGGAGGTTTAGATTTATAAAATGGATACTAAAGTTATTTTTATGTCTTGATCAACCCCCTAATATGGGAGTCCTATATATCCCAGTGAGAGAAATATGAAACTATATAGTTTGGTCCCACATAATTGGACACATCGCCATCTAAGGTCGTGTGATGGGGACCAAAAATGTATTTTACTATCATCCAGTAAGTAAGTCCATAACAATGGTTTCATGTCAATGGATGGTAAGGGACTTATGTTCTGGAAAGTAGATTGACCTTGAATCGATTTTTTCGACTATGTTTGTATGAACCTACATAGAATGTGGAATGGAGAAAATTACAGTGAATTTTGGGGTTGTGGTGGAACCTCAACGTTTCATTATACATATTTCAATATGTTGGGATTCAAATCAAACAATGTTTTTGCAGGTTTGGGGATACACCTCTGGAGGAGGCCTATTTGGGGAGAAATTATTGGGGCTTTCACCTATGGGGATTCCCGCATGGTTTATCTTCATTAATAAAATATTCCATTTATGGTTCATGCAAGGGTTCATACATATATTATATAAAAGGACAATGTTTATGAAATAGTGGATTTGATTAGGGATTACACTCAGAAGGATTCTTGTAGAATGTAATTTAGGACTGTACTATATTAGATTCACATAAAGCATGATTTTGTCTTATAAAATATAGGATGGTAATGGAAAATGAATGAGGATTACACTCTATAAGATGACCATGGAGCATGGTAGTGTATTATAACATATAGAATCACCATTGAGCATGATAGGGTCTTACATAATATTGGAGGCTCATTAAGTAATTGGGATTGTGGGGATGTATTGATCTTGGCTATCCTCTATACCAACATTATCATGACCTCCTTCCCAGAAAGTGCACCCCTCCTAGTCTGGTAATGTGAGAAGGGAGATAATGACCCCTGAGTCCCACCTCTAGTAGACCCCGGGTTGGAGACTAGCACCAAGGGAATAATAAGCACTCAAATGGGAGGCAATACCCTCTAAGAGAACACATGAGGAAGAGAGAGATAAGATAGACACCATCCAACTCCAAATCAGAACTGAAATATAAAAGAAAACCCAACTACACAAATGTAATGTCATGCAAAATTACTACAACAAGAAAGGGAAAAACTGCAAGTACCCAATATAAAGTAAAAACATCAGCAACGTCAAGCTCGAATAGCTCCTACAACACCAAGCTAGTAAAAACCAGCTTGATCTCCAACCTGCTCCAAGTGACCTGAAAAAATAGTTTATATAAATTGGGTGACTATAACTGTATACTCAGTAGGATCATCCCTGAATCCTCTCGTGAAAAAGTAAAGAAAGAATTCTAAAACACAGTGAAAAACAAGTGAAACTAACTCTTCACCTAAACAGGTATACTAAGTTCTCAACCTCACCATGGCTACTCTCACCATGTAACATAGACAAGAATATATCATATAATAAAGGATATCAAGGGTATCCTTCTACTACATCCACACTGGTTTGCTGGATTTCCTCAAAGTCTTACATCCTTATCATCTCTCTCCAAAAGGCTTTCCTACATACACCTGTGCGAAGCACCAAAATATGCACCTCGTGCAAAAAAAATACCATGATCATGAAAGAAAGTAACTAGGCAGTTTCTGGGAGCCACCATATCTCATATAACTTGTATCATACGTCGGGTATTATACCTCAAACCATTACATCCCATACACCGAGTAAGGATCCTCAAGCCATCACATCCTATAAACAATACACCTATAGTATTTCATAGGATACTATATCCAAAATATATGTGTGTGAATAACCACAATTTATTAGATCCCTCTACACACATATATGGGGAAAACTAACCGATGTGCCTACCAGCACAAGTAATTACCATGACACGAGAGCGGGCCCAAAGGCGGAGTCAACCATTCATCCTCCCATGGGATTGTTGGGGAAAACACCCCCCAGGGCTCAGAATCCCTGGGCTGTCAGTTTCCCATACTAAAAGGGTGGATTAGCATATAGAAACACAAAAGTACAGAATATACTATATCTCACAACCACACTATGATCATAAGCT
The DNA here is from genome assembly GCA_963277665.1 of Viscum album. Lineage (NCBI taxonomy): Eukaryota > Viridiplantae > Streptophyta > Magnoliopsida > Santalales > Viscaceae > Viscum > Viscum album. The sequence goes on along the minus strand of OY728137.1, from coordinate 1,077,760,876 downwards.
AGTCTTAGACTCATGTGTAGCTAATTTCTCTCGAACGTCAGGCTGCTACTTCTAACACTAGGTATCATATAAGCACACAACCATTTAAAGAGATTTAATACATTATTTCATTCCCATTTTTATAATTTTCACTTTACATTAATTAATTATTTAAACATTAATTAACCAATAACATTCCACATTAAATTTCATTCACATCACAACCAAAGTTAACCATCCATTTAAAATTACAACCTCATCATTATGTTCCAGCAAACTTCGACCCCATGGGTTAACAACATTTATTCAATTATTCATTACAGAATTACATTCCCATATTCCCAAGAATTCTAGAAAAACATTCTATGCTACTAAACACAAGGGGGATCAACACGGTGAGTAGATGTACTACCTGTTGAGTCTTTTACGCCTATAGCAAGAGCGTAGACCCATACTCCCTTGAGAAGCTAAAAATGGAAAGCACGTGGCATACAACACGCATCTTTTCCCCTTTTGGAAGAAGGGTAGGTAAGACCAGCTACCTTGAGCAGTGGGGAAAAATAGGGCAGATATTCAGCCCAAAAGAAACATCAAGCATCCATCAATCATGACCATACCATTACATCATCCCTGGTGTCCTCCCTAACACCCAAATTCATAAACTGATGCATCTCGCCACCCTAGGCGTCATTCTCTACTATAACTAAAAGGCCTCCATGCCCCGACATGTCACAAAAGCCCTCCAGGCACACATCACAACACAAGAAGCAGGAAAACAATCATCTGAACCATTGGGCTCTGGGCCCTTTAACAAGCCAGAGGGAAACTCAGAACCCTTAAAGAATTTATCAAACAAACAATAAATTTTTAATTAACCAATTTATTATTCATAGGTTCCAAATTAGAGAAACATATTAAGTAAGATATAAAAAATAATTAAACATTTTTACTGCACCAATTCGATTGACATAAAATTACAAAAAGTAGACCCAGATTCATATACATGCCTATTTATCTTCTAACCAAACAATTATCATTTAATTTTTGTTTACATTCACTACCAATTTACAACAAGAATGAATAGTTAAACAACAATAGAATAGAAACCACACTATCTATCAAAACAAAATGAAATAACATAAGAACAATAACAATTTATTTATCTAGTTAAAATATTTATTATGTCAATTCCATTGTGATCTAGTAGGATAAAAGATGATAACTATACAGTTTCACATAAAATAATTGAGAAGCAACGAATCCCCTACCTCAAATAGTTATTGACGTTCTTTATCCACACAATAGGCCACGATCCTCCTCTCACAACAACTGCATCCACCCGAGGATTCCATGGTACCACCACTATAACAGAACCCCAAGAAAACTCTATTAGAAGCATGGTGATTACATTCTATAAAATGGAAAGGAGAAACAGGAGGAGAAGAATCCCAAAATAATGATGATAAAACAGACCTTATATCGAAGATTGATCGATTCCTCTTGGTTACATCAAAACAGGGCAAAACCAATCCAAGGAGGAAATATTGATTATACAACTCTTACGGAATAGAATGAAAGGTTTTAGCATCTCATAGCCTAGAATAAAGAGGATGAATTAGGGAGGAAGATGTCTCATCCCATTATAATATTTAATAGATCAACAATTTAAGATACACATGATTTACCATTAAAAGAGGGTCACATTAAACCATGCAGTTTGACCAAGTATAAAAATCCCGAGCCTTAGGAATAATTAATATAGAATTTATGGCCTTGGAATCGTCATTAGTGTCCTTAAAATGAGGCCTAAAATGAATTTTACATCAAATGAAATGTTAAAGGGGTGAAACTATAGGCAGTTGGAAACATTGTTCATGATCTCAAAATTTGGAAAAGTATATAAAGGCTACCGATAGACCTCACCATTCCGGAAATACTGTTCACGAACTCCAAATTAGGCAAAGGAAGTAGAGGTTACCGATAAATCTCACCATTCTGGAAACACTGTGCATGAACTCAAAATTTGGAAAAGGAAATAGAGGTTACCGATAGACGTCACCATTCTAGAAACACTATTCATGAACTCAAAATTTGGAAAAGTAAATAGAGATTACTGACAGACCTCACCGTTCTAGAAACAGTGTTCATGAACTCAATATTTTTTAATGGAAGTAGAGGTTTTCGATAGACCTCACCATTCTGGAAACACTATTTAGGAACTCAAAATTTGGAATGGAAAATAGAGATTACCAATAGACCTCACCATTCTAGAAAAACTATTCATGAACTCAAAATTTGGAATAGGAAGTAGGGGTTACTGATAAACCTCACCATTCTGGAAACACTATTCATTAACTCAAAATATGGAAAAATAGAGGTTACCGTTAGAGGTTACTGATAGAACAGTTCATCATCGAACTATTCATAGAAATGGAAATTTGGAAAAGGAAAGATAGGTTAGAAATAGAACTGTTCACCTTTGGAACTGTTCATTGAATTGGAAATTTGGAAAAGGATATAGAAGTTACCATTAGAGGTTACCTATAGAACTATTCACTGATGGAATTGTTCATAGAATTGGAAATTCGGAAATGGAAGTAGAGATTATCATTTGAGGTTACCGATAGAACTATTCACTAATGGAACTAATAATAGAAGGTTACTGATGACAATGTTCAGCAAGGGTCCCCGATGACACTATTCACAGAGGTTTACCATTGCACTGTTCACAACAGTCTATCGTTGGAACTGTTCACTGAACTTGAAAATTGGAAAGGTGTTTGGGATAAGTCTCCTTAACCTCCTGAATCACCTCAAACACTATATTTCCATAAAGGAATGGACTAGAGTGGTCCGGGACATTACATCAGATACCTCTCAAAACATTCTCATCCTCAAGAATTCAAAACCCACCTAAAAGGAAAACGAAACGGTGTCTGAACAACCACCCATCGAGATACCTCTCAAAAGTGATAAAGCCAAAAAAGCAACAAAGGAAGCCATCTCATAAAAATGAAATGTTTATAACCACAAAGGCTACATTGATACATGAAAAGATTCAAACATCAAACAACTATGGGTACTGAGCACCAATCTGTGACCCGTGTTCCTAGGGACTCTCCTCCATGCCACCGTGTCGCCACAAGACATGAACCAAGGGAACAGAATGCCCGTGCAACACATTCTCCTTGCGGTCTTGGATCTACATAGGTCACTCCTCAATTGTTGCATCATCATCAACATCGATCTCTCCCCAATAAATGACATGAGATTCATTATGAAGTTAATGACAGAACTGGGATACATGGAAAACATCATGTATCCAAATCATCTGTGGGGGAAGTGCTACTCGATACACCACAACTCCAACACAAGATAACAACAAAAAATGCCCAACATACTAGGGAGAATGCTTACTCCAATGACTAAACCTTCACTACCCATGAAGGGGAGTCACCTTCAAAAATACATTATCCCTAACATTAAACTCTAAGGGTCTCATTCCTTGGTCAACATATTATTTCTGATGATTTTGTGATGTCTTCATCCTCTCACGAATCACCTAAACCATCTCTGTGGTACTCTACACTAGTTCTAGTCTAATAATTGCTGACTCTCTTACCCCAGTCTAGCACAACTGGGAATGGAACGTCCGACCATACAATGCTTCAAACGGTGCCATACCGATGGTGGAGTAAATACTATTATTGTAAGATAACTCCACCAAGGTTTATTTCCACATCCATGAACCTCCAAAATCAATAACACATGAGTGTAACATGTCTTCAAGAGTTTGGATGGATTGCTCTGTCTGACCATTCATTTGAGGATGAAAAGTAGTGTTAAGGCCTAATTGAGAATCGAAAGCATGTTGGAGACCTCTCCACACCCTGGAGGTAAAATGAGGATCTCGATCTGAAATGATCATCTTGGGGACTCCATGAAGTCTCACCCCATCCTCTAGATACTGCCTCAACAAAACATCCATTGAGCTCGACTCCTTGATCGCTATGAAGTGGGCCGATTTTGTTAAACAATCCACTACCACCCGAATAGAATCATGTCCTCCTAGATCTCGAGGTAAACCCATAACAAAGTCCATTGAGATGTCCTTCCAATTCCATTGATGATTCTCTAATGGATGTAGTAGACCACCCTGGACACGGTGATTGGCCTTCACCTTATGGCACATCAAACATCGAGACACAAACTCTGCAACAACACGTTTCAGCCCAGGACACCAAAACTGAATCCTCAGGTATCGGTACATCTTTGTCATGCCAAGATGCACCACTAAAGGAGAACTATGGAACTCTATGAGAACCATATCATGCATCGCCAAAGGAACAAAATTCCTTCCATGATATAACACTCAGTGTTTTTCATTCTAAGTACAACCATCAGGGGCCTCGCCACAAACAACAGAGCCTTTCCAGACCTCCACTTCAAGATCCCCCAACTGGGACTCTTCCAGCTTTTGCATCAAGGATCACTGTACCGTCATCTAAAAAAGAAAACCTCTACACCCAACATATCTCATATCAAGATGCAATGCTAAAAACTCTTCCATTACACTCCATGAATCACCAGATTCACGCACAGCATCACTACTTGACTTTCGACTCACCGCATCAGCTACAACATTCCAATTTCCAGGTGTATATGATATCTCGAAGTAATTTTCCTATAAGAAATACATCCACCGACATTGTCATAAGTTCATTTCACACTGGGAGAAAACATACCTCAAACTCTTAAGATCAGTGAAAACCACAAAGCACTCACTAATGAGGTAATGTCTCCACATCTTCGGAGAAAACACCATAGCTGTCAACTCAAGATCATGGGTGGCATAGTTATGTTCATGGGGATGCAACTACTGTGAACCATAAGAAATAGATGACCTCTACTGTATGAGAACATTGCCTAACCCCTGATGCGAAGCGTCTCAGAAAACATCAAACTGAACTCCCACGGCTGGATGACAGAGAACCGGAGAACTTACTAAATTCTCCATTACATACTAAAAAGCTACCCGACACTGATAATTCAATATGAATTCCTGATCTTTCATGGTCAAAGTAGTTAGAGGATTCATTACTGATGATAAATTGGCTATGAACATCCTGTTGAAGCCTGTGAGACCAAGGAAACTTTGCACATCTTTTAATGTCTTGGGGGCTGCCCAAGACAGAACTACTTCTATCTTCGATGGATCCACAACTACTCTCTTTTAGTACACAAAATACCCCAAGAAATAGACTTCTCGAGCCCAAAACTCACACTAAGAAAACTTTCCAAACAGCTGATGTTGACGAATAACTCTCAAAATAGCTTGTAGATACTCTGCATGATACTCATCAGATGTGGAGTACACAAGGATGTTGTCAATAAAAACTACCATGAACATGTCCCGGAACTCACAAAACACAAAATTCATCAATCCCATGATTATATCAGGAGTACTCGACTTGCGAAGCGTCATTAGAACGATCTCATAATGCCCATGACGACAATAGAAAGTTGTCTTCAGGATATCCTCATCTTTCACACACATCTGATGATATACTGACCGCAAGTCAATCATTGATTACCAACTTTCACCCTTCAGTTGATCGAATAAATCATCAATTTGCAGAAGTGGATAACGATTCTGTATTGTCACTTTGTTTAAGAGATGATAATTAACACACAAACACAAACTACCATCAGCTTTCTTCACGAACAAAATAGGTGCACCCCACGACTACACACTTGGATGAACAAAACCACACTATAACAGACCATTAAGCTGTATACTTAGATCTCGTAACTCATAAGGGTACATTCTATATTTAGACATAGAGATAGGATATGCTCATGGTTGTAGCGCAATCCCATACTCGATCTCTCGTCGAGGGGGTAATGCTACAACCTCTTCTCAAAAGTCATCAGGGTACTCATCTATAACCCTAGGAAACACCAAATTTTTAACCTCTAAAGAGCTCAACATCATCCCATCCATCAAGGCTGATAAGGATGGAGAGCACCTATGACCCATCTGAGGATCTCGGTTTCCAACAAACACTACTGGCTCTCCATCTGCACAAAATAAAATGACCTTCTTCCTAAAGAAATCCATGATAGTGTGATCCAAATACAACCAATCCATGTTGAGGATGACATAAAATGGATGTATTCATAAACATAAGAAATATCCTCAAGAGTGGTGCTTCCCCAATAGTAGCTCATAGTCTCTACATACTTCAAACAAGTTAGCTCAACCTCTAGCTAGCGTTGTCGACTCTAAGGGCACTGGAAACCTCTCTACCTCAAGTCCCAATGCATGGACAAGGGTAGGTGATATGAAGGAGTGTGTCTCCCTTGAATCAAATAAGGCATACACCAAGGTAGAAAACAAGAAAAGGGTACCTCGAATGATGACTGGCTCAGCTAGAGATGGAAATGCTATAGCATGAAGCTGACGAAAACCTCCTCCACAGATTCTCTGACCCGGATGACGACCACCACCATGGCTGCGCTCTGCTCTTTGAGGATGGGGAGCATCATGGGGTTATCCTCTGCCTGCCCCATTTATCCTTCGCTGATCAAACGTTGGTGCAACCCGCTGCTACTTCCTTGGCGGGAACTACCTCAACGTGGAATTTGGAGCATAGCACATGGTTCACGATGACTGCTCTGAAAGGACGGCCCCTCCCACTACTGATGACCATGACCACCATAAGAAAAATAGTTGCATGATCCCTTATAATAGGCCTGAGAGTTTCTGCCTCTAGAGAAATGAGATGTGAAGGGATGAGACCGACCACCGGCTGAACGAAAACTCTTCTTCCCTGAAAGCCAGGAACAATGGACCACAACTCTTCTATGAAAGGAATCAAGATAAATCCCCTCTCGTGATGATCTGGTCCTGACCAAAGTCCTCTCGACAACCTCTGCCCTCTCCATCACCTCAAGATATGAATTCAGCATAAATGGGGTGACCTGTCACTGGATCTTTGGGCACAAAGCCTCCTCTAAATGCCTCGCCCAGGCCTCCTCATCATGTAACAGGTTTGAAGCATATGTATAAGGTTCTTGAAATGAATTAAAAACTCTCGAACACTGGAGCTCCCTTGTTGATGGCTAAGAAGCTCCTAGTGAATGAACGTCTCCGCAGTCGAAGAAAGAAACTCGACTCTAAACATGTCTCGGAACACTTCCCAAGAGATTGGGGAATCCTCACGATCCTCGAGTACTAAGAACCATCATTGCCTCGCTGATCCATGGATCATCATCACATCCAAGGACATACATTGCTCTATTAGAGCACGAATCGAACTGAAGCCTATCTCGACCTCATCCAACCAGTCTTCCATGACTGCATCTAAAATGGAGACCTCATACTTCTACAGGCTCTCATGCTGAAACTCTCAGAGTGTCTTCCTCTGAGTGTCATCATCGCCAATCTCCACCCTACAGAGATCTGCTGGAACAACCTGTTGGACATTTTCTGCGTAAACCTAATCCGGACGCCAACCTAGAGCCATACTAGTAAAATAACATACTGTTAGAGCTCCTAAACCTGGAATATGGAATACTCAACATTAATTAATTAATTTTTTTTCTTTTATTCATTTTAGGTTAAACTATCCCACGGTCTTCCCATTCAAACACATGCACAATGAATAATGATGCATGATACATTCTTAGGTCTCTACCTTCCAACTAGTATCACATTTTTTAGTATACATTATAAAAATAAAGCTCCATACTTCAGATCACAGGGGGCCCTAAATGCATATGTATCAGCCGGTACCCAGTGTTTACCTCACTTTCTAAACATGAATGACACCATTACCCTACCATCCCATGAAACCTCACTTGTGACTAACTCCAAAATCTATCATATCCCTCAACCAAAGCCCTGATACCACTATGTCATGACCTGAACCCCCCAAACTGTACCCCTCTTTGGTCAGCAATGTGAGAAGGGAGATAATGACCCCTCGAGTCCCACCTCCGATAGGTCTCGGGTTGGGGACTAGCACCGAGGGAATAATAAACACACAAATGGAAGTAATTAACATCTAAGAGAACACATGAAAAAGAGATAGATAATATAGACAACAAGAAAATACAAATCAGAACTAAAATATAAAAGAGATCCCAAGTGCACATAAGTAATGTCATGCAAATGTACTACAACTGGAAGGGGAAACAACAAGTACCCAAAAGAATGTAAAAATACCAGCAACCACAAGCCCGAACAGCTCCTGCAACCCCATGCTAGTAGAAACTATCTTGATATCCAACCTACTCCAAGTGACATGAAAAACAGTTTATATACATTGAGTGAGTATAGCGGTATACTTAGTAGGATCCTCCCCAACACCACCCATGAAAAATTAAAGAAATCATGCTAAAGCATAGTTAATAACAAGTGAAACTAACTTTTCACCTAAACAGGTATACTATGTTCCCAACCTCACCATGGATACTCTCACCCAGTAATGCATAAAAGAATATATCATATAATATAGAATATCAAGGGTACATTGTTACTACTTCCCCACTGGTTAGCCGCTTTTCCCTAACATCATACGTCCTAAGAATCTGTTTTCAAAAAGGATTTCCCGCATACACCTGGGTGAAGAACTAAAATATGCACCTCATGCAAAAAAACTACCACATCCATGCAATAAAGTTACCACGTAGTTTTTGGGAGCCACCACCACTCACATAACATGTATCATATGTTGGGTGTTATACCGTAATCCATTATAGCCCATACACCGTGGATGGATCCTCAAGCCATCATAGCCTATACACGTTACACCTATAGTAGTCCATAAAATACTATATACTGAATATATGTGTGTGAATAACAAAAATTCATTACATCCCTCTTCACACATATAGTTGGAAAACTGACCGTTGTGTCTACTAGTATAAGTAACTACCAAGAGAAGATATAAAGGACAAAGTGGCTAGTCAGTCGTTCATCGTCCAACGTGAATATTGGGTTAAACACCCCCAGGGCTTAGAATCCTTGGGGTGTCAGTTCCCCTTATTGATTGGGTGGAGTAGTGTATAGATACACAAAAAGTATAGAATATACTATATCTCACAACCACAGTATGGGCATAACCTAGTCTTAGACTCAACTTCAGCTAACGTCTCTCGAACTACGGGATGCTACTTCGAAGAATAGGTATCCTATAAGCAAGCAACCATTTAAAGAGCTTTAATACATTATTTCGTTCCATTTTTATCAGTTTTGGTTTACGTTAATTAATTATTTAAACATTAATTAACCAATAATATTCCAAATTAAATTTCATTTACATCACAACCAAAATCCACTATCCCTTTAAAATCACAGCCTCATGATTATGTTCCAGCAAAATCCCACCCCATGGGTTAACATCATTTATTCAATTCTTCATTACATAATTACTTTCCCATATTCCCAAGAATTCTAGAATAACATTCAATGATACTAAACACAAGGGGGCTCAGCATGGTGAGTAGATGTACTACCTGTCGAGTCTTTGCTTCCAATATATAGAGCGTAGACCCATCATCCCTTGATAAACTAAACACGGAAAGCACGTTGCACATGCTGTGTATCATTGCCTCTTTCAGGAGAAGGGTATGTAAGACTAGCTTCCTTGAGCATTGAGGAATAATAAAGTAGATATTCAACCAAAAAGAAACAGTAAGCATCCAAAAAATCACATCCATTTCATTCCATCATCCATGGTTTCCTCCCTGACACCCACATGCATAAACTAATGCATCTTGCCACCCAAGGTGTCATTTTTTGCCACAATCAAAAGGCCTTCATTCCCACTGATATCACAACAGCCATCTAGGCTCATATCAAAACACAAGAAAGAGGAAAACAAACATCTTAACAATTGGGCTATGGGACCTTTAATAAGAAAGATGGTAACTCAGAACCCTTCAATGATTTATCAAAAAAAAACAATTCAGTTGGAATTAACTGATTTATTATTCCAAGGTTCTAAATTTGGGAAACATAATCATTAAGCTATCAAAAAATATTTCAACATTATTACTGCACCAAATCTATTAACATAAAATTACAACAAAGAGAACCATATTCATTTATATGCCACTTTATTTTCTAACCAAACAATTATCAATTAATTTCTGTTTATGTTCATTACAAATTTCCAACAAGAACGAACAACTAAACAAAAAATGCATAGAAATCACACTCTCTAGCAAAATAAGAGGCAATAACATAAGATCGATTACAGTTTATTTATCCAGTTAATATATTTATTTTTTCAGTTCAATTATGATCTAGTAGGATAAAACGTGATAAGTATACACATTCACATAAAATAAATTTGAATCAATGAGTCCCCTACCTCAAACAGTTCTTGATGTTATTTATTACCACAAGGGGTCACAATCCTCCTCTCATGACAACTTCATCCACCCAAGGATGCCGTTGTAAGATAGAACCAACTGAATCGCAAGAAAACTCCATTAGAAGCATAGAGATTACATGCTATAAAATGGAAAGGAGATACATGAGAAGATAAACCCAAAAAGAATAAAGATACAACATACCATATATCGATGATTGATAGATACAACTTGGTTGCATCAAAACAGAGAAGAACCAATCTGAGGGGGAATATTTGATTATGCCACTCCTACGAAATAGAATGAAAGGTTTCAGAATCTCATAGCCAAGAACAAAGAGGCTGAATTTGGGAGGAAGATATCCCGCCCCTTTAGAAGATTTAATGGAGCTACAGTTTAAGATATGATTGATTTACCATTAAAATCATATCATATTAAACCAATCGGTTTGTCCAAGTAAAAACATCCCTAGCATTAGGAATAATTAATATAGGATTTAAGGCCTTTGAATCGGCCATAGAGTCCTTAAAATAGGGCTTAAAATGAATTTTATGTCAAAGGAAACATTAAATGAGTGATACTGTTGGAAGCTGGAAACACTGTTCATGAACTCAAAATTTGGCAATGGAAATAGTGGTTATTGATTGAACTCACCATTCTGGAAACACTATTCATGAACAAAAAATTTGGCAATGAAAATAGAGGTTACTGATAGACCTCACCATTCTGGAAGCACTGTTCATGAACTCAAAATTTGGAAATAGAAATAGAGGTTAATGATAGACCTCACCATTCTAGAAACACTGTTCCCAAACTCATCATATGTCAAAGGAAATAGAGGTTACCGATAGACCTCACCATTATATAAACACTATTCATGATCTCAAAATTTGGTAATGGAAATAGAGGTTACTGATAGAACTCACAGTTCTGGAAACACTCTTCATGAACTCAAATGGAACTGTTCAAAGAATTGGAAATTTGGAAAAGGAAAGAGAGGTTACCTTAAGAGGTTGCTGATTGAACTGTTCACTGATGGAACTGTTCAAAGAAATGGAAATTTGGGAATAGAAAGAGAGGTTACCATTAGAGGTTACCAATATAATTGTTCACTGAAGGAACTGTTAATAGAAGGTTACTGATGACACTGTTCACCAAGGGTCACTGATGACATTGTTCACAGAAGGTTACCATTGAACTCTTCAAAACTGTCTACTGTTGGAACTGATCACCAAAGTGGAAAATTGGCAATGTGTTGGGGATAAATCCCCTTGACCTATGGAATCACCTCAAACACCATATTTTCGCAAAGTAATATAACGGAGAGTTCTAGGCCTTTAAAAAAATAATTCATGCAATGTGTGAGAAACTAATGAGGAATTTCTATAACACCCCGTTATCTTATGTAAATTATTTCGGATTCCATCAATCACTAGAACATGGAGGTTTACTTGTGAACAACAATGCTATGAAGCCTCATTGCAAATGGAAAGTATACAAGAAGTGATTCTGAGACCCACATTATTTATGAGGTTACACATTTGACTCAACATACCATGGAGTTGTAGAGCTGAGATCAAAATTTGTTGATCTCATTAATCTAATCATAAATGTTAGGTGGATTTTGAAGAGGCCTTGGTCTAATTCCACTATATTTTTCACATAGAGTCCAAAATAGGGCCCAATGATTTGATGGATGGGAGTGACTGGAGCTTTGGAAAATAACACCATAGGAAGCCCCATTCAAGGTATCATGTTTTTTTGTGGGATGGGGTTCCCTTAGTGTATATTATTCTTTCTGTATGAGGGTACCATTTGTGTAGAATTTTGAAAATAATACCTTTTTTCTTCCTACAAAGCATTATTCTACATTAGAAATGGTTCCACAAGTGTAGTGATTTGATACATGGGTCCATGATCCTCCCTCGTAAAATTTTGCTATGCGGGGTAGTGTTCCTTCTAAATGGAAATTTTCTATGCATTGAAATGGTCTACATGTGGGCCATCCATTTGTGCCTCATGAAATATTGTCCATTAAGGTATTTAAAATCTTTAACCGACTAGATGATTTTTATATTCACCTTCCTATTATGTGGTGGGTTTATATTGTATGAATCTATAGTTATCGCCAAATTAATCTTTGATGATCGGAATTTTTCATCTCCACCTTGTCCCTCATCTGGCATCTCAATTCCTCGGTCCTCTTTTCTATACCCCATAGGGGTCTTTTATAGAAGAATAGATGGAACAAATACATGAATTCATTGTTTTATGTGGTTGGCGACATGGTCCACAATTATATGAACCCAAAGATGATTCCCTGTCAAATGAGTTATTTTTTTTCAAAGGGGAAGTCATTGAAAGTGGTAAAAATCATTTTTATCCCCAAAAAATGACTTGGTTGTGTTCAAGGGGAATGTTTGTACAATTTCATTCCATTAAATATTATGTCATGCAGGAAATTTTTCATGGGGTTGATCATTCATGGTGGCAGAAATTATTGTCTCACCCTGAAAATGATTCTGTTTCATTCATAGACAACAATGATTCCACCTTGTAACACGAATAAATTTTGTCATGAGATACATTGCAAGGGGAAAAAATATATGAAATTTTGATTTCCATGGTGTGATTTTTACATCATATGATCAACCCATCCATCATAGAATCACCCCAAACATTGAACATTTTCACTAAAGCCTTCTTCTTGGAATATTTATACCATTTTCCTTGTTAATTGAATTATCTAATTCTTGAATGCTGAATTCTCATGACAAAAAAATTTCCACCATTAGAATGGGTTCTGGCCGGGTTGAATAGGAGTCTAATCCATTTTATAAATTGGTACTCATTTAACCAGTTTGTAGAATAAAATTGGACTTGTTATAGGGATCCATTCTTAACAATAGAGGGCTTCCCTTATTTTTTCCTTTTAGATTTGTCTATGAACTAGATCCTTCCATGAACTCTTTATCAAATAGAGATTCTACATAAACTTTCACATTTCTGAAAACCATTTGAAAAAATTAATTTATCATCATGTAATGTTAATTTTTTTATTCTATATGACATCTAGATGATTCGTGGATGGAGAGTCATATGTAATTATTATATTCATGCCAATAATTTTGGGACAACACCATCATTATGGGGTGGTTCATGGTCCTATGCTTCTATTGTGATGTGGTATATTGTATTACTAGTTAAATGTTTGTTATTTTGAAACAATTTCTAAATAATATATTATATATTTGATAATTATTTAGAGGAAAAACATTATTCGGCTTCCACCATGGTCAATATGATTTGGAGAATAATTTCCATGGCTTGGAATATTGAATACAATATTTGATATCACGTCATTCCTATTGAATGTATACTGATGATCATCCATTATCTAGATATTTAACTTACCATTGTAAAACCGACTACCAATTTACATATTGGAAAATTTAGACAATGATTCCATTCTTCTATTTGATCAGAATCACCATTACTCTGGGATCGAGATGTTTTCTGATCATTCCCAAGGGAATGTATCTACTATAGGGATGATCATTTCATAGTCATGTAAAGTAGAAATTTTTATTCTAAAAGGATATATGTGGACATGAAGACACTAATTTGTCCTAATATATCTCTTTAATCCTCTAATCCTGATTATTCGTCCATTTTTATCCTCTCATGGAGAAATCTAAATTTAGTATGGAGCTCCAAGTAGGACCTATGAACTGAAAGAATATTCTCATATGAATGTGATTGTTCATTCTGGATACAACATATCGACATGGATTTCCACAAATAATATGAGTTCATCAGTTTATAAAAAGAATTATTGGCCTCTGAGTTAATGATTTTTTCATATACTAAGATTTTTCTTGAATTAATTAGTTGTTGGGTTTTGAGCACCAAATCTATCAATTTATCACATGGTAATGTATGTATCATTTTCTGGGATGTCTACTAGCTAGGGTAATCTCCATTTATAGTAATATATATGAAAAATTTCTACAAGAGTCTAATACCTGAGATGCTTCTATATATTTCCATTGATAGACATAGAATTACTAATTAAAGTAGAGAAAGCCCTTGGTCAACCTCTTATCCCTTGCTTTCTAATTCCATTCATCAACTGGATAAAGAATTTTCAATAGGACTATGGTTTTAGGCTGATGGTTAGGTGTTATGTGACTCATATTACCCAATAATATTGGGGTATTCATAGTTCATATTGGAATATTGATGGAGAAAGATAACATACTACATGGGGTTATATGACCTAACCTGATTTATCATTGGATTTTATACTTCTATGACTTCTCAAAAAGTTATTGAGTGGATGGATATTTCTAACCTATGATTCTTATGCAGTTATTTGGGTCTATACCCAAATTGTGGAATTTGAACTGGTAGAAGGACAAATTTTAAATTTACATGTACCCACACATGATTTTATTTATTAATTAGTTCTATATATGTAATAAGGTAGTTCTCCACATGAAATATTTGGTATCATACAATTCATATATGGTTGGGTGGAAGAAAACACTCCATGCTATGAGTATCAGAATACCACAACAATTTCTCATTACAAATTTCACCCATCAAATCATAATATTGTTATCATTCACCTAGAACCCTGGTGCATCAACAAATTTATTGACCTATTTTGATATTTTTCCCACATTAATTTGATCCCTTACCCAATAACATTGGTTATAGTGAATTATAATGGGAAGTGGATTTAGATGAATAGTCTTACATCATATCTATACGAGAAGGATTCCTTGATGTATAGGTAGATGGAGTAACCATCAGCATAATCTATACTCATTAATGATTTGAAAAACGATTTGGATGTGTGTAATGAGTTTCCAATTTTCCACTTACCTTATTTCTTGATTTTTACCCTGTTATCCTTTTCCACCATTGGTTGGTGACGATGAGTGATGATTATGGACGAAATTTATACTTTTCTTGTTTGAAAACATCCATAATTATATCATGGGATTATTCCATGAATTGTATGGAATACTATCCCAAAGGGATATTAGGTATGCTACTATGAAAGGTGTATAAACTAGTCACCTCTCCCAAATCAGTGCATAACACACTTTCTTCATCAGTTTCAATGGAATAATTACTTATTCCATAAAGCATTAATCTTCTAAACGGAGCCTCTTCACCTACCTCCCACCATACAACATGTGTTTTAGATCCAATGTTTTCAACTAGTGATTCTAGGATACCTTGTGATGTTGGTCCTAGTGGAACAGCCTTAGAAAGACCACTAATTGATGTAGACATAATAGCCTTGTTCCAAAATCTTGGTAAGATAAAGAGATGGATTATTTTTCCCCATTAGAGTCATTCATAAAAAACATGTCATATGTAGTCTCAGTTATGTATTACATACCCTTTTAAGAGAGTGATTGGGAATATAATCTCATCAATGCAATCAAACATCGGGTTGTGTTAACATGGTCTTGACACAAAATTGGTACTATATTCATTGAGACCCCACCCCTAAAAGAAAAATTGCTGACATGGATGATGACATTCACAAACATTTCATTGCCTTATGCCTAAGATTGATTGATTACCACCATCAGCATATTATTATATACCAAATCCTTATTACGTCATAAGAGAAATTGACTTTTGAATGTCTCCTTACATAGTTGAATGATACACATCATGAATCAGATGCCTAAAAAGATACTAATATAAGATACACCACATGGTTAATTATGAAATGAGATATTATGATCATGTAGTCCACAAAATGCAGAGCTTGGGTAATTTGAGGTAAGTTTAGCGAGGTTAAAGAAATATTTTTTATAATAAAATTCTTGTTTTCAAGCCATCATAATGAAGGTTTGGAATATTAAGTCTGACATTAAACATGTAATTCAAATAGATGAAATTTAATATGAAAAACCAACCAATTTGGAGTAGACCCTTGATGGGTTGTTCCAGGTGGTAGTATATGTATTGACTACTGAAATCCAAGCATCACTATATCCATTTCATATTATTCTTGTATTTATCTATTCTTTTAGTAACAGTAGGGATAGTCTACATGATGTAGATGTTCCAACATTCTGAAATATAATCTGCGATAGATATAAATTGTAATCACAATCGATGATATCCAATTGACGTGGCAATGTAATGCTCTAATAATATCGTGGGCCAGGGGACAACTCACATATTTTTTTTTACAGTTTTTATATTTACATGGAAACCATAAAATCATTGTGTCTTTTATGTTTCTTCAATAATTATTACATAAGTCCACTATGGTATGGGATTAATGGGTGTAAACTAACTTCTTCATTAGACACTATTTTTTGGTTTTTGATCTCACAAGATTTTTTTCATTCAAATTTTATTTTCATTGTAATATTTTGTTCCAAAACCATGCTATGATTTGGTTTATAGAGCTAGAAAATAATTTTTGTTAAGGGTTCCAATTATATGTGTTCCACCTAGTATGTTTGGTGTGAATTTCCATGTGAAATGCAGAGTCTTAAAAAATAGAATAATGAAACCTAATATTTAGTTCACACAACTTTTAAAATGAATTATGGGTCTTGTACTTTAATATGGATTACTGCATAAGAATGTCAAATTCTATCTCAAACATAAATGAGGGATTTAGGACCCTGATTTTGGGGTTTTTAGAAAAAATACATGATATGGGGAATGTATATGAGGAGTAACCTTAATAATGTTTTCTATAAAGACGTTATTTTTTACTTAAAAAGTTAGGTGAATCCTCTCCTTGTAAGGAATTTTCTTTTTATTGAAAAGAGTTTTTTTTTGTTTCACATATGTATATCCAAATGTGGAATTTTTTATTGATAAACAATGGTTTCCTTGGGTAACAAACCCACCATTTTTTATATCAAAACAATTATTGAATGTTTTGATTTCTTAAGAATGTAAATGGTATCTTTGTAGGTGAATAATATCTAAAAATGAAGAGGGAATCTGTATCGGCATTGAAAATGAATGATATGACACTTCTACCAAAATTTTATTTATATAAAAAAGGGTGGATTCATAGTGTTGCTAATTTTCATGCAACATTGACTTTGACTATTCCATTTAATGTCTTAAATTTTTTTAGGTCTTGGTTTTATAGTCCCTCATCTTAGACTAAGGGATAAATTATTTTTACTTCCAAGGTAATCATTAAATTAGTTCTACAACATATTCAATAATGAATATGAAATATTTTATGCTTTAATCTAGATGATTTTGAACCTCATGGCTGATATAGTAAAAAACATGTTGGGGGAAAATGGAGATAGTAAAATCCTATCTTGGGGATAGATTTACTGTTGGGTTTAAGGCCTTTTTGGGAAAATAATGCAATGTGAAATGGGAATATTGTACATAGTAAAAAATGGAGTCCACTGGACACTGGCCCTTCATTTCTGATAGTCAATGGGTTTTGTGGAGATTCA
Source organism: Viscum album (assembly GCA_963277665.1). Lineage (NCBI taxonomy): Eukaryota > Viridiplantae > Streptophyta > Magnoliopsida > Santalales > Viscaceae > Viscum > Viscum album. The sequence continues at coordinate 1,077,743,039 of OY728137.1, read as the reverse complement.
AACATCCCCATACATATAGTTTACTATATGAATGATATATACCTGAATATTAAAGGAACATTACATGTTGAAATTTCTAATATATGGGTAGAGACATTTCCCTTATGAATGTTTAACCCATATATAAGAAGAAATATTTTTTTTCTTGCTATGAATGGGAATGAGTTAAAAGTTCAAGAAATCAGTACATATCTTTTGATAATGTGAATCAATCTACACCCTGTTATTGGAAGGTTTTCCAAAACATCAATAAAACTCATGTGTGGGAAAGGGGAACATTCCTTTGAATATGTGCTCATGAATGGGGTGAGCCACATATTAGACCCCACAGACTATGTATATCTTGGTCATGTATATGATTGAATATAATTTTTTTTGGTTTTCGCTAAACTATTTAATATGATCTTGGTGTCTCTAAATATCGCTTCAAAAAGCTAATTAGGTCATATATAGTTCTATTGGGGTTCCCCAAATTTTCCTAGACTGTGCTCAAAGAAAGCATATTTTTTCAGTTATATTTTGGTAAGATCCACGAATAGATGTTTGGGTTTCACTATGTATTTAGTAATGTATTGAATTATTACACATGTAATTATCGAGAACATGTAGTTTATGTCCTTGAAACTAGGACATCAACCATATAATTAACCATTATTTAAGGATGGAATAAAGGGGTCTTATATATTTTGGTCAAACATATATGGCCATTTTTCATAGAAATTATGAGTAAAATGAGGATCAATGGGATGAGATGCAATAACAGTCCTTAGATGCAAGGGGAATGAAATTTTAAACCATTATTCTTGGAATTACCATATTATGAGAAATGATATGGTAAAAAATTTCCATTAGGGATTATGCAGATAAAAGTGGAATTTACTAGGGTTGAATTTTTATTTGGATGATATGCCTTTTTTGGAAACATACATAAGTAAAACTGGGGAATATTGTATATAATCAAATAATGGTTTCCAAAGGACATTGACCCCCTTAATCTCTTATGGGTGGTGGGATATTGGAAAGATCTGAAATTTCCCCGGGCATAGAGCATGAAAAATGGATAGAATGTTTCTTGGTATATTTGAAACACATTGGCTTTGATTATACAATGAGTTTCAAATTATCTACATAGATCTAACTCATATCTACGGTCAATTTTTCTTTTTTTCATACATCCACGAATGTGGAACCCAAACAAGACATCTTTAACAGAGATCATTGTTTTTATATAGAAAATTGGATATTTTTTCTATATCCATTTCTAATACTAGGACATGTGTTCTATGTATCACTATGTATCTTGTAAAAATAAGAATCAAGGAGCACATAGTTCATGATGTACTATACAGTTTAATATCATTCATCATGTATATTATCTATGCAATTTAATGTCACATGGTAAATCCATATATTATTTATTTTAAGGTCTTACTATCTCAATAATGGAAACACTAATGTGGATTAATAAATAATGACCATGTTAGGAATCTACTTTTGAAACTCCAAAGCCTGTGTGAGTAGTTCATTGTTTGAGAAACAATGAGTGATAAAGTCTTGTTCCTCTTAACATTGGAGATTAAATGAAGGATATGGTTATGTTGAATTTTTTGTGGCCAAACATGGGAGTAAAATAAATGGGTCACAATGTATCTCATTATAGTGAGAATTAAATTAAAATTAAATATATGACTTCATTTAGATTAACAAAACTAGGTAACAATGAAGGTGAATCGATATGAAAATTGGGAAATGTTGTAGCTAGACCCAAGAATTAAAAATATGACCATCACTATGTATCCTATTTTGATAGGAATTAAGGTGATCATAGTTATGAGAAGTCACCTTAACGGATCTGATACATACATATGGAGGGGGAATTTTTTATCCTTCATTCCGGTTGAAAATAACATTTCAGATCTCATAATACCAACATATCCAGTGATGGAAGGAATCAGGAGACATGTAGTAATGAGTGATAACTCCCCATGCATGCATGATCCATATGAATTGGGGAAGGTTTTTACATTTTTGGTGTCTGGACAATGATTTAAAAATCCAGGTATCACTCTGTATTCATTGTGTATATCCAACACGCCACACATATTTCATTAATATGGAATGGTAAATGACAATTGTTGGTGGCGATATACTATAAGGTGTGACCATTATTATGTTTTGTTGTTTATAATTATATTATGAGGTCATTGGGGACATTTATTTTATTTAATTGTGATATGGAGAATGCATAGTTCAGTTTATCATTAGTCAATCAACATAGTTGTGTTATGATATAATGGGAAATATAATGATTTTGGACTTATGATAGACATAATACCAATGATAAAATGATTCATGAGGCCAGATTATGGTTTGAAAATCATCTTATGAATGGTTGTTTATTATTGGTTTTCCTAATGAAAGTGGTATAGGAGTAACTATGTTTCCTAAAATTACTTGAATCAAGACACAATTAGTTCTTTAGAAAGATACTCCCTATATATATTAGAATTTCACCTGGGGATATGGTCATTTTCACATTCCCCACATAGATATATCTTTTGTGGAGTGAATCATCGATTGAAATGATGATTACATTTTATTTTATTCTCATAATGTGAAGTCATTTATTTCATTTAGTTTATTATATTGTGACATGGACAACATTGTCGTCCTTTTTTTTATTTTCTTCTGAAAATGACTGAATACATAGTTTAACGTCATGTAGTTGGGACCATTTACCATGTAGTTAAACATCATGTTGTTTAAACAATATACAATGTAGTTTAACATCATGTTCTCTTGAAAAAGTTTTCAAGTGATTACATGAGATAAATCCTCTAAAGGATTATGTTGGTGGGAGCCTTGGTTATATATTCATCTATAAAAATTGAGAATAATTACAGATTCATTAGTCCAAATATAAGGCATAAGTTCCATACAATTTTGGTTCAAACTTCAGTGGTTTATTTTCCAGTATCATCCGATTACTAAGGACCAACACTATCTATCCTTGAATGAATGATTTGAGGAAACCCATTTTGTTAAAGGATCACAAGATCTGATTTTGGTGTATTTCCAAATGTTTAAAAGTATGTAACCATTTATCATACAATCGATCAAAATAATCAATCCATTACTAGGATTACTCATTAATATATTATTGATCGAATATGGAAATAGAGAGTGAGTAAAATTGAAACACTATGGGTAGGGCCACACTTTCCATTATACTAATGAATATTGGGTCACCTATGGGGTATTGTGGGTTGTGGTCCAATAATCCAATTAGGCATGCAAGTTTATTTATGAAATTTTTTTATCATTATCTAGCAGCATTTGGATTATATTTGATAAGATCTGTCGAATTCATCTATCATTCCACTATCCACTTTGTCGAAGTGCGATAAATAATTTGACATGATATCATTCTCTTGATATAATATCTATATTTTATAATAATTTAAATTGGAGTCATTATCTGTTTGTATTATATCAGGAACACAATGTCTAGTCACGGTGTCGGCTTTCATGAACCTAAAATTTTTACATCTGTAGTATCTCAAAGGGATATATCTTCATCTCATATGGAGAAGAAGTCAGCTTCAGTAAGAATGTAGTTGATCTTCTTGGCCGTAGTGGGATGATATGGATTGACCACATTAATCCACCACTTAGAAAATAAATAGGAGTATATAGATGGGGGAAGAAAATCCTGGGGATGATGAATGAATTTGGTATGAAACTGAAAGAAATGGTACTTTTTGGGGAATTTTGTGTAGTCCTATGTTAGAGTGTACTTGTAATACCCATGACATCATATTTGGTGGTAAATCTTGGATACTAATTCATAAGTACAAAAAAAAATAATGTGAACATCCTAAATGATAATAATGATCTCTTCTCCAATAATGAACCTAAAAAGGATCCCATTAATGCTCCACCTATAGAGAAACATTTAGTAGTGTGTTTAATCGTATTGAATAATGTTAATTTGGTCTTCTCAGATTTTCTCTTTACTATAATTATTTTCTCGGAGGATACATTTTGAAGTTAATACCCAATGGTTGTCATTCACCTGATGGTAGGATTATATGGTTTCTATATTAGGATATTCTCATCAATCTCTTCAATATTTTCTTGAACAAAAGGTGAGATGCTCATGTGATGTGAAATGATAATGTATTTTTTATCTTATTGTGGATTGTCTAGAGATGTTACAACATTTTCAAGTTTATCATCATGATAATTCTATGATAACGAGGCATGATTCAATGTTAGATCTTATGGTAATTCTATCATTTTTCCGAGTAGTAGTTTAGTAGGGGATTATCTGTTCCTTTATAATATGATAATATTCTTTATCCTTCTAAATGTCCATTTATGAATAACCTTTTATATTATAGTGATTTAATTGAATTTGATGTGAAAATTATTTCCTTATAATTAGAGCCCAATATTTTTTTTTCATTTTTTGTGTACCCTTCCATCATCAAGAATGAGTACGGCACAAATTACTTTTTTGGAGAGTTGGACATGAATACCATCCCCTCATTTTGACTAGGTGGTCATCAATCATCTACTTATCATACTTCTGGATTCAACTTCGTAATATATATCCCATATTTGAGGAACCTCTTGAATAGATAAAAACTCTTCATCAGGTAGATTAGTATCCAATGATTCCCTTTATGTAAAGGGGTTCTCTTCCATAAATTCTACTAAATTGGCCTTTGAATTCATTTATAAGAAAAAAATAAATTCCAAAATACTGTAGGATAACCTTCCACCAAGAAAGATGTCTATTAAATATCAGACGGTTGGAAATGAATTTGAGTGGGTTTCATTGGGTGACCAAAAACACATCATGATGTTATAGGAACTGTCTTAGTTTTTGGAATGAAAATTTTAACTCTAGATAGATCTTATAGATTTATGAAAATTTTTCTCAGTATTTATCATGGTTTGACTAGTATACTATAATTTTTTTATACTACCGACGTCGTTAATTTTAGAGTGGAAGGGACCCAATGACCACTTTAAGGATGTCACATTCAAATACGTATCTTTACTTCATCATGTGTCATCCAAACTAGTGGTATTAAGAGATATATATTGAGAATATAAAATTCTTCTTAAATCACAATAAATCCACTGATATTTGACCCCCATTTTCATCATCTTGGTGAAGGGGATTCATTTTCTTATGGAGTTGGCTATGATGCTCTGAATGTAGAAAAAAATTCATTAATGTCCTCTCAACCCTATTTGAATGGAAGGATGTGACATTACAAAGATAGAATTTTTCATTGTAGTATTGACATTAATTCCACAATGGGATATGATGACTCTATGAAATATCTATGATGAAAATCCCAAAAAAAAATACAAAAAGGGGTTAATTTATAGTCTGTGGTGTCGCAGTTTGTTGAAGAAGTCTTAAAGATCCAAAAAAGTGCTTAGAGTTTTTTAATATTTAACCTTAGTATCATGAATAGTGACATTTATAAACATTACTATGTAGGGGTTTATGATTTGATTCAAGTCACATTTGTATATAAAACAATCATTTTCATGCCAAATGGAATTACATGATAGAAAAATAATACTATGAGGACCAGATTGTGGTGAAATATTTTTTGTCAATTGCCATTAAAACTTAATAATATAAAATATATCCATAAATGAATGAAATATCAATATATATAGTTGTTTCATCGATTAAAAATTATGTGATCAGTTTTGAGAAATCATCCATTGGACAGTGTCGGTTGTGATCCCTGAAATCGATGCAAACAATAACTTTCATATTCATCTTCTTTATAGAGAAAATATTTTCCATCGTTTTGTGACATTGGAACCCTAGAATACTATTTTATCTCAATATATTTTTGACAACATCCCCAATATTAGTAGCATGTGTTAGGTGAGCCCTTCTGGATACTTGTTTATAGCTCCAATGGTCCTCTAGTAGGCCTAGTATGTGAGTGGATATCACATTATCAAGGCCCATTATTGCTATATATGTTTAGGGGAATACTTACTGATGCTGCTCTAGAAAGTATTTATATACCTATTTCTATCCATGATACATGGGTTCACTAATCATGGTGGGTATCAAGACACCTTTTGTTCGCATATTTTTGAGTTTTCATCGACATTGGTGGAGAGAGCCTCCTCGAATGATGGAGGGGCTACCCTAATGTCCTCCTCTTCTACTTAATCTTCCTATAAGTATTCATTATTTTTGTGTTTGGAGAAATTAAGTATTGGGATATGTTATATAGAGTTCAGAAAGGATTCAATATCATGATATTGGAATGATGAAGCAACTTGATCCTAACAAATTAAAATCATGTCATTTCAATAAAAATCTATAGGGAATATAGGGTGGGATTGATAAGGATTATCTCTATCCTTATTTGAATGTTGGGACAAACTTATATACATTCACTTGTATGTAAAGGTATTCCTAGAGCTATGTGGGTGGAATGAATTCATTTTAATCAATGCTTTCATCACAGTATCAAGAGAAAACATGATTGTCAATACTATTGGGGTTGTTGGTCCTGACTGAAATCATAATGTTTGCTGAATATATGCCTGTATTATGGATCATATATTTTAAATTATTTAATTTAAAGAAAAAAATACTCATGAAGTGATTTTAAGTTGTTATATTGGATCATTTCATGGTCTTTTAGGGTGGTGACCCATGAAACACCATCAACATGTGGTTGTTTAACTTTTATCGAATCCCATGAGAATATAGTTATAATCATGGGATTCGAATGGGGAATTGTGGGCATGTAACATACCACATTATAAATTATTGTAGTATTTTATTAATTGATGGTATAATGAGTGGTTTTCAAGTGTTGAGGGAATAAGGTCTTACTAATTACGGTATCGAAGGAAATATTTTTCCCAAACATGGGAAATTATTACATAGCTATGTGGTCTCCAAATTGGGCCATGATATTGATTTGGCCCAAAGGATTCTTATCACTTATATTGTATACGTACAGTGTTATGGATAAAGGATCTAGGTTATTCTTAATGTATCCCAAATAGAGATACATTCATACTAGAATCAGGTTAACCCCAGATTCAATATTGATGAAAAAATTTCTCACATCAACACCATTTATACTTCCAGACACATACTATTGACTAATGTGTCCCTATATAGTGACATATTCATCTTGATCTTCAAAGGATATTTCCATGTTGAAATATATAGGATCTACATTTTTTCTATAGACCTCATTAGATGTGAACTCAGATCTAATGTCCTGATGGATTAGCAAATACTTGCTGACAGATTCATTATTCTCTTTTGACATGCTATGGGCATCCATAGTTGATAATGTTTCTGGTATCAAGGATAATTATTTCAGGATATCATACTTATGTTCTAAAATCCCATACTTCTATGAGTGTGGATTCTCTACCATAACTTTATTAGGGGGTATTTTATTTGATGTAAATGGATAGATCATCAAGAAAGGTTTTGGAGGTAATCTAGTCCCTGGTGTGTTGGTTTGTGTAGGTATTAATTTCTATTGAGGGTGATATGACACATTTTCAACTTTTTATTGATTTCCCAATGTTAAATGGTTATGGTGGAATTTGGATAATGCTATATAATTTTACAATTCATCATGAACACTATATTGAACTCTTCAATGTGTTTCAATAACATTGATAGTATGAGTATGGATACAGTTAGAAATCTAGTATCAAGTGTGGCTATTCCTTCAATATTAACCTCAATTGTTGAGTCATATTAATCTGGTTTCCCAATTGGATTCAGTGAACATGAGTTCATAGTCTTACTAATATTTGCAGAATGGATAAATTAAATAAATGAAATTATCGGAACAAATGGTTAACTCCCCATCAGATGACCTCTTTTCTAGATAGATCCTCCCCAGTGGTTTCTTTTTTTTGGTTTTTTCCCATTATTTTAGATATGGGGTCATAAAACCAGAGAGTGTAAAATCCATGTTTATCCACGATGTAGGTTCATCGTCCTCCATACCTTCTATGTACTTCCATCTAGGCCTATTATTTTTATAACATGGATCTAGAGGTTTATGGGGATGATGAAATTGGATATGTTATAGTTGAAGCGGCTGGGGGCATATTTGGTTTTTTATAATATTATTAGATAATACCATGAATCGAGTTTTCTGTCTTTTGAGTCCTGCAACATTCATCATTTTCTATCCTTCTGCTAGAATCTTTATTCCACTATCCCAATTCATTATTGGTAATGGGAATAATATATTCCACTTATGTTTCTAAACATCCCAAATTTACATACCTATATTCTATATTTTCTGAATGATATCAATGAAATGAATCATTCCTAAATGGTGTATCATTGTGTCTCATGATAGGGGAAATAATATGGTCATTCATTAAGACCTACTTTGTTGGGCATCATGAATTATGGTAGCAGGATAAAATCATTTTTCATAGTAGCTATAAAATGACCATGGAAATGATTATCTAGGAATGAGTAATATTTTCTCCTTCGTTCCATGAATTGATTTTCTCGGGTTACACATTTTAGGTCCTACTGTTGAGGTGATTATTTTCGATTCCTAGGGTGTTCTGCATGATATGGTACATGATTTTGACTTATAGTTGGAAAGGATTATAGAATAAGTGTGGTGGAATTTTCTTATTCTAAACCTATTATTTTCACAGGGATAAGTAGGGTCATCTAATACATGAAATTATTATGAAATATGAATTATTTTATTATTTGGGCAATAGAGGAGAAATACAAAAACCCACCTCTATATTTCACTCGGATGAGTGGTTTTCAGAACTAGTCATGGTGTTTATTAATGTAGAGAGTGAGGATATCCTATTTGTGAATTGGTCATTTTTCGGGGGCTAGTTCAGATCCTTCTATATGGAAATGAAATATTTAACTCTCTTTTTTCATGATTTACAATTCAAGAGGATAATAATTGATTTTTTATTTAGAATTTAGTTGATGCTAAAGAGGAATAACCGATGGATATCCTCCCATCCCATTTTCCAATGAGTTAGAAATCTAGTGTACCATATGATGTCTGGTCCTTTCTATGTTCACAAGAAGAATATTAGTTTTTCTACTTCGTGTTTCATGGGAAATCCCATCATGGTATCATGATGGGGTATATATTGAGTTAGATAATGTTTTGGGACACCTGTTACTTTGAATATCATAACTGTAGAAATACCAATGTTTAGTGTTGCTGTGGTTTCTCACAATCATTCTAGGTAAGGCTTCCATTATGTCCTTAATGGTGCATGATGATGCTCCACGACTTCAAATCAAGCATCCAAATACTCAATGTTGTCAACAATCCCTTGATGAGTTTTTGGATTAATATAAAATATTACAATTATATCATTTTGCAGGGTCTGAGATACAAGTTTTATCATTATATGTTGTAGATAACTAGACAAGGAAATTTTAATGGGTTCTCATAAAACCACTCTATTTGTCTCCATAATGGAGAGAAATATTGACATCATTCAATAATTGGGTCCATGTAAATTGATGTTCTAGATTCTGATTTGGATATATTTTCAGACCTTGCATCAATTTTTGGGATGAATCCTTGTTTTGAAGGTACACCGGCTGGATGTACATACTGAATCTCTCCTAAAGGATCATATTTGATAATACCATTAAATTAGAACCGGTCAATAATAATTCCCCTAAACTATTTTATTTCATCCTCAAATCGAAGGAATATTTCTTTATGTGTATGGATCTCATAGCCATTGAGAGTAGGTGGTGGATTTTTTTAGTGTTTTAATATATTCCTGTCTGAGTTTTAATGAATAAGAAGTATTTGATTTATTAATGGATCACCCAAACATGGGTTGATTCTCTAGTTCCTTGTATGTACACCATCCATGTTTATCTTAGCATGGACCATGTTCTTGACGTAACCACCCCCTCCTTATTCTTATGAATTTTCATCATTTTCTACGAAATTTAGAGGGTTTACATTGAAATATTTTTCTATTTCATAGTTCATTATGGTAACAATAAGGATCCAATATTCACGTACATGAATAGTATATCACTTTTGAGTAATATTTAATATCTTAAATAAATAGAATCCTAAATAACATATGAGAATTGTTCCTTGGGAAACATGGACACATAAATAGTTGTACATAATTGATCTACATTATCTCTCAATTGGTTCTTCATGAGTAGAAACCCTCTTTGATACATGATAAATAATATATATCATCATAACCAATTTAAAATCAAACCTAAAAACGGGTGACTTCATATGCTCAGTATAGGTAAAAAAAGGGATACATCTAAACCTAATCATATGCATAAGGGTATGAGAACATAATCCGGAAAATAGATTATCGTACTATTTGTATCAATGATCATGAATTGGAACCATGGAATAATTATTTTATGTTCATTATAATTTAATCGTATGTAAATGAAGGACATAATCCATGAAACAAAAACAAATGAATAAGACATGGAATTTTTAGGCCAAAAATAGGCTTATAAAGTGATTTCTAAAGTTTTCAAGGAATCACTAAAAAGTACATATAAAAAATATGGGTACACTCCCTATACCATTATGTTAGTCATGGTTTACTTAAATAAACATTTTATTAGTTAAGGTTCACTCCCTGGATGAACTTATTGAAAAATGTCATTTATTGAGAAGAGTTCACTCCATATTCTATCCACGTCTATCTCCTAATATATAAAAAATTTAAAAAATGAAATGGAGGGAGATATAGGTCCCACCCATCAAAAATAGAAAACATGCGTATGTGTTTTATAATAATATAAACCAATCTCATATAAAAACCCACAGAACAAAATGGGTTTTTTAATAATATTTTAATCATATCATAACCCATAGAAATTAATTGGTCATCATAAATATCATAAAATTATAAACATATAACATTATTATGAGTAATAATTATAGAATCTAAAAAATCCCCAATAAAAAATGATTAACATAAAAATAATTCACTTTGATGGGAAATAATTTTGAGAGATCACTTTTAATCAATTCTTGAATAAAATTTTCTTTTCTACATTAAAATTAATATCTTTTAATAAAATAACATTGAATAATTTTAAAAAATTAAATGAAAATATATTAGTAGTCATATAAGGGATTCATTAAGTAAACAAGAAATCTTGAAATTTGAAAATTTCATTCATTATACGAAGTTAAAAGAAAATATTATTCTCTTAGTTTTTCTAGAATGGTCACAAATTAAGTCCTTTGGAAAATGGAAAAATATTCCTCTCATCCCGTGTAGCCAAAACACACAAAAATGGTTGAAATGATTTTAAACATCTATAAGAGAATGGTTAAATAGTATTTATAAAACATTTCAAGTAAAAATGGACATCGATGATAAATATTCCCTAATAGATACTTAAAAATGAAACAATCCTAAATTTTGAAAAGATTGTGAATACAATACTCATCACTTTCTAATAATTAAAATCATATTCCTCATGAAAGAAGGAAAATTATAAGGATATGGAAATATCATAATATTATGTATAATACTGTTAAAAGTAATTATAGGGTTGTATATACACCATGTAGAATAAATCAGTGGTTAATATGTAGTAAGTCTCCTTGAAATAAAAGAGAGATTTTAAATCCTATTAACTTTGGTCTAATTTTCATCGTACATATTTGAACCTCCTCTATAATAAATAACTTTGTATCATATATATTTTACAAAAACATAATAATGTATATAATTATATATATGAATCATTTATGACTTCATGTTACCCATTTTTTAAAATTTCCTTATTATAGAAACATTTCATGTAATAATTTCTTTTTTTATCAAACCTGTTTTGGAATGTTATTCTTGGCCACCTTACATAGATAATGATATCGTCACCTAAAAAATTAAAAAAATGATATAATTATCATATATATATATATATTCATAATATAGGTATACATGAATAATCCTTATATATTGGGAAAGAACATAAAATATGATGTTTAGGGAGACAGTATGTCATATGTACGCATGAACGATGCTTTTATTTTCTTGTTAGGTTAAAATAAATGATATAAAAAGATATAAAATCATTTAAAAATAAATTTTTATGTCTTATTGAACATATATATTCATAAAATACATCATTATTACCATTAAGGAGAAATGTAGGTGAATAACTAATCACATCACATCATGGAGATGGTAAGGCATACTTATACATGAGCGACGTTATCATTTTCCAAAAAATATTAGATAGATGGTAAAATGAATAAATGAAATTATAATTACCAAAGTATAATTATGTGACAAATATCATTCATTAATATTAAATACATCATCATTTTCAATCAAAAAACATGGTGATGGAAAATGAATTATATCTCTATGTGGAGATGGTAAGCCGTACATATGCACCGATGATTCTATAATTGTTCGTTTGTTGGGTAAGGGGATTCATACTTGTGTGTTTATAATAATAATAATATTTAATAATATTTATAATGATTAATTTATTATTTTATTAAATATATCATACATTTTGAGGCTTTATAGATGAGTAGAAAAATATAATGACCAGATAGTGTGATTACTCCATATTCAGAATAACTATTTAAGATCTCCTCTAAAAGACTATATAGGAAGTCCTTTGGGGATACCAAAACCTCTAGAACGTGGATATGGATGTTGAGAAGGTAAATGGTCAGAATTTAGTCATTCTAAATGGCTCAATGAGGAATAAAGAAGTGAGGGAGGTGGTTCCCTTTTGTAATTCATGTGAGGGGTACTTTTATTAATTCTCAATATCAATTATATAAAATAAATTAAATCTAAATCCAATTACATAAAAATTCATTTAATTCCAATATAATATTTTTTAGTGTTTTAATATCATTATAAAAAGAATAGTTAGTGCTGTTTTAATTGTAAATTTAAAACAGATCTATTTTTTTAATCCTTAATTAATTTATTTTATTTTTAAATATTCTAACAATTTTTTTAATGTTAAGAGAATGTAAATTTTACCTTATAAAATGTCAATTGAACCATAAATAAAAAATTTAAGATATTTTAGACCATATATTTTCCCCTTATACGTATTTAATATTTTTATTCCTTATAAATAGATTAATAAAATATATTTTTCATAAAATATAATTATTGTCAATTTTTTCAAAACTCATTATATGTATTTTTTAAAATATGATCACATTATGGTATCTTCGAACCACCACTATTAAATTCGAATTAATATTTAAAATTCATCCATAAAATTTGTGTATGACATTAATTATATGAAAATATATTTATTTAATATTTTGAAAATCCTTTTTTATATTTCTATTAGATAAACAATTATTTAACCATCATTATATAGTCCTTTAAAGAATGTATTTATTTCCTAAAAATTTAGAATAAATTATCATGATAAATGAAAACAATTTATGTTTAGAATTAATATTTATAGAAGAATTTATATTCCTTATAATACTATATTAAAAGTTTATTTTTTTATTGAAAATATGTGAATGACATATTTAACTTTTCATTAAGTAAAATATAATTAATTTCTCACTCATATCCATATTCCATAAAAATTTCTAAATTTCACAACAAGGATGATTTTTTCAAAATAGCACAAAACCAAGAAATGTTAGAAATTTTTTAGTGTAATGTTATAATATTTATAATATTATTTTTAACCTAGAATATTTTGACGTATCTTTTACCATTTAAATAAAAAATTACTAAAGTAACTCTACATAATTTCAAAAAATAAAAGAAACCTATTTATATAATTTAGACCCCATAATTACAAATATGGAATAAAATATTCAAAATTAAATACAAAAAATTTTTATTAATTATTTTAATAAAAATCCCATTGATGGGGTGAGAAAACATTTGATTAATGTTAAAACATGAAAACGATTGAAATGTTTTTATATCTAAATTATATTTAAAATTACTGATAAAATACTATGTTTGATTAGCTTATATAATATTGATCAAATTATACATTAAATCCAATTAAGTCTATAATATAATGTTATAAATTAATTAGATAAAATTTGTTTTCAATTTGAATGTAGAAATATTTTATTATTCGTCAAAACATGAAACTTGTAAAAACAATATCGAAAATTCCACCAATGTATATTTTTTTAACCAGATTTCAATGAAGATGTTTAATTTGGCATATAAAAACTATAAAGGTGTCAAAATATTTATTATGAATTTTTTTCCATTAAACTGAATTAAAATCATATATTTGGAAGATATGTGTAATTATTTATATATTTTTTTCTTCATATCATTTTATTGTAAAATTTATTTGATGAATATAAAAAAATTTATTGAATAGAAAAAAATATTTTTTATTAATATAATTAAATAATTATAAATATTTTAATTTTATAATACAAAAGTACATTTGGAGCATAAAATATATTTCATTTATATTAACTAGTAGATATTTTCATTTAAAATTAAATTGTAACCAACAATTTCAAATTACAAACTATATATTTTCATAATTTAGATAATAATATTCATAATTTCTAATTTACCTGGTGGTTTATATCTGATTATATTGAATATTATTTTTAATAATAACTTAGTGTTTGTTAAAACAAGGTCTTTCATGTAAGAGAAGATATCAAAAGAACCAGAAAATGTATATAACACAAGAAAAAATAATTTCTTCATATACCTCAATATAATATAAGTGTAATGTGTAATGGAAACATGACACAATGATTCTTAAAAAAATTAATAACTTGGTGCTTTCATATAAAATAAGTTATATATTATTGTCATGTGAAATAAAAAGTATCAAAAAAATTAAATTAACTCAAAAAATTTGAAAAAATATTTGGTTGTTACATTCTAACAAATTTAAAATAATTTATCCATCAAAATTAATTTGTACAATCAATGTTTTAACACATTACTTTCCCTTTTATAGAAACCCACATCATAGAAATGAATTTTAAATATTATTTTTAGAAATTATATGATGTATATTAAAGGAAGAAAAAGTAAATCATAACTATGTTTCTGCATTAGAGATAATAGGTAAAGATTTTGGATTGGAGGGAAAACATATATAATCATATATATTTAAAATTATCATTGATCTCATGAATGTGAGAGATCCATATAGTGTTAAAAATAGAAAAACCCTAAACTATAGATGTGTAAAATAGATCATTGATATCATAAATAATAATGATATTATGTCTACATTTTATTTCAACATCATTTTACCAATTTTGAATAATTTTCATAATGGGATATATGTTCATGATTTTAGGAAAACATTACCATTTTTGTGCGTTGAAAAATTTACACTTAATCTCTTATCCCATAAAATGTATATACATTTTTCATACCTTAAGAACTGACAGATCATAACATTCAAAAATATAATATAGGTAATTCCATATGTATTTATCCCAAAAAAATGTAAAGAAATGATATCAAATATCAAGAAATCGATATATGGTGAGATAATCAATTAATATCACAAACAACATCAAGATAATACATTTAACTACCTTTATAATGATATTCATGCCATCCGTAACACCCTGGGATTTTAAGAAAAATATTATTTTAATTTCATTGATGTCTTCTATTATACACTACACCAAGATTATCTTTTACTATACACAAGACCGTATTAGCTTGTAGTATATGAAACACTATTCTTGGATCGTGTTACACATAATTTCAAGTTCATTTGATAGTTGTTATTCTACCCAAAATTGAGTGTATATATATATATATATTCAATGTATAAATAAAATATGGATGGATTCTGTTATACGCAACACGAAAGGAGTCTTTCACTACACACAACCCTGACTTGGCTTAAATTACATACGATCGCGACCTTCCACGATAGCATGTGTAGTACGCAATACAGAGTTTCACTAAACAAATATATGCTATTAAAATATGATATAAACTAGCCGTTATGAATAGTAATACCCACATTTTGGAATTTTATAAATTTTATCATTCAAAATGGACTTCATTTTTTTATTCGGAATATCAAAATTATCCTAGGGTGAATTTTTGGTATATTTCTGAAAACTTTCAATTTTTAATGAATAGTGAAAACACTAGGATACTATTTAAAAACCAAATTTTTATTTAAATAATTATTTATTTTATTTAAATTTAATCTAGGTCAAAATTTATACATAATACCTATATAAGTTCAATGTAATTAATTGGAATCATTTTATAATAATTATATATATATATAAATTTTATTGAACTTTTCACCGTCTTTTACCCACCTCCTAGGAGAATTTGGTAATTCACATAAAACATAATTTTACAGCTTATGTGAGTGGAATTTCAAAAATCTGAGAGACACAGTTAATATCATGGACTAAAATGCGGTTCAATGAGATGAAAATAATTTTTGGTGAGAAGTAAATTTTTACTTTTTTTTACCACGGTTAAAGTTAAATAGGGAAATTAAGGGTAAAAATGATATTATTATTACCGTAAAACATGTCCTAATTCTATTGGATAAGTTAAATTAGACCAAAAAAAACCATAGGAATAAAATATGACCATTTAGGTCCACTTGGATTAGATTAGGACATTTATTATTAATTTATTTAAAGAAGGGTTAAAATAGTTAAAATCAATGTTTAATAAATAAATAATTTTTAATATAGGGTTATAAATAAGATAAATTAGACTATAAATATTCATTATAAATTTAAAACGTTTTCCTACATAATGGTATTTTATTTATAATTTTTAAACATTATATAATTTAATATTTTATTGCACAATGATGATGCAGTAATTACCTTATTAATGAAATATTAAAATAATTGATGTTAGAAATACCCAAATAAAAGTAATTTTAGACTTTTTATGAATTACAACAATTTTATAGGTTAATATTACATGCTATTATTGATTTAATTAACTTTTTTGGAACTAATAATGATGTTAAAATTTTCACAAAAATCAAGTACCAAATAGTGTCAAAATTGACAACAAATAGTATTTAAAACAAATATTATATTATTAATTGTTATTTTATCCCTAAAAATCTAATGTTTGGAAAAATGACTTAGATAAGGATTCATATATTAATAATGAACCTCTTGGGGTTCGTTTTTCTTTTCATAGTAGTTTATTAACCATATAGTGTAAGAAAACTAAAAGACACGATAAAAGTAAAATTATTTAACATAGGGTTAAATATAAATGATAAGGATAAAATAGTAACCTAAACTTGTCTAAAACTTATTTTATGAGAGTATTTAGAACCATACCCACCTTATATTCTAAATAAATCAATTTGGAGATATTAAAAACTGAAAATAACTTTATTATAAAATAATATTTTAAGTTTTCCTAAGGTGCCCCTCTCCTACCTTACAAAATGGAACCCCTTCCCTCTTCTCTTCACACCCTTTTGTGCCTTTAATCTCGGCCAAAACCTACCCATTTATATTCTCCACTTTCATAGAAACATTTTGGAGGTTCTGGTCTTCTCAAAATACCAACTCTACTTCCTTAAGAGGAAGCTTAAAGGAGGTGCATCGAAGAAGAGGTAATCTCTTCTTCCGATTCTCTCAAGTTTCTTTCTACTTCTACATCTTCTTCATTAGTTGTATCATTATAAAGTAATAACATAAGTATTAATTATATACTGATATGTTATTATAAATATTAAACAACCCTATTTCACCCTCTATCCATCCTACGAAAAACGAAATCACCGCGTGGGCGTACGTACGTGATACCGTCTACACGCCGTGGTGTAATCTGTTTTCGACCACCACCTTACTTGAATAGGTATAATGGTTTAAATAAATAACCATATATGATTATTTTAAATTGGTATTGATTATGAAATTTTATACATACACGTCAATACAATTCCATGATCATGAGAATGATATAATCGCTCGTGTGTACGTACGGACTACCGTCTCCACGACGAGATGAGATTCATTCTCCATGTTAACCATTAATGAATGATTACAAAGTATACATAATAAGTAATCATGAAATATATTACATAATTATTCCAAATTATATATATATATATATGTATTCCATCTACTTAATTCCATTCAATTCAATAAGGAAACGAAAAATAGCGTTCATGCGTACGTTCAGCCTACCGTCTCCATGAACGGTGTATTTCTTTCCATTATCGATATATCATATATATATGTATATTCTGGATATATATTATATATAAATCCTATTTTACATTCTGGAATTAAGTAAATCCAGATATAAGTAATAATATCAAGAACAACAAGTCGAAAACCGTACAATAAATGAAACTATTTTACCCAAATCGCTGTTTTTTACATCGAATTTACAAAAGAACGGGTAATATAAAGTCATAAGCAGACCATATATGATATCATAACAATGAATATGATTCTGTAATAAGTTAATGGCGTTATTTAAATCATTATACATGTGGTTGAGATACATACGAAGCATATCAGACATAAGGTAAGGGATAATTTTTCAATCTCATTTTTATCTGAGATTTGTTATTCGTAAGTATTTAATGGGGTTATATTTTTCATCCATGTCCATAAAAATGTTTTCATAAAGTGATTAATATTTTCCATCTATATTTAAAGTCATTTTTACCCATCTGAATTTTACTTTGTGTTATGTAAGGAATCTTTCTTTTTTTACCCTATGTGGTACTTTTTGACTTTTCCTTTAAAAGTACGAGGAGAATGTTTTTTTAACTTATACGCCATGAACTGATTTTTAAGGATTTATAACTCCTTATTTTCATGAATCTCACTCAACATGATTTCATAAATATTTCCTACAAAATCATCTTCTTTTAAAATTTCTTGTCATTTTGTGAAAAGAAACTGATTTTTAAGAAGAAAGGATATTTTCTTTAAGAATTCTTTTAAAGTGTTTTATCAAAACCATTTTCCATATAAGATTACATTATTTCATATGTGTATATTTCAAGTATAATATCTCTATGATTTTCATGGTTTCTATTTTTTTATGATGAAACGATGTCCATTTGTTTTATATTGATTATTTTATGATGGGATGATGTTTATAAAACCCATTTTTATTCTTTGGGTTATGATGAATGATTTATGTTTATGTTGTGGCACAAGTAATAATGATTTCATTATTAGATTGGTGAGTCGTATATCTCCCTACAATGCATTGGGTAATGATTTATATCTCATGACATACACATGTCTGGAACGGTAAGTTAATCCGGTTCAGTATTACAGGACCGGAACAAGGAGTGAACACGATTCCGAATGGGACTTTGTCCCCTAAGATGGTCTTGGAAGCAATGCCTTGGCTACTATGGAAATCATAACATGTGATTAATGGATGACACAATTACATGTTTTATTAACATGCTAGTTTATCATGATTAATGGTCCTTTATGATATATGCCTTGTGTACTTCCAAGATTTATGTCATTGCTCATGATTTTAATGTTTAGATTTTATATTCATGTTTTTGCAATCAAATATTTATGGATTTTTTTATGTTCTATATGATTACCCTTACTGAGCATTTGAGCTCACCCTTTATATGTTTTCTTTTCCCCAAGATTTAAAGAAAGGTTTTAGGTAAGAAAACAAAAGGGGAAGATCTTTATGGGAGATATTGAAGATCGTTCTCCATGATTAGAATATTATTTTTCAAGTTTTCAAAGACACTAAAATATTACGGTCGTTGTGTGTCTATTTTCGTTATTTATTAATTATTACATAAAATTAATTTAATGTCCATGTATGTCATGCTTTGTGTCTCTAGAGTTGGTATCAAAGGAAAGGTTTAGTTAACCATTGTAATCTTGGATGCAAAAACTTTAGTGAGATCCCTAGATATATTTCTAAGGTATGTCTATGGATATCCCTAATGTTATGTATAAGTATAGGTTATAGTCCTAGAATTATTGTAATGATATTAGAATTAATCCTAAGATGTTAGATATTAATGTTACTCCACATTTATTATGTAGTTTTCCTAGCATGATTTTTGCCTCTCACACTGTTCTTTTTGGGTTTTAGACGATGGCTGGAACCCGAAGGAACCATGTTGATCAATGTAATGGAAAATGCATTAATTTTCCTCTCGAGCAACCAAATGTGATAGGATATGGAGTGCAAAATCTTATTTCTATACTTACACAAGATACAAATCATTTTGGTTTTCCAAATGATCAGAGAAGGGAACAATATTCTATTGAGTCCTTCATGAGGCAACGTCCACCGTCTTTCAATGGGTCTTCTGATCCACTTGTTACTAAATAATGGATCAATACCATTGAAAAGATATTTTCCATACTTCGATTTTTAGAACATGAAAAAGTCATTTTAGCTGTTTACCGTTTAGAAGGTGAAGTAGACCAGTGGCAGACTCTAATTAAGAATACAAGGCACCAAGATGAAATTGAATCCATGGAATGGGACAAGTTCAATAACTTGTTTTTCTGTAAGTACTTCCCTCATATTCTTTAAACAAAGATGGAAAAGGAGTTTCTTGAGCTTAAGTAGAAGGATGATGAATCTGTTGGTGTATACAAAGCAAATTTTACAAGACTTGCAAGTTATGCATCTAGATTTATCATCCAACCTGAAAGTAAAGTTGGTCGATTTTTCAGTGGCTTAAAACCATGTCTTATAAAGGCATTAGCTATAAGAGACTTCATTAGATATGAAGAAATTGTGCGTTGTGCTATCAAGTTTGAACTGGAAGTTGGTGTAACATATCCATCTTATGGTTTTGGCAAGAAACGAAAGATGGATTTTTAGGAGAAATCTCAGAATAATGGTGAAAAGAAGATGGATGTTTCTTTATGATCAAAGTGTGAAAAGAAGCATGGTGGAGATTGTCTTAAATGGACTAGAAAGTGTTTTAAATGTGGAAAATAAGGTCATCGTGCAGCTGAGTTTCACAGTAATAGAAAAAGGGTTTCTAATGATGTGAATAAAGAAAAAACAGCAGAGAACGCACCACTAACACTTCAATGATTCAAGTGCAAGGAAATAGGGAATTATGCTAATCAATGCCCTAATCCAAGGGTTAATGATGATCAATGTGATCAACCTCTTAAGGAAAAGGATAAAGGGAAGTCACATGTGTTCACTATTTGTAATGTTGAGTATGAAAATGATGTTGTGTAATGATTAAGTGTTTATGTAATGGGATTTCAAAATAGTATCATGGAATCTCATTTATAGTATCGTTGAATTTTGAAATATCTGTGTATTGGTCCATTGTGGTTTTCTATGAGAATATGGTACCGGTAACCATGAAAATTGATTCAAATATTTTGGAAATTATATGATATGCGCATAATGAAGGGATGAGGAGAAAATAAATTGTTTGATAGTATTCAGGAGCTCATGATTGATATAAGGACTACGTGATATCATGGTTTGAGTATATTGAATTTTTGAAATTTTGGTATGTGGAAAGGGTTAACTTTTGATAGCATTTATGTTTTCACTAAGGTTAAATGGGTATTCATTTTCCAACAGAATACATGATTAAGGTATTCACATGTTCGGAATGTGACCAACAAGATATATCTTATGATATGTGGCGGATAAATGATGGTATTCATGTTCTTGTTATGTGACCTCTGAAGTAATCATTTTTTACACTATGAGATTGGATAGAAATATTTTCGATAAGATTAAAGGTTGGAATGAATTAAGTTGGACATCAGATATAATTGTTTAAGACTAGAATTTTATTTCGATATTATTTATGGAATGTTAAAATAATAAAGTTTTAGAAGAAAGGAAAACCTGCAGGACGGGCGAAAACCCATCGCGTCAGACTAGGATGCGGGAATCGAACCCACAACCAAAGTGTGACATGCCTTTATCGCCTACCACTAGCCTACAGGAAGTCCCTTGTTAGTAGAAACAAGTTTTATTTTATTAATCAGGATTATAGATGAAGTATAAGTCCATTTTGGAACCATATCTGATTAATCTCACCATAGATGGACTTATGTATATAACTTTTTCTAACCCTATGATTGAGATATATTGAATGACCTATCATTCAATCGCATGATCTTCTAACACTTCACGAAAGAAAAATTCAACTTAATTTCTTTAAGAGATGAAGTGGAAATTGTATAAGACACAAGCAACGTTGAGATTGTACCAAAATCAAGTGAGTATTTCTTTTAATTCCCAACTTATTCAACTTTAGGGAAATGATCTTGAAAACAAAAAATGTTATCCTAGTGCTCTTATATTTGATGAATCAGATGGTACCTTAGATCATCATAAATTTATGGATTTGTGATTGTTGGATTTTTCATAGCCACGTCCTCTACCACTCTTCATCAGAAGTTGATGGTTATATTTCTCTTCCATATCCATATTTTCACCTATGTTCTCTTATATGGAAACCTAGTGATTAGTTAATTTGGGTAACTATTACGTTTCATACTTTAGTTTTTAAAGTCATGTTTTGGTATTCCTTTTTACGATGTGGGTTTCTATTAAAGAAACTTTCTAGTAGAAAACCATTTATAACCCCAATGATTTTTGAGGACAAAATTCCTTTTAAGGGGGGGTAGAATGTAACACCCTGAGATTTTATGAAAAATATTTTTTAAATTTCATTGATATCTTCTATTATACACTACACCATGTTTATCTTTTACTATAAGAAAGACCGTATTAGCTTGTAGTATACACAACACTAATCTTGGATCGTGTTACACACAATTTCAAGTTCATTTGATAGTTTTTATTCTACTCAACATTGAGTGTATATATATATATATATTCAATGTATAAATGAAATATGGTTGTATTATATTATACGCAACAAAAAATGAGACTTTCACTACACGAAACCCTGACATGGATTAAATTACACACAATCGAGACCTTCCACGATAGCATGTGTTGTACGTAATATAGAGTTTCACTAAATAATGATATGCTACTAAAATATTATATAAAATAGTCGTTATGAATAGTAATACCCACTTTTTGGAATTTTATAAATTTTATCTTTCAAAATGGACCTTATTTTTGGATTCAGAATATTGAAATTAGCTTAGGGTGAATTTTTGGTATCTTTCTGAAAACTTTCAATTTTTGATGAATAGTGAAAACACTAGGTTACTATTTAAAAACCAACTTTTTATTTAAATAATTATTTATTTTATTTAAATTTATTTTAGGTCAAAATTGATACATAATACATATATAAGTTCAATGTAATTCATTGGAGTCATTTTATAATAATTTTAGATATATAAAAATTTTATTGAACTTTTCACAGTCTTTTACCCAACTCATAGGAGAATTTGGAAATTCACATAAAACATAATTTTACCGCTTCTGTGAGTGGAATTTTGAAAATCCTGGAGATAGTGTTAATATCAAGGACTAAAATGTGGTTCAATGAGATGAAAATAATTTTTGGTGAATAGTAACTTTTTTCTTTTATTTTCCACGGTTAAAAGTAAATAGGGTAATTAAGGGTAAAAATGATATTATTATTACCCAAAAACATGTCCTAACATTATTGGATAAGTAAAATTCTACCAAAAAAACCTTAGGAATAAAATATGAACATTTAGGCCTACTGGGATTAGATTAGGACATTTCTTATAAATTTATTAAAGAATGGTTAAAATAGTTAAAATCAAAGTTTAATAACTAAATCATTTTTAATATATGGTTATACAAAAGTTAAATTAGACTATAAATATTAATTAGAAAGATAAAATGATTTCATAAATAATGGTATTTTATTTATAATTTTTAGACATTAAATAATTTAATTTATTTATGACACAATGATGATGCAGTAATTACCTTATTAATGAAATATTAACATAATTGATTATATAAATACCCAAATAAATGTAATTTTAGGTTTTTATGAATTCCACTAATTTTATAGGTTAATATTACATTTTAGTATTTTTTTAATTAACTTTTTTCTAACTAATCATTCTGTTATAATTTTCACAAAAATCATGTACCAAATAGAGCAAAAATTGACATAAAATGGTTTTTAAAACAAATATTATATTATTAATTGTTATTTTATTACTAATAATCTTATGTTGAGCAAAATGACTTAGATAAGGATATATATATTAATAATGAACCACTGGGGGTTCTTTTGGCTTGTTATAGTAGTTTATTAACCATATAGTGTAAGAAAACAAAAAGACATGATAAAAGTTAAATTATTTAACATATAGTTAAATCTAAATGATATGGATAAAATAGTAACCTAAACATGTCTAAAACCTATTCTAAGAGAGTATTTCGACCCATACCCACATTATATTCAAAATAAATCAATTTGGAGCTATTAATAACCGAAAATGACTTTATTATAAAATAATATTTAAAGTTCTCATAAGGTGCCCCTCTCCTCCCTTATAATAAGGGCACCACTTCCCTCTTCACATAACACCTTTTTGAGCCTTGAATCTCGGAAAACCCCTACTAATTTCTATTCTCCACTTCCCTAGAAACATTATGGTGGTTCTGGTCTTCTCAAAAGACCAACTCTACTTCCTTTTGAGGAAGCTTAAAGAGGTGCGTCGAAGAAGAGGTAATCTCTTCTTCCGATTCTGTCAAGTTTCTTTTTTCTTCTACTTATTCTTATTTAGTTTTATCATTATAAAGTAATAACATAATTATTAATTATATAAAGATATGTTATTATAAATCTTAAACAACCCTATTTTACCTTCTATCCATCCTACGGAAAACGAAATCACCGCGCGTGCGTACGTACGGAATACCGTCTCCACGTCGTGGTGTAATCTGTTTTTGACCACCACCATACTTGGATGGGTATAATGGTGTAAACATATAACTATATATGATTATTGTAAAGTGAAATTGATTCTTAAATATTATACATACACTTCAATACAATTCCACGATCATGAGAATTATATCATCGCTCGTGCATACGTACGGACTATCGTCTCCACGACGTAATGAGATTCATTCTTCATGTTTACCGTTCTTGAATGATTATATGGTATATATAATAAGTAATCATGAAATATATGACATAATAATGCTACAGGATTTATTTATATATATATATGTAATTCATCTACTTAATTACATTAAATTCAATATGGAAATGAAAAACAACGTTCATGCGTACGTACGACCTACCATCTCCATGAATGGTGTATTTCTTTCCATTATCGATCTATCATATATATATATATATGTATATTATGAATATATATTATATATAAATCATGTTTAAAATTCTGGAATTAAGTAAATCAGGATATAAGTAATAATATCAAGAACAACAAGTTGAAACACGTACAATAAATGAAATGATTTTACCAAAATCGCTGCTTTTACACCGAATGTACAAAAGAACGGGTAATATAAAGTAATAAGTAAACCATATATGATATAATAACAATGAATATGATTCTGTGATAAGTCAATGACATTATTTAAATCATTATATAGGAGGTTCGGATTAATAAGAAGCATATCAGACATAATGTAATGAATACTTTTTCAATCTCATTTTTATCTAAGATTTCTTATTTGCAAGTATTTATTGGGGTTATATTTTTCATCCATGTCCATAAAAATGTTTTCATAAAGTTTTTCATATTATTCCATGCTTTTTTAAAGTCATTTTTACTCATCTTGAATTTTACTTTGTGTTATGGAAGAAATCTTGTTTTTTTTTACCATATGTTGTACTTTTTGACTTTTCAGTTAAAAGTACGAGGGGAATGTTTTGTTAACTTATACGGCATGAATGGAATTTTAAGGTTTTATAACGCCTTATTTTCATGAAGCTTACTCTACTATTTATGGAATATTTTCAACAAAATCTTCTTCTTTTAAAATTGCTTGGAATTTTGTGAAAAGAAAATGATTTTTAAGAAGAAAGGATATTTTCTTCAAGAATTCATTTCAAGTGTTTTATCAAAACCATTTTCCATCTAAGATGAAATTATTTCATATGTTTATGTTTCAAGTATAATATATCTATGATTTAAATGGTTTCACTTTTCTTATGATTAAAATATTTCCATTAGTTTTATCTAGATTATGTCTTGATGGGATGACGTTTATGAAACAAATTTTTATCCTTTGGGTTATGATGAATGATTTATGTTTATATTGTGGTACAAGAAAGAATTATTTAATTATTATATGGGTGGGACATATATCTTCCTCCAATGCATTGGGTAAATATTTATATCTCATGAGATAGACATGTCTGGAACTGTAAGTTAATCCGGTTAAGTATTACAGGAATGGAATGAGGAGTGAACTCGATTCAGCATGGGACTTTTTCCACTAAGATGGTCTTGGTAGCAATTCCTTGGCTACTATGGAAATCATAACATGTGCTTAATGGATTCCACAATTACATGTTTTATTACCATTATAGTTTATCATGATTAATGTTCCTTTATGATCTATGCCTTGTGTACATCCAAGATTTATGTCGTTGCCCATGATTTTGATGTTTAGATTTAATGTTCAAGTTTTTGCATTCAAATGTTTATGGATTGTATTACGTTCTCTATGCTTACCCTTACTGAGCATTTGAGCTCACCCTTTTTATGTTTTCTTTTTCCCCAGGATTTAAAGAAAGGTTTTAGGTAATTAAACAAAAGGGGAAGATCTTTATGGGAGATATTAAAGATCTTTCACCACAATTAGAAGATTATTTTCTATGTTTCCAAAGACCCTAAACTATTACAGTCCTTGTGTGTATGTTTTCGTTATGTATTAAGTATTTCGAAAAAGTAATGTAATGTCCATGTATGTCAACCTTTGGATCTCTACGTAATCTTTCATAAAAATGAAAATAAAAAACTTTTGAAAAATGTTCACTAAATTATAATAAAATTTATCTCCCATGTATCATAACTTAATAATAGGTTTTCCCAATCCAATTATGTGAATAATTTCAATATATATTCTCTAAAAACATGGTAATAACCTAAATTTCCATACATCCTTATTGAAAACATTCGTGTTTATTTATTATAATGATATTTGGATATATTCTTTTAATTTTTTTAAAATTTCATTCATGATAAAATAAACTAGTTTTCAACATATCCTTAATCAGTTAAATGGATTGTGGTACCATACAATTGTTTTACTCATTTTCAAAATATCATTATCCAAAAAACAATATCTCAACATTAGGAACAAATTAATGGTTATTTTCCCTTAGTAAAACTTTTATAATACCATTAAATCACATTTATGGCCTATCAAAACTATTAAATATATTCTTGAAATAACACAGCTAAAAAGTAGAAAAACTGACAAATCTTTTTACATAGCAGATTTATTGAAAAAAATTCATTAAAACATAAATAAATCCTCTTCAATGATTGAAATGAAATTGGTTCTTTATTGTTTTAGTATTTAATTATTCTTTTTGGGCATTTTTTATGTTATATCATTGTTGTCCAAAAATAATATATCATGCCCCATGATAGTTCATCACTATATGACCCTTTTTTCCACACATATAACATATTCCTTTCCATTTGAGGTATTTCCTCAATGTCCTTATTCACATCTTCTTGATATGATGGAATCCAAATCATTATTCCTCTATGTTAATATCTATGTGAACATTCCAAAATTTCAATCTTTATCTAATACGATGTCTTAGGAATAACACCACTGATCACATTGTTAATAATATATCATGATTTCTGATTTAGAATTAATAGAATATATTTCTCCATTCATTACCTGATTTCATTTCTTATAATCAGAAAATTTTCCATCATATTCAATGTTAACCCAGTTCTGTATGGTTCTCTCCAATGGATAAAACCATAAATAGTAGTTTTAAAAACAATTTTGATAGAGTAAAACAATATAATCATGGAAAATGAATTATAGTATTTATAATTTATGATACCCTAGGATTATCCTTAGGGACATCCCTAGAAATATCCATGGAATTAACCCAAGGGGTATCATAAATGTTTTGTAATCCTAGTTCTCAAAGATTAATTGTTTTTGTTGATAAAAAATATAATGATCCAATGTTGATGTACATTATCATAACAATAAATGTTAAGAATACTTAATATCTTATGTAAACAAATACCCAATCACCATACTAGTCTAGAAACATTGAAAACATAGAAACATAAACACTAGTACACAACTGATCTATATTATTTCTTAATAATTTATACTCAACTAGAACACTTATTGCACACATCATAACAAATTAGATATCTTTATAACATGGGGGAAAAGAATAATAAAATATTGTAAGATCAAAATCTCAATAATGGTTATCAAGGGAGACATGTTTACATAATCATGACCATAAGGGTATAAGAACATGATAATGGAAATAGACTATCATCTCTTACATATTAATGATCATAATAATGAATCATTACATAAATATTTGATGTTCATAAGATAATAATAAAAAGGAAATAAATAACATAATCCCTTAAACCACAATATTGGAATAAGACATGGAATATTTTGTAGACAAATAAAAATATATAATGATTTATATAATTTTCAAGGAAAAAAGTATTTGTAAATATTGGGAGTATTGGTTCACTTCCCATACCATCTTATTAGTCATTGTATACTCCCATGACAATCGTATTAGTCAAGGTTTACTCTACTACCCATTTTAGTAGACAATGTCCTTTATTGAACCGACTTCACTCGTTGTTCCATCCATGCCCACAACATTAGATATAAATAGATTCTCAATGCATTGAAAAGATATATATAGGTCCCACCCAACACATAATAGAAACCATACATATTGGTCCCACACAAACATAAGTCATTCATCATATCATAACCCATAAAATGAAAAAGATTTCATAAATGTTAATCAATCACAACATAACCCCTGGAAATGAAATGGGTTTCATAAATATCCTTCAATCATATGCATAATCAATTCATGAAAATAATCAGAATGTTATTATTGAATAATATAACCATTAAAACATAAAGAACATAAAATTATTTCATCTTATATAAAAAATTATTTTGATACATCACTTGAAAACAATTATAGATTAAAATATCATTTGTTCATTGAAAATGATTACTTTAAATAAAATATCATAAAATTTTAAAAGAAAATATTTTAATTGAAAATTAACATGTAATATTTTAAGGAAAACATAAAAGAAATTATGAATCATGAAATTGGAAAAATACATTCACTCTGTATAGGTTAAAAAAAACATTATTCTCCTACTTTTTCATGACTTGTCACAATGTACCTTATTCAGAAAAAGATAGATAATTCTTCTTAAACCATATATTAAAAAATTAAAAATTGGGTAAAATTACATAAAAAATCCATAGGGAAATATTAATTTTTTTTGTTTTTGTGAATCTATTTAAATGGATGATAAACATTAACCAATGAAGACTTAAATCGAAACAATACCAAATAGTGAAAAGATTGTGAAATAATTACTCATCACTTTATAATCAGTTTAATCAAATTCCTCAAGAAAAAAAATATTATAACCATGTGGAAATCCAATAATAGTATATATAATAATAATAAAAATTATTCAATGGTAGATTATACACCATATTTTTAAAATTAGAGCTAAAAATTTTGTTTATCTCATAGTAATAAAAGTGAGACTAAAAACCCCTTACAATATGTCTGATTTCCCTTGTATGTATCAAAACCTAGGTTAAAATAATAAAAAATTATTATAAATATATTAAAAAACAATATTAATTTATATAATACCATATATGAATCATTTACGACATTATATTACCTATTTATTAATAGTTTCATGATAAAGCAATATTATGAGTAATAATTGCTTGGTTTATCATACATGTTTTGACATGTTATTCTTTATACTATTACATAGAACATGATTTAATAATACCCAGCAATATAATAATGATATAAATTTCATATATATTAATTATATAAGTATCCATGGTGATTCATAATAGTTGGATATAGAAAATTAAATTCATTTTTCATAGATAGGGTAAGACGTATGTACTCGTGACCGTTATTTTTTGTTATCTTGTCACATGAAAATAAATGAATTTTTATTTAACAATATAATTACAATATAAATTTTTATTTCATATGTGAGATATATATTAATAAAATTTATCCTTATTATCATCCATGTAAAATATAGGCGGCTCATGATTCATATCGCATCATTGAGATGATATTCCAAACATAAGCACAACCGACTTTATAATAATCCCAAAATATTAGATGGATGGTAAAATGGTACAAATATTATTGAAAATAAATATGTATTATTATATCATAAATATCATATAAAATATTAAAACCATCATAATTGTAACTCATAACATATCGTAATGGAAAATGAATTGTTTTCTTACGTGGAGATGGTAAGACATACATACACACGAGCGGTGCTTTCATTTTTTATATATTTGGAAAGGGGATGTTTAATTTATTGTATGTAATAATAATAAAATTTTATCATATTTAGGTTTATTAATTAATTATTTGATGATATATATAACACTTTTTGAAACTTTTTGAAATCGTTTAAATGAGTGATGGAGTTTGTTCCTTATTATAATTGTGGTGAGGTGTACTTTTCAAATTTCAAAATAATAATAAATTACAATACATTAAATATCAATAAAAATACTTCTAAAAGGAAATGTATTCAAATATATGATTATAAAATGTTGTAATCACATCCATTAATACCTTTAAAGCCAGTTTTTTTAATTTTACATCATACCATTTTGGTTAACCTTTAGTTGAGCGATTTTAATTTGAACTATACTAATAATTTCTTAATGCTATGAGAATGTAATATTTATATATAATGTGTCAATTAAACATTAAATGGTCAATTTATAAAATTTTAGACCATACATATTCCCCTTTTCCTTATCTTTTGTTTTTATTATTTTTTATATAATTTAATAAACCTCTACTTTCAAAAAATATCGGTAGTGTCAATTTTGATAAAATTTGCTATTTATCTTTCTAAAAACATCGTAACAACATGATATCTC
Organism: Viscum album; assembly: GCA_963277665.1. Classification (NCBI taxonomy): domain Eukaryota; kingdom Viridiplantae; phylum Streptophyta; class Magnoliopsida; order Santalales; family Viscaceae; genus Viscum; species Viscum album. Next base: position 1,077,711,908 of record OY728137.1, on the reverse strand, counting down.
CAAAAAAACTCTATTAATATATAAAAAACATTTAAATTAAACCATAAAATATTTCTATAAAATTAAATATTTCAAATTATGTATCATTTAATTTTTTTTATTTTATTTATTATATATATCCACTACATAAACAATTACTACTTAAAAATTATATCTGTCATTAATGTAATAGTTTTTTAAAAACTATAAAATAAATAAATATAATAATGAAAAAAATCATATTACAAATGAAAATTTATAGTCAAATGTATCATCCTTACATGCCATTATTAAAAAATTATATTGTTATTTAAATTATGAGAATTACATAATTAACTTTTCTTTAAATAAAATATAATAAATTTACTACTCTCATCCATGTGGCATAAAAAGATAACAACTTCATACTAAGGTTTATTTGTAGACAAACACCCATACAATGAAATATGATCACGTTTTCTGTTAATTTTTTAATATTTTAAATATTATTTGTAACTTCTAGTTTTCAGATTTAGATTTTACTTTTTTAATAAAAATTATTAAAGATATTATTCATAAATCCAAAAAATATAAGAAACCTATTAAAAAAATATTGAACCATTATTTCTCAATATAGATTCAATTTTTCAAAATTAAAAACATAGATGTTTCAGTAATTAATTTAAAAGTAATCCCATTGATGGGATGAGAAAACGTTTTATTGGAGTTAAAATATTAATATTTTGAAAGTATTTATATCATAATCCAGTGTAAATTAATGAATTACCAATTTATATTAAATGAAAAAAATGATTTAATTATACTTTAAAAAGAATCCTTATATAATTTATTAGTGTTCATTATTTTGATGAAAAAATTAATTTTCAATTAATATGTAATTTTTTTTATTAATTATCAAAACATTAAACTTATCAAAAAAATACATACAATTCAACCAATGTAAGTATTTATACCCTAATTTAAAATAACATATTTATTTTTTGATACAAAAACTATTAAATTTTCATAATTTTTATTTTATATGGTTTCTCTATTTTAATTTTGAAAATTACCCTTTTGAAAAATAATGGTTTTTATGCCTAAAATTATGTTTCTTCTTGTATTATGTTTATAAAATCTAATTAGTGGATATGAAAAAAATGAAAGAATATATAAAATAGATATATTATTAATATCATTAATTTTTATATATAATTTAATTAATTATCATAGAATGACGTTGGAAGCATAAAAAACATTTATATTATTTTCAATTTGTATATATTTTCAGTTATAATTAAATTATAAAAATGAGGTCATCTTATAAACCATATATTTTCATAGGGTTGTTAATAATATTCATAACAGATATTTTAATTGCTATGTTTATCATATTTTATTAAATATTATTATTATTATAATATACATCTTTTTCTGTAAAAGACGATCTTGTGGGTAACACAAGATATCGAAAGTAATAGAAATTGTGTGTATCACATGCCAATCATAGTGTTTTGTATACCTCAAGCTAATATATATGTTGTGTATAGTTATATAATGAATTGATGCTTCATATAAATAAATAATAATACGTTTAATTTATATAACACATGTAATATTATGTTTTGCGGGAAATGAAAAGTATAGAAAATATTAAATTAAATAGAAAAAAATAGTTTAAAATATATAATGGTGATACATGAGATGTTATAGATGATAAATGATACGATTGTTTCATTACCCTTTTATATAACTCTCCATTACATTATGATATCCTCTTAGATGTTCTTGGTGATTCGATTCATTGAGAGAATATCCACACAGCCTGGTTATATGCCTCACTTCTTGAGATAATGGTGCCCAATATGGGATAGAAAGGGAGAACATTCATTTTTTTTCCTCCATAAATAGAAAAATACTAATTTAAATTGGATGTGAGGTTAAGGTAATAATTAACCCATTTTTATGGGATGGGTTTTCTCATATTATTTTATTATTATGCATCAGGCATATTTTGTCAGCCTTGAGGGATATTTTTGTTTTAAAAATTACCCCACCCCTATGAGTTGTGGCTAATCCGGTACCATGGTGGAAGATAATGTTGAAACCAAAATATATATCTTGTGTAGCATTGTTTGAGAGCGATCCTAGAGCAATGCCAGATATACATGAAAACATATTGCTCTTGAAGACATTATATGTTCTTGTTGATTAAATTTCTATAGGTAAGAAGCTTGTTGAATGTTCTAAATTTCTTTTATTAGTATTCATTTGAAAACGTTCAATCATGGGTTTTAACTCTTTTAAGACTTATTCATGTATTATTATTATTGAGTATGTCATATCTTCTGAGAATGGTTTGTTCTTAATGGCCTCCATTAAATTACAAAATTTTATGATGTCATTTCCCTTGGGTTATACTAAACAAGGCGTGAGGTGAATTTAAATGATTCATGCTAACTGTAGAGACCCAAGATTTACGTACATGAATATTACATTAATTTTTCAGAATAATTAATACATAACAAAAACCAACACTCAGGTATCGTAATAGTTTAGTGTCTTTGGAAACTCAGAACATAATTTTCTAATCATGGTGAAATATCTTCAACATCTCCCATAAAGATCATCCCCTTTTTGTTTTCTTACCTAAAACATTTTTTTATATCCTGGGGAAAAGAAAACATATTAAGGGTGAGCTCAAATGCTCAGTAAGGTTAAACATGGAGAACATAAAACTATCCCTAAACATTTGAACGTAAGAACATGAACATAAAAGATCAAAATCATGAGTAATAACTTAAATCTTGGCAGTTCATAAGGCATAAATCATAAAGGAACATTAACCATAAAAATATAGCATGGGAATAAAACATGTAATTGTGAAAAAACAATAATCACATGTTATGATTTCCATAGTCTCCAAGGCATTGTTTCCAAGACCATCATAGTGGACAATGTCCCTTTTTGAATCGAGTTCACTCCTCGTTCCAGTCCTGTATCACTAAACCAGATTAACTTTCCATTCCAGCCATGTCTATCTCATGAGATATAAATCATTACCAAATTAATTGGAGGGAGTTATAGGTTACATCCATCTCATAATGAAATCATTCTTACTTATGCACAAAATAAACATATATCATTCATCATAACCCAATGAATAAAAATGTGTTTCACAAACATCATTCCATCATAAAATAATCCAAATAAAACAAATGGATATCATTTAATCATGAAAAAAAGTGAATCCACGTAAATAATGGAGAAATTATACTTGAAACATACACATATTAAATAATGCCATCTTAGATGGAAAATGGTTTTGATAAAACACTTGAAATGAATTTTTGCGGAAAATATCCTTTCTTTTTAACAATAATTTTCTTTTACCAAAATTCCATAAAATTTTAAAAGGAAATGATTTTGTAGAAAATAATCATGAAATTTTGTAGAGTAAGATTTATGAAATTTGTCATTATGAAACCATAAAAATCCATTCATGTCATATAAGTTGAAAAAAACATTCTTCTCGTACTTTTTCCAGAAAAGTCAAAAAGTTCTTCGTATGGTAAATAAAAGAAAGATTCCTTACATACCATGTAGTAAAAGTAAAAAATGGATAAAAAGGACATTAAAAAAACATTAAAACATTTTTATAAAATAGGTACATGTATTGTAAATATAACCACAATAAATACATACAAATAAACAATCTCAGATAAAAATGAGATTAGAAAAGTTATCCTTTACCTTATATACGATATGATTCGTATGTATCTAAAACTCCTGTATAATGATTTAAATAATTTCATTGAATTATTACAGAACCATATTCATTGTTATTAAATCATATATGGTTCACTTATGACTTTATATTACCCGTTCTTTTGTAAATTCCATGTTAAAGCAGTGTTTTGGGTAAAATCGTTTCATTTATCGTACTTTTTTCGACTTGTTGTTCTTGATATTATTACTTATATCCAGATTTACATAATTCCACAATGTAAAACCTTATTTATATATAATATATATTTATCATATAAATATATATGAGAGATTGACAAATGGAATGAAATACACCCTTCATGGAGACGGTAGGTCGTACACACGCATGAACACTGTTTTCGTTTCTTTATTGAATTGAATGGAATTAAGTAAATAAAGCATATATGTACATAAATCATGTGTAAATATTATTTAATATCTTTCATTATTATTAATTATATATATTTTATAATCATACTTGAATGGTTAATCATGGAAAATTAATCCCATCGCGTTCGTGGAGACGGTAGTCCTTACGTATGCACGAACAATGATATTGTTCCCATAATTATTGAATAGCATTGGAGTGGATGATATAATATCTCAGAATCAGTATAATGGTATATTAACCATATATATTTATTCATTACAACATTATACCAATCCAAGAAAGGTGGTGGTGGAAAAAACTGATTACACCACAGTGTGGAGATGCTATTCCGTACGTACGCACACGCGGTGATTTCATTTTCTGTAGGATGGATAGAAAGTGAAATGGGGTTATTTAATATTTATAATATCATATAAGAATATTTTTAATACTGATTTTATTAATTTACAATTAAACAACTAAATATTATGAAGTTGAATAAGAAAGAAACTTGAAAGAATCAGTAGAAGAGATTATCTCTTCTTCGACGTGCCTCCTTTAAGCTTCCTCTAAATGAACTAGAGTTGGACTTTTGAGAAGAAAAAAACCTCCAGAATATTTTTATGGAAGTGGAGAAGAGAAATTTGAAGGGGTTGGATGAGCTTGAAGGCTCAAAGTGTTGTCAAGAGCAGAGGGAGGAGGTGCCCTTTTATAAGGGAAGAGAGGGGCACTTTTGGAAACATAAAAAATAATAGTTTATTATAAACTCAAACCCCACATAAAAACATCAAAAGTGACTAAAATTTAGATATTAGGTAATATAGGGTTGTAATATCATCAAAAAAATAAAATTTAGACATGTTGGGAAATTATTTTAAACCTTATCAACATGATTTATCCTTATTTAATCAATTTAATTTTATTTGTGGTAATAATATTCCAAATTTTAAATTATTATAAATAATTACTTATGTGTTGTGAATTATCCATAATTGGGTACTTTATGACATTTTAGACCATATAAATTTTAATTTATAATTTTTAAATATTTTTTTTGTTTTTAAACAATTTACTAATTTGTATTTTTTATAAAATAACAATACTGTTAATTTTGACACGATTAATTTATTAGAATTTAAATAAAATCTACATAGAGAATATATTCAAAAAAAAAATTTTATTAGATATCTAACATGTAATATTCATCTATAATTTTTTTGAGAACACTAATTAGTTCATATAATATTTATTTTAATATTTATAAAACCATTTATTTGAAATTTCTCTTAATAAAACAACTACTACATCATTTTTGTATAATCATTTAATAAAAGTATTATTTGCATAATCATTAAAAATAAAATACTATGATGATGATAAATCTAATATATTTAAAAATAATACTTTTAATCACATTTATCATCTTAAAATCACAACATGTAAATTTTTATATTTATTAAATTATGATGGTGACAACTTTGACATCATTTAAAATAAAATAATATAAGTGTCATTATCGATTTAATAAAGTTTCAAATGGTGAAAAATTAGACCGTTGGATGGTTATGGGTTACATATATATGACCAATAAGTTTTGGTCACGTTTTTGGGCATTTTAATGGGTATTATTATTTTAATAAATACTATATTACTGATTTTTCACAAAATAAATAATTTATGCATCATTAATGTATTAGCTATTAAAGAAATTAAATATCTCTTAAAAATTACAAATAAATTACCATAACAAAGAAAACAATAGCTTTAAAAGGATTAATTTTAATATAATTTATATTATTTATAACCTTATATTAATAATACATTAATTATTAATGTTTGAGTGAGACATATTTCACTTTCTAAAAAATAAAATAAATTAACGGTCTTAATCACATCCTAGTGGGTTCCAATGGATTCCATTTCGTCCCAAATTTTCCTTAGGATGAAATATAATCATCCAATTATATTAATACAAGTGTTAGGGTAATTTTATAATATTATATTTACCCTTAATTACCTAATTTACCTTTAACTAAGGTAAATAAAATTTACCGTAGTTACTATTCATAGTGCCCAAAAAAAAATCCCATTAAAATAATTTGGAAGAACTGATTCCAAATATGGAATTTCCTTTTCTAAATTCGAATCATAGATTATGCATAAATTAATTTAAAATTAATCCCATTGTTAAGAAAACATGTTTTTAAAGTTAAAACTTTACAAAAGATTGAAATGATTTTACCTATGAATTCAGTGTAAAATAAATTATAATGACATACATTATATTAAATGGTAAAAATATATTCTATTTATACTTTAAATCCATTAAATATTATAATTTAACCATATAAATTTTTATGATGAAAAATGTTATTTTTAAGTAAAATTTAGCGTGTTTTTATTATTCATCAAAATAAGGACGTTGTCAAGAAAATATCAAAACTTTATGCAATGTAAATTTTATTATCTTGATTCAAAATAAGATTTTTATTTTGAATAATTTTACGTATAAAATTGTAAAAAAATTATATTTAAAATGGATGGGCCATCAAAAGGCAGCAAAACTGCATTTTTTGAAAAATACTTATTTTACCCGAAAAATTTAATTTGTTCTCATGCCAGGTTCTTGAAAATGTGAAAGATGAATTATAATGTTATAAAATTAAAAATGTAGTTAATACTACATATAAAGGGTATTTTATAATAATATTATAACCATATAACATTGTTTAGTGTAACCTAGTATTGCGTACAACACACGCTATCAAGGAAGGTCGCGATTGCATGTAATGCAAGCCATGTTAGGGTTGCGTGTAATGAAAAACTCCTTTGTTGTTGAGTATAAAAAAATCCAACCGTATTACATTTATGCATTGAGTATATATATATATATACCCTAAATATTTCGTAGAATAACTACTATTTAAACGTGAAATTGTGTGTAACACGATCCAAGAATAGTGTTGCGTATACTACAAGCTAATACGGTGTTGTGTATATTCCAAGATAATTATTGTGTAGTGTAAAACATAAGATATGAAATAAATTGAAAATAATATATAAAATATCGTGGTGTTACATTCTACCCCCTTAAAATTAATTTCTCACTCAAAATTTGTCGGCGTTATAAATGGTTTTTACCACGAGAGTTTCTTTCATAGAAACCGACATCATAAAATGGAATACCACAACTTATCTTTAAATACTAAAGTATGAAACACAACAGTTACCCAAATTAAATAATCAATGGGTTTCCACATAGAAGAACATAGGTGAAAATATGGATATTAAATATAAATATAACCATCATGTTCTAATTGAGAGTGGTAGAGAACATGGCTATGAAAATGTCAAAAATCACAAAGCCATAAATTTGTGATGATATAAGGTACCATCTGATTCATCAGATATGAGGACACTAGGAAAACATTTTTTTTCAAGATCATTTCCCTAAAGTTGAAGAATTTTAATTATAAGAAACACCTATATTATTTTGGTACAATCACACCATTGTTCGTGCCTTGAACAATTTCCACTTCATCTAATAAATAAATGAAGTTGAATTTCCCATTATTGAAGTGTTAGAAGATCATGTGATAGAATGATGGGCCATTCCATATGCCTCAGACAAAAGGTTATCAAATGTTATCAAATATACATAAGTCCATCTATGGTGAGGTTAATCATATATGATTCCAAAAATGGACTTATAATTTATCTATCAGACTATTTAATTAAAAAAACTAGTTTATACTGACCAGGGACTTCCTGTAGTCCAGTGGTAGGTGATAAATGCATGTCGCACTTCAGTTGTGGGTTCGATTTCCACAGCCTTGTCCGATGCGACGAGTTGTCGCTCATCTTACATGTTATCCTTTTTATAAAACTACATTATTATAACATCCCATCAATAATATTAGAAAAAGATCAATCCTTGAACAATACTAACTTATGCCCAACATAATTCATTCCAATATTTAGGATTATCCAAAATTCTTTTGTCCAAGCTCATAGTATAAAGAAAAAAATTACTAAAAATATCATTTACCGAGAATATGAATACCATCATTTATCCCCCATATTTCATATGATATATCTTGTTGGTCACATTACAAACATGTAAATACCTTAATCATGTATTCTCTTGAAAAATAAATACCCATTGAACCTTAGTGAAAACATGAACGCTATCAAAAGTTAAATTTTTCCACATACCAAAATCCCAAAGTTTCTGTATACTCAAACCATGATATAACTTTGTCCTTATATTAGTCATGAGCTCATTTCATTTTCTCTTTATCCCTTCATTATGTGAATATCATCTTCTTTCAAAAAATATTTCAATCACTTTTCATGGTTATCGGTACCATAAAGTTATCGAAAACCACAACAGACAAATACATAAATATTCCAATATTCCACGATACTATATTCAACATTATTTCGGAATCCAGTTATATAAACACTTAATCATTTCACCACATTGTTGTCATATTCTACATCGCCAATAGTGATCGAATGTGACTTCCCTTTGTCGTTTTCCCTAAGAGGTTGCTCACGTCGAACATCATTAACCCTTGGATTAGGGCATTGATTAGCATAATGCCCCATTTCCTTTCAATTGAAGCATTGAAGTGTTGGTGGAGCATTCTTTTTTGTATTTTCCCTATTCATATCATTAGCTACCATTTTCCCATTACATTGAAACTCAACTACTCGATGACCTTCTTTTACCCAATTAAAACATTTTCTAGTACCTTTTAGAAAATCTCCACCATGCTTCTTTACACACTTTGAGCATAAAGAAACATTCATATTCATTTCACCATTGTTATGAGATTTTTCCTTGAACTCCATCCTTCATTTCATGTCAAAACCATGAGATAGATACGTAACACCAACATCTATTTCTACCTTGATAGCACAACGCACAATTTAGTAATAACTACTGAAGTCTCTTATTGCTAATGACCTTCGAAGACTTGGTTTTAAGCCACTTAAGAATCGATCAACTTTACTTTCAGGTTGGATGATAAAGCCAGATGCATACCTTACAAGCCCTATAAAATTCTCTTCATACATTCCAACAGATTCATCATCATTTTTATTAAGCTCAAGGAAATCCTTTTCCATCTTTGTTCAAAGAATACAAAGGAAGTACTTATTTAAAAACAAGTTCTTGAATTCATCCCATTCTATGGATTCAATTTCGTCTCAGGGCCTAGTATTTTTAATTAGAGTCCACCATTGGACTGCATCACCATCTAAACTATAAATATCCATAATTACTTTTTCATGTTCCGAATAGTGAAGTATGGAAAATATCTTTACAATGGAATTGATCCATTGTTGAGCAACAAGTGGATCAGAAGACCCACTGAAAGAAGGTGGGTGTTGCCTCATGATGGACTCAATAGAATATTTGTTCCCTTATCTTCTTATTTGGAAGTCTAGATTAATTCAGAGATTGTTTATTTATAGAAATAAGATATCATACTCCATATCCCATAACATTGGTTTGTTTAGAAGAACAATCATTGCATTGTCCATTACATTGATCAACACGATTCCTTTGGGTTCTATCCACCATCTAAAACCCTAAAAGAATAGTGTGAGAGAAAAAAATCATACTAGGGAAAACAACATAAAAAAGGGGGATTACATTCAATATCTAACATCTTAGGTTTAATTCAATGATAGTTACTGTAATTCTAGGACTATATCCTATACTTATAGCTAACCTTAGTGACATCCCTAGACATACCATAGAAATATCTCTAGGGATCTCACTAAAGTTTTTTTGGATTCTTGTTTCCAAAGGTTAACCAAAACATTCCTCTCATACCAACTGTAGAGACCCAAGATTGATGTACATGGACATTACGTTACTTTTGTGGAATACTTAATACATAAAAAAAACCACCACTCAAGGATCGTAATAGTTTAGTGTCTTTGGAAACTCAGAACATAATCTTCTAATCATGGTGAAAGATTTTCAACATATCCCATAAAGATATTCCCCTTTTTTTTCTTAACTAAAACCTTTATTTATATCATGGGGAAAAGAAAACATATAAAAAGTGAGCTCAAATGATCAGCAATGTTAAACATGGAGAACATAAAAAATTCCCTAAACATTTGAACGTAAGAATATGAACATAAAACATCAAAATCATGAGTAATGACATAAATCTTGGCAGTGCATAAGATATAAATCATAAAATAAAATTAACAATAATAAAATATAATGGTAATGAAACATATAATTGTGGGAAAACATTAAGAAGATGTTATGATTTCCATAGTAGCCAAGACATTGCTGACAAGACCATCATATTGGAAAAATTCCATTTCTGAATCGAGTTCAATCCTCGTTCCACTATTGTATCACTGAACTAGATTAACTTGTCATTCTAGCCATTTATATCTCATGATATATAAATATTAACCCAATGCATTGGAGGTAGTTATAGGTCCCAAACATCTCATAATTAAATCATTCTTTCTTATGCCATAAAATAAACATAAATCATTTATCTTAACCGAATGAAAAAAATGGGTTTCATAAACATCATTCCATCATAACATAATCCATATAAAACAAATGGATATCATTTCATCATGAAAAAAATTGAATCCATTTAAATCATAGATACTTTATACTTGAAACATTCACATATAAAATAATGTCATCTTAGATGGAAAATGGTTTTGATAAAACAGTTGAAATGAATTCTTGAAGAAAACATCCTTTCTTTTTCAAAGTCATTTTTTTCTCAAAATTCTAAAAAAATATTAAACAGAAAGGATTTTTTTGAAAATAATCATGAAATTTTATAGATTAAGCTTTATGAAAATAAGTCTTTATGAAACCATAATAATCCATTCACGTCGTATAAGTTAAAAAAACATTCTTCTTGTACTTTTTTAGAAAAGTCAAAAAGTTCTTCGTATGGTAAAAAAAAAGAATTATTCCTTACATACCATGTATTAAAAGTCAAAAATGGGTAAAAAGGGATTTAAACATACATGAAACTATTTTTATAAAATAATGAATTGGATGGTAAATATAACCCCAGTAAATACTTACGAATAAACATTCTCCGAAAAAAATGAGATTTGAAAAGATATCCCTTACCTTTTGTATGATATGCTTCGTATGTATCCTAACCTCTTGTATGATGATTTAAATATTGTGATTGACTTCTTACAGAATCATATTCATAGTTATGATGTCATATATGGTTCACTTATGGCTTTATATTACCCGTTCTTTTTAAATTCCATGTTAAAGCAGTGTTTTGGGTAAAATCGTTTCATTTATCGTACGTGTTTTGACTTTTTGTTCTTGATATTATTACATATACCCTAATTTATTTAATTCCATAATTTAAAACATTATTTTTATATAATATATATTCAGCATATAAATATATATGATAGATTGATAAATGGAATGAAATACACCGTTCCGGGAGACGGTTGGACATACGTACGCATGAACGCTGTTGTCGTTTCTTTATTGAATTGAATGGAATTAAGTAAATGAATAATATATGTACATAAATCCAGTATAATTATTATTTAATATATTTCTTGATTATTAATTATATATATTTTATTATCATACATTAATGGTTCATCATTTAAAATTAATCTCATCGCGTTCGTGGAGACGGTAGTCCGTACGTACGCACGAGCGATGATATCATTCCCATAATTATTGAATAGAATTGTAGTGGATGATATAATTTCTCAGAATTATTATGATGTTATAATAACCATATATATATTAATTATTTACACCATTATACACATCCAAGTAAGGTGGTGGTGGGAAAAAAGATTACACCACGGTGTGGAGAATGTATTCTGTACATACGCAGTAGCAGTGATTTCATTTTCCATAGGATGGATAGAATGTGAAATGGGGTTTTTTCATATTTATAATATAATATCTATATATTAGTGATACTGATTGTATTAATTTACAATGAAACAACTAAATAATAGGAAGTTGAAGAAAAAGAAACTTGAAAGAATCGGTAGAAGAGATTACCTTTTCATCAACACGCCTCCTTTAACCTTACTCTTAAAGATTTAGAGTTGGTATTTTGAGAAGATAAGAACCTCCATAATATTTATAGGGAAGTGTATAAGAGAAATGGTCAGGGTTTGGCCGAGCTTGATGGATCATAGTGTTGTGAATATGAGAGGGAGGAGATTCCCTTTTATAAGGGAAGAGAGGGGATCTTTTGGAATCCTCAAAATTATTAATTTATAATAAACTCAAATCGAAATTAAAAACTTTAAAAGTGACTCAAATTAATATATGATGTAATATATGGTTGTAATTTCTTTAAAAAATAAAATTTAGACATTTTGGGAAATTATTTTAATCTCTATCAACATGATTTATCGTTATTTAATCTACTTAATTTTATTTGTGGTAATAATATTCTAAATTTTAAATTGTTATAAATAATTACTCATGTATTGTGAATTATCAATAATTGTTTACTTTATGAAATTTTAGACAATATAAATTTCAATTTATAATTTTCAAATATTTTTTGTGATTTTTAAACAATTTAATAATATGTTATTTTTATTAAATAACAATAGTGTTAATTTTGACTCTATTAATTTATTTGAATTTATATAAAATACACACATAGGATATATTCAAAAAAAAATGTTGAATAGATTCCTAAAATGTTATATTCATCTATAAAATTTATGTAGAACATTAATTACTTCATATATTATTTATTTTAATATTTATAAAACCATTTATTTGATATTTCTCTTAATAAAACAATTACTACATCATTTTTTTATAATCATTTAATATAAATATAAGTTTCATAAAAATTGAAAATAAAATACCTAGAGGATTATAAATCTAATATCATTCACAATAATACTTTTACTCAACTTTATCATCTTAAAATCACAACATGTAAATTGTTATATTTATTAAATTATGAAGGTGACAATTTTGACATAATTTTAAATAAAATAATATAAGTGTCATAATCGCTTTTATAAAGCTCCAATTGGTACTAATTCGACCATTGGATGGTTATGGTTTATCTGTATACTACCAATAAGTTTTGGTCAGGTTTTTGGGCTATTTAATGGGTATTATTATTTTAATAAAAAATATTTTACTGATTTTTCACTAAATAAATAATTTCTCCATCATTAATGTATAAGTTATTATGTTAATTAAATATATCATAAAAATTACAAATAAATTACAATAACAAAGGAAAAAAATTTAGATTTTAAAGGAGTATTTATAATCGAATTTATATTACGTATAGACTTATATTAAAAACACTTTAATTATAAATGTTTGAGTGAAACATATTTCACTTCCTTTAAAATAAAATAAATTAAAGGTCTTAATCACATCCAAGTGGGTTATAATGGATTCCATTTCGACCTAAATATTCCTTAAGATGAAATATAATCATCCAATTATATTAATACAAGTGTTAGGGTAATTTTATAATATTATACATACCCTTAATAACCCTATTTACCTATAACTATGGTAAATAAAATTTACCGTAGTTAATATTCATAGTTCCCAAAAATAAAAAGCATCCCATTAATATAATATAGACCTAATTATTACAAATATGCAATCCATTTTTCTAAATTCAAATCACAGAAGTTTCATAAATTAATTTTAAATTAATCCCATTGTTTAGAAAACGTGTTTTAAAAGATAAAACATTTAAAATATTGAAATGATTTTACCTATGAATTAAATGTAAAATAAATGAAACTGACATAAATTATATTAAATGATAAAAATATATTCTATTTATATTCTAAAACCATCCAATATTATAATTTAACAATAATTTATTATGATGATAAAGTTATTTTTAAGTAAAATTTAGCGTTTTTTTACTCTGCATCAAAATAAGAATGTTGTTAGAAAAATATCAAAACATTATCCTATTTAAATTTTCATATCTTGATTTAAAATAAGAAGTTTATTTTGTAAAATTTAACTTATAAACTTGTCGAAAGTTATATTTAAAATGGGTTCTCCATCAAAAGGCAGCAAAACTGCATTTTTTGAAAAATACTTATTTTACACGAAAAATTTATTTTGTTCTCTTACAGTGTTCTAGAAAATGTGTTAAATGAATAATAATGTTATAAAATTAAAAATTTAGTTAATACTATTCATTAAGGCTAGTTTATAATAATATTATAACCATATACCATTGTTTAGTGAAACATGGTATTGCGTACAACACACACTATCTAAGAAGGTCGTGATTGCGTGTAATGCAAGCCAAGTCAGGGTTGCGTGTAGTGCAAGACTCCTTTGTTGTTGCAGATAAAAAAATGCAACCATATTTCCTTTATAAATTGAATATATATATATATATATACTCAATGTTTCATAGAAAAACTATTATCAAACAAACTTGAGATTGTGTGTAACACGATCCAAGAATAGTGTTGTGTATACTTCAAGCTAATACGGTGTTGCGTATATCGCAAGATAATCTTGGTATAGCGTACAACAAAAGATATTAAAGAAATTAAAAAGAATATAAAAAATCTCGGGGTGTTACATTAACCCCATACCTATACTTTAACACATAGTAACAAATAAAAAGGTAGATGATAGAAAATATGAAACACATTGCGTTATGACGATTTATGAAAATTTAGTCATACCATTTTTCTTGGTCGTTGTGTAGAGGAAATGGATTCAAAGTTGAATTTATTGAAATGAAAATACTATACATTAATAAGGAATTAATACCAATTATATGGAACTAATTTTAATTTAATGTGGTGGATATTTTTCTAGATATTCATATAGATATTGTGTGTGAATTATTTTGAAAATGCCTCTGGAATGTCAAACTGACCAGTGATTTGGGGAAAAAACATAGTGGGTATGTTTTCCCTAGCAAGACATATTCTCATGTGAAAAATATCATTGCTTTCTTCATCAAGAGACTCATCTACAAGGTCGTACCAACATGGGTTTATCTATTCTATTCTGTCATATGTAGCTAGTATACTGGTGTCCTTGTTTGTTTGGGAACACTCTAGGGGTTTCTTGGAAAATGATTATTCCCCCAAGTAACCTTCTAAATGATAAATGATGTATATTGTCATATTTATGGATTATAACATGTATGGAACCATATTTCAATGTTCTTAAGATTATGATAGTGTTATCTTATTTGACTCGTTAAAGGGAAGACATTTTATTGACCTAAAATATCACTTCCGGGTGAAGTTTCACACAAGGTGTTATCATGGAGATGAATACCATCAAATATAAATGTATTAATGAGTGAGAATGTATTCATAAAATACCCAAAGGAGACTGTTAAGGTAAATTACAGAAATTAGAGGATCTTTTTTTTACCTTTTTTCAATATGGTGGGATACCATGACACTCATCATCATACGAGCTCAATTTTTGATCTGATATAGTCGTTAAAGGAATCCGTCATTGTATATTCATCATCCTTCATATCTGTAATCCAATCCTGCATACGACCATCTTCTTTTTTACACTTGTTACCATATCAGATAATCAATAAAACATAGTGTTATCCAAGAAACTATCTACATTTGTTATTCCCGATGTTTATTCCAACATGTATAAGTTCGATCTATTCCATGGCAGATCTTGTGTTCTTCCAACTCTTCTAGACTAATTCTTCTTGAATAACAATAGCATAAACATGGAAAATGGAATCGGGAAAGGTCATATGCATGATCTTTTTCAAACATGATAAACTCTTTCATTCCATCTTCATACTTTTTTTTCAACCGATTGGCATTCATCCATTCATTATTAATATTCATTATATTGGATTCAATAATATTAATATTTAACAATATAATTATACCAAATATGTTAAATTAGGGTCATCATCCAACTATAATCAATGGAACTGGCTTTGGTAAACAATATACTTAACTCTCCATGAATTACTCAGAACCAAAGTAGACCACACCCATCTTCCAAACCACATAATCAATGGTTCTATCTTTTAGAGGCCCATTCACTAGAATGTTTTAGAATCCCACATGTGATCTATATGAATTTTTTAAAACTATTCTTTATTGTTTCTCTAGAAACATAGTGTATCGAGTCATGAACAATGGTACTAAAATTATAGATGGTATGATCATTAATTTACTTCTTGCGGGTGGAAGGACTCATTACATGGATTTTTAGGGTTATCTGACTAGAGTGTCCATAAAGTGACCCATAGAGTTCTCTAGGGAAGTATTTTTCTATGATTCAATTGAATTGCAGTGGTAACAAAGTGGTGGTTTAATTGAAATGGGTAAGGTTTGGATTTATATTAAATGGTGGGGGAAATATAACAAGGAAAACAAATGGCATACCAATCATTCCAACAGCCACAACACCATACAAACACACAATTGTGATCTCATTTACAACACCATACAATCCTTACAAACACATTTTCAGATTTTACAAATCATTCCTTATTCAATTTTTTTTAATTCATGGGTTATCAGAAATGTTTTATCATACTAGGGAATTAATTCATTATCCAAGTATAGTTAAATTACCAATTTTTATATACATGTGTTCTATTGGAACCGACCAACATGCAATTAATTTACTGCACAAACAAGGAAGACCAACAACCATTATTTTTCCTAGCGTGTTTAACCCTTAAATTTCATGACATAACCATCAATATCAATTAGTAATAACATGTGAAGAAGAGTAATGTAATGAACAATTCTAGAAAACTATCCATGAAGGAGTCGTTCAGTGAATGAAAGAGGTGTGTTCATGGATAAATAGTGGTTCACATCAGAGGAGATTTCAAAATGAAAAGAAAAAATAAAATGATAACACAAATTTTATACCTATCAAAAATTGGTCCAATGATATTTAAGAATGGGACATGTCTTTTTAAATAGTTTTATTGGTTAATAGTGGGATTTTATTTTCCATTTATGATATATGATCCCTGTTTATTTATTTTTTGTGTATCTATTATTTTCCTAGATGTTTAACTTATGAATGGGATATAGATGATTTTAGAGGAAAGATTATTTCTAATTTACTCAAATTTTGAGGTAAAATATTCCATATTAATTGTATATTTTTTCTAGGGGATCATTAAAATTTAATAGGGATCATGAAAGCCTCTTAGGATTGTTGAAAGTTAGGTCAGTTGTTTGTTATGATACAAGCCTGTGCTGTGTTATTAAATTTATAATTGAAACTGACCCATGTCCATTTAAATATAGTATTGAGGTGTTAGAAACTAATATATTCATAATAAAAATATAGTTCCTATGTGGGTGGGTCTAGATAGTTACATATCTGATAAATCCTTTATAGATTGGACATTAGAAAAGTCACTACTATGGATTTTCTATTTTGTATGGTAGTAATGTGTGTTAAACCTATAGTGTGAATTAGACATCGGAAATTAATAAGTGATTAAAACATATGTTATGGCTTCATAACCTATGGAAAAATATATAGTAAATATCATAAAAACCTCATTTAATTGTAATAGGGTTGGTTTAATTCATCATGTAGTTACAAGTTATTGGGAATTTGTAAATGATAATGTTGGGGGACTAAATGATGTGGATATATTGATGGAAATTATTATGTGGTAGTGTGTTGAAATATTCATTATATATTTCATATTATAATGATGTTTGCTTGTGTAATTATATTTAGGTCAGTTGTGTCATTCTATAATGAGATTCAATAAGAAGGGGTACATAAGGAATCCACGATTTAAATGGACATAAGCAGAATGTACCTAAATATAAGGGAGAATAATGCATTCATAACAACACAACACATAAGAAATCTGGGAAAACATGCATTATAACACAACATATAGGGCCATGCCATAATGGATCCCAAATGAGAAATAACTACAACACAAAGGAGATGGTCGCACCATAATAGTTCCTCACAAAACAACATCTAGAATACATGTGTGTGGTCAACAATGAGATCATATAATATAGGGTAAAGGGAATATTATTTATTGAACATCACTACACCATAACCTCTAAGCCCACTAAAATCAAATATATTCCTACAATTCAGCCTAAAATGGGTGAAAATGAGAAACTAGAAAAATGTAAAAAAATAGGGGATAATAGAATAACCAAGTGAAACACTGTATGACAATGAAATAAAACTAAAATAAAAGGAGTATGATATATAAAATTATCCTAGGCTCTCCAATACAAGATATTATCGATGAAACATATAATGGGTGAGGTAGAACCACCCAAGAGGAGAGGAGGAGGAGGGTGGTGTAGCGCAAAGGGGTTATGAACATGAAAATGGGAAAATACATTAAGACATAAAGGTTCAGATGGAATATTTTTTGTAAAACATCACTTTTTAAAGGAGATCATGGGTTGTCTATATGGTTTTCAAAACCTATTTCAAACTATAATGTCATCACTATCCAAGACACACAATTTCACATGGTTAATGCAAATGGTTTCACAAATAGTGTGCAGACCATGAGAAATGCATTTAATATTTATCAATTATTTTTATGGTTTTCTAAGGCCCCTCCCACGATTTAAGAAAACTGTGTTCCTATGCAAACGAATCTTCACTATTATCATGCACAACTATCACTAATCATATTGAAACCATGCTCCATAAGATTTGACCACCAAAACCATAGTTTCAACTCCTGAAGAATCTTCTTCTTTTTTAAGAACCTTTGAAACATATTGAGCCTAATAGTATATAACAAAATTCATTAAATATGTCCTACCTAATGTGTTTCACATCGAAACCTAATTTTTAAAAATGGTTTGTTCACTAATTAAAAAAATCCATCTCCTCCTATAAATTTAAATACCAATATGGATGATGTATTACAAAATCTCCACCACTATGCTTATCATACTCGATATTTACTAGTGGTAATAATATTGAATCGCCATTTTTAGTTATCTTTTTGGATTCAATCAATCTTATTCTACTGTTAATCTTCCATAATGAATTCAAATCATAGCACAAACAGATGACATGATTCCACAAGATCCTGAGCCAAAGCTCATAACCATCATAGATAGGATGAGATGGTACTTACATAAGCTTCCCCGTCATGAAAAAACATCATGTCAATGCTCAGTCAGTCACCCGATCTAAGACACTCCACACTATAATACATAACTCGTGAAATCCAATTTCGATCCACGGTGCCTCCCACCTACAAACTTTTTCACCAAAATCTATTTTTATGTTTTTAATGACACACTTAGTACAACTTACAATGAAACGTACACAACCAAACATGAAAAATATAGTACAAATTCGGTCTTCTCCTCCAATCCAAAATTTCTGAACTCTATAGATAAACCTCCACCATCCAAGTACCACCTAAACTCAAATATTTTCCTTGTAAAGCATCAGAGAGCACTAAAAATATCGATCAAGAAAAATATTAAATAATAAATGAATGTTTCAAATCATTCCATATTACATCAAATGATATCATAAGTCGAACTTCGTCCAACAGAGCTACCTCAAATGGGTTGGTAGCCACTAACATGTTATCTCGCTTTCTAATCTAAACTACTAACTCAGAACGAATCCAAAAAATTTCCAAGAATACACATCATAGTCTGAACATAACATCATATGTCATTGAACAATTAAAACCCCAAATAACTGAAGTAAATAATTCTGGACTTCCTCTAAAAATATTCTATTAATAACTAGAGCATTATTTCTATCTCGTCGGGGGAATCCCATGCTCAGCTTAATATATCATGGTATAATATGACCCCTGATGTGATTCCAAATTTATACAATGACCCAATTTAACTAGACTTTATCCTATCACCTAAGAACCAGTGTGCAACTAGTAGAATCCTTCCTAAACCATTTTATCTATCTCTAGCTCAGAATATCATCTCCGTATCTATTCACCGCCTATCAAAAACAACCTATTGGAGTCTAATAGGAATCTAGATTTCATATAAAATACATATGCACTAGTATTAAGTGCGTTCACGGTGACAAAATGACTATCTCTCCACATCAACTACCTTTATAATGTAGAGGTGTAAAAATTCATTACATAAGAGAAGCACCATGGGGAATTTGTCTGTTATATAGGAGGCTATCGAGATGGTCGTCAGATGAGGAGGGTGTGTCGGAGCAGGTCATGTGGACATGGGGGAAGCATAAGGAAGAGGAGGATAAAGAGGCGTAGGAGGAGGAGGTGGAGGTAATGGAAGAGACGATAGAGGAGGAGGATGAGTCGGTGGCTGTTGGAGGAGGAGGAGGCTGTAGCGGCGGTGGTGAAGGAGGAGGAGGAGAAGGGTTGTGGTGGAGGAGGGGTCTCATTGGAGGTGGAAGAGAAGGAAGCGATGGTGGAAAAAAGATAAGGTCGTGAAATAGAAGGAGGTGGTGGTGGTGGAGGAGAAGGGGTTGCGGCAGAGAAGGGGCCAATGGTGTACGGTTCTGCTTCTGCGAAGGCAAGAATGGGTGCGAGGGAAGAGGATCCTATTGGGGTACTTTTATAAAAACCACTAGAACCTTTAACAGCGCTATTAAAAATCACTGATAAAGGTATATTTTACTAGCACTAAACTAAAAAGCACTAATAAAACATACTTTTATCACCGCTTTATTAGCACTGATAAAGAAAGGCCCCTATCAGTGCTAAAAAATTGATGATAAATGTATAATTTTATCATTTTATTTATGTTCTTATATATATTTATTTATAATGATATATATGATAAATATATATATATTTATTGGGAATTATAAAATAAAGAGTATATATTTAAAAATATTATAATATAATTCTTGTTATATTGGTATTAATAATATTCTAATTACAAATGTATTTGAAAGGTATTTATATATATTATTAAAATTATAATAATATATATTTATTATTTAAATATGATTAATGTAATTTTATATGTAAAATTCTTAGAACATATATTGTTCATATGGGTAACATTATGAATTACTCAATATACCATATAAATGGACAACATGATATAATATATAAATAAACATTCATGCATATGATATATAACATATATATACGCATGATCAATGTATTCAATGACCAAATTCATTGGAAACCACATATAGATTCAATAATTTTAATTATATATATATATATATATATATATTTTAAAAATTATTAAATATTTATTAAAATATAAATATATAAAATTACATAAATAAATAAAATATAATAAATACAATGAATTAATCTAATAAATCTATTAAATCAATGAAATTTCCAATAAATCTAATAAATTTAATAAATATATTTATCATTTAATATAATTTAATATAATATTATAATTATTTAAATATATATATATATAATTTAATCATAGAAATAATTTATTCAATTAAAACATAATATATATATGAATTGATTAAAATGTATATCAATTATAAACACTTGTTTTTTATTTAATTTATAGAAATAATTTTTATTTGAATATAAATATATTAATTTTATATAAATTAATAAAAAAATTATTATCAATAATAACAGTGCTGATAAATGTACATTTTATCAGTGTTATGAAAAGCGCTGATAAAAGGTACACCTTTATTAGAACTAGTTTTAGGGCTGATAAAGGGAACATTTATCAGTGTTTTTTTCTATCACTAATAAAGGCCCTCCCCTTTGTCTATTAATTTTGTTTAGCACTGACAAAAGGCCTCACTTCCCTTGCCATGTTTTGTGGTACTGATTATATAAATAATATTATAACTATTTAAGGAAACTCGCTCTGATTTTTTCAAATAATATAGAGTGGATGTGTTATGGTTGTGATATTCTATAACTATTTAGTTTGAGAAATTTTTTTAAAAATAATTTTTAAGTCAAATGCACCTTGGATTATCTCATTTACCATTCTGTCCCTAATAGTGGTAAAGAGTTTTTACATTAGATGATTATTTGTATACCCCTATTTAAAATTGACATTAATAAATAAATTTGACCATATAATAAAAAACATTAAAACAAATTGTTTATAGATTTTATTTATAAAATATGTAAAGAAAATTTGTATAAAAATTACAATTAAAAACGAAATATAGGAATTTTATAGAAAAAGAAAACACATGTTTTAAAATTTCAAGTATAGTTTGGTAAATTAAACATATTATTATTAATTATTAATTTTTATATATAATATCATATCCCAATAATATGGATTCATAAATATTATGTTAACATCATGTCCAAATGATCCCATCATGGATGTTTCATTTGAAAAAAAGGTTATTTTCAACTATAGACCTAATAATTATTCCTTTCATAAAATCCACAAAAATTCATACAATGACAATTATATAATGATGAATTCAAAAATGATACATATATCATTGAAAATAAAACATTAAATATTGTTAAAATTTACCATTTACTAAAAAAGTAATTTATATTTTAAAGGAACCATTTTTTGAGGATGTGTGATATTTAAAATCATTACGTGAACAAAATTTTATTAGTAATATGATATGTAATTTATATTTTATTAGAATATTTTAAAAATTAAAATAATCATAAAAATGTTTAAAATTTACTTTCTTAAGAAAAAAATACAATATATAAAAAAAACAATTCTTCACCATTTGATCTTTGACGATTTTAATACTAATTCTATATTATAAATTAATTTTTTAATAGAATTGAATTATATTTCATCTATATAATTTAATTTTATAAAATATTTATTATTTAGAAAAAGTTATAGAAATTAATCCTATAAAAAATAATTTTACTATAATTTCATTTTCATTAATAATTTCACGTTTATATAATAGTAACTACTTATTTAGAACCCCTAGTAATATACCAATAATACATATAGATATAATAATATTTGGTGTAATTCATTATAGGAGGATCAACAACAATTTATAATGTTGAAATTTAAATGATCTTTAAAAAACATTGAAAATTATTTCGTTATGACCATATTTATTTGATTCTGACTCAGTATTTTTACACAAAAATTATAATGAATGTATTTTATTTCTGCCCTTTGAAAAATTAAATTCATAATAAAGAATTAAAAATATTAATACTAAATAGTTACATTTTCTAAATACATTTCATAATTCTGTTTCTACTATTTTTAAGGGATAATTTAACATCTATATTATAATGGCCACATTTATGAATTGGATTTAATTTATCATGATTTATATTTTTTTAGTATTTCATATGAAACAAAATTTTTAATATCAAATTCATTTAATGGGAAATAAATACTCAAATATTGTGGCATTATATTCCAGCTTATAGAAATTACATATTATAATTTTTACTTTTAATTATTAATGAAAATACCTATGAGTACCTAAAAGATAGAAAAAACAGTTCTTATAATTCTTAGTGGGATGTAAACCATAAAAATAGTGGAAACATTACCATTTTCTATAATATAATATTATCTCATTTATTCCGATAATCCATAAATATTGAAGCCTACCATTAATCAAAATAGTGTGTCATGAATCCATTTAATTTTTTTTCAACAGATTTCGTAGTAATCATTTCATCGATAAATGATCATAAGTTGTTTTGAAATAAGAAATGTGATTTTTCTATGATAATAATTAATTGGGATTCTTTTTAAAGATAAAAATCAATTTCCAAAATAACTTGAAGCCCGTGTAAGTGAAAAAATTTATAATATTTACATGAAACACATTCCCGTAATCATCTTATTAGGACACAATAATAATACCTCTATATGTTATGGTATATAATAAAATCATTAGGGTTATAATTTAATTATCTAAAAAGGAATAATTGATATAGTAGAGATCCTTTAACAAACAACCAACAAGAAATACACAACAAAAGAGTTGAGAATATGTTTTCCTTAATATTCTAATAATAATTATTGATTTAAAAATAACATTACCTTCCATTATCCTTTGAAATATATGTTTATTGATTCATATAATCTAGGTTAGACATTGGATTATGTATTTTACTTCAATAATTAACATGTTATCAATATTTATGACATTGATCTTCTTTTCATTCCTTACGATGGACTTTATTTCACTCCATCATGGAATCAAATCCTTTTATTTTTCCTTATAACATTTTTACACTTTGACATCCTTTTCAAAAGATAAAATATATACACATAACTATGATAAAATTATCGTTATTCTTCTTCAATCATTCAGAAATTTATATAGTTAATATCTTCATCCATAATGGACAATATGCCAATAAATTATTTGCATCGCTGCCATTCACGTATTTATTCTATTTTATATTTAACATTATTTAGTTTATTAATCATATTTTTCAATATTTTTTATTTAACCAAACCATGACTCTGAACTCTACAAGATATCTCTATCATTGATTTATTGGGATTATAAATTCATTATCAATATTATTCATTGTTAATATTTTTCCTAATATTTCAAATGATTCACTAAAATTGAGGAATGTTATGTTTTATAATTAGTCATTCAATGTGTTTATAAAAATAAAAACTATTAACAGAAATGTAGTAAATCATAAATTACTTATGTACTAAAAATTTATATTATACAATGTATCTTAATCATTTTCATTTTAAAATTATCAATTATTGTTTAAATATATTCAAATCCAACATAATGGATCATAAATAGCTTGTGAATTTTAAATACCTAGATTTAACCATTACTTAATAATGAGATCTACTTCAAAAATACATTACCCCACATGTGATGATCTTTTTATTATTATATTTTTATATAATTACTTCATAACTCTTACAAAACAAACCCATATATTACAAAGTATAAAATTCCTATCTGTATCCATTTTTTAAAAATATAAACCTATTAAAATAAAATAGGAATTATTTTCATGAAAAAGAATCATTATAATATAATTGATCTCTATTTTTATTACCCATACAATAACCCATGAAAAACAATTTAAAATTTTAATATTAGGACAAACAAATCTATGTAAGGAACATAAAAAGAAAAGAATCTATTATTCTTATGAATCACAAAAACATTGATGAAAATTTTCCTATTATATAAATCAGGTTTGGGATGAGAAATAAATAATTTAAAATTAAATATTACAAAGTTTTTACTCAAATAAAAAAATCATAGCATATATACAAAAACAGTTTTAGGAATATTAGAGAACATCATTCATAATTTTTTTGAATCCTATATTATAAATATGTACATCCCATTTAAATAATTTAGTGTAAACATTATAAAAATGACACATTCTAACCTAAATAGAACATGTACAACACCCAATGCATTGGAGTGATATCTTGGAATGCCCAAATAAATAACAGTCTCACCAATTCCTGTCTTGGTGAAACCAACGATTAAGTTATATTATAATAAACTGATTGTTTTTATGTGAATAAACCATTCAAATAATATGTAAAAATAATTATTGATTTACATATATTACTTATTTACAATATAAAAAAGAATTTTTGGAAATTTTAATTAAAAAATCATTGAATATCTCTTTTTTAAAAACCATATAAAAATAAATTTGAACATAAAATGCATAAATACTTTCAAACCCCATTTTCGATACCAAAAAGTGGGAATGGAATTTTTTAAATTCTTAAAAGTCCATTATAAACATTAATAATCAAAATAATATATTTATATTGAGTAACACCAAAATATGTAATCCTCTATATAATTTTTTTTAAATATAAATTGAAACATTTCTTATGGAAAATATCCATGTCATTTTGAAAACCATTAATGATTTTGTGAAATTATAAACAAAATATTTTTTGATGTAACATTTTAAACTAGTATTGGATGCTTAAAATAAATGATTATTCATTATAGTGATAAAATATTCTCATCGCATATGACATAAATATCATTTCATTTAAACATTTGATAAAATAATCAAACAACATCGTTTCGATAAGAAAATTACGAATCCACTAAGAACATATTGATAAAAATAAACCATTGGTAATCATGAAATTAATAATTCATTATAAAATAGTAACAACCCACTTTATATACATTTTCCTAAATATTTATATTGGAAACAATATTTCAAAAGAAAACATGGACATAAAATTTTAATGAAAATGTCTCTGACCTTGAGTTTGACACATCATGTATGTTATTTATTTCAGGAAGGAAAAACATAGGATATTTTCCTAATTTATTAATAATAATTTTAATGTTAATTATTCATTTATATATTATAATACAGGCTTATATATAAAAACATAATCAATTAATATCAAGTTAGGCATTTTTATGATATTCATCTCATATGTTAGAAATGACTTCAGTAGGTCGATTAAAGTCAATGTGGACATTTTTCTATCATAAAGAAATAAAATAAAAGAAATAATTAATATTTATTTATATAAACTATACATTTTAAACTAGCCATAAAATAATTTTATGAAAAATTAACTATGTTACAATCATGGAAATAGTAGGTGATATATACGCTTGAGTGACATTTTCAATTTTCAAAGATAATTTTTGAAAGATTGTAGGTACTATTTTATCTTTATAAATTTATCATAATATCATAAATATTATATTAGTCCATGAATGTTTCAATATAAATCATCCATGTGATGTTGTGATGAAAAACGAATCGCATCACTTTGTGCGGTGATAGGCCACACGTACGCAAATATGATGCTCTATTTTTTTTGTGAATGGAATAGTAATATATTATATAATATATTATCATCAAATAATAATTAATATGTCATTAATTTCAGATATATAAATTTTAATTCAATCATTATAGTCCATCGATGAGATATAGTGATATAAAATGAATTACATCAGTTTGTGAGGTGGGAGTATTCCGTACAGATGAATGATGGTTTTGATTCCCACTTTATTTAAGAAGTCATGAATACATGTTATTATAATAGAATTACAAAATATCATTTTATGTCATGTACTGGTGTTTTAGTTTTATCATTTTTTAAGAATTTTTTAAGTATTTTGAAGAATAAATAATACAGAAATGCTCGATTAAAAAGTATACCTCTTCTTGAAATGACATCCTTTTCATAATAACTATATACCTATAAGGATGGGGTTATACCTAAACTAAGACCATTACAATGAGGTTATGAATTATTGTATTGAATTTTTTTTTTCAAAACTAAATGGGGTTTTAAGAGTGATGACCAAATAATAAGTGGATCCCTTTTATAAGAGAGGGGTGGGGAACTCTTGGAATTATTCATAATACTAAATTCATATAGATTAATATTAAATTAATAATTGATCCAAAATGTTTTATTCCTATTAAAATATTAGGATTGGTCTAAATCCTACTATCAATTAATTTGTAGATATTTTAGGTTACATTTATACTCTTATCATTTTTTAACCACACATTAACCCATTTTAATCTTAACGTGACAATTCAAATATTTAATATTTAAGGGTTACTATATTTATTGTAATTCTATGAACAGACCATAAATATAACATGGTTGATATTATAAACTGTATAATAATACCTTAGATTAAAAAAATATGTTTATGAATTTTATACCACAAAATATTATATTATTTATTATAAAATATTATTTATTGTAAAATATCGTTAAAATATATTTATTCATGATATTCATTACATGGATTACAAAAAATCAAAATAGTAAAATTGAAAATAATAATATTTTATCATATTTATATCATGTCATGTTCATCAATAAAATTCATCTATAAAATTATTTATCACATTATATTTTTATTATAATATTTTAAATGTGATTTTTTCATTAATTGAATAACTACTTCATCCGCATTGTATAATTAATTAAATTATTTATTTTCATCGCTAAAAATTTAAAAATTGACTTCCATAATGAATTAAAATACATTATATTTTAAAAAAATATTTCTAAATGAACAGATGTTTTTCCCAATTTCAATAATATTATAGTTATGAAACAAGATTGTGAAAATTTTTTCTCTTCATTAAATAAAATATTATAGTTGTAATAATAACAAAAAAAGAGACAAAATTTCATATATTCTCAATATGGATTGTTATTGAATAGAAAGTATCCTAAAATGAAAATTTTAAACCATTTAGAGAAATTGTATACTTTATATCATATGAATTTATCCTATAATTAGTCTCATTCCTTTTAATCGTGGTTATAAAAATTACTATGTTGGCTATTTAGTTGAACAAAAATAAAGGAAAACTATTTAATAAATTTAGAAATACAGATTCCAAATATTGAATGCATTATTTATAATAAAAAATGAATAAGTTGAATAATTTAAAATAATTTTATACTAGAAAATAAGATGATAAATAGTTTTTTAGGAAAATGACTCACTGAGCATAAAATTTTATTATAATAAATTAATGATAAAAATAAATTTAAAAATAATAATTTGATTATAATAAATAAAAATATTTTAATTAACATTTTTCCAATAATAAAAAAACTAATTTACATTATAAATATTTTAAAATTAACTACATTATCAATTAAAAAAGTATTTTTCACTATTTATTAAATACTAATATTTTCAACAAATTATATAAAATTACCCTATAATAAAATTTTCAAATGATCATTTAAAAAATGATTATAATTTTGTCAAATTAATTTTTTAAAATTGTATTAAATTAAAAATAATATTCACAGATAAAAATAAACGAAATTCATTTTTGATGAAACATAATTTTGAAAAATAATATTACATTGATAAAAAATTATTTGATTATTTTATAATAATTTACCCATCATTTTTTAGAATGAAATTTAAATTTATTTTGAAAAAAAATTATTCATATTTACATAAGCTGAATAAAGGACTATGTCATAACTTCCATATTTAAAACATTAAACATTCATTTCTACTAAGTATTTCATATCTTGTCCACTATCAAACATAATCATTCCATCAAAAATATTAGGTTTTTAAATTATACCCCACCCCTCTAAGAAATTTCATCATTTCAATTTTCATTAAGGCATAATAACCAGGACTTCACTTCTCAAAATACCTTTTTTTAAAATCCACAATGAAAAAGGTGTTAACAAAACGCCATTTGAAAAGGGAGAAAAGGAAGCAGGAAGGTCATCTAGAATAACACACACTAGGTTTCAATGATTTTGAATATATGTTGGAAGTAAAATCATGTATAGAGAAAGGGAAACTATATTCCAAGGAGTACTAGAGTGTTATAGAGAACATGTTTATAATATAATTAACCATCACCAAACAATATATATATGTTTAGTTAATGTTTATTGATTTCATGGTAAGAAACATACATGGATAATGTTTTGTTTTAAAAATACTTTCCCAATGATGAAAAATTATTTTACATACATCTTTTATAACATACAAAATATTCTTAAATTAAAATAATATTTTATTGATTAATAAATTTCAATAAAAAGTCATCTTTTTCTCCAAAATATGAGATTTCATGACACATTTTTAGGCCTGAAGCACAAAAATCAACATCTAAGAGATCAAATAATCTAAAATTTTAATAAGTTATTAAACATATTTTTATAAATTAACAAAACAAAAATGGTTAAGATATTATAATATAATTATAAAAAATTTAACAGACATTCATTCAGAGAAAAACTACATTAATTTCAAAAATTCAATAGAAACAATGAAAATCTTCACAGATAATTGAATAAATAACTATATTTATAATTACACAAAAATATTCAAGACTAATATTGAAACCCAATAATTATACTTTTTTGATCATATTGCCTTTCATTATAAATTTAATATTTGTCTTCCAAAATAACATCAACTACTCAAAATTTCTGAAAAAAATTGTAAGCTCCGAAACCACATAAACTATTAGATGTGATTATAATTTTCATAAATAAACTAAGTCACTAAAAATCCTCATTAAAATCATTTATTATTATAAAATATAATTCATCCTTTATACTTCAACTAAAATATCATAGTTTTTGGTTTACCTTAATGTTGTATGGTTCCCAAAATAGTAAACTTATTCTGAAATAAAATTAATTACATAATAACAAACTATTTTTTCTATGCCACGTTTATACCAATTGGAAAACATATGTTCCCAAAATCAAAAAAAGAGAATTATTTTTTAAATAATTTATATATAAAGAATAATTTCATAATAATTAAAAATTCAACTAGCCTTGTGGCTACTATTATTGCCTTATCAATCATCAGATTTGGGTTCAATCCATGTGTCCTTTCCAAATGTATTGAGTTTTCTCCCAACTGATGTGTTGTAATTTTTTCTAGAATAGAATACATTTCTCATTGCTAAAAAGATGACAAAAATCCTAAAAAATTGTTTTAATATATTCAATCATAATGAATTGATTTAACCTCATATATTTGTTTCATACCATTAATTTTTTTATCCCCAATAAAAATAATTATAATAAACCATAATTAACTCAATATAAAAAATCATATAATCTATATAGTTATCCATATATTTTACCATATTCCAAAAAAATTAAAATATAAATCTACCTCAAATTTAATTTTCTCTTAATAAAAAATATTTCTATATATACCTGAGAAATCTAATGAAACATAATAAAAGGTTATTAATGAAATCCCATAAACAAATGATTTTTAATTACTCATAACTTATGATCATCCTTATAAAATACCCTACATCATAACTATTAAAAGTAGATACCTTATGCAATAAATGTTATTCATAATCCCTTAACCATTATTTCAAGCATATTCATTATCAAATACTTCTTAAAAATGTAAATTTGAATCATGTTCAATGATCCCACAATATAAAAACACAATCCAGGAAATAACCCATACAATTCAAATGTCATTACGAATTGATTTATCATTAAATATAATAAATGTATTTATTTAAAAATAGTTATATGACCAGTATAATTTATCATATTAATGAGCCTTCCACATAGGGAATCAATTTTATTAATGTCCATTATCACAAAATTTGTGACATCCAATTTATACATCAGGAGTAATTTTATTTTTCATCACGGAGTTAACCGATTGATTCCTTTTCTAGTCAATGATAATTTCTTTATAAACATCATTACGCCAAATAAATATTCTCCCATTTTTGATACATATTACAAGGGTCATCCGTCCACATTATTGATATATAGGTTATTGAATATATATTCTTTTATGGCGATTATCACTTACTTATCCATAGGTCTTTATTTACGTCATACTGGATGCATTTGTAAACTCACCGAGGTTCATGTTTCCAATCATTAATCCTAAAAAATGGTTATGAATAACCACATGATTTCATACTATGGATCCCATTTTTTTTCTACTGGTCATTTTGAAAACCACTATATTTTCCTTCACATCTATTGTTACATTTGTTCTTTCTCGATCAATCCATTTTCAAAAACCAAAATGGTTAGTTTCATCATATCCATAAAATCATAATATTTCAAATTATGATGTGGATTAAAACTACTATATCCTTCATTATACGATCTCAAACTCATTACATTTATCCAAAATAATTATGTTCCCCCATAACATACATACCATTGTAGCTACATAAGCCTTGTAACATAAAGATAAATATAATCCTAACATCAAATGTTTTTTAAACCCTCCTATGATATAAACTATAAGGACCAAACCGTAATCCTTACAAAATAAATAATTTTATTTCAATAATAATTACCTTACATTTACTGATCATTCTTGGTTTATATTATTATAAAATTCCATGATAATACTTAAAAACCCAATTTATTACAAAGTAGAAACTTCTAATCTGAATCCATTTTTTGAAAATATAAAAAAAATAAAATTAATAATTAAATATATTTAGAAAATTATTGATGACTACAAACTTGATGTCATATTTATTCTAACCCATCATTAAAACCATGTGGAAAACATTTCAAACCCACAAGTTTAGCAGAAAATTGAAATCAAGGATGATAAAAATAGAAATTTAGTATTTTAGTAAAAAACATGAAAAGACATGGCATGTTTACCTAAATCCAAATTATCATTGAGAATATAAATTAAATGATTTCCAAGTAAAAAATAAAAAACACTTTTCATCATAAGAAACCCAAAAAACTTATAATAAGAAAATTGAAACCCTTTTGTAAAACAAGGAGCTCCACATTCATAATCTATTCTAAAATCCTTCATAAATAACTAGATCCCAAAAAAATCAATTGGAGAACCCCTACTGGAAGTCCCTACTTTTTTCCTTAAAAGGGAAGTTACATTATTAAATTCATTATCATTATATATGGATGTTCCAACGAAATAACTGACATACCCAATGGTATCTTGGATAACCAATCATATATGTTTTTTTATTCATACCTATAAACTGTAATTAGGATAAAATATTCATATAAGTTGTATCGAACTCACTATTTTCACTTTAAATGAACAAGTTCCATATGAAAATTTTTTTATGTAAAATATTTAACCATAAAACAACTATGAAAATATTTTAAACCCCATATGAAAAATAATTCACATAAAAAAACCTATATCATTTACAAACCCATTTTCATTAAAAAATATAATATTATGTGGAAAATAATAATATGATATTTCTTATGTGGAAATTTAATTCGAAATATCACTCAAAAAATTTCATACAAAAATTACGCTTTATATTCTGAATAAATATTTTCCAAAAAATATAGAAAATTATGAAGGGAAAAAATTTATTTCCTAATAAAAATTTAAAATAGTAAAGGAATAATTTAATCATAGATTAGTTATAATGGTGAGATTATCTGATCATGACATATAAATTAAAAAATATTCATTTTTTTTATTTGGTAAAGGTTGATAAGTACATGTTTCAGATAGGGAAATAATGATTCTTTTTCAACCCTTTTGAAACAAAATAAAAACAAGAATAAAAATTTCTTTTATAATTTTTATGTAGAATATTATAAAAAATCATTAAAACATATTTTGAAAATATTTGTACGTAAAAAATGAGTATTATGGGAAACTTTAAAATTTGTTTTTTAAAACAATGTATCGTAACATGAGTCTCACTAATCATGTACATTCAATGTTTTCTTGAATAATATAATTATTTTATTTTTATTCTGGATTCAGAATATTTATCATGTTAATTATTTATTTTTATCATTTAACAACAAGTTATACTAAATTACATAGGAAATTTAGTTCCTAATGGTATTTTTAGGATATTCATATTAGAAATCAGAAACTTCTTTAATAAGTTTACTATTTTTGAATAGTTAATTATTACTTCATATCTAGAATACTAATCGTGACATTACAATCATTTTTAATCATAAATTATAATTTTTGAAACAAACTATAAAATATATATATGAAAAATTAACTATGTTCTACTAGTCGATATTGTATGTCATACGTACACTTGAATAATGAATTATTTTAACCTCATATATTTGTTTCATAACATTAATTTTTTTAATCCCAAATAAAAATAATTATAATAAACTATAATTAACTCAATAAAAAATCATAAAATCTATATCGTTATCCATATATTTAACAATATTCCAAAAAAATTAAAATATAAATCTACCTCAAATTAAATTTTTCTTTTAATAAACAAGATGTCTATATATACCTGAGAAATCTAATGAAACATAATAAAAGTTTATTAATGAAATCCCATAAACAAATGATTTTTAATTACTCATAACTTATGATCATCCTTATAAATTACCCTACATCATAAATATTAATAGTTGATACCTTATGCAATACATGTTATTCATAATCCCTTAACCATTATTTCAAGCATATTCCATATCACATAATTCTTAAAAATGTAAATTTTAATCATGTTCAATGATTCCATAGTATAAAAACACAATCCATGAAATAACCCATTCAATTCAAATGTCATTATGAATTGATTTATCATTAATTATAATAAAAGTATTTATTTAAAAATTGTTATATGACCAGTATAATTTATCATATTAATGAGCCTTCTACATAGGGAATCAATTTTATTAATGTCCATTATCACAAAATTTATGACATTAAATTTATACATCAGGTGTAATTTTATTTTTCATCATGGTGTTAACTGATTTATTCCTTTTCCAGTCAATGATAATTTCTTTATAAACATCATTACGCCAAATAACTATTCTCCCATTTTTTCATACATTTTCCAAGGGTAATCCGTCCACATTATTGAGACATAGGTTATTGAATATATATACTTTTATGGTGATTATAACTTACATATCTATAGGGCTTAATTTAACTCATATTCGATGCATTTGTAAAATCAACGAGGTTCGTGTTTTCAATCATTAATCCTAAAAAATGGTTATGAATAACCACATGATTTCATACTATGGATCCCATTTTGTTCTATTGGTCATTTTGAAAACCACTATATTTCCTTCACATCTATTGTTAGATTTGTTCTTTCTCGATAAATCCATTTTCAAAAACCAAAATGGTTAGTGTCATCATATCCATAAAATCATAATATTTCAAATTATTATGTGGATTAAAACTACTATATATTTCATTATACGATATCAAACTAATTACATTTATCCAAAATAATTATGTTCCCCCATAACATACATACCATTGTAGCTACATAAGCCTCGTAACATAAAGATAAATATAATCCTAACCTCAAATGTTTTTTAAACCCTCTTACTTTATAAATTATAAGGCCCAGACCGTAATCTTTACAAAATAAACAGTTTTATTTCAATAATAATTACCTTAAATTTACTGATCATTAGTGGTTTATATTTTTATAAAATTCCATGATAATACTTAAAAATCCAATTTATTACAAAGTGGAAACATATAATCTGAATCCATTTTTTCAAAATATAAAAAAATTAAAATTAATAATTAAATATATTTAGAAAATTATTGATGACTAAAAACTTGATGTCAGATTTATTCTAACCCATCCATAAAACCATGTGGAAAGCATTTCAAACCCACAAGTTGAGCACAAAATTGATATCAAGGATGATAAAAATAGAAATTCAGTATTTTAGTAAAAAAACATGAAAAGACATTACATGTTTACCTACATCCCAATTATCATTGAGAATATAAATTAAATGATTTCCAAGTAAAAAATAAAAAACACTTTTGATCATAAGAAACCCAAAAAACTTATAATAAGAAAATTGAAACCCTTTTATAAAACATGGAGCTCCACATTCATAATCTATTCTAAAATCATTCAGAAATAACTGGATCCAAAAAAAATCAATTGGAGAACCCCTTCTGGAAGTCCCTATTTTTTTCCTTAAAAGTGAAGTTACATTATGATATTCATTATCATTCTATATGGATGTTCCAACGAAATAACTGACTTACCCAATGGTATCTTAGATAACCAATCATATATGTATTTTTATTCTTACCTATAAACTGTAATTAGGATAAAATCATCATATAAGTTGTATCGAACTCACTATTTTCACTTAAAATGAACAAGTTCCATATGAAAATTTTCATATGTAAAAGATTTAATCATAAAAAAACTATCAAAATATTTTAAACCCCATATGAATAAAATTCACATCAAATAACCTATATCATTTACATATCCATTTTCATTAAAAAAATAATATTATGTGGAAAATAATCATATGATATTTCTTATGTGTAAATTTAATTTGAAATATCCCTGAAAAAATTTTATAGAAAAATTACGCTTTATATTCTGAATAAACATTTTCCAAAAAATCTATAAAATTATGAAAGGAAAAAATTATTTTCAAATAAAAATTTAAACTAGTAAAGGAATAATTAAATCATAGATTAGTTATAATGGTGAGATTATCTAATCATTACATATACATTAAAAATTATTCATTCTACTTATTTGGTAAAGGTTGATAAGTACATGTTTCAGACAGGGAAATACTGATTCTTTTTCAACCCATTTGAAACAAAATAAAAACAAGAAGAAAAATTTCTTTTATAATTTTTTTGTAGAATATTATGAAACATCATTAAAACAGATTTTAAAAATATGTGTACGTAAAAATGAGTATTATGGGAGACTTTAAAATTTGTTTTTTTAAATGTATCGTAACATGAGTCTCACTAATCATGTACATTCAATGTTTTCTTGAATAATATAATTATTTCATTTTTATTCTGGATTCAGAATATTTATCATGCTAATTATTTATTTTTATCATTTAACAACTTGTTATATTAAATTACATAGGCAATTTAGTTCCTTATGGTTTTTAGGATATTCATATTAGAAATCAGAAATTTCTTTAATAAGTTTACTATTGTCGAATATTTCATTATTACTTCATATCTAGATTAATAATTGCAAAATTACAATCATTTTTAATCATAAATTATACTTTTGAAACAAACTATAAAATATATATATGAAAAATTAATTATGTTCTACTAGTCGATATTGTAGGTCATACGTATGCTTGAGTAATGTTTCAATTTTAAAATGATCATTATAGAAAAAAAAAATATTTTTTTACCATATAATCATTATAATAAAATAATAAATATAATATTAATAATATAAATATTCTTATATATGTCATCTACATGATGTGGGGATGCAAATTTTTCAAATTTCATTCTAGAGGTGGTAGTCCACACATACGTAAAACAACACTATAAATTTTCCGTGATTTAAAAGGTAAGAAGATAAATGATATAATAGATTTAATTAATAAGAATTCATCATTAATATCATATAAAAACATTAATTTTATATCTATAATTCATCCATTTGTTTTTTATAAATAATTATATCCATTCAGATGGTGGTGGTCCATAGTCCATATAAATAATGGATTGATTTCCCTTTTGATGGAATAGGATATGGATATAATTTCTACTATGAAAATAACAATATCATTGTATATTCTTGATATGGGTGTTCTTATTTTACAATTGTTTAAGAATATTTTAATTATTTTTATGAATATTTAAAACATAAATACTGGATTAAAAATGATACCACTTATTAAAAAAAACATGTTTTCTTAACACATTAAGAACACTAAGTATAGTGGAATTCATAAATAAAGAAGGAAAAATTAGGGGGATGATTATAGTAATATACTTCGAAATTTATTTTAAAAACATGATTTATGATGTGTGTTGTAATGAGGAGGAATGTTACCCTTTTATAAGAGATGAGAGGTGGACTCTTGGAATTCCAAAAAATATTTATTTAATTTAAACATTCATTCAATACCAAATAGATACAATCAAATTTATTTATAATACATGATGAAAACAGGTTATTGAAATATAATACCCAAGTTTTTTACCATTTTCGGTCATATTTATACCATTATTATTTCTTTTTAAAACCTCATTAACACTTTA
Source organism: Viscum album (assembly GCA_963277665.1). Classification (NCBI taxonomy): domain Eukaryota; kingdom Viridiplantae; phylum Streptophyta; class Magnoliopsida; order Santalales; family Viscaceae; genus Viscum; species Viscum album. The sequence goes on along the minus strand of OY728137.1, from coordinate 1,077,674,382 downwards.
ACTCTTACATAGATTAATTTTTTTACACATTGGGGAATAATAAAGTTACAATAAATGAAAAATTGTGAACAAATGGAATTTTTTTTGATATGATCATACATATAATAATAAGTCGAATGCATCATATATTTTATATAATTCTTGTATCATTTAATAAATATTAGTTATTTTAATATATTTTAAATATCAATTATATAATAATCAATTACTTCAATTTTACTAACAAGCATAAAACAAGTAAAATTATAACCAAATATATTTTTATATCTATAAAATGCCATGTTAAGCAATTATAATTGTAGATAAAAATATTTATATAAAATATTAGCTATTTTAATATTTTTATTTTCATTTTTTTCTTAATAATTTAATAATTACACCATCAACATTGTGTACTTATTTAAATATTTATATCTTCAATAAAAATTATTATATTAACAGGATGAATATAATTTTTTTTCACAAAATTCAATTTATATCCAATCTTATCTCTTTTTTTCTTTACTATAAAATTATTATATTCATTAAAAATGATTGTTTAGTATTTTTTACAAATCAACAAATAAAATTTTATAAAGGCTATAATCACATCAAATGAGAAAAATCGCTTATTTAATAAATATATATTTTTATATATGAATTTTTATTATAAAATTAAATTTATTAATATGTTAGGGTTATTTAATAGTCTTTATGACTTCATTTTTAACCCTTAATCGAAAAAATAATTTTTAATTATAGTAATAAAAAATGTAATATTACAATTAATATCATTCGAAAAAGGAACCTATTTACTAAATATGAACCAATTTATTATAAATATATAATATATTTTTCCAAATTCCAAAAAAATATTAGAATTTTAATTTAAAATTAAACTGGTAAAATGCGACAATAAATAGTTTTTCTAGAAATATCTATTAAGTATAAATTGTCTAAAAGCCAATTTTACGAATAAAAATAATTCCAAAAATCTGATTTAAAATAAAAATGATCTAATAAGATTTATAAAATCATAAAAATGATAATATATATTTATAAACTCATCAATATCAAATAATATTTTCAATTAAACACATCTATTGTTGATAATTAATTTAAAAAAAATTTAAAAAATTTTGAAAAAATTATCTGTAAGATAATTTTAACATGAAAATTTCAAAAATTTCAATTAATTTTTCCAATAATGTTTCTATTATATCAATAAAAAATAATTATAATATTATTTCATTATTATATAGAAAACCCATTATGAGGAAAACATATTTTTGATGATTAAAATGACATAAAAAATAAGATATTTTTTTATAAGCATTTAGTAATACATTTATATTGAGTAATGAATTTTAATTTATTTTTTTAATATTTTATTCATATTATTAAACTAAAAATTACTGGTTGGCTTATAATAGTCACATATTAATATTTTATTCTTCATTTAAGATCATTGTTGTGAATATTTTTTGTTATCTATGATATTATTTACATATTAAAATAATATTATATTACTTGAACCACCAAATAAAAAAAGATGGTACTGTCAAAAAGGGCGTGTATTTTATCATCATTATTTTTCACAGAGTGAAGAATAAGTTAATTTTGAACTATTTTTTGGGATTTTACACATCATTTAATATACAAAAGATACATATGTTCACAAGTCTTTATCCATATTGAGATTTCACATCGATGAAATGATATACCCATTATTTATATATATATTTTTAAGTTTCATAAATTAAGGTTTATACCTCAGGTTTTTAAAGATTATTCAAATCCTAAATCCTCAAAAATAAATAAATTACTCCTCAAAAAATAGTTAAACCATAATTTAATATAACATATGTAACCCAATAAAAACATTTCATTATATTATATCAAATATATAAGTTGTACATTACACTTCAAAAATAATCATATAATCCCAAGAACAGATAGTTCATTGTCTTTGGGGATCTTCATTATGGGTAATGTAATTTCAAACACCTCTGAATTTTTTTTATAATCAAATATAAAAAGTATCACATATAGTCATATCATATGTAACACTCATGATCATAACCATAGATAAATTTATTTAAGAAAAAGTAAGCACAGATATATAATAAGGAAAAAAATGTCTACATGGATTTTAATGATTATATAATTAAAATGTGAGAAATAATAAAAATTGATAAATATCATATTAAAAGATACATGGATCATACATAGAAATAATAAAAACATTTGAATGCAATCTAAATCATGATTCTATTTTATTATTGTGTTAGAAGATCATCAATGAAGCATAGTGATTATTACATTGATTATAAGATCATTAAATATATTCATGAAGAAGGGGATATTAACATAATAGAGTGGAATATAATATAACATTTATACAAATAAAAAATACTTAATAACAAAATCTCAAAAAAATCAATAAATTATACAGTATGTGTTGAGAAAGCCTATATTGTTAATGCTTTATCTAGGGAGAAAATCATTAATTCCTAGGATTTATGTAATGAATATTCCCATAATGTACATACCGTATGATATCATGAGTTATAAAACAATAATATTTAATCAATGAAAATATAGGACCAAACCCATTAATATTTACACATATTCCTTTCAGAAGATTTCATTCATTCATTAAATCATAAATACACTAGGATTGAAATGGGTATCTAATTAGTTAAAATGGATTTATATCTTAATGTAAAAATTATATTAATATATTAAAAAATTAATGTCACCTAAAATTATTACATAATAATGGTAATTTTATGGAAATTCAAATAAAATAACCCCATAAGTGATTAAATAATTAGGGTCTAATATAAAAATAGAATCCAAATTGAAAAATATTTATTTTTTTAGAAAACATTTCTTAATACCTTTGAAAGAAAATATGTTAATAATCTTATTTAAAATATTCATTTTCAGAAAAAAAATTAATAATTTATAGAACATTATTTGGTATAATATTCATAAAATGAATCCCATAAATTAAATAATGTATATCTAACATAAATGTGAACTATAAAATTAAATTCATTCTTAAGAAAGGATAACCATTTTTTCTTTTAAAATATACAATTAATGAATCGAAATTCATAAATATACTATCAATTTATTTTTTTATTATGAAATTAAATTTCTAGGATTAAAAAATTAATTTATAGGGATTTGTAAACATGAATAGAAAAAAATATATGTAACAGTGAATACAGATATAGAAATATTTTCTTATTTTCAGCAGATGGGAAATATTACTAGAAAAATTATTTGTAATGAATAAATATATCAATCTGGAAAATTTATTTTACATAAAAATGTTAATACCCATGAAATAATAAAAATATGAAAAAACATGATATTATAGAAGAAACAATTCTTTTAGAATTAATGTAAAAGTAGAGTATATGTGACTCATGATGTTATGTTTCTTCCTGAAAACCATATTCCAATGTTTTAGACATCCATGGAGGAGCATTGACATCATGTATAAAAACATAAAAATATAAATAACATAATTATAATACATATTAATATCAATTACACTTTATATTGTTTATTTAAAAACATTTATTAAAGAAAAAATGTCCATCCAGAAGCAATGATTCTAGAAATTTATTTAAAATAACATAAAAATAGACAAGATAAAGATGGGGTCTAGCGATGGGGGTTTCCCATTCCATGAAAAATTAGAATTAAATATCATATTATAATAAGTTATTTTTATAAACACAGTCAATGGAAGTTACCCAATAAGATAGAAAATTACATAGATTTCTAAGGATCTCTGCATAAAAATTTCACAAATCCTTGGAGGGAGAGATGGGGGGGTCATTGTTTTTTGTAGGATAGAATAGTCTTTTGGTGACTTACTCTTTGTGGGAGAAGGAGTAATACCCTCAATATCAATCACCGTTTTTTACCATGAATGATATAATATTTGAAAGAGTCATGACTACCATCCATAACCTTAAGGATAGAGATATCACGCACCCTATCAACATCGGGAACATTCCCCCATTTGTTAGAAATTTATAAAGGAATGATAATTTTATGGATTTTTTAGTGAAAATGATTGACATGTGGATTGATTTCAAGTACTTAGTGGTGCCCTGATTGATAACCCTCAATTTTTTTTATGAATACAACACCATTGGTATGAGAGCCACTTTCTCTTTGACCATCCAACATTTATGTTGATCCCATGTTTCAACATTATTAGGGGGTGATCCAAGAGTCCTCAAATCTATAGATTGATCACCTATATAGAATGTTTTCAACTCCAGTAAATTCAGTCTAGATTCTAAAGATGAGTTATTTCCTTTAATATTATTCTTAGAAACAATAAAACCCAACTGATTAAGAGAATCATGGGACAAATGGTCATCATTAACAATAATCTTCTCATTTTTGTCATTGGAAGGGTGACCCAACTTTTTCCTTAATAGACGATACCTTGCACAAAGATGCTTCATGCCCATTGGAAAGTAAATTTGAAAATATGATTGAATTCCTATAAGAATTATTGGAATGACTAACCATCATGCATGAAATGAAAAATATCAGGGAGCTTTTCGTAAACAACATGATTGTTTAGGCCTTTCATCTGTGTGGATGACGCAACGTTCTTTATTAGACTTGTAGTCAAATCAACTTCCACTACTGTTGTAATAAAAATTACTGAAACTAGATTTTTTCATGTTGAAATCCATTTTAATTGGAAATCTTATTTATGAAGCTAAATAAAACAATAACCTGGGTTTCAAATAAATCCAATTAACACTATAAAATATGACCCAAACATGAGTGACCGAGATTCTGAACTCAATGGGTTCGAAGTTAGACTTCTATTTCAGAATTCTCCAAACACCTTGTTCAAGGAATTAAAACCAATACCCTATTCCTATTTCATCGTCTGTAAATTTGGAAATAAAAAGTGGAAGAGTACATCCCCCACAAAAATACACTTTCATTTTGAAAATCCCAAAACCAAGGATAGTCTGCTCAAAAAATATCTAGATTCCCTGGGTTTCTTCCCTTTAGAGAGCACTACCTGGGCATAAATGAAGTGGATAAACATCTAAAGACACTTAAGGACTACATCGTGATGTGAAATAAAACGTGATGTGCATCCCCATTTTAAGATCCAACCAAAATCATCCTTTTTATGGGAGAGAAAAATCTTATTGACAACCAACGTTTTACCATATGGCATCTATTTGGAGTTCTAGCCATCATCCAAACCCATAGTCTTTACTCTAGATAACTTTATACCCATAGAAGCATCATATTAGACAATTGGAGAGGGTTTCCCACCAGTCAGGTCAAATCCAACTCTAACCAAATTGACTGCGTATGTCATCCCCACTACAACTCTACCCATAGATATATTCTTGCGAGTTGCTAGTGGGGGCTGTGAACATGAGATCAGGTTGAAACCAATAATGTTTGGTAAAATCCAAGAGGTATAAATCCCTAGAATCAATATTTCAGAGAGAATACCTAAAACCATGTTCTTCCATAATTTTCCAAAATCATTTATTATACATTTATTGTCATTTATATTTTTTTTTTCATCTCGAGTTGTTTTTTTATTTTTTATTTTTTAACACATTATTTAAAATCTCAATTATGATTATTGTTCCATGAAACAAAGTTCATCTACAAAATATTATTCAATTAATAATATTTTATTCTTTTTAAAAAACTATATAGTTCTATTTCCATTCAAAGATTGCTCTAATCACATTTCTATAAGAAGTAAATAGTGGAAACATGTTTTGGTATTTTGGGACATACCCAATTCTGTATCTTAATAATGGTTTTAATTTTATTTAAACATTTTTGAACACTTATTCATATAAAAAATAATGTTAGTTCATTAAATATATAATTATATTCATCCAAATTTGGTGGTCTTGAAAATTTATAAACTTCATTCTATAGATGTGCTAGTCCACACATACACACACATAATGATTTCATTTTCCATATAAATTAAACCAGATGTAAATTTATAAATAACTATTTACTCATAATAATGTTATAAATAAAAAAGGATTCTCACTAAAGAACAATTTTTAACATTCAATTTACGGTGATGTTGAAAAGTAAAAAAATTCATTTTTGGAGGTTGTAGTCACCATATACACATGGATGATGACTTTGTGTTTCAATTGATTTTGACAGAAGGTCTAAAATGATATTACCAAAATTACAATAATACATAAATATAATAATGGTAATGAATTTTTTATTTCATCATGGTATATTAGAAATTATGTTTCAAGGTGAATGATTAATGAAATAAAAATAGCAATGTCATTTGGAGTTTTTTACATTACCCTTTGAAATATCCCTTTAAAAATTTATGTAACCAAATGCGGGTTGGTTTTATGAGGAGACCATATCCTTTAAATTTTTTGTAAAAATAGATTGATATTAGCATTGAATTATCTAGAAAATTGGATTGTGGTGTGGGGTTAATGAGGGTTGATAAAGGGGTCCTTTTATATATATAATTAGTGATTTTTTAATATTAAATGATACACTAGTAAATAATAATGCTTCCAAATCAAAATAAATTCTAGATTTTTATGGAGGTAATGTACATAAATGCCCAAAAACCATAATTGAATATATTTTAACATGTAATTGGATTTAACAGTTTTCTTCAACACTTATATCATTGAGGATATTAATATTGAACCAAATATTTATTTAAGTAATTTATTTATTTTTTTGTATCCAAATAATATAGCCCTGAATATATAATTTTGATCTTTTGGGTTTTAATGAATATGAAAATTTAATAGATATAATATCTAAATGTGTAAAATATAAATCCAAAAGAAACAATTGTATATGGAATTAAAATAAATTTAAGGATAATTGATTCTTTTATAAAATATTTTCAACAAATGTTATTGGAATTAAACATAATATTTCTAAATGTAAAACTATAATTAAAAAATTCATCTTTTGATGAAAAATATTTCATAAATATGATGTTACTATAATATTATAATGACTTCAAAAAATATAATTTCTTATGGAAAAATCATATTTTCCACTTATCTCATAAAAATCAATCCTTTAAAAAAATACAAAGAATATATTTTAATGATGAATACAAAAATTAAACACATTTATGAATATAAATTCTAAATAATATCTTCTTAAAATTTAAATGAAATAATATTTTATTTGATAGTGAAATTCCTTTTTATAAAGAGTTATATTTATATATCTTCAAGTGATATTGATCATATTAGTAATTTAAAAGAAGTGTTTTTAAATATGTTCAAATTTTGAAAAAATATAAAATAATACATTACATGATTAAAATTTAGTGTCATAATAAAAAATAAAAGATAAATAAGAAATAGAATTCTTCCAAAAGATATCATAAATTATTTTAATTGTAATAAATTTATATTTAATAAGTATTCAAAATGAATTAGTTAAATTTTCTCTATAAAATTTAATAAATAAATCCATTGTTATTCATGAAAATTCTTATAAGTTATAAATTTATATAATACATCTAATATAAAATATTTCACATCAATAAATGAATTTTTATATTATTTCAAAATCAACACACATAGCCAATCACAATATCCACATAAGACCTGAAGATAATATAAACTTGTATAGTTTTCATAGGTGTAGTTTCATCAAGCATAGATCTACAAGAAATTTCAATGATAATGTTCTTATTTCAAAATAAAAAATCCCACAATAATTAATTATAGGAGTTCAAACTAATCATGATCTAAGTAAAATACACATCATCGATAGAGGGTAACAGCTCTTCTCCTCTAAGTTAAATTTTTTAATAAGACACACTTTTTTGGAAAAAAAGTGGGAAACTAGAAAGACAACAGCACATCAACCACAAAAGTAGAAAACAAAACTATAGGATACTAACTTGAAAATATTGGATGCGACTGCCCTGAATAATTTCCAGGACAGGTCGCTTACCTTTTTTTCCCGGCTCATCGCTGATGATCACTTCGAAATGAAAGGATAACTTGTCCCAAACTTGTAAAAACTCTTCCACTTTAATTATCATTTCATTGGAACCTCTGGTCAAAATTAATTTTTGTTTGTTATTCCAAGTGACCTAATCCTTAATTAGACCCACTTGAACAGGTCGTCCATTCATCCTTTTTTCAGCTTCCTCTAAGTCCTGAAGGAGGAGATCCCCTTCCTCCATCTCTTCCTCAGAGGACATGAGGTGGTCCCATGAGTATTCCGCCACATTGAAATCATCCCCTCCTACTTACGAAGGCCCTCCCTTTGTGATCACCGAAGGAACCACCAATCCACGTTCCTGATTTTCAACTCCATTCATAGAAGAAAGACCAACCTCTAAATTAGACTGTGTAGGGGTCTTACCTGAAACATAAACCCCTTCCTTGTTCAAGAATGAAACCCCTGGAATAGCCTCTGTGACACTTAATTTGGCCTTGCTTGCGGATAAGGTAACTAAAGTCTTTAGGGTGCCCGAATAATCTTTGCACGGTATTGACTTCCTCCCATCCTAAGGAGCCAAAAGGCATTCAGTTAGGAGGTTTTCTTTTTTCCCTCTCCTTGAAACATATCAAACCAATGCCTCTGTATCATAGTCATCACTGGTCTGAGATACCTCCTATTGTTCGCTTGAGGCCCCATCTTGGTGACTCGATTCCTCCACTTCTGAGTGTCTACTCCCAACATGATTATGTTCCCACCTGGGAATGATTGTATGCCATCCTTTTGGATAATTATATTCCTTCCCTACTGCATCCAACAACGATAATCAATTATGAAACTAAGTCTACTTTTAATCCTTGTAAAAAAGGGCCACCTAGGACACTGGATCATTAACATTAGGAATCATAGACTCCTTTGGTGCCAAAAATATGTCTGAGAAACTACACCTCTAGGTTCTGAAAGTTGGCCAATTCTCTGGCCACCCCATTCAAACAAAACTACCTCAGAAAAGGATGAGGGAGATAGACCTCCATCGAGTTTAATTGATACCCATTTTCTATGTAAAATACTCATTATGGTTAATTAAATCCAATCATAGGAAAATGATATCTGTAGGGGAAAACTCTACACCCTAACTCTATTAAATTCCTTTTTTATGCATATAATACCTTGGTTTCAATTATTTATTCTATATTATTTAATGATAATATAATTATTATTATATATAATAATTTAACCATTAAATATATAGTTATAGTTTTGTTTAATTTTTTTATATTATTAAACCTCTTATTGGTAGTATTTAAATGATAATAAATGAATAATTTTTTTTGGTATTATATCCACATTAGTGAAAATATATGAAAATCCATATCCAATGAAAAATAACATTCATTTCATTGATATTTATGTGTGATGGTGGTGGATAGATTGTTTTTGGTAGTCAATTATAATGATTTAAACATGATTAGAAACTAGTTAAAGTAAATTACAATGATGTTCATCAAAAACATATGTAATTTTCTACTAAAATCATCATTATATTGTTAAGGGGATGTGATTGTTTCCAAATTGATAAATTATATATATATGTGTGTGTGTGTGTGTGATGTTTTAATTGATATATGAAATATAATTTTTTTTTGTAATGTAAATAGGGAAATGGACTACTATGTTATATAATTACAAAAACCAGTAAACATTGTATAGTTTCTCATTAATTGAGGAAAAGTCACAAGAATAAATTTGTTGGGAGAGTACAAAGGAGACTGAATTCAACCAAATAAAATAATCTTGGAAGGAATGGTTATATAATGGAAGACTACCATGAAATGATGGAAATATAACGATGGAACACATATAGCTCATCTAAAAAATTCATAGCTCTCTAACACTTCTCCATATTTATTAGGGTATCATTTTTATTGTGGTCATATATTATTAAATGTAAGGTTTTATTTTTTGTATTTGTAATATTGATTGTGTCATGATTTATATATCCACAATAACTTATAAGGTTTACAAAGAATATGGATAAGCATTATATTTTTCTACCATAGGTGATTTGAATGTCGGGATAGTGAACATATGAATGAAATCAACTGATGTAATTTTAAACATATAAGGATTATGTGAGGCAATTATTTTTAAAGTTTAGATAAATGATGTAGGGTTTTAAACATCATAAATGCATATTTTTTGGAAAATAAAATAATGTTATATGTTGTTGGGTAGGGGTGTAAATGATGAATCATTATAATTAATAAATACCTCATATGGATTCTTGACTACTTGAATAATATGTTCTATAATTTTGAATTTGTGTCACGATCGAGTTTGGATAGATTAACGTGATGTGGATGCATATCATGGATGTCGGGGGAATAATGAATCTCAATCATGATGTGTATAGAACATATTAAGAGTGTATCCTTGATAAGAAATGAATGGTGACCTTTTAACCCCAACTAATGGAACATAGTATTAAAAAAATATTGTAATATAATATTGATATATTGGGGAAACACCAACTCATTTTTATGATGTCACATTTTATTATGATTCCATTATTAATGATTCCACATGGAATGTGTGGGAGTATTTCCAAAATCACATTTTTTAATTTTTTTATAACTTTTATTTGGTGGATTTCAAATTAATAGAAGGATTTTAAAACCATGATTAATGATTATCTTCATGTAAGGTATGTAACCTAAATATTTGTGAGATTTAAATTATAAAATCATTAAATGAAATATTGATGAAAATTCATTATATTTGACATTAAAAAAAGTGGTATGGTGAATACGATGAATTAAATGTTGAATGAGAGATAAAGGTCTTCGAGGTTTCATTCAAATTTACCAATGTAGTTTTGGGAGAAAGTGGTCAACAATGAATCAAATAATGGAAAAAATCATCCATTTATAGTAATGAAATTGAAAAAAAAGAATAATGTACAATGAATCCATTGTTTTTATCTATATTTAATGTTTTTGATTATTTCATATATATATCCATGTTAATTTTTTGGGAAAGTGAAAATACAAATGATATGTATTAGAATTTTTTCCTTTCTTCATATGATGAAAAAATCATTGGATTTTGTCATCATGTCATCAATCATGGAAGGTTTATTAAAATGGAAAATGTTCTATTAAATTAGGAGATCTTTTATAGGGGACTAATCTTATAAAATTTTTCAGTTTAGAATGAGGGAATAATATGTAAAATCAAGGATCATTAGAATTTATGTTTTAGGGTTTTTATATTTCATAAATTATAGATTTTAAATATGTTTGATAATTTTTTTGTAAATATTCATCATATATGTCTTTTAAATGTATTTTAGTTTAGTATACTAGAATAATATCATATTTTGGAATTTTATTTCAAATTTTTAGAACAGAAGGGTCAGAAAGTCGTGAAAGCTCTTGTGATTGGGATTTACAATATGTTTTGGTGACTAGTGAATGGGTTTTATTCTAAATTACACAAATTATTCACAAGTTTTGAAGATATATATTATATGGATCAAATCATTTATTAGTGACGTAATACAGTTAGATATATAAATAATGTTTGATATGATTTAAATGCATGTTAATGAAATATAGCTATAGAAAGAAAATATATTGGGGAAATTGAAACTTTTGAAAAAGTGGTTCTTTAATTTAAAGGGACTATTGTGTAGTATATATTCGTTATGAAATTTTTTTGTTGTAAATATATTAAAAATGGAATGAAATAATTTTAATTAACTCTTTCCTTTGATTATAAAGAACAAAATTATTCATATGGTTCTATGCCTCGTTCTATTAAAAGGATTTGATATTGATAAATTGTATGACAATATTATTTTTATTTATGAAAACATAGATAAAATAATTAATATTCACTACGTTATATTTTCATGGAAATATAATTTAAGGACTAGGGTGTATTTTAAAAAAGTGCCTATATGGGATGAAACTATTAACTAGTAATTGAAACTCGATGCTTGATTCCATAATGCTAGAGACGTAATTCATCAAGATTATTAATAATTATTGGTGATTCTAAAAGGTGATTGATATTAATGATTCATCACAATTGTTATACATACAAATGAATATTATTGTGATATTAAATTAATGGAATATGACATGATGTTTTGAAAAATTAATTTGTCAGAAAATTATAGTTGAAGGATATTTAGCATGTGAAATGTATATTAGGAATATGGGTCAAAATTTTCATGTAGACCATAAAATTAATTTTCCCTTGTTCAATGTATAATTAAAGTCTATTTTAATGTTCTATTATGTCAATTTATAATCCAATGACTGCCCAATTATTTAGATACATCAAAGATTTATTTTTTATGAAATATATACTTGAAAACAAGACTATGTACACGAAAATAGTTTTATATCATTCAATGGAATGGAGTTTAATGTATTAATTGGTTTTTCAATTTCCTAGTATTTTACATGATGTCATTTTATAAATCAAATTATAGTGACCCAACCTTAAAACATTACATAACCATGAGTTTTATTCAAGATATTTAATTATTACACATTATGGAATATTTCAAGATAAGTGTATTAGAGAATTAAAACATAATACACATATTAAATACCACATTAATAAAATGAGTAATCAATGAAAACAATATCATTTATTTCAAAATGAAACATTTACAAATAATACAAGGAATTTGTTTCTGATAATTCTTCATGACATTCATCAGGACATCCATCTTCATCTTACTCATCCTTATACCATTTTTAAAAAAATATACATGGGAGGATAAAAAATCATAGTATCTTATATAACATTTTTTGGGTAAACCATTAATATATAAATTATTATAAAAATATGAACTCATTAAAACAAATACATACTTCTAACCCAATTAGTTTCTTATGGTTACATTGTGAAACCATGAGATTTTCATAAAACATAGAAACCATAAATAATACCATAAATTTATCATGGGGAATCATATAATTTATATTGTAACACTCACTACTACCTTGTGATTTGAATCCCTCACAGATTCTTATCCATGTATCTCATGAATCATCCTTATGTTGTAACCATCACAGTTTCACTTGGTGTTACCGTAAGGCTGACCTCCAACATAAACATTGCCAAGGCATTAGAGGAAGATATATGCCTAACAAATCATTATAAAAAATTCCCAATAACCAACAAAAATAATAAAACATGTCTGATCGCATAAAAAATTTATTTTTTAAAATAGAAATTTATATATGTATTTTTAAAGGAAATTCCCTTGGAAATATCATATATTTCAAGTAAAAATTAATTAAAACAATTTACTATGTTTTTTCTTTGTAAATCCAAAAAATAAAACATAACATAGAAAAATTCATTACAAAGATAATCTTAGTACCAAATTATTATTGAAGTCAAAGGTTAACACAAATTATAGAAATTGGGATAAGAATTTTGTTACCTTAGGTTCGTCTTACATCAAACGTGTTCAAACCCCTTATGTAATGTTTTAAAGAGTCTTATTACTATATTAAATAATCATATTAATATTTTAAATAACTTATATGATATAATCATTACATATTTCAAGCCATTTATTTAAAATATTGTGTTATTTCATTGTATTTTCATTGAATTAATTCATGGGTTTTTTGGTTGGTTTGTAATGTATTTTATTGTCGGAAGGGAGAAAAAATAATATAATTGATTTTAAATGATATTGATGAAATTATACAGTATTTTAATGCTAATATATATCATTTTAGTTATATTATTTGTGTATTAACAATTATATAAACCATTAGTGACGGTCGTTACTTTTTTTGGTGAATTTTGACCACTATGAACTACTTTTGTTTTATTTAATATAATTTATAAAAACTAGTTTTAAAATAAAATATAACATATAATAATTACAATAATAATACCATTTAACCATATTAATTGAATTATGACAATACATGATGTTGGTAATATAAATAGATAACATATTGTCCATGATGTTATAAATTCAAAACATTAGGGGTTATGTTTTTATTTTTAGAAAAACAGTTAGAAGAGAATATGTATGAGGATGAATTTTTCCCTAAACAAGATAAAATTAAATAATATATAATATAGATTCTATTTCAAAACTCTTGGATAAGTGTAGGTGAATATTGGATTAAAAATAGTTGAAATAAAAATAATTGAAAATGATAGAATATTTTTACCTCCTAATACCATCTCCTTCATATCCTCTTTAAGGCCCCCGATTTTGGCCTTTTGGTGAGATCAATAGGCTGTGGACATGGGGAAGAGGAATGGTAAGAATATTTTGTAGAATTTTTGAAATTATCTATTCTTGAGAGGCGTGAGGAGATGAGGGGTGATGGGTGGTATTTATAGTGGAGGAGTGGAGGTTATTCTTATTTTATATTCATTTTATTATTATTTTGGCTCATAACTATGAATAGTTTGAGAATTATCAGGAAATATTTTAAAATAATCAATGGATGTTTTAATATTATTGAGATTAAATAATTAATGATGTTATGAATATTGTATTTTTTTTAATCTTATATACTGTAAATTATCATATTATACTATTCACCAAAAAATCATCTACTCTAGAATAATCCAAAAAATTCACCCTAAACATTTTTCAAGAAGTTAAATTCAAAAATAAACTCCATTTTTTCGAAAATAATATTTTAAATATGGTATATTTAATTTTTAATTTAAATCATAATGTATTCAAGATATACAAATTTTTAAATTATAACTTATTTTATAAGATGTTCAAAAATTAGTTAATGTCTGTTGAAATTATTTTATAACCATAAGATAGAAAAATAATATTTTATGAATTTATTTAATGAAAATATCTTTTTCTTTTAAATTATAAAAAAATTTAATATTGTAATTAAATATTTATGACTTACAAAAATATTAATACTTAATTTATTATTAGCAAGACAATTATTAAATTTATCTGTGATATGAATATATCATGATTATATATATATATATAAGATACATATATTTTATTTATAGTCCCTTAGGTGATTTTACAATTCTATGGGCAAAATTACTATTCATAACTTTCATGTTACTATTTATAAGGTCAGGTTACTATTCCATCAGTAATAAATCATTATTTTATTTAAATATTAATTATTTAATTATAAAATTATACTTTAATTAAATATTTAATTACAAAATTGAAAAAATATAAGTACCTTGGTTGTTACATTCTCCCCACTTTCTGGGTATTGCATCCCCAAAATTTTTCTTCACTTATTAAATTAGTGATTATACATTTCCCTCACAGAATTTTTTGATTCCCATGTTAATTCATTAACTATATGGTTTCTCCAGAAAACCATAACCAGATTGATTAACTAATTCTTCAATACCTACCCTCTATGATTATGAATATGAACAAGTTTGTTTCCATAAGAAAGGCTGTATTCTAGCTAAACTAATTTTGGGCTCAAGCATAAGATGAATCTGGAAAAAATATGTCAACATCAAAACATGAAAAACATTATATACCAGAGATTGACTCAGAGGTAAAGATACTTGGTAGGTGACTCATCATGCTTTCACTAGGATTTCATATGGTCGAATGGACCATTTTTGTAGCTTTACTTTCTTACCAAAATGAATAACATTTATCCAAGAAAAGATTTTATAAAATACATGACCACCTACATCGAATGATAAATATTTCCTCCTATTATCTATATCACTTTTGTCCTATCTCTAAGTTTTTCTCATGTGTTTCTGGTTCATTTTCATTTTATCAGCCACTTTTCCTAATAATGTTTGTTCTATTAGCCTCCTTTCCTGGAATTCGACCCCAAAAGCTAAAGTTCAACACTGCATTCCACATAATTCCTCAAAATTTACACTCGTATACTATAATGAAAACTGTTATTATAAGAAAACATAACCATTGAAATATAATGATCCTAAATTCCCTGATAATCCATTTAAATTGGTCAAGGAATATCATCCAAAGATGAAATTATTTAAAATGTATGTCTATCAGATTTGGGATGAAAGAATATTCTAAAATTTTACTACGTTCCAAATGACTTATAAAGGCCTTTTATAATGTTATATGTGATCCTAGGATCACTCTCAGAAATAATGTCAAGAGGAACTCTGTGTAACCTGGAAATCTCTTTTAGTTATATTTGAGAATGTTGATCCAATGTCATAGTATCTCTAATAGGAACAAGATGTGAAGATTTAGTCAGAAGATCAAAAATAACACATATTGAATTGATACATCATGATCTCTTTAGTACTCCAACCAATAATCTCGTGGATATATTTTCCCACTTCTACTATTTCACTAGAAAATGCTGAAGCGACCTGTTTGGTAATTGTCTCTATTCTCCAACATGTTGAAAATTCAAATATTTCACTATAAAATATGAAATATCCCTTTTCATTCCATCCCAACTGTAGTACGCCTGATGTTCTATGAACATCATTGTACTCTCATAATTATTTGAAATAGAGAACTATGAGATTTAGTTGTCCACTCTATCTTCAACATTTTATTACAAGGCACACATGATCTCTTTCCAAATCATAAAACACCATAATTATCAAAGTTAAGTTATTGAATATTACCCATTTTACGAAATTCTACATTTATCTGTAACTCACAGTATTCGTTCTGTTCATTATTAATTTTGTTTGATATATATGACTACACGGGCACATAAAACAAAATAGATAAAGATTCTGCACTATCAGCATCAATGAAAAAATTCATCAAATCCTTAATCAAAGGGTCATTTTTAATATATAACATGGTTAATGTAGCATGATTTTTTTGAATCATTGAAACTAACACCTTTTTTTATTTCTAAGATGTTAATTTATCATGAAATAATAATCCTTTATTAGTTCAAGAAATATTCCATTCCTCATGTTTAATTCCTTCTGAGTGAATACATACCTTAGACTATTATTTTTAGAATAAATACCACATTTTGATCCGTATAAATGATGCCTTCAATTTTTCAAAGAGAAAACTATAGTATATAAATCCATATCATGTGTTGTATAATTTAACTCACGAGGTTTTGGTTTTCTTGAAGCATACGAAATTACCTGGTCCTTCTTCATTAAAAAACAAGAAATTCATTTCAATGAAGCATCAATATAGATGAAAATTGAACCATTTTTTTGAGAGAAGTGAACAAACCAGATCATTGACCAATATCTTCTTCGGTTCGTGAAAAAAAAACCTCTCATTATTATATAAAAATAAATTTAAAATATTTTTTCCAAATATTGATAGCAGTTTAGATAACCGTGTAATGTTTTTAACAAGTAGTTATAATTAATATTCTAATCCATGAAAACTACGAATATCTATATAATTTTCATGTCATGTCTATTAATCATCCATTTTTGTTTTGATGGGATCAACATTTATTCCATACATGTTAATAATGATCCCATGAAAATAAATCTATTGCAACTAGAAATTACATTTTATAAATTTGTTGTATAACAAATTTTCATTGAGAGTTTGAAAGATAATGGTTAAATGTTTATCATGATCCTAAAAAATTTATGAAAAGACAAAAGTAATATCAATAAATATAACAACAAAGTTATCCAAATATTCATGAAATATTCTATTCATAATGTCCATTTATATAGAAGACAAATTTCAAAAAACTAAAGGGTATAACTACAAACTCATAAAACCCTTATCTATCACAAAAATCTTGTTTTGGGATGTCATCCTCCTTAATCTTTTTCTGAGCATACCCAGTTCTCATGTCAATATTGGAAAAATACACATCTCCCTAGATCTAATGAAACAAGTCATCGATGTGAGGTGATGGACTCTTATTCATAATCATAATTTTATTCCAAGCTCTATAATCAATTCAAGGTATCATGGAACCATATTTCTTTTTAAGAAAAAAAAACATGAGAACCACATGGTGATGTGCTAGGATGAATGAATCCTTTTTCACAATACTCTATAAATGAGTTTTTTAATTAAATTTGTTCCAAATGAGCCATTCAATATGTGAGATTTGAAATTGTAATGACATTTGGAACCAAACCAATAGTTAATTAAACTTTCCAATTTTTTAAAAAACTGGATGACATCAAAAAACTCGAGTACCATGGTATCCCAATAACCGTGAAATCCCATACATATCCTAAATCACATTCTAGATCCCCATAGGTTGGAAACCAGCCCCTAGAATCATAAAACATGAAAGTGTAAATTATTTTACAACTATAATTTTTGAAGTAAAAGAAGCAAGGAAATATGAATATATTTGAAAACTATACTAGCAGTGAAGAACTTGAATACAATAAATAATATATAAGTATTATGTAGTAAAACCCAAATACAAATTTTTTGAAACACAACCTAGATTTCAAAGGACACAACTCACCAAGACTATGGTTCCTTAGTTGGATTCACCTCCTAGTGATCATTTCCATTTTCACGACCCAAGAGGAATATAATCTACAAATACACAAAGGCGCAAGTACACTGTGAGCTAAAAACCCCAATAGGGCCTCATCACGTTATTGATAATCTATTTTTACAATTTATTAACCAATAAAATGATTTCAATTTTAATGATAAATAGGTTGGTAATTTCAAAGCACATTTTGGGAAAATAATTATATATAGTTCAAATGAAAGAAAAATAAAAAAAAAGGCGTTATAAAATTTTGAAATATTTCTAAAACAAAGGATTAAATAAAAACAGTTACATAAAATAGTTTATATAAATTCAACAAGCATGAAATGAAATTTAAAATTATTATTTTTAATTTAAATCTCAAATATAAATAAAAACCCAGCAACATGGTCATATTCCAAATAGGTATGATTGCAATTCTGGCTATAGGACTCTACACTCTCTATGTGATCATGGGAATATTGTACAAATATGTCCAATGAAAATTGGTGAGAGAGGACTCATCACCATTTCCTTATAGATGTGACCGGCTACAGATATGTTTTTGAACATTGTTACAATTTGGATTAAATCCAAATACTCACTAACTAGTCAATGTTTTCATGTTATCTTACACAATCAGTGATGAGTAATTTATTATTACATTTGAAAAAATAAAATTATGTCACATTCTTCCATTTCAATTCCAATTTTCTATTTAAAATGAAAATTAGTATTAATAAGTATAAATTGCTCTTTAACAAGATAAATAAAACTGATTATCTATAAAAATATATTAATCCATTATCAACAGTTTGATTCACTAAAAATCAAATCCATCATTTCCAATTTCATTTAAATAAATAAATTATACAATATACTTTAAATAATTTCCCGGAAATCCACAATTTTAATTAAATATTATAAATTAAAATATTTATATTAGCTCACCCCAATACAATGGAATTGGGGGTGTTCCAAATATCATGCCAAAAAAATTGAAAATTTCCCATTTCACTAGAATCATATTTTTTTATATCAATTAAAATTGATTTTATAAAACAAAAATTAAATCAACTATTGAAATAAATCAACCACTACAGGGTTAATCTCTTTTGCTTATCGGACTAAACCACCCACCTAAATGTCATCGATGTCAGCTTCAATGATAATCCACCTCCATGTTGTTGACTAAACATCCACAAGTCCCTATTATTGTAAGAATCAACACAGTAATGCTCAACAATCAACAAGGGTTCCTAGAACTAATACAGGATATATTATTTCAGAAGGAAATAAAATATCTATTGTGATGATAGTTTTTCTCTCCTGATTATTTTGATGCAATTATCCTTTACAAGTCTTTTTACAACTATATTTTGATAAATATAATTAATCACTTTCCTGTAGTTATAATAAATTATCGTAATATACTCATGATAATTATTTGTAATTTTCTATTAGTATCTTCAGAAAAATTACCTCTTGATAATTTTAATTATTATCCACTGATAATTCAATATAATTTTCATCTAGAATATCAATAAACTATAAATTGATAAAATCATACATTTATCATTATTTAATTTTTATTTGATATATTATATTTTGATATATTATTGCAATTATCTCTTAATGAGTTTTCACTATTATCCTCTGATAATTTGTAAAAGATTATATTTCATAATCTTATGAAATTATATTTCAATATTTATTAATATAAGTTCATTCTATTATTTGGGTTATATTAATTGAAAAATCCATTTTTTATAGTTAAAAATGAATAATTTTGGTAATTTTAATTTAATAATTTGTTTAATAATTAACCGTAAAAAACCATGGTTTGATATTTAATTTTAAATTCGAATATTTTTTCATTAATTTTAAAAATTAATAAATTTTGAAAGAAATTAATTTTAAAGATTAATTTAAATAAAACCATGGTGAAAATAACATGGTTTGAAGTACGAGGAACCACCGTTGGGGCCAGACTAAAGGAGGAAGTAATAGTCCTATTTGACGATTAGAAATCGACCGAATAAGTTGGGGTATTACTCAGTTTTGAATTCCAAGGAACTGAACTCCAAATAGGACTAGTGCTTATAAAAACCACACCAAAGAATTGAACAAGTTATGGTATTTCGAAAACCCATAGCTAAGTAACCATCCACCATTTTTAAATAGATAACTAAAGAATCAATTTAACCTAAAAAGTATCAAGGAGTCATTGATTCAACCATTTAAGGTGTTATTAATTTTTAAGCGGACCAAACTTTGTTTTTTCATGATTCTAGAGTGATGAGGTGTTAAAAATTGAGGGTTTCATGCATAAAAGTGTTGATTGACCATTAACATCCAAATTTAGGAAAAAGTTTATTAATAAAAGGAAACTAATAAAGGTAACTACGTAATATAGTTATTAAATAACATAAAAATTATAAGCGACCTGAGAAAATACACTTTACTTATAAAATTTATACAACATCTAGGGTAAATGCCTCATTCAGGAACCAACAGTGATCACAAATTTTTAATAAGATGAATCATTTAATATATATTAATTATTTATAAATTAAAATTGCAATAAATAAATAATTATAATATAATGGGTTATTTTTGTGAGTGAGAAGTCCAAACGCCAAATTTTTAATTATCTTATACATCATCTAGGGTTAACACCTCATTTCGTACGCATCAGTGGTCTTGGATTTCCCATACAATGCACCGTTTGGGAGATATTTAATTATTTTCAACTAAACAACATATTAAATATTATTTATTAACTTAATATCATGAATTAGGCATCCAAATATTCAACACTTTAAATTTTTATACCCCCTAATCTAAACAACATATATTGGACATAACATTGGTCTCAACATTCTGAAATGATGCATCATTTTTTAGTTATTAATTTGTTTTGTTTATAATGTGTGTGCATAATAAATTATATTTAATAATTTTATTTAGTATTCACCTAGAATTTTCAGGCCTATTACTATCACACTTACTCATTTTTGAATTCCAAATATATTTAATTTAATATTCTATGATGTTAACGAACATTTTAGGGGTTTATCACATTTATTAAAATATCATTGATAAATCAATTTCCACACTTAATATATGAGTAATTCAACACAAGAGTGTTTAAAAATACAAAAAAATTTACTATGATATTACAGTAGAAAACTCATCACGATAAGCATGCAGGAATTCCTTAACCACATGCACATAATTAATCTAAACAATTTCATTATTTTTAGAAAAATGAGAAAGATAACATTCTTTTCAATATTTTAATAGTTTTCTAGATTCTTGATATTTTATAAATAATTTTAGTTCATTCATGTATAAAAACTAAAACTCTTTCTTGAATACATCTTCATTAGATCTATAAACAATATTATAATGATAAAAATCAAGTTAGTTCATTCCCAAAATTACACAAAACTATACTATGGGAAAAACAAATAGGTTTGTATGTAATGTCTTTCCACAGACCACAATATAAATATTCTTGTAATGTTTTTTAGAAATATTTCCCCTTGTATTTTTAACTATATGTTCGTGACTCATTTAATTAGGATATATTTTCAATTTAAATGAAAATTTATCTATTTTAAAGGATTACATTGACCCCATATCAAACAAGGCATTAGAAAAATCCATGGAAACACCCAATTCCCTTAATACAAATTAATTTGGTGGACTAACATCTGTTGATATAGTTGCAAAGGATCTAACCATACCATTCTTTTTAAAATATGTGTTTTTCCTTAATTCGAATCTTTCATTGGGAATATATTTTTATAATGACCCATCTCATCACATTTAAAACAAATTTATAGTTTTCATATAATAATTAATCTTTAGATCATTTTCAATAATATTATTTTCAATATATCTAGAGTTACCACATCAATAACACTTTGTGGTTTTGTTAATTCATTCCACATGGTTCTTTTTTCCACACTTTTCAAAAACTAAAAATTGGAAGCTCTTCAATTTAGATTTCATTGATTTATTTTTAACCATCGTTATTCATCCAGGACTCTTCTTATACTTTTTTTCCAGGTATAGATGATCATCAAAAAACAATATTTCTCTCATCTTAGCATATTTGACAAGTTTTTTTTGTAAATTATGAATTCCATAGAGGTAAATTCCCTTCGATATATTGGCATCAATCCTAAGTAATAATTAATGATTTTTCTATCATATCATGATTAAATATTTGGAGTGAAACATTTTATTCTGTTGAAGTATGATTCATACAAGAATACCGAATCCCCATAATTTTGTTTCAATTCATGTAATTGTATTTCCATCCAATGTTGAACCACATTTAGAAAATATTTTATGAGGAAAATATTTTTAAATTCATCCCATTCCATGGCCTCAATCGTGTTATTATCTGTGATGTTATTGACTGTTGACCTCCTCTGGTAAACTTCACATTAATAATCTAAATAGAAGGACTAACATTATGATTATCTAAACAGTCACTAAGATAAAATATCATTGCAAGTTCGTTAATAAACCCTTCAGTCGCTACTTGGTCAGAAGATCCAATGAATGTAGAAGTATTTTTCTTCGTAAAATGTTACACTGTAAACATGTTCCCTTTTATAGCTCTAGATGTTCACATTCATGGATTCTGCCACCACTTATAATTTGGTTCAACTGATCAATTACTTCCACAAACTCCTCAATTCCAATAACACCATTATATGTTGATGATTCTAAGAGATATCAACTTATTGGTGACTTCCTACATTAGTTTCCCAATTTACTATCTAGGAAAACATTCTTGAATAGATATATCATAGATGAAGCAACATGGTAATCATAAAATGCTATATCATTTCAAATTAACCATAGAGTAAAATCATTTATTTTATTCTATTAACATTATCCTAACCTCTATTGTTTTCTAAACAGTCCTCTGATACCAACTATAAAGCCCCTTCCTTAAAACATTACATGACATTGATGTTGAATCAAGAATGTACATTCATAAAAAATGAAGATATTTTCAGTACAATAGCTTTTTATGATTAGGAAACAATATATTAATTACATACCACGTTCAAACAATAAGGATACTATGAAAAAGAGTCCATTTTTTCAAAATAATACTTATAAAAATTAAACATGGATTTTTTTCATTTAATTATTCATAACTGGAAACATTACAACATTTATCCTTTTTCATATCCTTATATTCTATGAAAAATAATTTTTAAACTTACATTGTGAAAAAAATCTCATTAAGGGGTATAAAATGAAATGTTGAATATCTTAAAAAATGAATACCTGTAAACAAATGAAATCATTCTCACAAAGACACACTCCTCAACCAATTTGTATCTTATGGTACATTTTCAAAAATAATATTTCCATAAAATATAATAAAATAAATGTAGGATGGGTCATTAAATACATAATACTATAACCCTCTCAGATACAATTTGATTTGTAACCCTCACAGGTAATTTATAATATATCCCAAATTTCAACCTTATAGTGTAACCATCATAGTAAAATTTGAGGTCAAAATACAGCCTACCTCCAACATAAACATACCCAATGCTTTGGAGGAAAATAAATGTCAGAAACATCATCATAAATAGTTCACAATAACCCACACATAATCATAAAAGAATTTTAATTGAATAAAACATTTCTTTTGGATTTTGAAAAACACAAATTTAAACGAGTATTTTTAAAGGATAGTCTATTACAAATATCGTATATTTGATGTCCTAATTCATACAAAGAGTATACTATGTTTTTTTCTGAATAAATCTAAATAATATGAAATAATATACAAAAAATTAATTTCATAAATTATTGATTGTATCATATAATTAGTGGGCCAAATTTTGACCGAAATAATGAACATTGGGTTATGAGTTCCCATACCTCTGGTTCGTCTAACATCAAACATATTCAAACCTCGTGTATAATGGTTTATATAGTATTATTAATATATTATATATCCACATTAATAAATTTAATTAAATTTATTATATTCTTCGTAACATATTTCAACCCATTAATTAAAAATATTTTGTTATTTTAATTATTTTGAGTGCATTAAATTCATGTTTTCCAGGGTTAGTTTGTTATGTATTTAATTTTTTAAAGGGAGAAAAAACTAAAAAATATTAATTACATGATATTTATAAAAATTTTGAATATTAAATGTACTTATATAACACTTGGGATATATAGTATGGGGATGAGTCATTTTATAAATCATTAGTGATGATAATTATATTGTTTTGGGAATATTGCTAAATAAAAAAATCTTTTGCTTTATTAATTAATATTATGCATAAACCCTGGTTCCATAAAATAATATAAAATATTATACTTATAACCCAATTTAATTTAACCATATAATTTTTTTTATGACCAACCATAGAGGAAGTAATGAATGTGAAAACACATCATTCACGATGTCAGTAATTTAACAATTCACAGATGGTGCTTCAATTTTCAAAATAAAAGGGAGAGGAGAAGAATACTGAAGATTTATTTTATCATAAAAAGAGTAAAATTAAATTATATATAATATAATTTATATTTCATGACTATTGGATAAGGGGTGGTTAAGAGAGTATAATATAATAAAATTAATTGAAAAGAAAATTAAAGAAAATATATGAGGATTCATACCTCCTAGCCTCTTCTCATTGAGGCACCACTAAAGGCCCTAGATTTTTGTCTATTGGTGATTGCTGTACTTAATGGATATGCGTAAGGGTTTTGGAAAGAATATGGTTTGAATTTGGAAAATTTTCAAATCATGGGCGGTGTTGGGAGAATAGGTGGTGAGGGTGGTTTTAATAGTGGAAGATGAAGGTTTTCATGATTATTTTATTCATTAGTTAATTATTTTACCACATGAATATGAATATAATTATCATAATAATTAATATATTAAAATAATTTAGGGATGTTTGAGATTATGGTTCTTAAATCATTCATGATTATAGGAATAGTGTATGTATCATATAATGTAACTATACCATAAATTACTATATTTAAATATTCAACAAAAAACATGTATTCCATAAAAATAAAAAAAACTAACCTCAACATTTTTTCTATGTGTAGAAATCCAAAATGAACTCCATTTTTTGAAAAAAATTTCTAAATATGATAAATTATATTTATAAATAAAATTATAATTTATTCAAAAAATACCATCTTTAAAATTATAAATAATATTATAACACTTTGAAAATTTATTCAAAGCCTATTAAAATTATATTATAATCATAATATTAAAATTAATAATTTATGAAACTATTTTATTAAATTAAATTTTCATCTATATTATTAAATTAATTCTAAAATTGCAATTGAATAATTACGACTCACAAAAATACCAATAATTAATTTATCATTTCAAACAGATTTATTTATATATTCCATGATAAAAATAAAACATGATTATACTTATATGATATGTTAATTTTATATATACTCTCATTGGTGAGTTTTCTATTCTACTTGGAAAATTACTATTCGTAATGGTCATGTAATTATTCCTTGTAGGATGGAAATAATGATTGTAGATGATCAATTACAAAATGGGGATGAATTTTATGTTTTACAACTTTAATTTTTTAATTAAGTAAAACTAAGTTTAAAATTGTCAAAAACGGTAAATTCAAAACCCCTATTTTGGTTTTTAACTATGAAACAAAATTTCCTAGGGTCCGGAAAGATGAATCCCAAAAAAATTAAGAACAATTTTCTTAGGGAAATATTCTACATTAAAGCGTATAGAATCTTATTTATTAGAGTATGTAAATGTAAAAGAAAGTATAAGAAATTTATAATTGTACTCTTTATCAAAATTAAACGTAAATAAAACATGAAACAAGAACATGTTACAATTATAAAATATTTTAACCCATAATGTAGGGTATACAAAAAAATTGTATAAAGGTCCCTTGATTTATTATTTCCTGAAATTATATTTTACCCACATCAGAGTCATCCCTTAATAAAAACATTATAATTTGTCTTGTTATCCCTGCAAGCCCTCATTCGTTGAGGAAGTTGGATCCCCTGTATTCATATCAACAGAATTCTTCGATTGTACTCAGCACAATCTGAGTCGCACAAAGTAAGATGAACATGATGTTCACAGTTGAAAAACATATTCATAAATGCACAAGTCATGAGAGACTTTCACTCTCTAGAAATCACATCGTATCATGTAATCAGTAGAATATTATAAAGATAATGAGATATATCAATGAGATATTATTTATAGGAAAAAAATCAACGGTCGGCACCCTCCTCCATTGGTCATATTTTCCCATGAATCTCAGAGGGACCTGTACATGTGTCACTCAACCAATAGATAGATAGAAATAAATTGTACGACATCATTTCATATAGAATAATCATTTATAACAAAAATGAAATAGCTTAATCAAATCTGAATACCCAAAATCTATGGAAAAAATAGAATTTAAATTCTAAACATATTAAAAATCAGAATCTAGAAACATGGATATTCAGATCCTATTTTTCCATGAATTTGGATTCTGGATACAAAAGAATTCAGAGTCTGTATTATGACTAATTAAGAGGTTCAATTATGGTGAACTCGGAGTACAAATTCTGATGAATTCTGATGTAACGCCCCAACCCTAGTTGCCCAAAGTCGGTGCATTATTACATAACATTGACATGATCACAAGAAAGATCAAATCTCGAAAGACCGATTGGTTTAGTAGCATTGGAAACACTAGATATATTCATAAGTCTTACATTACATCATAAAATGAAAATCTAGTACAACAACATATTTTCTCCATAATCCACACTCATATCCCCACATAATATCCCTGCAGGTCGTTCATAATTTATTTCTTCACTTCCTGGGAAAAATAAAACATAGAAAAGGGGTGAGCTCAAATGCCCAGTAAGGATAACAATATAGCGGAAACTTTCATAAATAAGAATAAACATTTAAGGCAATGTATAACTAAAACAAAATCCTTTCAAACTTGAACTTTCAACATAGTATGGCATAAATAAAATGAAATAATGCCATTTACTTATTCACATGGTTATTCTACTAATAGAATAATCACATGAAATATCAATAACCACTTTCATAATGATGTAATGCATAATGCCAGACTATCATAACCACATAGCCAAGGCCTCGTGCCAAGACTAAAAATAATATTTTGTCAAGGCCTTGTTCCAAGACACTAGTTTGTCTCATGAGACCTACTGATGCAACGAGGAGCTATAGCGGGCTCCACCCGTCACATATTAAGTACAATGCATTCCCATATGAAAAGGTTTAAACATAACATAAACATTCGTATTAAAACTAGCATACGAAATGTTAATACTTTCACCATAAACCATGAATGGTATAAAAATAGAACATCCACAGTCAAACAAATCACAAAACCTTCAATATAATATAGAAGTTTTGTATCATAACAAATCAACTTTAAATAAGCGTAAAATCCATCAAAGGATGTTGACATAGATAAAATCAAAATTCTTTTTAAAGAAATATCTCTTTTTATTTTGAAATCATTTAAGATCCATATAAAATAAAACATTTTCTTTGAAAATATTCTTATAAGCTTGTAAGGGAAGCTTTGAAGATTTTATAACGGCGGAAAATAGCCGCACCCGCCGTATAAGTTAAAAAAACATTCTTACTTTAATTCTGTCGAAAAGGTTAATAAGGACCTTGTTTTGAAAACAACGGAAAGATTCCTTTGTAAACCTCTTATAAAAAGACAAACAAGGGTGTAAATGGCTTTAACCCATATTATTGTAAATAATAAAAATGTTTTGAAATACATTTCAAAGAAACATGGATGTGGATGATAAAGAAATCCCAGTAGATTATTACATATAAACAACCTCGGATAATGATGA
Source organism: Viscum album (assembly GCA_963277665.1). NCBI lineage: Eukaryota > Viridiplantae > Streptophyta > Magnoliopsida > Santalales > Viscaceae > Viscum > Viscum album. Next base: position 1,077,646,006 of record OY728137.1, on the reverse strand, counting down.
GATTGTGAAATAAACCCTTACCTTGTACTTTTCCTTGGTTGGGGTAGGTTAACCTCCTGTATAATGGTGAAATAATTGTTATTAAATTATACAAGAATCATATATATTAATATGATATCATATATGATCTTTTAACATTGATTTGTTAATAATATCTTAGAATTATCGTCATTTCAGGTGTTAACTTACTCATTTTCTTTTATATGTTTTATTACATAAGCCATGTTTGTTGTATCTTATTCATATCCAGAATTATATCAATTCCTTAAACATCATTTCTAAATCATCAAATGATAATTATACTTTAATGGATACGATGGAGATTGAATCTCATTGCGTTCGTGGAGACGGTAGTCCGTACGTACGCACGAGCGACAATATCATTCTTTTGATAATAAAATAATATATAAATGGATGGTATATCATATATACAGAATCATTAACATGTTATATTTATTATTTACATGAGTTACACATCATTATTATACCCATCCAAATAATAATATATTGAATAACAATTACACCACGACGTGGAGACGGTAAGCCGTACGTACGCACGTATGGTGACATGTTATTCAAAGGGTGGATAGAATACTAAATATGGTTGTACCATATATATAATAACATCACAGTATATATAAGATACTGGAGTTATTATTTTAGAATGGTAATAACAAAGAAAGAAGAAGTGGAAGAAGAAAGGAACTTGAAAAGGGGTGGTGAAAACATTACCTCTTCTTCGGGTTCTTCCTTTTGATTTGATCAAAAGGGATCCTTAGGTTGGCTTTCTGATCACAATAAGGCCTCTATGTTGTAGTGAGGGAAGTTGGGAGAGTATTTGGGCAGAGTTTGGCTGAACCAAAAGGATTTGAAGGTGTGAAGAAATGAGAAGTAGGAGTGCCCTTTTATAAGAGGGGTGAGGGGCACCTTTGGAAAAGCTGGAAATATTAGTTTATAATAAATTCATATTCGGTTTCTAATGGCTCAAAAGTTTATTTTTTAAATATTAAGATGGGTATGGGTCGAAAACAACTCAACCAATAGAATTTAGACAGGTTTGGGTACTTATATTAACCTTATCTTTAAGTATTAACTCTAAGTTAATTAGTTTCACTTTTACAATGTCTCTTTGTATTTTTATATAATATGGTTAAAAAACTTACTATATATATCCAAGAGACCCCCAAGTGGTCCATTAATGATGAACCTATCATGATATAAGTCTCTTGGCCGAACCTTAGATTTTTAGGAATTTAATATCAATTAATAATATAATATATTTTTTTAAGAACTCTTTTATGTCAATTTTGACACTATTCAATAGTTGATTTTTTTGAAACTAATAACAGATTTATTACTTCGAACAAAGTCAATTAAATCAATCATAATATATCATATTATCCTAGAAAATTAGTTTAATTCATTAAAAGTCTCATATTATAATTATTTGTGTATTTATAATATCAATTATTTTAAATTTTCACTATTATAGTAATTAATTCATCATCATTGTGTCATAAATAAATTAAATTATTTAATGTCTAAAAATTATAAATAAAATATAATTATTTAGTAATTCTTTTTATCTTTCTAATGAATATTTATAATCTAAATTCCAACATATATAACCTTATGTAAATTTTGTTTTTCTAAAAGATATATGCTTGTGTCATTTTTGTATTCATTTTAACTTAATTAAAATAAAGTGTCCTTATCACCTACAAGTGGCACCATGTGGTCCCAAAATCGACCCAAAGATGCCTATGGTCGAACATGTATCAACCGATAAGGCTAGGACACGTTTTAGGGTAATTTAGTATTATTATAATATTATTTTTTAACCCTTATTTAGCGGATTTACCCTTAACAATGGTAAATAAAATATTTACCGCAGTAATTATTCAAAATGTCTAAAAATAAAAGTTACCTATTTACACAATTTGAATATCCTGATTCCAAATATGGAATCCATTTTTCTAAATTAAAAACACAGAAGTGGCAGAAATTAATTTAAAATTAATTTCCGCTGTCAAAACAAAAAGCTTTTTTTAAGAGATAATAACTATCAAAAGATTGACACTTGTTTATGTTCGGTTTAATTGTAAAATTATGTCCAATGACCAAAATTATATTAAATGGTAAAAATATATTATAAATATACTTTAAAACCACTCAAATTCATAATTTATCACTATTAATTATTTTGATTAAAAAAGTTGTTTTTAATTAAAATTTAGTAATTTTCACTATTCGTCAAAATATGAAAGTTATCCGAAATGTACCAAAATTTCACCTTAGGCTAAATTCAATATTCCGAATCCAAAAATGAAGTCCATTTTGAAATATAAAATATATATAATTTCAAAAAGTAGGTATTACTATTCATGACGGCTAGTTTGATTGGTTATAGTGTGTTAGAACTCGGTGTTGCGTACAACACACGCTATCACATTATTCAAAGAGAAGCGTACCATAGAAGCTTGGGGTGTTACATTCTCACCTCTATCAAATAATTTCGTCCTCGAAATTTCTAGAATACTTATCACATGAAAAGAATCGGGTGGTTCTTCATCATAAGTTCCTCGGGTTCCCACGTTGCCTCCTCCATCTTATGGTTTCTCCACAAAACATTTACCAGACGCGTCGTCCGGTTTCTCAACACTTGTTCTCTCGTATCAAGAATCTTGACGGGCTCTTCGCAATAAGACAGATCGGGTTCCAGTTCTAATTTCTCATAGGCGAGTACATGCGTTGGGTCAGGCATGTATTTCCTCAACAGAGATACGTGGAACACATCGTGAACTTTAGAGAGACTTGGCGGCATTTCCAATCGGTAAGCTACAACCCCAATTCGTTCTAGAATTTCGAAAGGTCCGATGTACCTGGGACTCAATTTACCTTTCTTAACAAAACGTATGACTCCCTTCCATGGAGATACCTTTAGGAAAACATGATCACCGACTTGAAATTCCAAATCCTTCCTTCGATTATCGGCATAGATCTTCTGCCTACTTTGAGCTGCTCTGATGTGATTTTTGATTACCTTCACATTTTCCATCATTTCCTCCACCAGTTCTGGACGTACAAGTTTTCTTTCACCGACGTCATCCCAACAGGTTGGTGTACGACATCTCTTTCCGTATAACGCTTCATATGGTGCCATCTGAATACTCGAATGGAAGCTATTGTTATAGGAAAATTCTACTAGAGGTAAATATTGATCCCACATACCCTGAAAGTCAAGTGAGCAAGATCTCAACATGTCTTCTAAGGTTTGAATAGTCCGTTCTGATTGTCCGTCTGTCTGAGGGTGGTAAGTAGTGCTCAAATGAAGTTCAGTATCTAGGGATTTCTGAAGACTTTTCCAGAATCTTGAAGTAAAACGGGGATCACGATCAGAAACAATCGATAGGGGTACTCCATGAAGTCTCACAACATCATTAATATATAGTCTTGCTAGACGTTCCAGGGGTAGATCTTCTCTTATAGCAAGAAAATGTGCTGACTTGGTAAGACGATCAACAATAACCCATATTGCATCGTTCCTTCTAGGAGTCTTTGGTAGCCCCATGAAAAAGTCCATCGTAATATTGTTCCATTTCCACTCCGGTATGGGAAGAGGTTGCATGAATCCTCCAGGTTGTTGCCTTCCAGCTCTCACTTGCTCACAATCCATAAATCTTGACACAAAATCAGCAATCTCCCTATTCATGTTGTCCCACCAAAAATGTTCCTTCAAATCTCTATACATTTTGGTGCTCCCAGAGAGTATAGAGAAATTGGAACTATGAGAATCATCTAGCAATTCCCTTTTTAGATCAAGTATATCGGGAACACAAAGTCTCTTCCCAAATTTCAAAATTCCATCTTCATACACAAAGTCTCTTAATATCCCATCATTCACAGCTTTAATCTTCATTTGAAATTCTTCATCATCGGTCTGAGTACTCTTAATCCTTTCTATTAAAGAATGTTTGGATACCATTTGAAAAAGAAATGATGTTTCGTCTTCCCGGGTTATTCCCATGTCCATCTTCACTGGATCCATGAAAATTGGATCCCATTCAATTATCATATTGTTCAAAACTCAATGGTCTTTTCTACTCAAAGCATCTACCACCTTGTTTTCTTTCCACGGGTGGTAGTGTATCGTGCAATCATAATCCTTGAGTAATTCAAGCCATCTCCTTTGCCTCATGTTGAGTACTTTTTGTGAGAAAATATACTTCAAACTCTTGTGATCAGTATAAATCTCACATTTTTCACCATAGAGGTAGTGCCTCCATATCTTCAAAGAAAAGATCACAGCTGCTAACTCGAGATCATGAGTAGGATAGTTTTTTTCATGAATTTTGAACTGTCGTGATGCATATGCAATAACTCTATCATTCTGCATAAGGACACAACCATGTCCTTTCTTCGATGCATCACTATAAATAACGAACCCATCATTCCCCGATGGTAGAGTCAATATAGGATCATTGACTAATCTTTTCATCAGTTCTTCGAAACATTATTCACACTATTTTGTCCAAACAAATTTAACCCCTTTACGTGTGAGCTTCGTTAATGGGTTAGCCAATCTGGCAAAATTCTGGACAAAACGTCGATAATAACCTGCCAAACCAATAAAACTGCGTACCTCAGTTATACTCATAGGTTCTGGCCATTCATGGATTGCCTTGGTCATAGAAGGATCAACAGAGATTCCATCTTTAGAGACAATATGGCCAAGAAAAGAAATCTCCTGAAGCCAGAATTCACACTTGCTAAACTTCCCATATAATTCATGCCTCCTCAGAGTCTTCAAGATAATGCGCAAGTGATTTTCATGATCTTCGTAGGTTTTGGAGTATACCAAGATATCATCAATAAATACCACCACAAATTCATCGAGATACTCCTTGAAAACTCTATTCATCAGATCCATGAATACAGAGGGTGAATTAGTCAATCCAAAAGGCATTACAGTAAACTCGTAATGCCCGTACCTGGTTCGAAATGCTGTCTTCGGAATGTCTTCCTTCTTTACACAAAACTGATGGTATCCAGATCGAAGGTCAATCTTTGAAAAGTATTGAGATCCATGCAGTTGGTCAAATAAATCATCAATGCGAGTAGGGGATACTTGTTCTTTATTGTTATAGCATTGATCTCCCTATAGTCGATACATAACCTCATAGATCCATCTTTCTTTTTAAAAAAAAGAACAAGGGCTCCCCATGGAGAAACACTAGGGCAAATAAATCCCTCATTACTCAATTCCTCTAGTTGTTTCTTTAGTTCAACAAATTCTACAGTGGCCATTCTATAAGGGGTCTTCGATATAGGCCTTGATCCAGGAATCAAATCAACGGAAAACTCAACTTCTCGTTCTGGAGGATGTCCAAGTAAATCTTCCGGAAATACATCTACAAATTCTTTCACAACAGGTACATCCCCTATTTGAACATTCCTTTCCTCACCGACAGTTATTTCATTCTCATCCTCCCCAATAATTGAATTAAGTTGAGCTACTAGGGGTGGATCTAAATAAAAATTAGGTGGTGACGATTCTGCTCTAAAGATAAGGTGTTCCTTATCATTATCATCAAGAATCGTAACCTCTTTCTTCTTACAATAAATATTCGCATCATAGTCCGAAAGCCAGTCTATACCGAGGATTATATCAAACTCAATCATAGGTATGATGATGAGATCAGCAGATAATGAACATTTATGTGCTCTAATGGGGACTGATTCACAAAATGTTGTTGCAATGATACTTCCCTTAGGAGTTTTAACTGAAAACTCTCTTATTAAATCAAATTGGAAATATCTAATTTTCTTAGAAAACTGGGAAGATATGAAACAATGTGATGATCCATAATCAAATAATGCATTTGCTAAACTTGAGGAAACCATTAAATTACCTGCCACCACGTCTTTCGGAGCTTCTACCTCAACAGTAGTGATATCATAAGCCTGGCCTTGATCCCTTGGCCTTTTCTGAGGTAAGTTCTCCTGACGCTTAGGACATACATTTTCATAATGCCCCATCTCCCTGAAATTATATCACTAAACGTTGGTAGCTTTTTTCTTCCCCTTGCAATCACGAGCTTGGTGGCCTTTTTCACCACACTTGTGACAGACTCCCATTCCCTTCAAGCAAGTACCAGGGTGTTTCTTCCCGCATTTACCACAGGATGGATATTCAACCTTTCCCTTCTTCCCTTTATTTCCATTCCTAGATTGATCAGCAGGTCTCTTCTTCTCTTGCTTTTCTTTAAAGTCATAAGACATAGAGAATTCATTTTCGGTCTTGATAGCACATGAGACAATGTCTTCGTACGACGAAAAGGATTGTGAGACTAATGCTCGACGGAGAAATGGTTTTAACCCATCAAAGAAACGATCAATCTTACTTCTTTGGTTACGTATATAATCACCAGAGTACCTTGCTAACCTTGTAAAGTTAGCCTCATACTTTGTGACATTCGCATCCTCCTTCTGTCTCAGACTTAGAAATTGCCTTTCTATATCTGCTCGATGGTCGCGAGGAAAGTATTTTTCTAAAAACAGGTCATTGAACTCCCTCCATTACATATTTAATACTTCAGCATCTTCCTTCGTATTTTGAATCAATGACCACCATTGATTAGCATCTCCAGTGAGGCAGTAAACTGCCATGATAACTTTTTCCCTTTCACTGCTCCCCAAAGCCTGAAATATTTTCTCTAGGGAAAATATCCATTGCTCAGCTACTAAGGGATTTGTACTCCCATTAAACGTTGGTAGTTGTTGCCTCATGAATCGATCTAACATTGATCCTCCACGCTGCGGATCAGGGTGCTTCATACGGGTAAGGTTATTATTCATAACCTGAGTAAGTTGTCCCAGTATGGTGATTAGCTGATCGACACTAGTTTCATCACCAGCTCCACTATAATTATCTTGAACAGGAGGGCAATCCCTACATGGAGTGCGTGCATTGATATAGTTTCCATTTCTTCCACTAGGCGCCATTTCTAAACAATGGCATAAACTAGATCAGTTTATGAATCAAAATACATAATCCCATACTTATAAAACACTTAACATAAATTGAACTATTTATGGATATAATCCATAATCATAAGAATGTTTTCTTTGAGGAATTATATACTCATAATCCCTTATAAATTATTTGTAAAGAAAATGAGAGTTATCCTAAGCATATCCCCCGGGAGTGTCGTAACGAAGAGTGCAGCAAGGCCCATTGTCGTGCACCAGTTCCCGTTCGAGTCTAGCTCAAAGCGGTGTTTTCGGGTTTTACCCCTAGGTACATCTGTGCCAGAGCCGCCTCTACCTGCTCGTATCCAGACAGGGATGTATTGCTCGGAAAACTCACAAAATCTCTACAACACCAAAATTCTAGGAAGTTCTTCTATACTAATCCTCAAAGTTAATCTTAGGTCTACGTGCTCTAATCAGAGTTTATCTAAATCTAGCTTCCAAGGTTTGTACTAAACTTCCTCTGATACCAACTGTAACGCCCCAACCCTAGTTGCCCAGAGTCGGTGCATTATTACATAACATTGGCATGATCACAAGAAAGATCAAATCTCGAAAGACCGATTGGTTTAGTAGCCTTGGAAACACTAGATATATTCATAAGTCTTACATTACATCATAAAATGAAAAACTACTACAACAACATATTGTCTCCATAATCCACACTCATATCCCCACATAATATCCCTGTAGGTCATTCATAATTTATTTCTTCACTTCCTGGGAAAAATAAAACATAGAAAAGGGGTGAGCTCAAATGCCCAGTAAGGATAACAATATAGCGGAAACTTTCATAAATAAGAATAAACATTTAAGGCAATGTATAACTAAATCAAAAGCCTTTCAAACTTGAACTTTCAACATAGTATGGCATAAATAAAATTAAATAATGCCATTTACTTATTCACATGGTTATTCTACTAATCGAATAATCACATGCAAAATCAATAACCACTTTCATAATGATGGAATGCATAATGCCAGACTATCATAACCACATAGCCAAGGCCTCATGCCAAGACTACAAATAAGATTTTGTCAAGGCCTTGTGCCAAGACACTAGTTTGTCTCATGAGACCTACCAATGCATCGAGGAGCTATAGCGGGCTCCACCCGTCACATATTAAGTCCAATGCATTCCCATATGAAAAGGTTTAAACATAACATAAACATTCGTATTAAAACTAGCATACGAAATGTTAATACTTTCACCACAAACCATGAATGGTATAAAAATAGAACATCCACTGTCAAACAAATCACAAAACCTTCAATATAATATAGAAGTTTTGTATCATAACAAATCAAAATTAAATAAGCGTAAAATCCATCAAAGGATGTTGACATAAATGAAATCAAAATTCTTTTTAATGAAATATCTCTTTTTATTTTGAAATCATATAAGATCCATATAAAATAAAACATTTTCTTTGAAAATATTCTTATAAGCTTGTAAGGGAAGCTTTGAAGATTTTATAACGGTGGAAAATAGTCGCACCCGCCGTATAAGTTAAAAAAACATTCTTACCTTAATTCTGTCGAAAAGGATAAAAAGGAAATTGTTTTGAAAACGACGGAAAGATTCATTTATAAACCTCTTATAAAAAGTAAAAAAAAGGGTATAAATGACTTTAACCCATATTCTTGTAAATAATAAAAATGTTTTGAAATACATTTCGAAGAAACATGGATGTGGATGATAAAGAAATCCCAGTAGATTATTACTTATAAACAACCTCAGATAATGAAGAGATTGTGAAATAAACCCTCACCTTGTACTTTTCCTTGGTTGGGGTAGGTTAACCTCCTGTATAATGGTGAAATAATTGTTATTAAATTATACAAGAATCATATATATTAATATGATATCATATATGATCTTTTAACATTGATTTGTTAATAATATCTTAGAATTATCCTCGTTTCGGGTGTTAACTTACTCATTTTCTTTTATATGTTTTGTTACATAAGCCATGTTTTTTGTATCTTATTCATATCCAGAATGATATCAAGTCCGTAAACATCATTTCTAAATCATCAAATGATAATTATACTTTAATGGATACGATAGAGAATGAATCTCATCGCGTTCGTGGAGACGGTAGTCCGTACGTAAGCACGAGCGACAATATCATTATTTTGATATTAAAATAATATATAAATGGATGGTATATCATATATACAGAATCATTAACATGTTATATTTATTATTTACATGATTTACACATCATTATTATACCCATCCAAATAATAATATATTGAATAACAATTACACCACGACGTGGAGACGGTAAGCCGTACGTACGCACGTATGGTGACATGTTATTCAAAGGGTGTATAGAATACTAAATATGGTTGTACCATATCTATAATAACATCACAATATATATAAGATACTGGAGTTATTATTTTAGAATGGTAATAACAAAGAAAGAAGAAGTGGAAGAAGAAAGGAACTTGAAAAGGGGTGGTAAAAACATTACCTCTTCTTTGGGTTCTTCCTTTTGATTTGATCAAAAGGGCTCCTTAGGATGGCTTTCTGATCACACTAAGGCCTCTAGGTTGTAGTGAGGGAAGTTGGAAGAGTATTTGGGCAGAGTTTGACCGAACCAAAAGGCTTTGAAGGTGTGAAGAAATGAGAAAGTGGAGTGCCCTTTTATAAGAGGGGTGAGGGGAACCTTTGGAAAAGCTAGAAATATTAGTTTATAATAAATTTATATTCGGTTTCTAATGGCTCCAAAGTTGATTTTTTAAATTTTAAGGTGGGGAAGGTTCGAAAACAACTCAGAAAATAGAATTTAGACAGGTTTGGGTACTTATATTAACCTTATCTTTAAATATTAACTCTAAGTTAATTAGTTTCACTTTTATAATGTCTCTTTGTATTTTTATATAATATGGTTAAACAGTTACTATATATATCCAAGAGACCCCCAAGTGGTCCATTAATGATGAAACTATGATGATATAAGTCTCTTGGCCGATCCTTAGATTTTTAGGAATTTAATATCAATTAATAATATAATATTTGTTTTAAGAACTCTTTTATGTCAATTTTGACACTATTCAATAGTTGATTTTTTTGAAACTCATAAAAGATTTATTACTTCGAAAAAAGTTAATTAAATCAATCCTAATATATCATATTATACTATAAAATTAGTTTAATTCATTAAAAGTTTCATATTATATTTATTTGGGTATTTATAATATCAATTATATTAATTTTTCACTATTATAGTAATTAACTCATCATCATTGTGTCATAAATAAATTAAATTATTTAATGTCTAAAAATTATATATAAAATATCATTATGTAGGAAATCTTTGTATCTTTTTAATTAATATTTATAATCTAAAATCCAACATATAAAACCTTATGTAAATATTGTTTTTCTAAAAGATATATGCTTGTGTCATTTTTGTATTCATTTTAACTTAATTAAAATAAAGTGTCCTTATCACCTACAAGTGGCACCATGGGGTCCCAAAATCGACCCAAAGATGCCTATGGTCGAACAGGTATCAACCAATAAGGCTAGGACACGTTTTAGGGTAATTTAGTATTATTATAATATTATTTTTTGACCCTTATTTACAGGATTTACCCTTAACCATGGTAAATAAAATATTTACCGCAGTAATTATTCAAAATGTCTAAAAATAAAAGTTACCTATTTACACAATTTGAACATCCTGATTCCATATTTGGAATCCATTTTTCTAAATTCAAAACACAGAAGTGGTAGAAATTAATTTAAAATTATTTACCGCTGTCAAAACAAAAAGCGTGTTTTTAAGAGATAATAACTATCAAAAGATTGACACTTGTTTATGTTCAGTTTAATTGTAAAATTATGTCCAATGACCAAAATTATATTAAATGGTAAAAATATATTCTAAATATTCTTTAAAACCACTCAAATTCATAATTTATCACTATTAATTATTTTGATTAAAAAAGTTGTTTTTAATTAAAATTTAGTAATTTTCACTATTCATCAAAATATGAAAGTTTTCCGAAATGTACCAAAATTTCACCTTAGGCTAAATTCGATATTCTGAATCCAAAAATGAAGTCCATTTTGAAATATAAAATATATATAATTTAAAAAATTAGGTATTACTATTCATAACGGCTAGTTTGATTGGTTATGGTGTGTTAGAACTCGGTGTTGCGTACAACACACGCTATCACATTATTCAAAGAGAAGTGTACCATAGAAGCTTGGGGTGTTACATCTGAGTCTAGATTTTGAGGAATTCGGGGTCTGAATTCTATTGAATTTGGAGTCCAAATTTTGATGAATTCGGAGTCGGGTCATTGGAAAATTTAGAGCCTGAATTTTTTAGAATTTGTTGTTTGAATTTTAGAGAATTCAGAGTTTTAATTTTAGAGAATTTGGAATCTGAATGTCAAATTGTTTGGAAGTTGAATTTTATAGATTTCAGAATATGAATTTTAGGGAATTTTTAATCTGAATATCAGAGAAAACAATGTTTGAAAATAGAATTCTTGATATCCAAAGAACTATATGATTTTGAGAATTTTAATAAGGATCAGAATATTTAATATAGTTATAAAATTAACTAGGTTTTGGGAGAACAAAAAATGAGGCAAGGAAAACTAGGGTACGGATAATATTTTCCTTAGAGAAAGGTAAATTTCCTTAAGAAAATAATCCTTAGAGTAAGATTATTTTTCTTAAGATAAAGTGTTTATAATTTCAAAACTTAAAGTAATGTCAAATTCATAATGAAAACTTATTCAACCTATAATATCCCTCTCTTTAAAAATCACAAAAAACCTTTCAAATTCTTTTTATTATTATCCCCCCTTGTGATTTTCAAAAAGGAATTGAAGAAATTAAAAAAATGGTAACTAAAGGATTATAACTATACAAAAAATACATTTGAAGGATAGAAAACATTTCATTCTGATAGGAAAAATAGATATAGATTAAAAATAAAACTAAAGAAAAAAATTTCAAGTTAATTATATATTATTATTTTCTTTTGTCATGATATTTCTCAAGGTAGCTTTTAAAATCATGAGCTCATTATGATCTTATTCAAACCACATTAGCAACTGTTCCTGGTTTGGATTTTTCTTTTCTAGAGCCTTGATTTTTTTTCATATTGAGACATTTGAATTTTTCTCTAATACATCACTACTTCTTCTTACTGATTGAACTTTTTTTGTAACTCTTCCCTGAATTCCCTATCTCTATAAAAATTTAATACAACTAAATTTAACATAATATTTATATATTTAACCTCTTTATTTCATGATATTTTATCAAGATTCATATTATCTGTAAAACAAGTTGAATGTTTTTTATTCTATCATTTTGACTTATCTAAATCCATTTTCATTGAATCTTGGAATTCATCAATAATTATTTTGTCTTTAATTTTCTTTTTAGATAATTTTTTCATTTCTATACATAATCTCATATAAGAATCATAACCATTAAGGATTGTTTGGATGTCTTCCTCATGCTTGAAGAATTTTAGTAGGAACATTCTTATCGAATCTATCTTCTAATTGAATGAGTGATGAATCAACTGACAACATGAATCAATACTCAGAAACAATGGAATGAAGTTTACTAACTTCTTCATCGACTGAACAACAAATATTGAACCATCAAAGATTAGGATTCTGATTCTAATTACCTAGTATGATATGATTCTTTGGCATACTTCTCATATTTTCTTTAGATAATCCACCAAAATCCTTCTTAGCCTTGATAATAGTAACATTATTTGGATTATCATAAAACAATTATTTTCCTTTATCAAATTTGGAAATCACATTTTCATTCCTTATAGACTCATGCTCACTATACTAAAGTTGGACTATTTAATATTCATCAACCACTTATTTATCATCATTTTTTATCACATCATTAGGTAGAATAAAATCATGGCTGCTACTCTCATCATCAGTGGGTTTATCAACATATCCCAATCCGTCATCCTCATTTCCTTGAGAAATTATTATGGTTGACTCAACATAGGAAGATCGAATTAAAAGCGTGACAGAGGGATTGACCTTATCATGATATTCTTATACATTATTTATCACATCATATCATTCATCTTCATCTTACTCTTCTTGTTCTTCTTATATTTATTCTTATAGAATTATTTCATCTTTATTAACAGGTTCTGGAATTGAAAGTTTATTTCCTATAGATTCTACTGGTACTAATTCTTAGAGAAAGGATTTTGGTATCTGAATCTCTTTAGAGGATTTATTAGTATCCTAGAGAAGTTCTTGAACTATCTTATAATTATATATTTTTTTTTTCCACTTCTTCTATTTTTACTTCCATTCATTCTGTTGAGTAGATTTAATTTTAAAGGTAAATTTCTTCTATAGTATCTTACCAAATGCAGGGATATCCTTATTTCTTTTTTTTTCTTTTTTTCTTTTACTTATCTACCACTTCACCAGGGATTGTTTTTTTCATTTTCAGTATTAGAGGACCTGACTGGGAATCATGAATTGTCGATGTTTCTTGGGTGTTCGATTCATTTTTCAACCTATTTTTATATTATTTCTGTGAAGTTTCCCATAGTTCTCCAATCTTAGCTAAAGAATCAATCCCACTTTAAAAAATATCATAAAAATAACCTGATATGGTATTGAATCAATCATTCATTCTCCTCAATGATTTATCACATAGTAACAATATCTTAAATGTTCTTGGTTTAGAACTATAAATAATTTGGAAGGATTTTAAGAAAAGAACTATGATCATTTACAAGATTGATGGATGTATGATGAACTGAGACATTATAGATCTGTTAATAATGTTGGGGATTATGAGAATGTTTAACTTCCCAAGATTTACCTTTCGCAGGATAACAAAAAAATCTAAAATAAACATATATCATTTATTTAAAAAGTACTTGTCACCCTTTCTCCTAATGAGGAAACCATATACCAACTAAGATAAAATAATGAAATTTGATTAAAGGTTATTGATATTATGTGACATTACTAATTTTATTCCAAGGAAATCAATTTAAATTTCCTACAAAAAACATCCTATGTGACCTGGTAACATGTGAGTACAGAAAATTACCTCAACTTCGTAGGAAATTCCATGAATATTTGATTCCATATTAAAGGATAGAGAATATTTTATCCCATAGCTCTTGAATAAAAATGTTTCCATGCCACATTCCTTATAAAAACATACAGAATAATTTAATTCAATAATTATGTTTGGATAAAATAGATCATGACTCATTACATTGGCTATGGAAATATTCCACCATCTATTCAGCTTGAAAAATTCTGTAATCAATGAATTATATTTGAAAATAATTTTGGGTCTACCTACCTTTCTTTATAGATATTCCAATCCTTGAATTATTTAGTTGATGAAATCTATTTCTTTGGGGAAGCATCCACCAATAGTTGGAGTGTATGAAATATCAGAAAAAATTGAACGACCTCCTTGAAGAGGGTAGAGCTTCGATGCACATATTTACAAGAACCGATGTGAGGTGAGGAGTATAGGGCATTTATATGGGTATTGAATCCATGGTTATAATTCCAAAATTTACCCATGAATTGAAATTAGCACAATATTATCAGGCGGTTGGGATAAATTGAAAAGAAGGATTTGTTAGGTTTTGATAATTTTAGGTTTTAAAAAAAATTGGATTTAAGGAAACTGAATCTGATGAAAATACCAACAAGAAAAGAATTCAATTACAAAAATTTATGTAGGGAAACAAACCATCGACATTTATAAAACAAAATCCATTAATGAAAACGAATTTTATTCTTATATAAAATTATATTCCAGAAATTTTTATTAAGTTAAGGAATTTTATATTCTGAAAATCTGTGTTCTGATAAAAAATTAAGGAAAAACATTTTTAGCAAAATAAATTTTTTTTATGAAAATTCTCATTACGGAAATTTTTTTTGTTAAAAAATGTACTCCCCCTATAAAAAGTATTTTCTTAAAATAATGAGATATATTTGAAAAATAAAGTTAATGTGGGAGATTAACTTCTGGTTATCATTCCTAACATTTTTTTATTTTATTCAAATCTATCAGAATGTAAATATTTGTTAAAAATAATATCATGTTCATCTTGAAATCTGATAAATTGATGAATGATATCTCCTTTGAGTGTGTTATCCCTGAGAAAGTGATGCCTAATAAATATGTATTTATCGTGTGAGTGATGTGTGAGGTTTTTACAAATGGAAATGGAACTTTTATTATCAAACAGTATATGTGTTTTGGTAAAACTCATGCCATAGTCTGTGAGTTTGTTTTTCATCAACAACACTAGAGCACAACAACATCTAGAAGCTACATATTCAACATTAATAGAGTAAAATACTTCTGAGTGTGGCTTCATTCAATTACAATAAGCTAAGGAATCTCCTAAGA
Organism: Viscum album; assembly: GCA_963277665.1. Classification (NCBI taxonomy): domain Eukaryota; kingdom Viridiplantae; phylum Streptophyta; class Magnoliopsida; order Santalales; family Viscaceae; genus Viscum; species Viscum album. The sequence continues at coordinate 1,077,630,543 of OY728137.1, read as the reverse complement.
AATGAAATGTTCAACACGTAAATCTTTTATCCATTCTATATCTACCAAAATTAGTATCAATAAAACCTTTTAAAGCAAAATCATTTATAGATTTATAGAAATTTCATAAATCCTTGGTTCCCTTTAAATAGTGAAAAATTATTTTAACTGAATTCAAATGGGATTCCATTGAATTATATTGATATCTTGCACATACGAATAATAGAAACATTAATTCTAGATGACTAGCTATCACAAATAGTAAAATTATTATCATATCTCAAAGAGATGTCTGATCTACTAGTTTCCCTGCTTCATCAAGATCCAGAAAATATGAGTTATTGATTAGAGTACTTATACTTTTAATGTTGTCATATAAATACTTATTATGTAGATATTTAATATAATTATGTGGAGATATATAGGAAAATTTTTTTTTAGAAATTTAAAAACCTAGGAAAAATGATAACTCACTCATCATACTCATTTCAAAATAAGATTTTTTGAGATTCGCAAAAAAAATTAGTTAATGACTGTTGAGTTGATCTGATTATGATTTCCTCAACATAAATTTGAACAATCAAAAAAATTTATATCTCTCTTTATTAAAATTGTTAGTTCAACAGTTCACTATATAATTATTTTGTAACATAAATCTAGTATGTCTATCATAATAGGATATTATGGATTTTTTAATTCAATATAATCCTTTGGTAAGTTTAAAAACAAGTTTAGGATGTTTTGTGTCATCAAATCCAAGAGTTTTTTCAATATAAATATTTACTTGGACATATCAATTTTGGAAATCACACTTCACGTCTAATTGAAAAATTCTAAAATTACAGAATCCTCTAAAGGCATGCCAAATAACAATAGCTTCAAGTCTAGATACATGAGCATATGTTTCTTCATAGTCTATTATTTCTTGTTTATTATAGCTTTTAGAAACTAATTTATCATTATTTACTACTATGATTCCATCTTCCTCACATTTATTTTTGAAGGATCATTTTACTCCAATTATAGAGGTTTCCTTAGGTCATTCAAATGAGGTCTAGAAAATTTTCCATTGAAATTTATTTATCACATATTGAATTGAATTAATCCAATTATCTTCACCTAACACATCATTAGTGATTTTTTGTTCTAATTTGGAAAGGGATTTGGGATGGTAAACTTATTTTCATAAGGAACTTGTTGTCCTTATATTCTTTTTTACATCACTAATGATTCTATCACAGGGTTTATTCTTATGAAACAACATATTTGGGATATGAAGAACCTATACATCAATATATTATAGAAAATAATCTTGGTTAAATGATTAAGAAATATTTTCATGAAAATTATCCTTATTATATGAAATATTATAATAATGGTTGATAATTAGTTTTTGAAAACACATTTGAGGATGTTTGATGGTATTTTTTAAAATCAAAAGGATCGGTTTGATCAAAATTAACATGCACTATTTCATCAAGAATATTATTATTTTTTTAAAAACTCAATAATACTGAAATGTAATGGAGTAGCCTAGGAAACTCCTTCATCATATTTGGGTGAAAATTTATGTAAGTTATATTTATTATTCAGGATGAATACTTTCAAACCAAATATATTGAAGTAAGAATGTCTAGTTTTTTGACTAGTCCACAATTCATAAGGTGTTTTATTAAGAAAGTTTCTTATTAAAACATGATTTATAGTATAACAAGTAGTAATAACAGTTTTAACCCAAGAGTGTTTGGCCATAATATATTCAATAAACATGGTTCTTGTTATATATTGAAGAATATGATTTATTCATTCATAAAAGAAATTATATTGGGGTGTTTCTGGTGGTGAAAAGTTATGGGTAATGCCTATATTACTACAAAAAGTTTCCAAATATGAATTTTTAAATTCTACTCTATGATCACTATGAATTGTTATCAATGGAAGGTTTTTCTTATTTTTTACATAGAATCTTAAAGTTTGTGAAAAAGAAAAGAATATAATTTATTTTCTAGATAACATACACACATAAATCTTGTGTAATCATTAAGTAATAAAATACATAGCATTTTCTTCAATTACGTCTAGTTTATGTTGGCCCAAACAAATCCATATGCACTAACATTAATGCATCAGAAGATGAGACATCACCAACTGATTTAAGTCATGATTTATGATTATTTCTATATTTCCTAGGATCAAAAATAGTTTAAGAATCTAATCTAAGATCCAGTAGATCATTAATAGGTACTTTCATCAATATTTTTTATAGTTTTCTATGGTTACAGAGTCCTACCTTTTTATTACATAGCCAATATTGATCTTCCATTACACTGAGGAATGTTAGGTATTGGCTCTTAAAGACTTCTATGTATTTGGAATTTACCTTCTCAAACCTATGAGTATAGAGAATAAACACATCCTTTGAATTGATTAGTAATCAATTATCATTCCTGAGATTCATAAGGGAACATTCATCGCATAATTGTCTTATGCTAATGAGGTTGTGCTTCAGACCATCAAAAAATAAAACATTCGAAATCAATTTTTTTTCAAGAAGAACAATGTTACTTATACCAACAATTTATCCCTAAGCATTCTCTCAGAATGTTAATTTTCATAATTTCAACTTGATAAGATTTTTAATGAAGTTTTTTTATCATTCATATTCCAGGAACATTCAATATCTACGAACCATGTATTATTTTTGGTAATTTCGTTTTTTTCTTGAAAATAATGGGGTTATACTTTCAGAATCCAAACATTCATGGTTCCCAAATTTAAGAAACTAAAATTTTAGGAATCCACATTTTCATAGTAAAATAATATTTAAGAAAACCTAATGATTGGGTTTTTTAGAGAATACATTTTCTCCCAATTTCCACCACAATAAAATTTAGTTCAAAAAAGGAGAACTTTGGGAACAAAATTGTTGTCACTAAAAATAGGTTTTGAATGAGAATAGTGAAATACCAAACTAATTATAAGAAGATGAATTAATGAATATGTTTTATCAAATGTTTTCATTACTAAAAATAAAGATTGGTAAAAGTGTATTTAATGAAAAAATTGGATTTTTGTCTAATGACTATATTATTATCTACAGAGTCATTAGTTTTAGAACATTACTTAGCCTCTAAAATATATTTCGTATAAATAACATTTTCCTGATCCATAGAAAGTTCATCCTTTTTAGAATTAAATAACATAAGGTTTTTATAAATGATTTAAAAATCAAATGTTTTCTAATCACAATTGTTAGAATGACCTTATACTTCTATAGTTAAAATAGATATTCAATAATTTGTTTCTCTAACTTCTTTTTTAACATATAATTTTTATTTTCATATAATTTGGAAAATAAATAATCATCTTCAAATAAAGGTAAGGTATTATTTTCTGATAAGAAAGATTCATCAAATGAAGATTTATAATATGATTCTTTTGGAAAATTAAAATTTAAATAAATATTATTTAATTATTCAGCATTTTGTACATTCTTAATAAGAAAATGATATTCAATAGGGACTCTGGCTATAATACCAATATTCTTCTGAACAGAAGATTCAAATTCTAAATATTTATCTGAATTATCCCCACCATTAGAACTCTAGTTGTCATATTAATTCAATACATTCTTTGCCTTAGATTAATTACACTTCATTCTATTTCAATCAGAATAATTTTCCTTCCTATGTTTTTTCTTAATAATAGGATAATCGGGACAGATGTGTTCAACCCTTTTACATTCATAAAATTTTACTTTAGAATCATTCTTGTACATTATATCTTTATCCTTATATTTGTAGAGAAAATATTCCCTTCCCACAATATTGTTCATAATTTTATCAACATTGGAAAATTCATTCTATTAATGTTCATTGTCACATGATTCAAATATAGCAGAATCTTTCTTAGCATTATATCTTGTTCCCCTTTCTGGAGTCTTGGCTTTATATGTAGTAGTAAAAGCTACACTTCTGTTACCAATCTTATTTTTTTTGAAATCAACATCTATCTTCATTCTGGTTTCATGTTGAAGAAGAATTCTAAATAACTCATCAAAATTAATGTAAGATACATATATATTCCATCTATTGCTTACCTTATTGATTACCACTCATTAAGAATTATGATAATTATTTTATCTACAAGAACATAATCAGAAGGACCATTCTCTCCTATATATTGAAGACTATTGAATATGGTCTTAAATATTTATTTTACTTTTCAAACAAGTTCTCCATAATGAAATAAGAACCCATGATATTAATATGTCAACATAGCTCTTAAAAATTTTAATACATTAAAAATCAAAAATTGTGTATCATAATGTTTCTTTGAGATGCTGTTAGCGTCATCAGAAGAATATATTTTACTATATATATTCATGTTCATAGAACACAACAAAGTAATTTTTACTATTTATTTTAGTTTATATTATTGTTTCTAAATATTGGGGAAGGTTCTGAGTTCTTTTTCTGAAATTTTTCAATTTCCAGGGAGCATTAAAAAATTATCAACTCTAGTGTTAATGAAAAAAGTCTTTATTCTATCTCTACAGTACTCATAATCATTACGATCCAAAATTTGTGGTCTGGTAGGGTTTATAATGTCAATAGAACCATCATTTATAACTACTATTCTTTAGGAAAATTTTATTCTAAACAATTATTTAGTAGTAATAGTTTTTAAACAATGATAAATATCATTAAGGAAATTATAAACAAGAAAATTTTTGAAAGGAATTTAAGAACAATAAAAACATGAGCAAGAAAACATATATGTGTGTATAAGTATTTCACAGGACTTCATATGATACCAATTATATGATCAAATTAGTGTATATAAATGATAAATTAGTATATGGGGTGAATTGTTAGTTTTAAAAATATAATTTTAAAATTAAATAAATTTATGTATAAAAAAGATAAACATGGTAAATTCTAAAACCCTATTTCAGTACATAAATATAAGAAAAACATACTTTGGGTTCTGAAAGATGAATATAGAAATGAAATATAAGAACAATTTTTGAAGGGAAATATTCTACCTTAAAGCACATAGATTCTTATTTATTATATTGAGTAAAATTAAAAGAATGTATAAGAAATATATACTTCCTTTTTTTAGAATATAGTGAAAATAAAACATGAAACAAAAACAAGTAATAAGTAGAAAATCTTTTAACCCAAAGAGTAGGGTATCCACCATCCTTGGAGAAAGGTCCCTTGATTTATTCTTTCATGAAAGTATTTCTTACCCAAAAAAGAGTAAGCCCTCGATATAAATAGAGAAATATATCTTGATATAAATAAAATCCCTTGAACATTAATTTAGTTAGTACCAATTTCTTCCTATCCCCAAAAGCCCCAGATCTTACTCAGCAACAATTGGAGTCACACAATGAAAGCTGAACAAGATGTTCGCTTTTGGAAAATATGTTCACAAAACACACATGGAATGAGAGTCTTTCTCTCTCTAGAAATTATGTAATAACATGTAATATCTAGGATCTTTAATGATAAAAATCTCATTCAAATGAGGTACTATTTATAGGAAAAGCGTCAATGGTTGGCTCCCTCCTCCATCAATCCTATTATTCTATGAATCTCATTGGGACATGTACTTGTGCCACTCAACCAACAGTTAGTTATAAACAAATTATATCACATTGTTTCATCTATGAAAAAAAAGTGTAATGAAAATAAAGTATCTTAACCTGATCTGAATATCCAGAATCTAATGAAAAATAAAATTCAAATTCTAAATATATAATGAATTGGATTGTAGAAACATGGATACTCGAATTCTGAATTTTAATGAATTAGGAGTCTGGATACTACAGAATTTAGTGTCTGAAATCTCAGAGATTCGGAGTCCGAATTATAAGGAATTTAGATTCTGAATTCTAAGGAATTCAGATTATGAATTCTATGGAATTTATTGTTTCAATTATGTAAAATTAAGTGTCTAAATTGGTAGAAATTTAGAGTTTCAATTCCAAGGAATTCTGACCCTGAACCTTGAGTAATTCAAAGTTTGAATTTCATATAATTTAGAGGCTGAATTTTAGAAAATTTGGATTCTGAATTTCAAAGATTTCGGAGTCAAAATTTCCATGAATTTAGGATCTGAATTTCAATGTATTCAGAATCTGAATTTTAAAGATTTCAATATCTAAATTTCAGTCATTTCATAATCTAAAAACAGAAGGCTCAATATCCAAGGAACTTTAATATTTGTAGGTTTTAGATAAGGATCTATACATTTGAGTTAGTAATAAAATGAACTAGGTTTTTGGATGGTATAAAATGAGACAAGGAACACCATAGTAAGGATAAACTTTTTCTTAGTGAAAATTTATTTTCTGTAAGAAACTAATCATTATAGATAGATAATTATCATTGAGAAAAGAGTTTGTGATTTTCAAAACGTAGAGGAATATAAATTTCATAAGGAAACATTATTGACCATACATTACAATGGTCAATTTATTATTCAATCTGTAAAAGTTCCTCGATTTTTTTAAATATAAATTGTTTCAAGATAAATTTATATTTAATTTAAAATTTTAATTACACAACAAAAATAAATTATTTTTGTAGAACCTAGATTGCTAAAAAAATATTGATGAATCTATGGATGAATCATAGGGATGAGGTGAAGAGGATTATTTGTTTTCTCACGTGTTTGAAAAATACAACATGTTTATTGAATCATTTTATAAAAAAATAGTCCTAATAGATATTGATATTAGAGGATACAAAAATTCACAAAAGAATACCATATTCATTGTGATTAATTTTGAAGGGAATTTATTGAGTTTGATGTCATGAATACAACATGTAATGGAATTTTCCACTACATTTTCAATATGTGAGGACATCATGGAATATTTTATGGAGTTGGTGTAGCTAAAGGGTTTATTAGAGGACCAATAAATTATATAAAAAAATGTAACATTTTTTTCTGAATGTTATTGTGTGATCTATCTTTTGAGTAATCCATTATCTCACTCATAGAATAAATATATAAAACTAAATAGTTATTTTATCTACAATAAAGAATAGTATGGGGAAATAGAGTTATCTATTATTGAGGATGTTTTAAATTAGACTGATCATCTACAAAATATTATTTTATGGAAATTTATTTGAGGTAAAATTTCTCAGTGACATGTAGGTGGATGTATATTTGATGATAAATCTTATAGACCTCTAATATTGTAGTGTGACAAGATGAATATTGTGAGCTACTAATAATAATAATAATATATATATAACATTAATTGATATTAGTATTAATCTCATCTATCAATAAATCAACCCATACATATCATATGATTATAATATTTGATGATTAACAACATAAACATATTATTTCTTAAAACTACATCAATATATTTTATAAAATTATCTAAACATCACATCATTCTTGATCTATTAAAAATAGTAATATGCATCAATACATGAAGAATGTAGTCATAAGAGAATTGCACGGTTAGATGCACACTATGTTTAAATAAAATAGACATAAATCATAAAACCTACGTAATAATAAAATGAACATGTGGGTAGGAGAAAATAATCATGGGAAATAAATGTATCATAAGTAATTAAAACCCATCATATCATTACTCATAAAAAATTAATCAAAACATATATCATTTTCCGTAACATAAGTAATGATTCAAATGAGAGTATAATGATGATTTAATAATCTTGGTTGATGAATAATGACATTTGGATTAGTAATAGAGAAGAAATTTGGAACCAAAATAATCCTAAATAATCATTTCATATGTATATAACCACTACCAAGAAAATAATAACATATTCGACAGAGTCCCCTAAAATATTCAATTTTGTTTACTATCAACTTCCAAAAATTTCATTGATTGGGTACACTCCACTAACCATTTCATCTTATCTAATGACAAAAAATGACTTTCCCAATGAATTAGTGTGTTGTAAATTCTATGACCTCATGAAACATAATAAAATACCATAGATATATATACCAACACGAATATGAAAACATCTATAATTCTATAATAATATTATTAATTTCCTTTAAAGAAATCTTTCATTGAAAAATTTCAAAAATTTATTACCATAAGCATTAAATATAAAGTGATAATATTGGACTATCGATGAATATATATTGTAAATATAAGTAAATTTTTATTTATTTTGACATATATGGTGAAATATATAATAAGATTATCATGAAATTAATAAAAAAATATAAAAAATTTGTAATTTTTTTCAATAAAAATATTTTTAAAAGAAAATAACATTAAAATAATTCTTTTCATAAATAATAAAAAAATTAATTTAATGTCATATTGAATAAATAATATAACATCAAATATAATATTCGTATGGGAAAATAAAAAAAATAATCCCAAATAGAGGCTGTGTGTGATGAATTAGAAATGTATTCTATTCAATCATTTGTAAATTATTTCAATTAAAATATAAGATATCAATAAATATTTATAGAATTAAAGATTAGGAAATCCATAAAATCATATAAAAAATAAATTTGGTTTAGAATGATTCTCAACTTAAGTCAGCTCAATAAACAGAAATCTTTTATGTTGAATTTCAATACAAAGGGTGATATTTTTTTTGTGAAATTTATACCCAAAAAATAATCATAGTGAGGAAAAAATATTTTTTTACAGATTAACTTTTTCAAATTTCATTAAATGAAAATTTAAACATGGGAATTAATTTTTTCATTATGATATTTGAAAATAAATATTTACCTTTACACTTTAAATCAATAAAAATGAATTAACCATAATTATAATGAACATATAAAACAAAAGTAATTATTTCATCATATATGTTATATCCTTTTAAAAATACATAGTTCAATTTTAAAAATTTATCACAGTAATTTATTTATTAATGTTTATTTTAAATAACATATGTTTTTAATTAACATTATTTCAAATAAATATCATAGTTTTGGTATCAATTCTTGTCCAGTAACAACAAGTACATTATTAATATATTATTAGTGGTGGTTAATTCATTGAATTAACATGATTTTACGAATATCACATTCTTGTTAGATAGAGTATCAGTTTTACTAGTAAAGATAGAATATATGATCATCTTGATTAAATAAATATAAATAATAATAATACGATACATCATAATGGGGATTCAATTTTTTATATACGAAAACCCAATTAAAGTTACACATAAAAAAATTTCATTTTTATTAATATTGTTGATTATATTTTATAATTTTCTATTCACAATAATAAATTCACACCATTTTTTCAATCAAGAGTGAAATTTTTTTGTTTGATAGAAATTTTTTTTATTTTATATTAGGATTTAATTAAAACATAAAATTTTAAAATCTATAAATGAAATATAATTAAACATAAATAATTGTTAAATTATTTTTTTCAAATCATTAGAGTGATTTTAATTTTCTTTTTTAGAAATAGTTAATTTTAATGTGAATAGTTTACAATACAGATTTCAAAAATAGTGTCAATTATATTATATTTTCATGACATAATAATGAAATTAATGTTTATGATACATTTTTTCAATAGAAAATATAAATTAACAATGTTCTATAAGATTTTCAAAATTATAAAATTGATCATAAAAGTCAATATTAATAATTTTTAAATCTACATAATGGTTTTATCCCAATAAAAAATCTTTTTAGGTCTTCTCTTGTAGTTAATTATTCATAAGGGTCCTTTCAATTTTGGTTTGGTATTGTATTAAAATATGATTCATTTAATTAAATATAGTGAATTTAATTATTTCTAAGTCAATATTATACATAATGGGGATTTTTCAAAAATTGTGTTATAATGTATTTTAAAAATATATATTCGAATTAATTTTAAAAACATCAATTAATTGAATATTATAAATTTTATAAAATATACATGATCATTATATTCAAATTGTTTCATGATTCAGCTTCATTTTTAGTCAAAATGATAGTTACCATAATATAATATTCTTACATCTTATGATTTAAAATTATTATTTATAGGGGGGTAAGTAAGATATAAGGCTTAAAAATCATTAAACAATTTAAAAAAAATTATTGTTTGGGTTGATTTCAATGAATTTTTTTTATTAATTGTAGTTCTATGAATCAAAATTCCCTAGAAAATAAATTTATTTTTACTTAATGTTACTAAAATTCACAAGGTCAAACCTCCTTTAATATATAAAAGTGTTCCTACTATCGTTATATCTCCACACACATTGTTCACTCAGGTCAGAACATGAAATTCAAAAATATCACTGAAAATATTCAACCCATATACATGGGGTTATTGTTATAAGAAAATAACACCCCTCTAAGGAATATTTTTTATTCTATAGAAAGATATCAAATGATGAGAAATTTGGGTTAATTAATGTTATTAATGATTATTTATTTATATACTTCAATCAATTGTATTCTAGAAAATGAAAAATAATTCCATAAGTATAAGCCTAATAATAATAATATTTCTTATAATGGAAAATACATTTTATAAATCTATCATATCTTTTTATAAATGAAACATTTTCTTGGTTATATATAGAAAATACCTCTTCCCCAAAGTGGCATACTTCATTTTTTATCCTTATCTCACATGACTGGTAATAATGATTTTTTAAATTTAATTATTTGATATTTATAACATAATTAAATTAATATAATTTTAATCTATTATATCAATTCATAACCACTAATATATTGGGATATTATAACATCACATGATCATATGTGATGGATGATATGTACATGAAGTGATGTGATTCATTTCTATTTATGACTCAGAAGGTTGGTCATAATGAATGATTTATTAATTGAACATGGCATTTATAAATTGATAAATATTATATATTGGAAACCATTGTTCCCATAATTTCAATTTTGCCTTTTGAAAAATGGATATATCGCCCATTTTATATGTGGATTAACGTATCCATGAAATGATGGATTTAAATTTTAAATATAGCCATAATTGGAAAATTGTAAAAGTATACTAACTATATATAAAAATGAAATTATAACATGCTTAACATTTTCAAAGAATTTAATCATATAATATTTGACAGTAAACGACCCACCAATTTTATTTTGATTCTTATGAACCAAAATACCTCAATAGGTAGAATAAAAATTTAAGATATGTAATAAATACATATAAGATGACAGAATAAAATATAACGATTAATAATAAATTTTTAACCTTGAGAAGGATATCAAAAAATATTATTATTAATATAATTTAATTAATTATTAAATTAAAACATATATATGATGAATCTAAACATGACATAATGGATTCTTATTAACAGCATTCATTAATGTTCTCCTTTGTATATATTTTCTTAAAATTTCCAAATTAATTAAAATGATTCATGGTTTTTTATATTTATACTTCAAAGATTTTTAACGTTCAATTTCACCAAAATTTATAATTTAATATAAAATAATACATATGAATATTTTAAAATATATCATATTCGTTATTGTTTACATTTTTTTAAAATGCAAAAAGAAATTTTTTTCATTGTTTATTAAAATAACCTTTTCCTATAGTTGTATGAGATTTATTATTATCATGATTCCCATAATTTTTTAATTATTTTTCATATAATTAACTAATCAAAATTCTATAAGAATTTATATATAGAATTTTTTTTATGAGAAATTGATATTTCATCTATTTTAAGGATGTGTATGAATGTACTTCTTCTTATGGGATCTAGTTCAAAATTTATTAAATTTTATGATAGAAATGTGGTTTTTATTTTTTTTTATTCTTTTCATAGTACTACTAATATTTATATAATTAAGAGTGGGACTAATATAACTATCAATTGAAAAGTTAAATGACACATTCACATTAAGTGTCTTGTGTAATTTAATGTGATGGTTATTCCATTATAAGTGTTCATATAATGGTTATTTTATACTTTATTATACAGATAATGTGGCAAAAGGGATACATGTTTCGAAATTTATTCTAACAGTTTTAAAGGTAAATAATTTTATTTCATATGATATATAAATGAGCATTTTAGTGGTTTTTTCCTTTTAATGGTGATAAAATATTTCTCAAGGAAAATGATTTAATGAGTTCTCTTATTTACTCATCAATCTATCATGATTATGAAATTAACATTACCTAAACTAAAACTGTAAAATTAAAATCAATAACCAATAATTTTTTAGATTAAGTAAATTTATTTTGTGATAAAATACTATTTTGATAAAAATGAAATCTATAATATATATAATTTTGTTTTTTAAATGGGAAATCAAGTTTCTATTATTTTTATTTTCCTTGTGGTGGTCTGTTTTGGCCATCTCATGCTTGTGAATATTTTCTATATGATATAAAGAAGTGTATATATTTTAATATTTCCAATTATAGAATATATTGATAAAGGAATAATATTATTTTGTAAAATTTGAGAGTAATCATGAGACACATTTATGTTTAAATAATATACACGGTGTTGAAATATACCATTTGAAATGTAATGGTTTTAATTATTCATTAATATTATATGACTAAATGAAATAAACCATATCTATATGATATGAAATTTCAACCAAGATATAAAATAAATAAGGATGAGATCAAAATAAAACCAAAAACATTCATCATGAATAAATCAATAGAGATAATAAAATAAAGTAAATTACAGATTAAAATTGCATATAGATGAGACAATTAATGAAAATTGAATACTCTAAACCTAGAAGAATATGAAAAAAACCATGTTCCTATATGACAAATTTTAATCACCACACCATCCTATTAATAAGGTGACCATATAATAGGCGATCCAATGAACTACATGTCACCCTTCACATTAAGTGTACCCTAAAAACACGATCTAAAAATTCCAAATGAGAAAATATAGGGCTTGAGCACAATGGATCAGTTAGATACCACCATAAAATTTATATAAAAAATATAAAAATGAAATTTTTTTTATCTCTTAAAATAATATTTTTATTAAGGAAAATCCTTTATAAAAACATTATTTAATCCAACTATTAGTATCATTTAAAACTTTAAATATTAAAATAGAGTATGAATATTTAAAATATGCATGAAAATAATAGATGAATAATCATATTTTTTCCCAACAATCTATGAATTAACATTTTGGAAAGGCTATATTGAAAGAATATCATTATAAATAAATGAATAACATGTTATGGTCTATCCTATTGGATTACAAAATAGGACATGTTATGTAATAGTAGTTCATAAATTCCATGAACACTACTAATTTTTTGTCATACATATGTATGGGGATTATATAAGCCTAACATATTTCGGTATAATAGGTAACTACATTTTTCATATGTATTTGAGTAGATGCACCCATGTTTATCAATAAAGAACATATTCTAATATATTTTAATAAACAAATATCAAAATTTATAAAACATAATTTTTGAATTCATATCCACACCCATTTTTGGAAATTTATTTTTGAGTGAAATTCAACAAAAGTAATTTCATCAATCCCATGAAATGTAAAAATCTACATTCAATGAAAACCCCCATAAAACCCCATTTCTTGAAACCAATGATGTATTTTTATTAAATAATTAATTTTTAAAAACCAAAACAATGTATTTTACATAACAAAATAAATTCAATGAGGTATAAATAATTTATAGATATTAATACCGACCCAATATAGGAAAAACTGTGACATTTGATAATAGAGTTTGGAATTTAGGTGATCCAATACTCAGATGATTAAATCCATAAAAAAAATTCCCCCTATAACCACACATATCCATTATTAATAGCATAATTAGGGTCCTATAAAATAAGGGTATGAGATATTAAGAGAATATATCAAAAGAAGTGGAAAAAATAGACCCCTAACAGAACATACCAATAAGAGATAAACCATAAATAATGGTAAATCACAGAAGATCCAAGGAGAAAATACTATATAGAATTATAGATATTACATGTAATGACTAAGTGAATTTCTAATTGGAATAAATATAAAAATATTCAAGGGAATCAGATTAAATTTAAAAATTAAAGAGGTTTAGATGCTATTACATGGATTATCAATCCTTGTGGAAACTATTTGATGGAATTTATCCTTAGATAAATTGTGTTCATGGTTAAATTTTGAAGTGATGTATGGTTATAAAAATTATGTGAAATAATTGTAAAAACATTATAAAACATACACGTACACCAATATATTTTTCTTTAAGAATAATGTGTTCTTAAAAATATTTCACAAAATGTGCAATATTCTATTAATCCGTATAGTGAAGAAGAGACAATTATTAATAAACTTGAACGGAAACCATGTTTATAGCATGGTTTAACAGAAAAAATTGTTTTCACCTCAATCCTAATAAACTATAGAACCAAGAATGTTTTAAATTGTTCTCATATTTAATTATACATTTTTCAATGAATAATCCACAATTCTCCCAACTATAAAATCTTGGATCTCTTGAAATTAATTAAGCATATATAGAGTAAAAAAAAATTCCAATACTACCACGTCAATTATTATCACATCCTCATCCCATGTCTATCCCATACACTGATCCAATACTTGTAATCCTTGTGAATTTTATTATATTAATTTACTTTATATCGATGATCCATAATCTAAAATGGGTTTTCATCAACAAAGGTGTTGGTGTAAATATCGACACCATCACCTTAAATGTCAATGAAAGGTTATAGTTTACACATCCTAAGGTAGTAAAAATTTAATATTTCATGAATTGTTATCATGAAGCATAATTATTGTAACCAATAATCCAACACTCAATTAAATTTAATAATATTAAAATAGACAACAACCCTTAGTGCACACTTACCCTTTTAAACAAACAGTGATTCCCCAACAAAGGTGATCATCTCAGAATGGCTTGATATCCAAACTAAAACTACAATGACTGATATATATGGATCACATAATAGTTATGAGGACTCTGATCCGTCATTTACTTCTTTCGGATAAACATCACATTTTTTATCTCTTCAACAATACTCAATCCCATCGAGGATCAATCTCCCAACACCCTCTAATTGAAAAAATATCAACATGGCCACCCTGCCACACTTATAATTGATCCAAAATAATGGAATAAAATTAAAAATAATTGTAAGTAACATATCCAAAGTAAATTTAATTTCACACAATGAAAAAAATAAGGCTTTCATTCATGAATCATGTCCTTAATGATCTGAATAGTTCTTTTAGTTTAGACAATCATTTGTGCATGGTATAGTGTGCTTAACATTGGTAGAGTAACCATATCATCTTTATAAAAAAAATCAAAAATTACAAAAACCATAGTTAACTACTATAATCAATCATATTAGTAACACCATAGAGTATCATGATTTCTAAAATACACTGGCACTCAAGAAAATACCCCTTCTTCATCACTCGATTTGGAAAGAGACGAGAAAATTTCATAATTCAATCAATAATCACCCAAATCACATAATTCCATGTATGATTCCATGGTGTAACATGTTGAGAATTTAAAAGATATTATTTTTCTAATAAATAAATTTTAATTTAGATCTTACGTTATATAAATTGCAGTTTTTAAAGGGATAATAGTAAAATGTTGAAACATTATGATTAATGATTATAGTTATAACATAAAAAATTTATTTTATTTTTTGAGTATAAATAAACACATTATTGATATTAATTTTTATTGTTTTACATAAATAATATCTATTGTTAAATAATTACTTAATTTTTGGTATATTATTTATATTCATTAAAAATAAATTTTTATTAAAAAATTGTTTTTATTCATTCTTTTGAAAAATATTTAAATATATTTTGCTACTTTTTACAAAATTTTTTGAAAAAATAACATCCTTTTTTAAAGAATAATTTATAAATTACAATATTATAAATTTTAAATCATTTCTGAAAATGTCATGACCCGCCTTCACCAAAAGGAGGGAAGGGTCAACAGATTGCCAGACCCTTCCTTCTTTAAGTCGAAGGAGAGATAATGACCCCCGAAACCCACCTTCAATAGGTCCCGGAGTGGAGACCAGTACCAAGGGCATGAGATCACACACTAAATGGAAGGAATTACCCTTTTTTATTTTAATAGGATTATGAGATATGATAGTGAATCCCACAACACCAAGACTGAAAGTAAAAAAGTAAAGCCAAGAACCATTCCCAATGCATGTTACAAAAGTAAAATCCACAATTTATAAGGGGACAACAAGGAAAAGTACCAAAAGAAAGAACAACATCAACTGCAGTGATCTGTCATAGGTTCTGAGCTAGTATGGTCCAGCACAATCCCAGAAGTCCTCCTGTTAACCTAAAAGAAGTTTTATATACGTAGGGTGAGTATACAAGTATACTCAGTATGGAAAACCAAAGACTCTCGTGCACAAGTGGGAGAGGTAATAATGTCCCATGAGATGAAAACAACCAAAACTATAAAGGAGTTCATCCATCCCACTCACCGGCCACACTCACCAAATAACTAAAGTAACTAATGTATAAAAAAAGCACATCTATGTTTGGGTACCCCGCACAATTTTCCCAATGGTTATTGAAGTCATCCAATGCATCGAACTGATCCCACCATTCTCATCACAGTCCCACTGCCATACCCCGCCCATACACACCTGGGCCACAACCTCACAGCAGTCCCACTGCCAAACCACACCCGCACACCCCTGGGCCTCAACCACACATCCCGCCCGCAAACACCTAGGCCACAACTGTCACATGTAACCATGCCTGCAAACACCTAGGCCAGAACAACCACTGCCATGCCCGAAGACACCTAGGCCACATCCCAAAGATACTTGGGAAACCACCTGCCCGCACACACCTAGGACAACCACCACACTACCATGCCCAAAGATTCTTGGGAAAATAATGGACTTCAGGCCATCACAGCCTGCCCAGAGATACTTGGGCTATCAGGGAAATAGAGAAAACAGGAGCTAATAACCATCCACTAATAGAAGTGTTGGAAAAAACACTCTCCCCCATGAAATGAGGGTGTTTGGAACTAAGTTCTCAACTTGTGTGGGGCGCAAATAAGAAACAAAAAAACTACAAGTATGTGTATAGGCAACAAACACTCACCCAAATCTAGGTTTTTCTTAAGCCATCATAAATAACACATTCAACACCCATGTCCAATTCACAACTCACACCAAACCAAAACCCATTTGTCTAATCCTTGTTTTCAGGTTTAGTAATAATTTTTAGATGAGTTTTACACCTACTTGGGCAACTAGAACGAATAAGCATAAGCCAAGATAATACCCCATGTTCCCAAAACCCGGGAGCCAACAGCTTTTCAATAACAGAGGATTCCACCACAATTCATGATATAATGATGTACCCACACAGCCTCAAAATTTACAACCTACGAAATCCTAACAACCGGGGACCCCATCGCCTCACACATCACCCAACAATCGGCCCATGAATTAAAAACAAAAAAACCACTACCACCAAAACAAAGCAGGCCCATGCCGGTATTTTTGAATTTAAAAGACGTAACACACTCATTGATTCCAATTCCGTTGTAATTTAACCAGGGTTATCATAGAAAATAAGTTGATCCTGGTGATTCCAATTTATTTAGCCGAATATAAGTAATTAGCCAAGGGGTAAGGGTGTATCAGTGCACAAAGAAAGACCCCCAACGACCATGATTTTTAGTGGGCGTAATCCCACACAATTCAGAAATCATCAATCATGAAAGAGGATAAAAATAGAGCATCATCATCAATCACACCCCTCACCTTTTTTTAGATTCTGTTTATTATCTTCATTAAAGTTTGGTTCACCCAATTCTACAGAAGAAGTAGCATACCCACCCCGCAAGATACACAGAAAAGAGGGATGAAGGTGACACCCCTACTTGATTGATCAATGATCGAAGTTTATCTTCACGCACCAAGAACAGAAGATGCACGATTTGCAGGGGTGGGGCCTCGGGAACTCAAGGAAGGGAATAGGAATTGATGGGAGGGTGATTGAGAAAAAGAAACTCAGGGAGGACCCTTTAGTTTATAAGGGATGCAGACGGTTGAGATAAGAACACGAAACCGCGTAAGGAGCAGGGTCGTGGGTTGATCACACGACCCCACACGTCATTAAAGGGGTCCTCGCATTTGGGGGCGGTTTAAACCGACGCACACATGAGGATGCCTTGTTAAACATTTAATTAAATGCTAAGGCTACATGTAGGCCTATCATTAGGTGTCGAAATTCACCGAGAATCCTCGATAACTTTCCCAGACTACCCAGAACACCCAACATCAGATTTTTACAAATTAATGGACCCCCAAAAACCCATTCCATTACATCAGATACCTCTCAAACTATTATTTCTCCTGAGAATCAAAACAACCAGAAGGAAATAGAGGGTCTGAACAACCACCTCGAAAGATACCTCTCTGGAGTGAACCCCGTTGTTAACAAAAAACACCTTCCTCTTATGAACCAAGCAACATATCATGTCAAATTGCCTAGACATGTGGGTTGGGGAGTCCCTTCCCCATGTCAAGATACTATCCTCTTTGGGCGGAACTGACTTCACCGCATGGGTTTAATCGCATACAAATTAATGCATATTGATTAGGGGTTGGGTCCTCCCATCCCTATAGCCAATAATTTCCACACACATCCATAGGAATGGAAAAACCCACATTTTTCATAGCCAACAAAGTGAAAACGTTCGACTACAACAAGTATAAACAGAACAACACAAAAATCAAAACAAATATGGGTACTGGGCACACATATGTGTTTTCCTATCCCACATACTATCCTCAAGCCCACCATCTCTCTATAACACATGAACCAAGGGAATGGTTCTCCCACAAAGAACCTTCTCCTCACGATCCTTGATCATCACTGGTCTTTCCACCGAGGTCACATCGTCCTTGATGTCTAGCTCTCCCTAGTCGAGGACGTGTGAATCGTCATCCAGATACTGACAGAGCTGGGACACATGGATGACGTCAGGTATCCTTAGTAGCGTTTGTGGTAACGCTAGCTGATAAGCCACTTCACCAACCCGCCACAAAACTTCGAAGGGTCTGATGAACCTCGGAGAAAGCTTACTTCCCTTGCCGAACCTATGTTGTACAAAGCGAGGGGAGACCTTCAAGAACATGTGGCCTCCATCCTCAAACTCCAAGGGCCTTCTACTGGTATCAGCATACAACTTCTGTCAGTATTGGGCCACCTTCATCCTTTCCCATATATGCTTATCCTTATTCGTTCTGCTCTGCACCACCTCCGGGCCAAGGATACCCGCCTCTCCGACTTTGGTCCAACGCACAGGTGAGCGGAATGGCCTCCCATACAAGGTTTCAAACAGGACCATACCAATGGTATAGTGATAGCTATTATTGTTGGAGAACTCTATCAAAGGTAAGTGTCGCACCACAATCCTACTGAGTCCAGAACACATGCCCACAACATATCCTCCAAGGTCTGGATGGTGCGCTCGGTCTGTCAATATGTCTGGGGATGAAAAGCAGTGCTAAGACGTAGCTGGGTTCCAAAAGCATGCTGCAATCCTCTATAGACTCATGAGGTAAACCATACATCCCTATCCAAGACTATGGACCTCCGAACTCCCTGTAATCGCACCACCTCATCCACTTACCTTCATGCCAAAGCATCCACTGCACTCGACCCCATAATCGAAAAAAATGAGCTGATTTCGTCAACCGGTCCAATACTACCCATATGGGATCGTATCCTCCTTGAGACTTTGGTAGTCCCTTGAAGAAATCGATATATATTTCCTCCCACTTCCACTCGGGGAAATCTAGAGATTGAAGCAGGCCGCCTGGAACTCGGTGTTCAGCCTTCACCTGCTGACACACTAGGCACTTTGCCACAAACTCTTCCACTGCTCGCTTTACTCCGGGCCACCAGAACTGTCTCTTCAGAACCTGGTATATATTGGAAACTTTTAGGTGTACCGCTACGGGTGAGTTGTGGAACTCACTAAGAACATTTCCACACATCGCCTTTGGAACAAACAGCTTTCCATGGAAAAGCATCTGGTTCTGACCATCCTTCGTCCACCCTTATGGAGCATTGCTCTGGTCAACTCAGTCACACATCACTTCGCACTCTGGGTCTCCCCAATGAGACTCCTCCACCTGCTGAAACAGAGAATACTGCACTGTAATCTGATAGAGGAAACCTCTACCGCTATTTTTCCTCGCATCAAGGTGCAAAGAATCCAACTCCTCCATTTTCTTCTAGGCATCTGCCGACTCTCAGACCGCATCATTCTGTGATCTCCTACTCAAGGCATCATCCACTACATTCCCATTCCATTAAGTATAGGAAATCTCGAAGTCGTAATACTGGAGAGACTCCACCCACCTTCTCTACCACTAGTTTAGGTCCCCCTGGGAGAAGATATACCTCATGCATTTGAGATCCGTGAAGACCACAATGAATTCTCCGATGAGGTAATGCTGCCATAACATTAGTGCAAAAACGACTGCTGCATGCTCCAGGTCGTGGGTGGAATAATTACTCCCATGAGGGCATAACTGCCTAGACCTATAAGAGATCACCCCTTGTCGCTGCATCAACACTCATCTGAGGCCTTGCCCTAAAGCATCACAAAACACCTCATACGCCACCCCTTCTTCTGTAAGTCTCTGCATTGGGGTACTAACCAGCTTCTCCTTCAGATAGCTGAAGGCTGACTCACACTGCTCACTCCACAAGAAACCCTGACCCTTCTTAGCCATGGTTGTCAAAGAGGCTGCAAATCGGGATATGTTGGGTACGAACCTCCGATAGTAACCTGCCAGACTGAGGAAACTACGATCATATGCCACATTCTTGGGTGATTCCCATGAAACAACCACATAAAGCTTTGATAGGTCCACCGCTACCCCCTGCTCGGACATTACGTGCCCAAGGAAGTGCAATTCTCGCATCCAGAACATGCATTTTGACAACTTCCATAGAGCTGGTGCTGTCGGAGGATCTCAAAAACCATCTTCAAGAGCTCAGTGTGGTCCTCCTATGAACTTGAATAGATCAATATGTTGTCGATGAACATGACTATGAACCGGTCCAGGTACTCCCAGAAGATTGAGTTCATTATCCCATTGAACACAGCCGGGGAGTTTGTAATACCAGAAGGCATGACTACATTCTTGAAGTGCCCATATCTACACCTGAAGGCCTTCTTCGAGATGTCTCCCTCTTTCACCATAAACTGGTGTTATCTAGACCATAGGTCGATCTTCAAGAACCATCCTTCCCCTTTCAGCAAGTCAATCAGATCGTCTATCCTCGAAAGAGGGTAGTTATTATTGATTGTTACCTGATTCAGCCTTCTGCAGTGTATGCACAACCTGAGACCACCATCTTCCTTCTTTTCGAACAAGATTAGAGCACCCCATGGTGACGCACTTGATTGAACATAACCCCTCTTCATCAGATCGTGAATCTGAATTCGCAACTTCTGTAGCTCCGAATGTGGCATCTGGTAAAGATCTATTGAAATTGAAAGAGCACCAGGTTGCAAATCTATCCCAAAATCGATATTACGTCGAAGGGGTAGAGTCGTCACCTCCTCAGGGAAGATTTCCATAAACTCAAGGATGATTTCGGGCACCTCCACCATCTCAGCATCTACTGACTCTACTGACAACTCGACTAACAAGGAGAGGAGGGGTTCCTCTTGCCTACTACCCTTCTGACTATTCCTCTCTCCAGTCAAAGTAACGTGTCAGCCACCCAAGTCTGAGAACACAACCCTTCGTCGGAAGAAGTCGATGTTGGCACACAGAGAGAACAACCAGTCGATGACTAGGATGACATCGTATGGCTGTATCTGTAGCATTAGTAGATCACTGATCGACTGATGTGGCCCTATAAACAGTCTGCATCCTTGAAAAACATATAACAAGTTTTTCTGACCTCTGACAGGTGTGCTCAGCACCAAGAGCACTGTATGTCTCTCGGCATCTAGACCCAGAGCACGGGCCAGAATGGGTGCAACAAAGGAGTGAAAAGCTCTGGTATCGAACAAGGAATAAACAAGGGTACTGAACAAACTGATCGTACCTCGGACAACATCCAGTATCATTGGAACTATTGCCTCTGAGGCATGAAAATTTCCATGCCTAGATCCTCTGCCCCTCGGCTATCGGTCGCCTCCCCGACCACACCATGTTCGAGGTCCCTAAGGAGCACCCGAGGTCGGCCTCCCCCAGCAACGTTGGCCCTTGGAGGGGTGGGTGCTCGCTGACCTTGCTGCTGCTGCTGCTGGAAGGGCCTAGCTGGAAGCTGCTGCTGGGGCGAGTGCTGGGCATGAACGCCACCGCCGTACTGTACTCGGTCCGAAAACTAATTCCAGATATGTCCATGACTCCCACAGATGAAGCACCTCGGTCCTGGGCCCGAAAGGAAAGGGCGAGGATCGGGGGACCGGAACTGGAACTGTTGTGGCATGCTTCCTACTGGTCGGAACTGAGAGGGTACTAATGCTGGTGGTCTGGTGCTGACAGCCTTCCCCTTTTGATGATCCCAACAAGATCCCCTCTCATGATACACCTCCATGAATGTTCATCCTCTCCACCACTTCGGCCTTCTTCTGGACCTCAAAGTATGTCGGTAGGGTGAAGGGGGTAACAACGTACTGGAGGGAGGGTCGAAGCTCCTCCTCTAAATGTCTTTCATGGGACTCCTCATCTGGAAAGAGGTCTGGAGAGAAATGTTGGAGTCCTTGAACTTGATTCCCATCTCCCTTACTGACATACTCCCCTGCTGGAGGGAGAGTAGATCTTGCCTCTTTTCCGCCTCCATCGTAGAAGAGAGGAATTCTGCCCGGAACTCCTTCTCGAAATCAGCCCATTCCACCTCATCCTCTCTCCTCTCCCCCAGGTAAAGTGTCAACCACTGACACACCGCTCCCCGCATCTCGCTGACGGCCCGAGGGACCCAGTACTCAGTCGGGGCTCGAATCAAGCTGAAGGATATCACCAGCTTCTCTAACCAACACTCCGTCTTCATGTCCGAGGTGCGACCCTCATATTTCTGGAGGGTCTGTCACTAGAAGGCCCGAAGTGTCTTATGCCATTGTGCGTCCTCCTCCTCTCGATCAGCTCTTTGCAGATCATCCAAGGTAGCCTCCTAGGCCTCGATCTCCCACACCACACGTGGTCGCCTCCCAGGTTCCCTATCTACAAGTTAAACAAATAATTCCTAGTCCCAAGTAGTGCAGAATATTGTTCTTAAAATTTCTTACCCTTATTTATTTATTTCATTTTCCAAAACACCCATGCATAACGAGAACAGAAGTCATTATGATGCATGTACCTTTCCTAGGGTTTTTACCATGCAATCAGCCTGGCCCCACTTGGCCGTTCGGTTGGTCCAGAGTCCTTGCATCAGATCAAAGGGGGCCCTAAAATCTCGTGTCCTAGCCGGTCTTCCCTGGCCTAATTCACGCACCAAGGTCACACAACACTGTTACCCTACCATCCCATTCAATTCTCACTGTGCCTAATTCCAGACTCCATCCTATCTCTCAACCTACTCTAATACCATTCTGTCACGACCCGCCTTCACCAAAAGGAGGGAAGGGTCAGCATATTGCCAGACCCTTCTTATTTATGTTGAAGGAGAGATAATGAACCACAAAACCCGCCTTCAATAGGTCCCAGAGTGGCGACCAGCTCCAATGGTGTGAGATAACACACTAATTAGAAGGCATTACCATTTTTTCATTTAATAGGATCGGGAGATAAGATAGTGAATCCCACAACACCAAGACTGAAAGTAAAAAGTGAAGCCAAGAACCATTCCCAATGCATGTTACAAAAGTTAAATCCACAATTTATATGGGGACTACAAGAAAAAGTACCAAAAGAAAGAACAACAGCAACTGCAATGATATGTCACAAGGTCTGAGCTAGTATGGTCCAGCACAATCACCAATGTCCTCCTGGTAACTTGAAAGTAGTTTTATATATGTAGGGTGAGCATACAAGTATACTCCATAGGGAAAACCAAAGTCTCTCGTGCACAAGTGGGGAGACGTACCAAAGTCTCGTGAGAAGCCGACAACCAACACTGTCAAGGAGTTCATCTATCCCACTCACCGACCCCACTCACCAAATAACACAAGAAAGTAATGTATAAATAAATCAGATTGATGTTTGGGTACCCCACGCCACATTCCCACTTGTTATTGAAGATATCCTATGCATCGAACCAATCCCGCCATTCTCATCGCAGTCCCACTGCTATACCCTGCCCATACACACCTGGGCCACAACCTCACCACAGTCCCACTACCAAACCCTGCACGCACACACCTAGGCCACAACCACACATCCCTCCCACAAACACATGGGCCACAACTGTCACACGTAACCTTGCCTGCAAACACCTAGGCCAGAACAACCACTGCCACGCCCAGAGACATCTGGGCCTCATCCCGAAGATACATGGGAAACCACCTGCCCACACACACATGGGAAAACCACCACACTACCCTGTATGATGATTCTTGTGCTAATAATGGACTTCAGTCCATCACAACCTTCCCGAAGATACTTGGGCGATCCGGGAATGGGAGAAGAACGGAGCTAATAACCATCCACTAATAGAAGTGTTGGAAAAAACACCCCCCATGAAATGGGAGTGTTCGACACTAAGTGCTAAACTTGGGTGGGGTACGAATAAGAAAAACAAAAACTAAAATTATATGTATAAGTAACAATCACTCACCCAAATCTAGGTTTTTCTTCAGCCAACCTAAAAAACACATTCATCACCCATGTCCATGTCACAACTCACACCAAACCAAAACCCATTTGTATCTTCCTTGTTTTCATGTTTAGTAATAATGTTTAGATGAGTTTTCTGCACCTACTTGGGCAAATAGCAAGCATAAGAACAAGCAAAGATACTACCCCATGTTCCCAACACCTGGGAGCCAACGACTTCTCAACAACAGAGGATTACACCCAAATTCGTCATATAATCAAGTAACCACACAGCCTCAAAATTCACAACTAGTGAAATCCAAACAACAGGGGATCCCATCCCCTCCCACATCACCCAGAAATCGGCCAGTGAATGAAAAACAAACAAACCACTACCACTAAAACATGGAAGGCCCATTATGGTATTTTCAGATTTAAAAGACTTAACAAACTCCTTGATTCAAATTCTGATGTACTTTAACAGGGGTTATCATAGAAAATAAGTTGATCCTGGTGCGTCCAATTTATTTAGCCGAATATAAGTAATTAAACAAGGGGTAAGGGTTTATCAATGCACATAGAAAGACCACCAACGACCATGATTTTCAGTGGGCATAAGCCCGTATAATTCAGAAATCATCAATCATGAAAGAGGATAAAAATAGAGCATCATCATCAATCACATCCCTCCCATTCATTTATAGTCTGTTTATTATCTTCATTAATGTTTGGTTCACCCAATTCTACAGGAGAAGTAGCGTACCCACCCTGCAAGATAGACAGAAAGGAGAGACAAAGGTGAAACCCCAACTTGATTGATCGAAAATCGACGTTTATCTTCACGTGCCCGGAACAGAAGATGCACGATTTGTAGGGGTGGGGCCTCGATAACTCAAGGACGAGCAGATGAATTGATGGGAGGGTGATTGAGAAAAAGACACCAAGGGAGAACCCCTTTGTTTATAAGGTCTGGGGACGGTTGAGATAAGAATATGAAACCGTGTAAGGAGCGGGGTTATTGGTTGAACACTTGGCCCCACACGTCATTAAAGGGGTCCTCTCCATTGGGGGCAGTTTAAACTGACGTACACACTATGGTTCCTCATTAAAAATTTAATTAAACGCCTTTTATGGGCGTTACTGGGCTTTAAAACAATCATAAATGGGTCAAAATATGTTTTAAAACCCAATTTTCACAAAAAGGAGGCGCTACTGGAAAACCTGTGGGGGTAGGTAAGAGCGACCGGTAGCCGAGAGTTAGCGGTGGCTGACAGCCACAGGTAGTCGAGAGCTACTGGTGGCTGCCAATGACCGATAGTCGGGCTACCGGTAGGCTGCAACCACCAGAAGTCGAGAGCTACCAGTAAGTTGCAGCCACCGGTAGTCGAGAGCTACCAGTAGCTGACAGCAGCTAACAACAACCGAGCTACCGTTAGGCTGCAGCTACCGGTAGACCGAGCTACTGGTAGGTCGAGCTACCGGTAGGATGTGGCCACCGGTAGACCGAGCTACTGGTAGGCCTGCTACCGGTAGGATAAGGTGACCGGAAGGCCTACCGTTAGGGGTCAAACTTCACCGAGAAGCCACGATTACTTTCCCAGACTAACCAGAACACCGAACATCAGATTTTTACAAATTAATGGACCCGCAAAAACACGAGCCATTACATAAAATATATTTTTTCAATGAAATTTGAAAAGCACATATTTTAATTGAAAATTGTATTTTCATTTAAATAATTTTCAAAGTTATATATTGTAATAAAATAACAGAAAAGAAATAATTTCTAAATAATAATATTATAAATTCATTTTATATTATTGGAATAATTTATTAATTATTTTTAATTTTAAGCCATCATATATATACAATGAATATTTCTTTGGAAACATTTTTTTTCACCATGTTTGTGGGATTAATTTTAAATTTAATATTTTAAAATTTAAACATTAAATTTTGATAAATGGGTTAAATATTTTAATCAAATTAATAAAATTTAAATAATAATTCAAACATAATTATCTTTAAAATGAGTAGCATGAAAAATAAAAATAAATTACCATGGTAAATATTAAAACAGGTATACTGGGTGGGATAAAATAAAAGAAAAGAGTATTTTTTCATATAAAATATTTAAAAACTCTATTTTACTTCCATATTACCACCTTAAAAAATAAAAAATTCAATTATTTGTCCATTTTATTGAATTTATCTTTATAATGCCTTTATTTATTTTATATTCTTTTGGAAAATTTCCAAGTAGTCTCTATGTGGGTTCTATTACCCACTTATAGATGGAAATATCCTCTCATATTCATATCATACTCTAGAATTTTTTTTCACCCAATAAATTGAAAACAAATTTGTTACTTTTATTATAAAATCATGTAGTCCATAGATCATTTATAAAACCTCTAAAGAAAGATTTATGTATAAACCTAAAGAGTATCTCTGATAAATAGTTGTAGCTCATAATAATGTTTTATCATTTTATTTATTCTCCATACTAATTAAAATTTCATTCATCTATGATGATATGATAAAAAATTATCTTCCATATAATTTTATTATATTATTCTATTTTATATCTGACATTCATATCAGCTTCCATCAAATTGGATATGAAACTATTGACTGTGTGTATGGTAGATTATCACCACTTGAACGGATTTAATTTGTTTTACATCAGAACCTCTCATTAATGTATATTCTGATTGTTTAAAAATATATATAATTAAATTAATTTAGGACATAATTATATCTTATGAATTATATTATTACATATAAGTTTTTAAAAACAAATGCATGGAAAATACAAAACATTTCTCGGGTGCACATGAAGACTAAAATTTATTAAAGAAGATTCCATATGCTTTTCATTTAATTTTTATACATGGATGGTAATATTTATATATTATGTTGATATATATAAAATATATGATATTACAATTATTTTTGGAAGTCTATTTAATATATAATATTTTTTCCATCTATATGTTGAAAAAATCAAAACAATATCCAGGCTTATATACTGCGACTAGTAACCCTGAATGGTGTATATCATTATGAAACACTAAATTTTAGAGATGATTAAAAACATATATATAATGTATATATATTATTTTTATAACATTATTAACATTTTTGTGATAATGTAAAAAATAAAATGACAAGGACAAAAACATACAGTCCAAAACATACATTAAAAACAATGAAGTTATTACCTAATGTGTCATATTAACAATGAATTATTAACAAATTGTTAATGAAAGGACAAAATTATGTAATATATATTAATATA
This sequence comes from Viscum album, assembly GCA_963277665.1. Classification (NCBI taxonomy): domain Eukaryota; kingdom Viridiplantae; phylum Streptophyta; class Magnoliopsida; order Santalales; family Viscaceae; genus Viscum; species Viscum album. The sequence continues at coordinate 1,077,602,479 of OY728137.1, read as the reverse complement.
TATGTGATTATAGTTAAAGAATAATTATATTAATAACTTATATTTATTATACCAGGTGTGGAAACATGTATCAAGTAATTTAATACTTGAGATAAGAGATTTATAGTATTTATTTTATTTTTGGCAGACATATACTATATTAACCACTCATTTCATTATTTCGGTGTATATAAATCCCCTTTTAAATATTATATCATCAATATTTTTTTATTTATAGATATTTAATTTTTCATTTAATGTAATTATTTAATGGGGTTTTACAATAAAATGTTATAAAAGTTGTAATTTATTGTTATATCTCTTTTATTTTCATGGGACACCTCTATATTCACCATGAGTTAACTTTTTGTGGTTTATATACATAGAATGATTTCATAATAGGAATATTTAATGACATTTTTAGAATATAAATTCCTATTTAATTTTCATTCTTTCATGGGGGGTTATGATTAAGAATTTAACAAAGTAATAAGTTTATTACTTGAAAATATCCTTATTTATATATATTATTTTATATTATGTTCAAATAATGAAACACTATGATATATCAAGAATGAAAATAATGTATTTTATTTTCCTATTGTAAATAATATAAAATTTTCATTTCCCCCCTTTTTCTAATCAATATATGAAAATAAATTTTATATATAATAGGAATTATTTTTCTCTAAAGTAAAAAAACCCTTTCTTCAATGTAATGTTTTTATAAATTATTTATATGATGTTTATACTATTATGAAATAAATTTTAATGAAAATTTTACATTTTTTATATTTTTTAAATTGTATAAAATGAATCTTCTTTTAATTTTTTGGTAAAGGTTACTTTTGACTTCAAACAAAAAACATGAAAGGAATATTCTTTTTAAAATTTATAATTTGAATGTATTTTCCTACCATAATGAATTCTCAATAACATAAATATTCTATTATAGGTATCATTTCTTATTATTAAATAATTGCATAATTTAATATTTAAAAATCCTTTGATTTTAAATAAGATGTTTCAATGTGGAAAATATATTTTCTTCATGAAATTATAAACCTTTCCTTTCAAATACTTTTTTAATATTTGATGTCATCTTTTTATGATACTAATTATTTAATAGTATATTATCTAATAATACCATGATTATTATTTCTACAACTGGATTAAATTTATGATAAGAAAATTTTTATGAAATATGTTCCACTTCCATGGGTTATGCTTTGATGAAATTATGAAATTATGAAATTATTATAAAGCATATTTCACTTCTATGTGTTTTGTTGTGATAAAAATTCCATTCAGCATAATTACATTCATGGGGTTTTATATGAGAAATTTTTTAGGATATTATGGCTCAAAAATGTATGGGATTCATTATGTGATAGGTGGATTTAGAATTATATACCCCTAAAATTTATTGGGTAAGGATTGATATATCATGATATAAGAATGATAAAATATGGGAGTGATCTTATTTCAATAAGACACTATTTACACCAAGATATTTATTTGTAGTGATTCTTGACCACCATGACAGGTTATAGAGTAACCTAGTATAATATGATTATCATGGAAATGATCATTTAATTTAAACTAAGGAAATTATTTCAATGCTAATTCTTATGCAAAAAATTGGTTTCTGATGCCAATATTAGGCTCTCATGGTTTATATTCATTACATCTGAAATGATTCTTTTATTATTAACTACTATGATTTTTAATGACTCGTGTTTATAATCGTTCATATTTAAGGCATTGGTTTTATTTTGAAATTATTATTCTATCACATCTATATTCTCATTTTATGTTGATATCTCTCCTATTTAGCCTTATAGAGCATGTGGGATCACCAGTTCAAATATTTTCATTCTTAGGTTATGGAAAAAGTTATTATGTATGATGTTTCTACGAATGGGGATAGTTATAAAGAACATAGTGGGATATGATTTATTTCACCAATGAACTATTTGGATATGTATAAATGCTTCCAAAAGAAATAATTCAATATAATTACTCATGGATTAGTAGGTTATTTAAAAAATATTCATTTACTAAGATATAATATCTATGTATGAAATGAGTGGGCCATTATAGTCTGTATGAGAGAATGGTTTAGTATAGACATTAGAAACTATTATGACTAAACATTAGTGACATCCCAAGGGATATGTAGAGGTACTTGTATGATTAAGTCTTAGGATAATCCAGAATATAGAAAATTGTTCTAGAATTTTTCTTAAATCTAGATTGAGTGGTTTATAAGGAATTAAATACTTATATAGATAATAATGTGTAAATAGATCTGGTATACTAATACATATGGCTAATAACTACATGAAACAATATTTAACTAGACTCTATTGCTACATAGTGTATGGCAATATACCTTTATAAATAAAAAGTCTTACAATCATTGGGGATATAGTTTGGAAACTCACATACGCTTTATCAACAATCAAGAGGGATTTGAATATATGATTTCCATGATTGACCTATTCTAAGCCAAAGTTTTCAGAGATTTAAATTAAGGACACAAGATTAAAAAATTCTATAAATTTTATTTTATTAATATGTGCTTTATTACTATGATAATTTTTGTTCATTCTAATATTTATGGTTTATGTCAACGGTTGTATCTTAAAAGAGTTATAATAATGTTACATTTGGAATCCCATACAATGATATTCCTTTTGAGGGACCAGATGTAATGGGAGTTGGAATGAAAAATATCATTGATATTATCATATAAAACTCTTAATCTATGATTTATTCTGAACATTACATATTTCTATCTAGGGAACAATGTTCAATTGAGTTTATCATAAGGCATATTATACCTTATTTTAGTGGTTCTACTAATCCACTAGTCTATGAGAAATTGATCTATACCAATGAAAATATATTATTCATTTTTTAGCTTTTATTAGAATAATAAATTCATTTTGGTTATCTACCATTTGGAAGGAGAAGTGAATTAATGGTGGAATAATATTAATAATATTTTGTAACATGATTAAATTAAATCCATATATTTGGATTATATTAAGGTATTTTTTTAGTAATTAATTTAATGATATAATTCATATATAAATGGAGAGTAATTAATTTTGATAATATAGAATGATCGTGATTTTTTAGTACATATGAGGTGAATATTACAATAACTATAAGGAAAGAAAATTGTATTATAATAAAATTTGAAATAAAGGTTTATCGATTCTTCAGTGGAATAAAATAATGTCTTTGATGGGTACTATCCATAATGCACATCAGTTTCTATAAATAAATCATTCATTGTGTTATCATGATGGAAATAGATATTGGAGTTACCCATTAATCTCATAGTTTTTAGAAGATAGGAAACATGGAAATAAAGGGAATGTATAAAATCTTTTGAGTAAAGAAGATGAAATTATATTAATTCAAGAATTTTTTTAAGGATACATAGAGGAAATTTTATTACAGGGAATGGTAATTATTTTATGCTTGGAATGTATATCAGTTGAATAATGAATGTTTTTTTATTGGGGAAAATATATATAATTATGTAAACAGAGAGAAACCTAAAAATACTGCACAACAGACACTATATAGTTTCATGTTCAAAGATTATGTCAATTTTCTTAACTACTTCTCAAATATAATGATTAATATTAATGATTGATGTCAAAAACCACATATAGAAATGAATAAATGGAAATCATAGGAGATAAATATTTATTACGAGGGGGGTGATAATTACATGGTAAAATGTACACTTACCATTCACTCTAGAACTGTAAATGTAATAGTTTGAAGGATGGGTAGAAACTCAAAATTGATGATATGCCTTTTTTTTAAATTTCTTGGTTTCTTTATAGTGTATTTTCTTAAACATCCACCAAATATAATTTTCAATTATCCATAGAACTCAACCCTAGTGATACACCAGTATCAAATACACAATATAGAATGTCTGTAATAAGTTTTACGAATTAAAGAAGAAACTAATAGGGAAACATGAAAATGGATTACTTCATATAAGTGTGTATCCTTAGGGATCACCTATTTTATATAATATGAAGAAATATGGATCAATACGACCCTTCATTGATTATCAACAACTGAAAACGAACCCAATAAATAATTAGTAACTTATACCCTATATTTAAAACATGTATCTTCAACTACATGGAACTCAATACATTTCTAGGATTGATCGTAATTCTATTTATCATCAATCAAGGGTTAATAAAGGTGATATACCCAAGATAAAATTCTCAACATGATATAGACACTATGATTATATAGTGATTCCCTTTATTCTTACTAATTATTTCACTATCTTCACTGATTTTATGAATAGAGTCCTCATATATAAACTTAATAAGTTTTTGGTAGTATTTTATATGATATTATTATATATTTAAAGAGAATAGAAAAGTATAATGATACATGTAGAACTATACAAATGAAACTATAGAATGAAAATGTCTATAAAATAAAAACAATGTAAATCTTTTTGTGAAAAAATAATTCATTTTGGGTGATTTATTCTTCTGAGTGGGTATATATGTGGATTCTACAAGCTTGGTATTATTGAACATCTTCCCAGACCAACAAAAATGACTAAGATATAGATTTTTTATTGTTTGGATATATATTATCAATAGTTTTTGGAGTATTTACCATGAATATTAAATCCACTAACCATGTTAACATAGAGGGGATCCAATATAATCTTGATAAATAAAGGTGAGGAAAATTTGAAATAATTGAAGATAAGGCTGGCCCACACAATTGTGATTACATTATCCTATATTAGATATGGTCTTGTAATAGAAAATGATCTATTAATGTAGTGAATATGATTGATTCTAATTAATAAAGATATTATGGTATCTTATTAATCATGACATCCAATGGCTCATGTGGAAAATTTCCAAACAAATTATTTAGAGTTAGATGGGGTACATTTTAATTAATGTAATTGACGAATTTCCATTGTAAATAATGGTGTGATTATATAATGATCATAAAAATTAAAAGTATATATTCCTATTGAATGCATTGAATATGATCTATAGAATATGGTTGGAAATAATTAATGGTTCTGGATTCTCAATACATTACCACTTTAAAAATGCAAATATGGTGGGTGTGGCTTTGAGTCGAAATGATAGTGTTCCATTACCCATGATGAGGATAAAAAATGATTCAATATTCTTATATATCAAAAGGGTGTATTCGGAAATCATAAAGGAAGGGTAAAATATATTCATTCTTAAATAAGTGTCTAACCATCTATCCATTTGAATATTAAAGAGGCACAAAGGGATGATGTATATCTTTATAAGATGGTCAAAATTGATATAGATTTTAGATATTATTAAGATCGAATGATAAGATTCAAGAGCTCTGTATGAATTCTATATATTGTTGAATTAATTAATGAGCTGTTAGAGGAGGATCATAGTTATACATTCTCTATTTATCATAGAAATACATATATATATATATGATGGAGTATTTCTTATTGGCTGTAATGAAGAGAGATATTATTGAGTTCATATATATGTTCCAATTATTTCAAAAATATATTTATGGTAGACAAAATTAGAAGGTGATGTTATAAGAATTACCCATACTATAATGGAAAATGGAAAACCACAACACGTATTTTTTATAGTTAACTCCCAAAAAAACATAACAGAATAATGTTATAAGGGATGTAGTCAATCCCCATAAAATTTAAAAAAAAAATTAACTTTATCATACATGATTTTTCTATTGATCAACTTTCCATAATATGAATTAATGAATTTTGATGGTATCATTAGGTACCACAATATATTAAATCTAATGAGGATTTGAGGCTTACCTTGAAGTTTAAGATAAGACTTGAAGAGTCTCTAGATATAGAGTTCAGTTTCAGTATTGTGTATCATTTTCAAAATCATGGTTCGTATAGAAGAACCATTTAAATCAAATTAGTTATTCTATGATATATACTTATGATTTTAAAATGGGTTTATTATCAGTACTTTCCTCTAGTTGAGATATCATAAATTGAAATCCTTTACTCGAGCATTAAGATAAACCCTTATGAATCCCTAAATAGAAATAATTTTAGAACATCATCTTTCCCATTTTAAGTTGGAGAAATAATGATATTGGAATAAAAGATAACTGAAGAAATTTAATATATTTTTATATCCATTTATAACTTTTGAATCACATTCTTGTTGAATTTTTTATAGAAAAATACAGGAAAACTAGTTTTCCATGCCCCTACGGGATTAATTATAAATTTAAAACTACCACCACTATAAATTTAATTTTCTAAAATGGATTCAATATTTTTTTATTAGAATATATAATATTATAAAATTATTCCGTCTTTATTTTTATATAATTACTAGTAATAGGATAAAAATTATTAAACTTGGTTAATGTGAAAACAATATTACCATGGTTAAAAAAATAAGAAGGTTTATTTCTTATAAAACATGGATAAGGACTATTTTTGGATGTATTATGACCTTATACTACAAATAATTAGAAAATATATTCATTTGGATACATATTTCTTTTGAATTACATTATCATTTTGGTTTTTTTGAAATTCCTAACTTGTTTTCAATATGGTTCCTTTGTGAACATATGAATAGACATACCCTCTATTATCTAATCCACAATCATAAATCCTTTAGTTTCATAAAATACCTAACCAAAAAATTTCCTTAATTATATTTCAATATCACATATTCCATAATTTTATTATGAATCCCTCTTATAAAGGTTTCGAGGTAAAATATGATGAGGATCTCTGATGAGGAAGTGTATCTCTTAACCATGCATTATCATTTTATTTTTTATAACAAAAAAAAACATAATATTCAAATATACTGGAATAATAACATATTAATCAACAATAAAATTTTACTTAACTAATTTAGGGAAATATCTTATATCCATGACATAATTCATGAAATAGAAAATGAAATGGTTTATCATGTGTACGACAGACTACTACATTACGAAACAATTCAGTTTGTTTTCCCTCACTGCCTATCTTGACTGCTTATTATGATGGTTTAAAAGTATATAAATGTGATATTTAATATATTATTATATTTACTTTTTTATAATATCACATATAGATTCTTCCCTTGTATTCCTCCAAAAACTGATATTGTTACTCATGTATATGTGTGGAATACCACCACCATGATGTGATGTCATTCATTTTTCATTTTCATTTTACATGGATGGTAATAAAGATCTATTAAATTACAGTATATGGTATATATTATTTATAAATTATTTTATAGGTGATATTAAATAATTATATTTTTTATGGTCCATCTTTTGATAAAATGGAAACAATATCCTTGTATATGTACAGTCTACCATCTCTAGGAATGGTGTAATAATCATTAAATATAAGAATTATAAGGATGAAATTAATAAATATATATATATATATAATCAATATATAAGATATATATATCATTTCTGAAATTCTATTGATAACTAAACCATAATTAATGTACATGGAACTAAAATTCAAATCAAAACATATGTGAAAGATGAGCAAATTATTACCATAAATGTCATCTATATATGGATTTTTTGATAAAACGGTAAAAAAATATATAAATTATATCATATATTTTAAGGTATATATTATTAATGTTTTTTAATATATTTATAAAAAAATATTTTTATTATGATGTATGTTCAAATGTGTAAGAAGGATGTTGGAACTTGAGATAACGTATTTCTAGTCTCTCTTTCATTTCTGGGAGAACTATGTCATAGTCAAAACATATTTATTTTTGGTGGTGTATATACTTACCGTCTGACAAGTTATAATATTAATATCTATATTTTCATTATATTTTATGTTTCATTTATTATAAATCGTTAATGGTTCTTGCGGGTCAAATGTTTTAAAAGTGGAATGGGATTTTCTTCTCTCTTTTATTTCCATGGGACATAAGATATAATAAGTAATTATTTCATTACTATAATGTATAAAATACCTGTAAATTTATTTTAGTATTCTCATAAATATTATTTAGGGATGTAAATATCTATAATTTTTATTCATTGATGGGTTCTTCCATTCAAAATATACCACCATGGTAAGGGTTTTATAGTAAAATATCATTGTTTATGTATATTTTTATAATTAAATTACAGATGATAAAATCATGAAATATATATTTAAATAAAAACTTGAATTATATAATCATCTACCTATTACATTAAATTAAACTCATTACGTTTATATTTAACTCTTTATTTTCTCAATAGATAATGAAATGTTTTTTAAAAACTCTACTTTATTTAGTAATTTTGTCAAATATTCTTTTTTATTCCATGACAATTTTTATTGAAAATGATTTAAATATTGTTTATCTATTCTCCAATTATTGTTTGAAAAATATTATATCTATGATATAAATTTTGAAAAATTGTTTAAATGTTTTCTTCTAATTATTTTCTGAATAAAGATATATAAAATTTTTAATAAAAGTTTGAATATAATATTCATTTTATTATGTACAACATGAATGGTATTTTCCTCTATTGTGACTACTCAATGATTTAATGACTCATAAATATTTTTAATTTTAAATCAAAATTAAAAAATTATTTCAAAATTTTCATTATCACTATATTTTAAATAATCGATATCAAAGTGTGAAGGTTATTATACTCACAAAATGTGAAAATGGTATTTCAAAACCATTAGCTATCTATAATGAAAACTTTTTTTGTTATATAATCTTATTTTTGATATAATCCAATGAAACGATCCCAATTATTTTTCTATATTGTTTATATTTATGTCATTAATATTAATATGAACCCTGTAACTGTTCAATAGGTAATACTATGATGAAATGATGGAATGTTTCTGAAACTTGTTTAATTTATATGGGTAATAATGTGAAGAAAACTATATGAGCCTCATTTCTATTCATGAGTTCATATATGATTAATGTTTTATTATCTTGTAACACATATATATATGATTTTCTTTATGTCGTTAGCTAAAATGAAATTATATATCCCTCCAACACATTAGGTAATGATTGATATATCATGAGATGAATAGGAATGGAATGGAGGGTAAACCATATATGATCCTAAAATATTATGTGTGGTATAGATTATTTATATCTTACTAAAACCATTTTCTGTATCTTTTTTATTTTATCTATAATTTGGGAATGGGGAAGGATGGGTTGTATTTTAAAAGGAATAGGTAGTAGTAGGATGACGGTTTGAAGGATTTCAGTTACACTAAATGTAACTAGGATACACAATATATATTCAAAACACTACATGTATGGTCATGGGTCGGATAAATCACGATGTGTAATGAGTTTTACCTATGGGTAATACCCCCATGATTACATGAAATATATTTAATATACAAACCATGTAAATTACCATGTAGAATCATTAAAATAATTTGCAGTGGACTCTTTTTTGAACAGATTCTTCACTCCCTTCATTCTATCATGCATATGGTATCCCTTGAACCAAAATCTAGGTTTGGATGTTTCTTTATGATTCACGATCCATTTATTCCATTTTCACACTCATTGAATATGCACCTAACCATTCTTGATTCCTCATATGTTGTTCTTAAATTTACATAGTATCGATGGAGTTTTTGGTGAAATCTAATATTCCATATTTCAAGGGGTTTATTTCGTTCATTGTTTTTCATCAATTATAGACCGAATTAGATGTTGATACATCATTAATGTTATACTATAGACCTATGGTAGGTGATTCATAACATTTCTAGGGAGTTTAATGTTTTAATGTCCTAGTTGTTGTAATTCTACATCTTCCACATTCCATAATTTTCATTTTAATTAATTAAATATTTGAGTTTAATGATTTGTATCCAATTACATTTCCCTTTGAGTACCCGTGAGACCGTTAGAAGTTTTTATCCCTAACGCAGGCTACTAATAGATTGTAAATTTTTATCATCCATTATTTATACCACCTTTCTTGGTCGATGAGTGATTTCCATATTAGAGGGAGTAATTATAATTGTCGACAGTTAACTTTTGATAATAGGATGGTGTTTATAAAGCATTTTCCATGTGATCACATGATGATAATTGATTTAATTATTTAAATGTAAATGTTTATATGAGTTGGATTAACAAATTGAATGAGGAATATGATGTGATGAAATATTTATGGTAATGGATGACTTGGTTATCATACCATAGATCTGGATTCTATAGGATTATATTTAATTTTAGAATTCAAATTTATTGATTATGGTAGTGGATTACTTGGACATATTTACTCATTATAACATGATTATGTAGGATTCATTTGGCCTTGATTCCCCTTAGATATAGCATTTCTGGGGTCACATTGGACATGATCTGAGGACATTCTCTTTGTACCTCACCATGGACATTACTGAAATTCCATCGAGATGTTCTTATATCTTGACACAGACTCCTTAGATATCTATACCATGGATTTGTCCCTTTCTGGTCAGACAATATTGATTACATGTTTTTTACATTGTGCTTGAAACATTAATATACAATGTGGTGGCCAAGATACATGACGTGAAATTTTTATTATACGACACGGCCATGAGGATCATTAAATTTTAATACATGTTGAGGCTGGTTTGGATATTGTTTTTGATTCATTAAATATAGCATTGGTATATTTATTTTACTCTATTGGGTAGAATGTATATAATCACTAATTCATTATAGTTTTTTTAGTATCCATTGTTTATTATTTCATGCTATTATTTACTGGGATCCATGTTTGGAAGTCATGATCAGATATTTTATTCATTATCGATATACGGTAAATATATATTTCACACATCCATTTTTCACATTGCTTAGAATTCTGTGTTATAAAAATATTCTTGGTATTCTACTGTGTGTTATCACTCTCCCTATTTGGTATTCCATTGGGTACCAATAATGACTTATTAGATGGAGTTAGGGTCCAAGGCTATCACCTACAATATGATTCATGATTTTATTGATTATTAAAAGCATTGGAGGAAATGAAATACATAGGCTTGTGATGTTATCTGGGATTTTTATTTTGGACTTTTTGGTATTTTTCAACATGTGCTGTACTAGATGCATGTATCCCTATTTTACTTATTAATAGAGACAAGACTTGATGCATCATTTTTCAACATGATATTGCCTTTGTCTCTATTTATTTATTATTATCATTGATATTTATCATAATTTTGGATGATTTACTACATTATCTATTTATCTATGTGATTTATACTACTATTGTATACTCTTAAATGATTTAATAGACTCTCTATAGAAAATATTTAGGCCATCGCTTCATGCCAGCGACCTATGGAATATGGAGAGGCAAGCTTTTAGGCCATGTGACCCACCGATTAGTGGCACTGTTAACTAGATTCTAGTTTGTGATGTTATAAAGTGGTATTAAAATTTTTTCTGTACGTTGAATATTTATTTTGATATAATATAATGGAGTTTAATAATTAATTGGAATTTTGTAATGTGTTTTACCCTGTAGTAACTATCACACGTTTGTGAAAAGACAAATTTCCCTTGAATGAAAATTAAATTATTTTTGATTTTTATTCTTACAGTTGAATTGATTCCACAATTAGGTGATACTCTTGAATTTTAATGTTATTATTGATATGTTTGGGGTTCTATTTTACCATTTCCTAGTGAAATGATGTAATGCGTTTCATGAATCATTTTAGGAATCTATTAGGATTTCCATGCCAAGCATTATGGCATTCCCTATAGGATGGATTGCCTGACTGCATGAATTATTTAAATGTTCAATGTGTGATATATTTTTTACCCTTATAGTGTTCTTCTATGGAATTGTAAAATGTAACTCAAACATAGAGTGTATACTATATTCTAAATGATATTTTAATTCTTATGCTACAATAGACACCCTATACAGTCAATTATGGAATGTTGATCCATGGTCCACTAGTCACATGGGCTCACATGTGTTATAGTATGGAATATGTGGATGCATATTTTAGTTCAATATATGTATGTGACCTTATAGATTGGAAGTGGAGAAACATTTGGTTCACCATCAAATGATAAAGTTGAATTAGTATGAATTCAAAATGCAAATTGAATTGGCCAAACATATAACATGACTTTGAAAAGGTTGTAGGGTGGGGAGTAGGTAGTGTCTCTAGTGACATTTATGACTATTTTATACCATGTACTGTAAAAATTATAAGGCATAAGGGTATGGATTTCATATATAATGATTTGACCTACATTATAACTTTAAAATGTGACCCTTACCTTATTAATATTCTCTTATAAGTGTGTTAGGAATGTAGAGGTCTTCCACCACAAGGATCACCAGTCTTACCCAAGGTGGGAATCGATGACCGTGCTCTAATGGTGGTGGGCCGTAGGATACTTATATATTATCATGTAGTTATAGCTAAAGAACAAGTGGGTTTTCTGGATATATATTATTATGAATATTTTGAAAAAATAATTTGATGATTTAGGAACATAGATCTAGGAGAAGAATAGCCATAATCATCTATCAAAGTTCAGACATGGGTGTTCTTGTAGAATAATTTTCCCATGTTTTTTATGTATGGTTGTCCATAACCAATTGAGATATGACTTGAGAATATTTTATTGATCATCATGAATTTAGAGACGCCTCCTTAGAGGATATTTAAGGAAACAATATATATTCCTTCGAGAGTAGTTGATATCTAGTGGGATATTTTGATCTAGGATGATAGACTATGAGATACTGTTTCGAAGGATTTTCAATCCATATTTTATTAATACCATTTCCATGAGACCCCAAGAGATATTGTGGCCTAATATTTAACTATTATATAATATGGTATGATGGATATAATGGAATATAAAAAATGATCTATATAACAAAATTTTTATTACACTTATATATTTTTTAAATGAGACATTTAGTGTGAGAAGCATCGATGAAGTTCAATGTCATTATTTTTTGCCCTGGATAAACATGTTCAAGTTCATGACTATTTCTCATATATTGAATCTAGAGCTCATCACTGAGTAAAACATGATGTAATATTTCAGAGTAGAGTTGGGAAGTGTATCCTTTCAACCAAATGGTTTATCTTCGAATTGTAGGAAGCACGATTATGAGGATTCTCGTGATTTGAGTACCAACCAGGCAGTTAGTGCTTCTAGATTTGTTTTCTATCATCAATGTTTTCTCTCATGAAATAGATTGAAACATTATGATTTAGACTTTGTTGAGGGAATATTTTGTTGTAGGATAGGCCACATACAATGTTTCTGTAGGAACATACCTATAGAAGTCAATAGAAGGGGAGTGACATTGACTCATGGTCCTTGAGAAGGATTCATAGATCTACATTAGGCAAGGATCTAGATTAGAACTAATTGTTCTGGCCATGGGGGAATTCATTTTCATGGTATCTACGATCTAATTTTAAAAATATAGAAGATTCATCCTTCTCAAAGGATATAGGTTATTTATTTTGATCATAATTCATTCCATATATATTTTAAACCACATAAACCTATGGAATATAGTGTTAGGTTGTCTGTGGTTAAAGCTTTGATCTTAGTAACCTATAAACTTGTATCATCTTTTTTTAATATAGTTTCATTGCATTTATTCATATATGTACCCATGGGGGAGAGACTTCAGGTAGTTATTATTTTTTCTAAAGGTGTTATGAAGTTTTATACATTATTGTGAATTATAATAGAGTTTCTAAGAAAGTGCAGGGAGTTCCCCTATGAGATTTGTGGTTTTCACATTCATCGAGAACTTTTTATCCTCAATTTGTTAGTGTTTTACATCATATCCTATGTGAAATAGAGTGTTTAGTATCAATCTCATGTTGATTACTATTTCTAAAGGGGGAATTTTAAATCACATGTTGGATGAGATTATTTCAAAATGATTATTGGGTTGTCCAATAAAGTAGACTTGAATTAAATAATCATGGGATTTTTTTGGATCAGATCCCAAATTTATCCATTATATATAATTGGTTAGGGAACACATCAGAGAGATTTATTTCCATTTCATTACCATTTCATGGATGTTTTCATAGAACCATCTTATGGTTGACCTCAAGATTGATGGGTGGAGTTCTTTATATAGGTGGTTCCAAGAGAAACACTAGTACCCATTCATCCAAATAGGATGGCTACAATATTGTTGTATAAGATCATGATTCAGCAAGGGTTCATGCATAATAAAAACTTTATGTGGCCCAAAACATCTCTATGGGTATTGTTGGTCGTTTTTTGGAAAAATTTGGGAAGTAACCCCATGATATGTCTGGATTATTTGAAATTAAACTAGTTGAAAATTAAGAATTGGTATCCCTTTCCTTGATTAGATAATCTCTTCAACCAGATCTAATGAGCCGAGGTTTTCTCAAAGACTCATTTGTGGCTGGAATATCACCACATGCTTTTTTGTCCAATAGACATTCATCATATATATTTTTATAGAAGGAATGGTCTATACTTGTATTTTTTTATTTTATTCAGTATCCTGAATGAACTAGAGATTTTAATGGAACTGGTGGAATGAGTTTACCATTATTATTATTATTTGTTTGTGGTTGTATTCATGTCTATAATCTTGGAGTATTCTCATTATTGATTCGATCATGCCAAATAACAAGATATATTTTTTGATACACTAATAGAGCATCATGTATATGTTAATATTACAAAGTTACACTTCATGATTAATAAAATTCACTTCCTGGGTCATATAATATTAGTGAAAATAGTATCATTTATCTTAGAGAATGTGTCTATTGTAGTTTCCTTGGAGAAAGAAAAGAAATTCTTAACATATAAAGTTTCATGTGGGTAGAAATATATTACAATTGTTCTATACAGGGCATATCATGACTATATGTAGGCAATACTAGATTGATTATGAATTTTGTGAATTTTTTTGTGGTATTATACCTATGTGAAATCATTCCAAAACAAGAAATTAATACTAAAATCAGCCCCATTACTGATTCATCACAAATTGGGATGGATATATACAGTATATTATGATTTAATAAGGATTATTCTATGAGTAGTTTTGATGACATGGAGTAATTCATGGAATATGGGTCTCATCATTTGAGTCCACAAAAGATGATTTACATGTAACATTATCTCCAGTTGGATAAAAATTTTCCAGATTTGAGGTCCATGATGAATTATTTACTGGGAGAGAATTTTTTATCATACAAATACCTAAAAATTATCTTGTAAATATTTATATAGCGTGGCATGAATTTTAGGTACTGAATGTTGGTTGATTAGATAAAATATTTTGAAACATAACTTTCATACATTATAGAAAAAGGAAATGTAATAGTAGATGAAAAATGTAGGTGGACTCTATTATGGGAAGTTCTGGAGGCTAGTAATGTGTAGAATCTAATAGATTTTAATAAAATATCAACATTGATGTAATGTGTTGTAATGATCAGAATTTTTTATCATCTTTATCTATGAAATCTACCCTTATAGAAAGAGTAATGATGAGATGTATATCATATTCTAAGGGAGTTTTCAAAATGGATAGTTTGGTATGTGGGGACCCAACTATTGGATGGAAAATTGGGTAAGACGAAATTATTTGTATTTCTGGTCAGATATGGATTTCGATAGACATAGGTGAGGAGATGATGTGGGAGTTATAAGTCACGGTTTGAAAACTACATCCTAGAGTTACCAAGATGTATTGTGTCCTTTACTATTAGAACTGGTAGTCTGATGAACGGTGTGTTCGATGGTTTTGTTACATGTATTTCCACCTATCAATTGGGGATTTATTAACCCCATCAACCTTATAATCTTTTACTGTAGTTACCAATTCCTATGTGTAAATGTAAATATTTTTTAGTGGAGTTCATGACCATGTTTTCATGGTATCCAAGAGTTAGTGTTGTGGTTTGGGTTTTTGATGATAGTAATATGAAGATTTATCGTTATATTCGGATAAGGGAGAACATATCAACATATTAGTTTGTGATGTTTGATATCAATGAGATAGTGTGACAAAAATATTTATCTAGAAAAAATTGTCTCTGACATGGAAAATTTGTTTTAAAATTGGTCCTCTAATAGTCTACAGAGGGAATTGGGACACATGTGTTTTTGACCACGACATACCAACCATAGACTAATGTCAATCCATAGCGCACTATACTAGTTCTTGAGGACATGTGGTGGGAATTATTACTTTAGCAAGAGACTCTTATAAAAGGTATATAACCATTATTTTTTCCCAAAATAATATCTAATATGTGACTATAATGAAGGGACATTATGAGGATTAGATAGTCAACCATGCTGATTTACCATGTGCAGTTTAGAGGCATGAGGGGTAGATTTACTATGTCCTCGTCACATGTAGGAGACATATGGGTAGGTCTACTGGATATAGAAATGTATGGATAATATATAGTACAGAAAAAGAATATTATGTCGGTCATCTTCATTGAACTCTAGAGTTTGAAGTCAGGGACCATGACTTTTTAAATATCTCATCAATGATGGGACACATATGGATTAATATATAGTGTAATAATTCGCCACAATATATTAAGTAAATAAATTTTCTAGAGAGATGTTTTTCAAAATATTACCACGTTTATTTACAAAAAAGGTACTAGGGAATGTATGACATATTCCATATATATTCATTTTACAATTATCACTCATAACCATATCACACTTTGTAGACAGATGAGGTGGATTTAAAGGAGCTTGTGTCCTTTTTGGATCCTCTGATTAATATAATTTATAGATGCACGAATGATCTCAAAGGATGGTAAATTCCTCTAGTATGGGTGATATAGAAGCAATATTATTTATAGGATGAGTAATGGGGGAGGGATGTTGTGGTATGATAACAGTGGAAGAATTTTTTCTCAAAAAATTATTTACCACCCATAGAATAGAAAATCAAGGATGATTTACATTAATGGAGGAAATTGTATATTAATGGGTTTTAAAATAGTATTGGATCCATTTATTTATAGTTAAACCCTTGTTTGTGTTATGTTTTGGGCTAGATCCTTACAATGAGCCATTGACAGGTAGGTAAATTTTTTCAATGGATTATCATATAGTTTTTAAGGTTGGATTCATGTTAATTGCATAATGTGTATTAGGGATACATGACCTGTATTAAATACAAAAATTATAATGGATTCCATATTTGAATTCATAATCGATAATGAGTTTTTAATAGTGGAAGACCCTAAGATTTATCTTGTGTGTAATGGATTTACACACTATATAAATTATCAAGTATATATTCAAAAATAAGAGGCATATGAATCTCTTTTTGGACATAAAAATAAATTTTTCCATTCATTCACGCACTGGCTCTCCCTTTATCCTAAAGATTGGTTTTGGGTTTTCTTTGATATATGGGATCTATTTCTTCAACAATAGGTCTCATTGGATCCACGACACAATGTTATTGACTCAATTTATGAATTTAGTTGTTTTCCATTATGTTCGCATAGTAATTTGGTGTAGGTTAATATTCTTTATTTTTATGGTGTTTATCAGTTCTTTGATCTTCTTTTGATCTAGAAGAAATCATAGGTCGAGAATGTAAGAGTTTTATCCTATGAACCAATGGGACATGATATATACATTTCCCTTAGGGTTTGGTTTTTTATAATCATAGTTACTATTTTGTCGCATGTTAGACATTTGGAAAAAAAACCATTAATTTATTAAATGGTTGATTTGATTGTTTTTGACCAATTTTTTTCGTTGCATACCCTTGATAATGTTATAGGTTGTTATCCCAATCCCAGGAAACCCATGGTGTTGAATTAATATATTTTTTCCTTTATATGAAAAAACTAGGTGTGTGAGTTCTCTACATTTTAGTGGAATCAATCATGATTATTAAAAATTGGATTATTTATGTTAAGAGAGATAATACTTCATTTTACATGTGGAAATATGTTTTGAAATGATTTAATTAATTAAATAAAACTTGTTATATGATGAAGATGAAATGATGGAATTATATTGATTGTAAAGTAATGAAATGTTTATGGTTGTGGATGATTTAGTTTTTATACCATGGATACTAAATCCATAATAGACCATGTAGTGTTTTACTCTATAGTTCATGAATGCAATAGTTGATTTTGTGGACCTATTTACTAATTTTATCATCATTTCATAGAATGTCTAATGCTTTGATACCACTTCTATATAGCTATCATGGGATTGTTATAGACATGGTATGGTTACATACTCATTGTACCCTACACAAGTCATTTTATTATTTCTATTGAGATCCTCATTATAATTGATGTGGATGACATGGTCCAGAATACAGGGTTCTAACATATCATGGTCGGAGACATCTTATTGCACACTATAGTCCTTGTGGGATAGACATGATAATATAATATTGACATGGTAAATTATGTGTACTTTTGAGTATACATCTTGGATATGAGGATATTTAATTTTTTTACATAGTTAGGTTGGTATTGATATTGTTTTCTATGATTTACAGGTTCCCTTAGTATGGGTATTGTACTCCCATTGGTAAACTAAATAGTATCACTTATTTATTCATCTTTTTCAGTAGAAATTGTATATGGTTTCATAATTTTATATGTTTGGATCCCTATTTTTGTAAAAGGACCATACATTTATTTCAGTACTCATATAAATGTGATATATATTGTAAACAAATCTTTTTTATATTTTATGGACTAGATTTTTATAGACAGCATAGGTGGTTACCTACTGAGTGTTATTGTAACTAATAATGTATTTTTAGAATAATACATTTTAATACAAATTAATATTTATGAATTAAATATTAATTTTATTATATAGGGGATTCTATTTGTAATAGCTTACTCAACAAGCAACAATGGTTTTCTTAGAAATCATACATTGCTCACAACATTGAGTTATACAAAAAAAATATAATATTATAATAATTGCAAATGGTTGTTAACGCCTAGACATTGTATTAGAAAGAATGAACATAACTATCTAAAATATGATAACACATGTTTGTTAAATGTTTGTAAATTTTATCCAATAAATTTTAGAGGCTTACAATAAAAATGATTCCAATTATAAGAATGAAATACTCTAATATTTTTAAAAAAGATGTTTACCACTTTTTAATGAGGAACCCTTTTTAATATATTATTTGACACTTTTATCTGACCCATTTCAAAAAATAAACATCTTATTTAGAATCATGAAATAAAAATTTACATTGGGTAAATTTTTATTCTTTTTCAGATAATGTTTATTTTTAATGAATTGTGAAAATTACTGTATTTTAATTCAAACCCGCCTTTTGATCTATTGTATTTATATCATTAGATTATATTTTTAATAGTTTTTAAAGTTTAAATTTAATATATTTTTATAATTTAATCAATTTATGGTCATTTTATGTGTTTTCACTTTGAAATTGGACATAAACAAATGTCATTCTTTTGATATTAATTATTTCATAGAAAAAATCTTTTTGGTTTTAACAACGGTAATTAATTTTAAAATAATTTCCGTAGCTTCTATGTTTGAAATTTTGAAAAATGGATTTAATATTTGGAATCAAGATATCCAAATTGTGTAAATAGGATTCTTTTATTTTAATACAGTTTGAATAGTAACTTCAGTAATTGTTTAATTTACCATGGTGAAAGGTTAAATATGGTATATAAGGGTAAAAAATAATATTATAATAATAGTAAAATTACAATCACATGTGTATTAACCCTATTTTATTATAAATGTTCAACCATGGTTATTCAATGTTCTATTTTGGGACCCCATGGAGTGACTAGTAAGTGACATTTTATAAAAATTAATTTATAAGTTAAAGAAAATGTAACATAAACATATATCGTTTAGTAAAACAATTTTTATATTGGGTTATATAAATTATCTATTGGAATATAAGTAAAATTTATAATATTTATAATATTTATTAAATCATGGATTTTTATTTATAATTTCTAGATATTAAATAAATAAATTTATTTATGATATAATGATGATGCAATGATTGCATCATTAATAAAGTATTCAAATAAATAATACTATAAATGTCAAAATAAAAGTAATTTTTCTTATTTTAATGTCATCCAAGAATATTATGTTTGATAGTTACATGTTATCTTTGTATTAAAAACATTTTTTGAATCAATTTGGTTGTTATGGGTTTTTAAAAAGTCATGATATTAATTAAGTAAAAATTATTAGAATTCACATTTTAATATATAATATATTTTATTATATATTATAAAATTTAAAAAAATCTAATCTTATAAAAAATAGTTATAATAACTGTAAATTTTTTTAATATCTCATTAATTTAATCTTTTTCATGTTTTGGAAACTATTTTGATTCTCAAAGTGTTAAATGCTTGGTAAAACATTATGAGTAAAAAAGGGTTAAATAAATAAGATACTGAATAAAAAATATCCAAACTTTCCCAATTCTTATAGTATGACTTTATTTCAACATATTTTTATATTATATTTTAATTGAATGATATTTGACTTTTTGAAACTAATAATATATTTATAATTAAATAATACTGTCAATCATTCCTAAAGAGCCCATCCTCCCCCTTATTGAAGGTCATTAACTCTAACCCATTATTGAAACCACTCAAGAATTTTTTTCTCATCCAAAATCTTCTATAAAATCATTCAACATATCTCTATAACTCCTAGAACGATCCCACTTTTCATAACGCAATTAATGAAATCGTTTTGGTTGAAACCAAATGGAGTTACCTGATTTAAAGGTAATGTATTCTCTCAAGTTCTTTTCTTTTATTTTCCTTATCCAATCCATGTGATCTTCATATTATTTGTTTACATAATGAAACCAGTATCCTAAATATACAAGGTTTTTTTATTTAAATGGATTCAAACTAAATTTATACACACTTCTGTCTAATGGGTATAAAATATACTATTTCTGTGGACATAGAACTACTGCCTCACAAAATGATGATTATTCGATTATCTCCAAATGCCTCTCAAAGTGTCCATCACGATTGAACATTATTTATATGTCATATATATTATATTTATATTGTATCTATGTTTCTTTATTTTTTTCTTATATCATATATATATGGTTTTCATAATGGGTAAATATGATAATTTCATTTGAGGATGTGTGGACTACCACCATTCAATATGATATGACTCGTTCATACAATATATAGAACATACAAAAGATGGTGTTAATTAAATTATGTAATGTATATAAAATATTATATTATACTTTAATTATAATATACATATGTATCATTTTGTTATCATTCATTTAAAAAGGAAAAAAATAAATGAAAGCAGCGTTAATGTGAACATATGGCTTATCTTCTCCATGAACAGTGAAATTCTTTTCTTATCTCTAAATGTTAAATAATATTATAAATATATATAATATATATATATATGATATATATGATATATATATATATATGAATAATATTTTTTTAGATAATTTAATTTTGACCACATAAACAAATTGAAATTATAACAAGTTCATTTTTGAATTAAATTCGAAACATCGATAAAATTTCTGATATGAACTCAAATAATTCAGTAATTTTTGTTTCTAGGTAATTAGTGATAAAAATAAATAATAAACATGAAAGGTTTAATGATTTTTTTCAATTATCTTAACTTTATTATTCATTAAATTGAAGAGAGAACGAGTGAAGTCTTACACAAGGTAAGGGAACTTTTTAACCCAATTTTCATTCCACGGGTTAATCTTATACTTATTGAATATTTCAAGCTATGGTTATGTGATAATTTTTTTTCATATCCTATATTGTATTTACAAATTAATTATGTGTACTATTTTTTAATAGACATAATTTATATACTTTATTTAGAAAATAGTTTTTATAAGGGACTTCGTCTCAATCTCATTTCATTGAGGCATACTTCGATTTATACACGACATTCATTTAAATAATTATAATGAACCCCTTTGAATTTTTCTTTTATTCAAATGGAATATTTTGTTATTAAGATTTTTAGTATATGAAAAAAATAATACTTCTTTTTAACGTACATGGTGACAATGACCTTTCCACCACCACAAGAAATATTTGATATTTGGCTTCCATAACAAGCCGTAATGATTTTAGTAGGAAAATAAATACCATAAACTTTTTTATTGTATTTTTTTATTGAAACTGGTGTTGGGAATTGATTTATTAAGTCAACATATTAAAATGTTATATTGTGATTACAATGTGGAAATGTAATCTTTCCACTATGCTTGTGTTATGTGTTATGATTGGGTTATGGTTCTTGGGTTTTGTTTACGTATTCAAGTGGTTCCATGATTAACCTAGGGAGAGTGAGCCAAAGTTATCTCTCTAATGAATTGGGTAACATGATGGAGGTAAACATTAATGTTTCTCATAAGATATTTAAGAAATATACTTTGATGGGTATTTCAAACATGACTCCCTATGTAGCTGTGAAAGCTACAATGTATGTATGATATGGATGCCTCAAGTTACCATTATGATTTATTATTTCTATTTGTAATTAATAAATATTATGATTTCATGAGGTATGATAAAGAGAATTTGATTTATGATTGAAAAATATGATCTCATTAATTTATATTTTTTGATGGGATAATGTTTTTGTTCATTATTTAATAATCCTTACTAAGATATTTATGGTCATTTCATGTTTTTGAAAAGTATTTTTACATGGGTATAAGGTATAGGGTATAAGGAAGTGTAAGTAAAAGGACGTATTCATGATAATTTATATCATGAAAACAATTCTTTTTTTCTTTTAACTATTTTTAATTTTATGAAAAAATGGATACTAAGTATAAGTGTCTACTTGTAATATTTTCAATGTAATGTATATGTTATTGCCTAATTATATGAAATTATAATCCTGAAAAATATCCCCAATGTTAATTCTTGACTTAATTCAAGATTCTATAATGTTTTAGGTAGGTGATTTATATTTGTTATTAGAGGTCTGTTTAAGTAAATTTAGAGTTTAGGGTGTTATTTAAGCATAAGTGACATTACCGTAATGGTTAGAATATTAGAAAGTGTCATGGTTTTTTAGATAAATTTAATTGGTGTATGATTACATGAATAAGTATATCATAGTATTTACCCTCCTCACAAGATATTATATAATGATTTTACTAATATACTCACACTGGCCTTTTTGGTTTTAGTAAATGGATGGAACTAGAAGGCACCCAATATAAGGACTCGACCTTAAACATGAGATAATCACGAATTTAGTTAATAATTCACATTAGTATCTTTTCAGGTTTAGAGCATTAGATAAAAAGGTCATAACATATACAATACAACTTGAATATTACATGTAGACACTTATACTCAGTATCCATTTTTTATAAAATAAAAACTCTTGAATAAATAGCCATCTCTATTCCTATGTTTTAGACAACATGAGTTTTCTTTGATCCCATCTTTGACCTTATTCATCATTTTGTCTGGTGGAAAAGTTTAAAAAACATTGGATGAGAATAAAATACTCAGTAAGGATTATAAAATAAAAAAATATTAGTCCATCAATACATACCAAATAAGATCTCTTTAACTTACCTCATGAAATCATAAGATTTATAAATAACTCATATAAATCATACATCATAAAGGTTACTTGTGGCGTCCATAACATACTTACGTTGATGCATTCACAACTACATAGGGAGTAACATTTGGAATCCCCATCATAGTATATTCCCTAAATCTCTTAGGAGAAACATTAACGTTTACCTCTGTCATGTTACCCAATGCATTAGAGAGATATCTCGGGCTCACCTTTCATAGGTTTATCATAGAACCACCCGTATACATAATCAATTCCCAAAAACCATTACATTGTAATAAAACATAACATAATCATAAAAAAAAGATAACATTTCAACATTATAATCAAAATATATAATTAAAATATATTCTCATAAGAAAATCCATTATAAAAACCATATTCAATACCAAAATACAGAAAAATGGTATATGGTAATTATTTTGCTTTTATAAAACACAACATCTTGTTATGGATGCCAAAGATCAAATAATTATCGTGGTGGAAAGAAATTTATTGTCACGGCGTATGTTAAAAAGAAACATTATTTTTTGACGTTTAGTAAGAAAAATCGTAGGGAAACATTTCATTTTAATGAAATAAATGTCAAAGGTGTTTATACACTGCATAAAAGAATTTCCTTTAGAAATAAAAATATTCATGAATGAAATTAGACTGAAGCGAAGTCCCTTACATCGTGTCTGACATGACTCATTCATTTTTTAATATCCTGAATAATAAACTAAAGTAAATTTATACTTCATAAAGAACATTTTCTAGTTTATTATTCCTTTTATATCTATTATTATTATTTTATAAACATTATTTAATCATTTAAGTTAATAATGGTCATTTTTTTATATTTGGTACCTCAGTCAACATTGAAATTCTTATAATTATATGTTGTCCATATGGTCAAAATTACATTGTTTATTGAATGATATTAATGATTTAGATATCATATATGTCACATATATCTGGTATATATATTTATTTATAATAGTAAATAACATTTGGAGATAGGAAATGAAATGTACCTTTCATGGAGCTGTTAAGTCTTACGTACCAATGAACGCTACTTTCACTTCTATTTCATATTATATTGAAATAAAAACATAATGATACACATGAATATTATAATTCCAGTATAATATAGAATATAATTTTATTAACTCATTAATTTATACGTCTCACATATGGCATGAACGATTGATATAACTTTAAGGGGGAGGAAGTCTGCACTTCCTCAAATTAAATTATCATGCTTACCCAATTTGGAAACAAAAATATTATGATATAAATGAAAATTAAATATTTATAGAGAAAATATAAATATAATATATATCACATATAAATATAGTTCAATCATAATTGCCTCCATGATTGGAGCTTGGAGATATTTGGATAATCATCATTTTGTGAGGCAGTAGTTCTCTGTCCACAAAAACAGTATGTTCGTATCCATTAGATGTAGGTGTGTGGAAGTGTAGTTTTAATCAATCTCATAAAACAACCTAGTATATTTAGGATACTGGTTTTGCTATTAATTAAAATAATAATAAGTTTATAGGGGGTATGACAAGTGAAATAAAAGAAAAAAACATAAAGGAATATGTTACCTTTAAATCGGGTATCTCACATTGGTTTCAACGAAATGGTTTTCTCAATTTGCCTTCTTCCTAGGGGAAGGATTCTAGGAGTAAGAGAGGGATGTGTGGAGATTAATTTGGCAAATTTTGGACGATCCAATGGGCTTTAGAGGTGTGAGTAATGGGTTATATGTGCTGTCCTTTTATAAGTGGGAGAAGGGGATCTTTAGGAATATTTGAAAGTATTTTTTTTATTATAAACTAATTCTCAGATTCAAAATTTTAAAATCTAATAAAATTCAAAGATAATATGAATTATGTTCAAAATTAAATCATAAAATAATAATTTTACAGGTTTTAGATATTTTTTTAAATTTAATAATCTCAATTATTTAAATCATTCAATTATATAATAATCACTACATCATCATTGTGTCATAAATAATTTTATTTATATTCTGTCTAAAAATTATAAATAAAAAACCATGATATATTAAATATTTTTACTATTCAATTGAATATTTATATTTGAAGAGATAACATATATAATCTCATATAAATTTTTTTTACTAAAAGATATATGTTTATGTTATTTTTGGATTTACTTTAAATTAATCAATAAAAAGTGTCATTTTCACTCCTAAGTGGCTCCATGGGGTCCCCAAATCGACCCATGAATGGTCTTGGTCATACATGTATCATCCAAAAAGATTAGGACACGTTTTACCATAATTTAATATTATAATAATAATATTTTATTACCCTTTTTAACATATTTACCCTTTAACCATGGTAAATAAAATATTTACTGATGTAAATATTCATAATGTCTACAAATAAAAGACACCTATTTAAAAAATAACTATATCATGATTCATAATATGGAGTCCATTTTTCCCAATTAAAAAAAGAGAAGGGGCATAAGTTATTTTAAAAAAAAATATATTTTCAAAACAAAAAACAGTGTTTTTAAGAAATAATAACTATCAAAAGATTGACCCATGTTTATGACCAATTTTAATGTGAAATTACGTTTAGTAAACAAAATTGGATTAAAAGGTAAAAATATAATCAAATAAAACTTTAGAACCAATTAAAAATATATTCAAAACATAAAAATAATTAGGATTAAAATGCAGTTTTGAATTAAAATACTGTATTGTTCACTATTTATTAAAAATGAACATTAAAAAATACCAAAATTTCACCCCAAATAAATTTCGATGTCCATAATTATATATAAAAATAATATTTTGAAAAAAATAAATATAAAAGATAATAAAAATAGATTTAAAAATGATTCCCCATCAAAAGGCAGAAAATCGATCCTTTAAAAAATAATATAGAATTTATGATTAAAATTTGATATTTTATTCTTATTATAAGCCTCTAATATTTATTAGATTAACGTAAAAACATTTATCAAACATGTATAGTCGTGTTGTAGTTAGTTCTATTCATTCCCTCCATTATAATGGCTAGGCGTTCACTACCATTTAAAATAATAATAATAACAATATATTATTTTTCGGTATAACTCATCGTTTAGAGCAACATAGGATTTAAGAGAAATCCTTTGTGGAAGGTTGACAATGCGATCAGACATATCATCCCATTTAATGTAAAGTTAAAATTTAATTCACAAATATTAATAAATAAGAAGAATTCATATTCCTTATTCACCTAAGATATTACATCCTTCCCCATTATGGGAATTGTATCCCAACAATTCTCAACCCATAATAAATAAATGGTGGGATCTATCCCTCATTGAATTTTCATATTCCCATTTTTCCACTTTAACCATATGGTTTTTCCAAAGAACCATTACCTAATGAATTGCCATATTCTGTAACACTTGCTCTCTTCAGTCAAGAAACTAGACTTCTTGTTCCAAATATGAGATATTTTCTTCCAACAGAACTACCTATGGGCTCAAAACATGAGATGGATCAGAAAAATATTTTTTCAATATTGAAACATGAAAAACATTCTGTACCTAGGATAAAATTGGAGGTAAATCCACATTGTAGGATATTTATCTAACTTTCTCCATGATTTTATCAGGTCCAATAAACATCAGACTCAACTTTCTTTTCTTACAAAAACACATCATAGTTTTACATGGATAAACATTAAGAAAGACATGATCACTAACGTCGAAAGAATGATCATCCCTCCTATTATCTGCATAACTTTTCTACCTACTTTGAGTTGTATTCATGTTCTATTGAACAATCTATACTTTTTCTACCATCTCTTCTTCCATTTATGGTCCCATTAATATCCTTTCTCCTACTTCATCCCAGATATTCATAGTTCGACACCACATTCAATTTAATTCCTCAAAGGGTTCAATCTATATACTATAATGAAAAATGTTATTATATGAAAATTAAACCAAAGTAAGATGCTGGTACCAACTTCCCTGGTAATATATCGATCAAGCACATAGCATATCAGATAAGGTCTGAATTCCTTATTCTAACTTCCAATATGATTGAGGATTAATGTTGTACTACAATTTAATTCAGTTCCAAATGACTTCGTAAGGCCTTTCCAAAATATTTATGTGATCCTTGGATCACAATTAAATACATTGTAGATAGGAACTCCAGGTAACCTCACTATCTCTTTAACATACAATCGGGAATGTTGATCTAGAGGAAAAGTATCTAGTGTAGGAAGAAAATAAGTAGATTTAGTCAATCGATCCCCAATAACCCAAAAAACATTGTTACCTCTAGATGTCATTGGTAATCTCACAATGATGTCCATGGATATATTTTCCCATTTCCACTCTAGCACCGATAAATACTGAAGCATCCCTTTTGGAAATTGTCACTCTACTTTAACCTATTGATAAGTCAAACACTTCATATTAAAGTCGACAATATCTCATTCTATTCCATCCCACCAGTAATACTCTTTATGATCTCTATACATCTTAGTACTACAAGGACGAATTTAAAATGGATAACTATGAGATTCACATAATAACTCTTTCTTTATCTGTGAATCCTAAGTCACACATACTCACTTTCTAAATCTCAAAATACAATCATTATTGATGTCAAATTTAGGAACCCTAACCTTCTAGTACAACTTTACTATTTTCTGTTACCCACGATCTTGCTTCCGTGCTTGTCTAATTATGTCTGATATTGATGATTTCACTAACACTAGAAACAAAATAGATGAATTTCATGCACCAAAAACATATATTCCAAAGTTCATCAATTATTTTATCAAAGGATCTTTTTCCAAACGTAACAAGGTTAATGTAGCATTACTTTTTCAAATCAAAGCATCAACCACATTATTTTTCATTCTGGGATGGAAATCAATCATGCAATCATAATCCATGATTAATTCTAGCTATATTATATATATTATGTTCAATTCATTATGAGTGAATATATACATAAATATTTTTTGATCATTATATATTTTACACATAACTCCATACAAATGTTTCCTCTAAATTTTTATAGAAAAAAACATAAAAAAATTCCAAATCATTTCTAGGGTAATTTAACTCATAAGGTTTCGATTGACATGAAGCATAAGAAATTATCTGACCATTCCGCATAAGAACACATCCAAGTCCTTTCTACTAAAAATCACAGTAGATAAACAATTTACAATCTCTAGATGGTAATTCTAAAACATGATCATTCACCAATATTATGATCAATTCCTTAAATTAATCTTTATATTCGTTTGTAAAAATGAACATAACACATTTTTGAGTTAAATTATTCCATCAACTAGATAATTGTCAATTATTTTCAATAAAACTCCCGTAATAACATATTAAAACAAGAAACCTATAGATCTCTGTTATATTTTTGGTTCTTGTTCATTATTTAACTACTTTTGTTTTAGATGTATCAAAATTTATTGCCTTCTTTAGAAACTATGTGACCATGGAAGGAAATTTGTTTTAAACCAAACTCACACTTGCATAATTTTACAAAATGTTTTGTTTCTTTTATTGGATAGATAACCCTTAATTGTATTTCACTCCCCTCTTTACTTTTATAATAAACCAAAAAATCATCAATGAATTCAACCATAAAATTATCCAATAACTCACTGAAAAAATTATTCATAAGATTGATGAATACATCAGGTGCATTAGTTAACCAAAATGACAAAACTACAAATTATTGATGGCCATATCTTGTAAGAAACATAGTCTTCATAATATCTTCATTCTTTACATTCAACTGATGGTAACCCAATATTTAGTCAATCTATGAAAAATACCGAGCTCCCTAGAGCTAATAAAATAATAATTAATATGAGGCCAACGATACTTGTTCTTAATAGGGATGTTATTCAAGCCTCTATAATAAATGGAAAATCACATTGGACCATCTTTATTTCTATCGAAAAATTCAGGATCACCCTATGGTGATGTTGTGGGATGAATGAATCATTTATCTAGTAACTCATACAATTTCTTCTTAAACCCAAAAAGTTTAATTTGACCCATTAGATAAGGGTGTTTTCAAATTATCTTTGTATCAGGAACTAATACAACATTAAATTCAACTTTCTCAGTTATGTTTTATAGAAGGAAAATCATCATGAAAAACATCAAGATAGTCATTTACCAAGGGAATATAATTAATCTAAACTTTTCCATTTTTTTTAAAATATGAGAAATGTAACATACATATCCATCTTTTACAAGTATCTCAACATCCTCTAATGTTATCAAAAGTAAGGGTTCATTATTGTCACAAACTGAAAGGAATTCTACAATGAAACATCTTTATATCTATAGTAAATCATATCATGACAAAGAAAAATCCAATCCATACCTAAAATAACATCAAACACTACTAGAGAAAAAACAATGTTTTTTTCAGGTAGATTAATTCTTCAAACAAGTATAGAATAATTATTATGATTTCTTTTTGTCTCAACATTTCCTCCAAATGTTTTTACCATATGTTCAAGAATCATATCTTCAGATGGAATATCCAATTTAATATAAAAATTCTCAGAAATTAATGAATGTGTAGAACCTAAATCAAAAAACACTATGGTGTAATCTGAATAAAAAAGTAGTGTACCTTGTACTACTTCATTCGATATCCCAACATCCACTGAAGTAGTTATAGAGAATTTAACCACCCCTTTATGCTTATAGTTTGGATTCATTCCATCATTTGTGTTCTTTGTTGGACACTCATTTTCATAATAAACCATTTCATTTCACGTAAAAAAATTTACTAATTGAATATAATATTTTTTTCTTACCATTAATCTCATCTTTTTCAGTGGAATTACAAGCCTTATGTCCCATTTTACTACATTAGTAGCACATACCAAAATTTTAAATTCATTCCCCAATGTGATATTTACCATAATTTTTACCAACTATAAACTTATGTTTCTTACCATTATAATTTTTTGAAGAGTTCTTCCCTTTCCTATAACACCACGACCTCTTATTCTATTGTGTTTCAAATATCTTGTAATCATCGGAAAACTATCTTTCCACCTTATCCATGCATTAAATAAGTTTTTCATAACTTTCTAACTCACAAAAATCTAAATCCATTAGATAATTCTTCTTTAATACTTAGTTAAACCAATTGATTTTTCTATCACAATCATGTATGAAATTTGGAGCATACCTTGCCATTCGAGTGAATTTTGCTTCACAAGGAGCCACTAAGTAATCCTCCTGACTCAATTCCAAGAATTATATTTCGATCATAAGTCGAACCACATTAGGGAAATATTTCTAAAAAATCATAGCTTTGAATTTATTCCATTCAAGAGAATTAATCTCTGTATTATCCATGATATTTTTCAATAACGACCACCACTAATTAGCATCACCTTCAAAATGGTAAATAACGATACTAACATTTTGATGATCTAAACACCCCATGAAATAAAAAATCATTACTAGTGATTTACCCCACCCTTAAGCTATAATAGGGTCAGATGATCCTCTAAACGATGGTGGATGTTGCCTCATGAAATCTTTTAGTACTAACATGTTCGTCTATTATTGATCTGGAGGATCTCATGCATGGACACCACCACCATTTATAGCCTGAGTCAAATGTTCCATAACTACAAAAAACTATTCATTTCCAATTTTGACTATCTTAGGTTGCTGATATAGAATTTTTTCTTCCTCCTGATGTCATCCCATCATAGCTGCCCTATTTCGTCTAAGTAAAAATTCTGAACAAATAAATATCTTAGGCAAAGAAAAATGGTAATGTGTAAATTCTGTATCATTTCAATCACAAAATAAATTAATTTATGGACATTAATTTAACAATATTATAACTCTTAAGGTTTCTAAATTTACCTTTTATACCTACTAGAAGGACATGTCCCAAAACATTACATAATCTTGAATTATGTTAATAATTCACATTGAGGATCTTTTTAGATTTAGAGCTGTAGAGAATTTGGTCATAACATATACCTAACAACTTTGATATTACATGTAGACAGTTCTTATTAGTATCCATTTTTTCATAAAATAAAAACACATGGAAAAAGGGTCATGTCCTGTTCCATGTTTTAGGAAACATGACTTTTCATTGACCTCATCCATGACTCTATTCATCATTAAGATAGATGAAAAACAATTCAATAACATGGGTTGGGCATTAAAATCTTAGTAATGATTTTAAAATTAATTATTAATACATTATTTCCCTAATACATACCAAAAATAGGCTCTCTAAAATTCCTCATGAAATTAAATGATTTATGAATAACACATAGAAATAATAAATCAAAAATGTAACGTGTGACATATATAGCATATTTACGTTGTAGATTTCATAGCTACTTAGGGAGTTATGCTTGGAATACTCATCATAGTATATTCCATAAATATCTTAGGATTAACATTAACGTTTACCTCAATCACATTACCCAATGCATTAGAGTGATATATCGGGCTCACCCGCCCAAGTCTTATTACAGAACCACCCGTATACGTAAACAAAGCCCATGAAATATAACATAGTCAAAACACATTAAATAAGCCTAAAGGAGAGACACCATTTCCACCATTCAATCACAATATATCATTTAAATATACTGACATAAAAATACATTATCAAAACCATTTTCAGTACCAATATATGTAAAAATGGTATATGATATTTATTTTCCATTTAAAAAACACTACGATATGTTAAAGATGGAAAAGATCAAATAATACTCACGGTGATGAAAAGATCATTGTAATCACATATGTTAAAAAGTGACGCAACATTTTGTTATTTAGTAAAACACATCATAAATAAATATTCCCTTTGAATTAGATGAATATTCAAAAGTTTTTATATACTGTAAAAAATAAAGTCTGTATAAATCAAAATTTGTCTCAATGAATGGAAATAGAGACAAATTCCCTTACCTCGTGTCCGAAATGACACGTTCATTCTATAATATCTTGAATAAAAAACTAAAGTTAATTTTTACTTTCTTATGATTTTTTTCAATTTTACTATTCTTTTTATAACACTTATTTCCATATTTTATACTTTATGTAATCATTTATGTTAATAATGGTCGTTTTGTCGATATTTGGTACTTGAGTCAAAAATGAACTTCTTATAATTACAAGATGTCCATGTATCCAAAATTACATTATTTCTTAAATTATAATCTTTATTTAGATATCTTATATATTATATATGTCATGTATATATATTTATATATAAAAGTACATGACATTTGGACAAAAGAAATGAAATTCCCCATTCCTGGAGATGGTAAACCGTATATACGCCAGGACGCTACTTTCATTTTTATTTTATATTTTAATGGAATGAAAAATTAATGATACATAGGTATATTATAATTACAGTATAATAACATATATGATTTCATTAAATCCATCTTTATAGGTCCCATGTATGGCATGAACTAGTCATATCACTATGAGAGGGTGGCAGTGCACACTTCCTCAAATGAAATTATCGTGTTTACCCATTATGAAAACCATAATGTTATTATATAAATGAAAAATAAATATGTATAAAGACAATATAAATATAATACATATCATATAAAAGTATAGTTCTATCATAATTTCCACCATGAGAGGTTGTAGGAGGGAATTGAACAATCATCGTTTCATGGGGTTGTAGTTATCCATCCACAGAAACAGTATTTTCATACCCATTAGATTGAGGTGTGTGGAAGTGTAGTTTGAATAATTCTCATAAAAACAACATATTATATTTATTATACTAATATAGTTATAAAATAAATAAATAATGTGATTTTATGGTGTTCGAGAAGTAAAAATGAATGAAAATAATGGAGGAGAAGATGTTAACTTTAAATCAGATATCTCCATTTGGTTTGAACCAAAAGGTTTACCTGAATTGCCTTATGCATAATGTAAGTCTTAATAGAGTAAGAGAAGTATATATAAAGCATAATTGGGAATAGGTTAGATGATTCATGGGGATTTAGAGGAATGAGTAGTGTGTTGTATGTGGTGCCATTTTATAAGGGTGAGGAGGGGCTCCTTAAGAAATTTTCAAAGCATTTTTTTAATATAAAAATATTTTCTGTTTTAAAAGGTCCAAAACTCATTAAGAGTGAAACTAAGATGACTCATGTTCAAAATAAAATCATCCAATACAATTAGGATATGTTTTTGATATTTTTTGAAATTATATAATCTCATTTATTTAAATAGTTCATTAATAAGGTAATCACTGCATCATTATTATGCTATAAATAATATAATTTATTTGATATCTAAAAATTATAAATAAAATACCATGATGTAGGAAATAAATTTTTATTTCAAATGAATATTTATAGTCAAATATATAACATATATAACCACATATAAAAATTGTATTACTAAAAGACATATGTTTATGTCATTTTTGACTTTAAATTATATTAATTAATATAAAGTGTCATTATCACTCCCAAGTGGATCCATGGGGTCCCAAAATGGACATTAGGATTCCGATGGTCCGACATGTATCCGAAAACTGGATTAGGACCCATGTAAGGTTAATTAAATATTAATATTATAATAATTGTATACTATTATTTACCAAATTTACCTTTTAACCATTGTAAAGAAAATATTTACAGATGTAAATATTCATAATGACTTAATATAAAAGTTACCTTTTAACTACATTTTGAACACATTATTCCATATATAGAAACAATTATTCCAAATTCAAATCATTTAAGTGGTAGAAGTTAATTTAAAATTAATTCTGATTGTTAAAACAAAAAACATGTTTTTAAGAAATAATAACTATCAATATTTGATTATGTCTAATTTCTAAGTAAAATTACATACAATGAAGAAAATTGTATTAAATGGTAATAATAAAATATATTTATTTTTTAAAACCAATTAAAAAGATAATCTATCAATATAAATAAACAAAATTAAAAGGTTGTTTTTAATTAAAATATAGTATTTTTCAATATTAATTAAAAAATGAACATTATAAAGAAATGACAAAATTTCATCCAATGTAAATTTAGTTGTCCTAATTCTAAATAAGAATATTATTTTATCAAATAGATCATAAAAAGGTGACAAAAATTTAGATATAAAAATGGTTTCCAATCAAAAGGCGGTAAATTGATCCTTTAATGAATATTTGATTATTTATGCTTAAAATTTGACTCATTCTTATTTTAAGCCTATAAAATTTTATGGATAAATATAAAAACATTTACCAAAAATTTATAATAATATATTCATTAGTTATGATTATTGCATTCATTAAAAACACTGTGTTTACTACAATTTAAAATAGTAATATTATTATGCTACTTTTTGGTATAACTCAACATTTTTTGCAACGAAAGATTATAGAGAAATATATTGTTGTGTGTGGAGTACGCTATCAGACATTTCATCCCCTTTAAAGTAAAATTAATATTTAATTCACAAATATTAATTAATATTAAAATGTCATATTCTTTATTCACCTAGTATGTTACACACAAAGTAACAATGGATGTGAAGGAAACTATGGTGGTTTTCATAATGAGAAAAAAAATGAAATGTGAATAACAATTATAACTCTTGTGGTCATTCTTAATGAACTATTTTGAGTCATTATTGACTACCAGAACTAAAGTGATTTTGGTAAGGCGTCGTATATGTGATCAAAAAATCCCTATATAAGTTCAGGTAACAATCATAAAAGTATTTATATTAAAATATCTATGTGTCATGGATGTGGAAAGAAAAAACTAGGAAAATGCTTCAAATGGATGAAAATATGCTGTAGATTTGGAAATTAATGTCAGAAATCAAGAACCTTCCCTGGAAAAATGAAGCATCCAGTTGACTCCAGGAAATGAAAATATGTTCTTTCTAAAGGATTAACTGGATTTTTTAAATTTGGTGTGTATGGTCATTATAAAAAATTATATACTACAAAGATGGTTCGAGAATGGGATCAGTAGGTCCGTAAAAATATATTTTTTTCCGACACCTAATTCTATTCTAATTGATGATGAGGAAGACTTCAATGAGCAATGAAAGGTATGTACTATTTCAAAGCTAATGTTTGTACATTATTTGATCTAAGGATACGATTCATGATTTTGTTTATAGGAAACAAGTATTAATGATTTATTTGGAAAAAAATGGTTAATGAATCAAGAATAACATTGAATGAGTATTAAGTCCTCTTATAAGGGATTCAAGAGTTATATATGATGGAATTCTTGAAAGTATTAATGTGCTTTTGAAGATGTGATTAAACTAGTAGACTTTTTCTAGTATGTGTATCCCTAGTTATTGATATGAGAAAAATTAATTCAAGTAAGAATTACATTTTATTGTATGGATATAATAGATAACCGTAGGGGCTCATATGATCTTTATTTAGTTGATTAATGGTTATTACATTTTTTGATGAAAAATGAATTATATTATATGACTTTTGTAGATAAAAAGGTTATGGACATTTTGAGGAAATTTTCTTTTTTATCAATAATGATATAGGAGTGATATGGTTTAAAAAAAGATAAATTGTAGGATGGGTGACAACTCATCACATCTGGAAATAATGAAGGAATTAAACCTAGAACCGAAGGGCGATATGGGTGCATCACCTACCAATGGTATATGATAAGTACTTGGTTAGTATGACTTATTAATCTTAGCGATGCAATGGGAAATTTATAGTGTAGTTGAGTCAAGAAATCTTATTTTATTGTTTATTTTTTTTGATCTCCTTCATCACGTAGTGGAATGTTGTTGGGAAATAATGGTTTCCCATTTCTCTATCAAATTGTTTATTTATAAAATTTAATTTGGATAACTTATTCATTTTAGTTAAAAGATTTTATGGATTAAGAATAATTTTATTTTGGGAACAAATGTTTTATCAAATTAATATCTATAGTATTGGAAGATTATTTGGTGATTAAGTGATAATTATTATTTTGGAGAATGTTATCTATTTTCTATAACACTATATGCATAAGGAAAATAGAATAATATAGGATTTCATTTGTGGAGTAATTGTTGATATTTTATTTTTGAAGAATTTATGCTTTTATTGTGGGAATATGGAGATTTTGGTTATTAATTTAAATTATCAACCGATCATAGATAATATGTGATTAGGTTAACTAAACATCAGGATGAGTCTGTAATAGTAGTCAATGATATTTGGAGAAAAATATAAATAATTATTGCTGAAGACTACGTGATGAAATTCTTATGAGATTTGGATTAAAATCATAGTGTGGATTATATTTATTAATTTGAAATATTATTTTATATTGAATGGTCTTTGTTGAACATTGGTTCTTATTTGCTGAATTTTTCGTATTTAGAGAAATATTTTGTTATAAATGATTAAAATATTTGTGGATTATTTAATATCATAGTAACAATTTTTGGTATTGTTTAGTATCTAAAGATAAGGGAAATAAATATAGTTCTTGTATCTTTCATTATTTTATTTTCTTGATGTTTATTATAGTGCTTCAAGTGTGACCAAGTCTTCTTGAATGCTCATCGTTTGAAAAAAATATTTGTTTTTAGTAAAAACTTATTAACAAAATGAAACTCTACATTAAAGGTAATTATATTTTCTTTTGTTATTAGTAAATATCATAAATAAATTCTCCAAACTTTTGAAAGAGAACATAAAAAAAATTTCTTCCTATTTACGTTTCCTACTAGGGAATCAAAGACCGTTTAACCTATCAAAATTTTATGGTTTTCCGTTGGTTAAATTTTTTTCTGATCATGTTTTATATCACTCTCAATCTGAACTGGATGGTTATTTTATCTTCCATAACCATCTTTTCATACATGGAATCGTAGAATTATTTTTCACATATGAAATTTCTATTTCAATTTAATTCATTTAATGTGATGGTTTTATTGACTCGTTTTTTCAAAGTAAGACTTTCAGTTAATTTTTAAAGACAAATTTTAAAATTATGAGGACACAATAAAAAATGGTTGGATGGATGTAACGACCAAGGTATTAATTGAATAATATGTCATCATATTTATTAGTATTTTTTAATAAAAATTAATTTTATTTTAAATGGGATTTTAGGTCGGATAGTTTAATCAACATGAAACTATGGTTTTCTTTGAAATCTTATGTTCCACACTACATTGAGTTATACCCAAAAATATTATAATAATATTATTAATTTAAATATTAGTAATCATATATCCATTGTATTGACAGGAATGAATAGAACTAATTACAATATTATTAGAAATGTTTTTAAAATGTGTGTATTTTTATATAATAAATCTTATAGGCCTAAATTAAAATGAATCCAATTTTATGCATGAAAAACTCAAATATTTTTTTAAAAGTAGTTTTTATGTATTTTAATGGAGAACCCATTTTAAATATATATATTTTTCACATTTATATACCCCATTTTAAAAAATAAACCTCTTATTTTGAATTTCTAAATCAAAATTTACTTTGGGCAAAATTTTGTTATTTTTCTGTTAAAGTTTAATTTTTAATGAATAATGAATAATACTGCATTTTAATTAAGAAATATCAATTAATGTATTTTATTTATATAGGTGTATTATCAATTTAATTGTTTTTAATGTGTAATTGGATTATATTTTTATCATTTAATCC
The DNA here is from genome assembly GCA_963277665.1 of Viscum album. NCBI lineage: Eukaryota > Viridiplantae > Streptophyta > Magnoliopsida > Santalales > Viscaceae > Viscum > Viscum album. The sequence continues at coordinate 1,077,564,073 of OY728137.1, read as the reverse complement.
AATGTTGGTCATTAGAAGTAATTTCACTTTGAAATTGGACAAAATCAAATGATGATCTTTTGATCGTTATTATTTCTTAAGAACACGATTTTTAGTTTTGACAACATGAATTAATTTTAAGTTAATTTCCGAAACATCTATGTTTGGAATATATAAAAATGGATTATGTTTTTGGAATCAGGAAGTCCAATATTTTTGAATAGGTATGTTTTATTTTTTGACATTGTGAATTGTAACTTCACTAAATATTTCATTTAACATGATTAAAAGATAATTCTCATAAATAAGTGTAAAATACAATATTATTATAATATTAAAATTACCTCAACATGTGTCGTAACCCTAATTGATGATACTTTCTCAACCCTGAGAATCATTGGGTCGATTTTAGGACCCCATGGATGTACTTCTTTGTGAAAATTACATTTTATAAAAACTAATTTAAAGTAAAAGAAAATGTTACATAAAGATATATATTTTATTAAAATAATTTTTATATGTAGTTATATAAGAGATATAATTAAATATTATTAATAATTATAAATTAAAAAATATTTTATACATCCTGGTATTTTATTTATAAATTTTTCAAATTATATAACTAAATTTAGTTATTACACAATTAAGATGCAGTGATTCCTCCACTAGTAAAGCATTCAAATAAATTATATTATAAATGATAAAGTAAATGTAATTGGGTTATTTTGATATCATCCACGAATTCTATGATTGATATAAACATGTTATATTTGTATTAATGAAGTTGTTTAGAATTAATATGGTTGTTATGGGTTTTTAAAAAGTGATGATATAAATTGTGTCTAAATTGACATAATTCATTTTTTAAAATATATAACATTTTATTAAATATATAAAAAATTCCAAAAAATTATAATATTCAGAAAAATATAAAATATAAGTCTACTATTTTATGAATGACTATTTATTTGGCTATTTTTCATGTTTTGGTAACTATTTTTATTCTCAAAGATTCAAATGTATAGTAAAATGGTAAGACTAAAAAAGGGCTAAATAAAAAACATATAGATTAAAATATATCCAAAACCATTCCAAATCTTGGTGGATGATTTTAGATAGACTTATATTCGTATTATCATATATTTTAATGAGTTTTAGAAATTTTTAATCCTAAAATATTTCTTTAATAAAATAATACATTCAAACATTCCTAAAGAGCCCCTCCTCTACTTATAAAATGCCATCACCTCTAAACCATTAATCACAACTCTCAAGCCTTTGGGCGCATCCAAAATCTACTCCAATAATATCCCAAAATCCATATCTTCCTCCTAGAATCCTTCCCCTAGGCATAATGCAATCAATAAATCATTTTAGTTCAATCCAAAGGGAGTTTCCCGATTTAAAGGTAATGTCTTCCCTCAGGTTCTTTTTTTTATATTCCATCTCCAGTCACTATGCTAATCATATTATTTGTTTACATAAAAAAATTATCTTCCATATACTAGGTTGTTTTTATGAAATTTATTCTAACTAAACATATACAAACCTTTGTCTAATAGGTATATAACATACTTTTTTGTGGACATCGAACTATTGCCTTACGAAACAATGATTGTTCGATTATCTCCTACTGCCACTCAAGGCGGCCATTATGACGGAACCATATTTATATGTTACATATATTATATTTATATTGTATATATGTTTGTATATTTTTTATTTATATGATACCATTATGGTTTCCATTATGGGTAAATATGATAATTTCATTTGAGGAAGGGCGGGCTACCGCCCCCTCAAAGTGATATGACTCATTCATAACATACATGGAACCTATAAATGATGGTTTCAATGAACACATGTAACATATATAAAATATAAAAATATAATATAATTATAATATACCTACATATAATTTGGTTTTCATTCCTTTAAAAATGAAAAAAATAAAGTAGCGTTCATGCGTATGTACAGCTTACCATCTCCCTAAACAATGCATTTCATTTCTTATCATAAAATGTCATGGAATATTATAAATACATATATAATAGATATATATGATATATATGATATATATATAATAATAATCTGGAGATAATGGAATTTTGACCTCATTGACAAATTGTAACTATAAAAAGATCATTTTGACTCAAATTCTGATCATCAGCAAAATGTCTTATATGAACTCAAAACAATTAAATATTTATTATTAAAAGTAATAAGTTATATAAAAGGAATAATAAAATTGAATATAGATCCTAATAATGTATAAATAAAATTATGGTTATTAATCATGAAATTAATGAGTGAACGAGTAAAGTCGAATACTAGGAAAGAGATATTCTTAACATAATTTCAATTCATTAGGTTAATCTTCTATTTCATGAATATTTCAAGCTGTGATTATGTGAGAAATGATTTTATAATTCCCATATTTTATTTTCACATTACTTATGTGTACTTATAGAGAATATACATAATCGATCTATTTTATTTACAAAATAGTCTTTGAATGGTACTTTATTTCAATCTCCATTCATTGAGGTGTGCTTTGATTTATACACGACGTTATTTTATACATTGTATAATAAACCCCTTTGAGTTTTACTTTTATTCACACATGTCTTATTTTTATGAAGTGTTTTTCTAATAAAAAAATAATATTTCTTTTTAACATACGTAGTGACAATGATCTTTCCACCGCTACGAGCATTATTTGATATTTAAATTCCTTAACAAGTCGTAATACTTTTAAAAGGAAAATAAATGTCATTTAATCTTTTTATGTATTCTGGTATTGAAAGTAGTTTTTTGGAATCGATTGATTAGGTCAATATATTGAAATGTTATATTGTGATTGCAATGTGGAAATGTTATCTTTCAATTATGCATGAGTTATGTGTTATGATTGTGTTTTGGTTGATGGTAATTGTTTACTTATATGGGTGGTTCTATGATAATCTATGGGAATGTGAGCCTAAGATAGATGTCCAATGAATTTGGTAATGTGAAAAAGGGAAACGTGAATGTGTATCCTAATATATTTAGGGAATATACTGTGATGGGCATTCTAGATGTGATTCTTATGTAACTGTGAATGCTATAATGTAAGTATGATATGGCTTCCACAAGTTAACTTTATGATTTATTATTTCTATATATTTTTCATAAATCAGATTATTTCATGTGTAATGTTAAAGAGAATATGTTTAACGATTGTAAATTATGATCTCATTGATTTGTATGTTTTTATGGGATAATGTTTTCTTTAATTATTTTATAACCCTTAATGATATTTTTATGCTCATCCCCTGTTGTTAGAATGATTTTAATTGGGTATAAGGTATAGAGTATAAGGAAGGGTAAGATAAAGGAAGTATTCAAGATGATTTATATCAAGAAAATTATTAGCTTTTTCTTTAAATAGTTTATTATTTTATGACAAAATGGATACTGAGTATAAGTGTCTACATGTAATATTTGATTTGTAATGTATATGTTATGGCATAATTCTCTATAACTCTAAACCTGAAAAGAAATTTAATGTTAATTATTGAGTTAACTCAATATTATGTAATGTTTAAGGTTGGCGCCTTATAGTTATCTCAAACACTATTTTGACTGATGTTGGGTACCTGGATAGAATACATTGTAAAATTTAGGTATGAGGGAAATCACCAACTACATGATGTTTTATTTTAATATTTCACTCGTTTAGGATCGAACACAACAAAGCTAGGGTCAATATTCTATTTGGGATATTTCTTTTATTCTCTTTGGTATTTATATTATTGTATTATATTTGATATATGTGTACTAATATTCATAATATTTTGATATGTGAAATGACACATTATTATTGTATATTATATTGACAATTGATTTTATTTATTTATTACAATCATGGATATTTACCTTCTAGAAGGATGATTTAATGTTTATGTTATTGATATATGTGATTTATACAGATGTTATACACAATAACATGAGAGAATATTATCCCAATAGACACACCCTAGGCCCTCCATACTTGTTGGAATTATCTACCGTAATCAGAGACACTCTTGAGGCCTTGTGACCCATGAGTTTTGGGAACAATTTAGTGGAATCCAAGTAAGGATGTTACATAACGAAATCATTAATATACTATGACTTCTATTATAGTCTTGATAGTGAACCATTAATACCATGATGATTCGGGTAGTTAACCCATTCATCTATGATATTATTGGAAATAACACATGACAAAAAGTAAAATTATTTTCGATGATTAATTTTTTTCCATAAATATAAATCATATTCTAATTTTATTATCACATAAATTTTGTTGTTTGGATAATTCAGTATTCTTGTCTTTCGAACTACCATGATTTATTCTATGATTCAATTTGATGATAATTTTTTTTACGATGTGGGTTTTAAAATCACATTATCATGTTCTCATAACCTTACAATGATGTTATATTGATATCACCCTTGTTTATCCATAATGAATATTTCATCACACCCATTATTATGTTTCTAGTCACCAAGTTATGAAGATTGGTACTATTTATAACATATATATAAAGTTTTATTTTTATGTATAAATCAGTGGGATATGATTTTGTTCACCTACGAAATAGTTATTTATATATCCATGTTTCTAATGGAACATGAAATATAAGTGTTTGGATGGGATTTTTATATTATATAATGACAATTCAACTACACATATGTAATATTTATATATGTAGGTATTTTTTGGGTAGTAATAAATAGAAATTGAATTATATTGTTATTAGATATTTTATCACATATCCATATTCTAATGATTATTTCTTACAAACATTAACTAGAATCTTGTGGTTCTCATTAATATTCATTAATGTAATACACTATGACATGAATTATTGGATTATCTACCATATTCTTTATCATTAATAAAAATGTTTCATATAATGGTAACTATAGCTAGTTCTAGTTTGTATAGACCGATATAAATGAAATCCAATATCAATTAACTAATTCTGCATAGAAACCAAAAAATCCAAATTTACTCTGAATCAGAATGCAGTAATGGTATGCGATAACATATACCCGATGCCTACCATAATTTATTGATATCACTAGAATGATTTAAATCTATATCTACTACCTATTTGATACAAAATTGATTATCTATCAATTATTCAATGTTTATAAAATTTTACAACAACCTCCCACAAGTGTATTCATGTTTCAAACATATCTATGCAAAACAAATCATTACATTCCACTCATCCTATGATTAATTCAAGGGTGACACATCAAAGACCACATTTTCATATCCCTATGTATATATAGTATAAAAAATAAATGACTGATGATAATAAACCAATGGTATCTATTGAATGTTCAGATCGAAGTGTGTAAAAATATATTGCAATCACATAGGGTTAGAATTTATCATATTAACTCAACAATGAGTTAAATAATCTATTTTTGAGAGTACTCATCATTGATTCCAAAGACACATTTTGGAATGATTATTTATTATTATGAGGGAATAATGGGAAATATCCATAGTCAACAACATGTTTCAACTACATCAATTCACACAGAAACTCAAAACCTGAGTCATTATAAAAACATTTATTTACATAAAACACATGAAAAAGAATCATTAATGGATGAAATGTCAACCTCACTTTTAGTTCCACAAAATATATTTTAAATGAATCATTATACTAAATCATAATGTCCTAAACTATTAGTTATGCCATCTGTGATAAAATATTAAATAAATCTTTTGAAAACCACCCTTAATAACCATAATTGACAATGTATACCTAAATATAAAACAAATTTTTAGTTATCCCCCATTAAAACACTTCCTAAATATTTTCACGATCTAGTATGATTCCACTCATAGAAATGAAATGTCCCAGAAACATAACTTATTGGATTTAAATTTCATTTTTTTAGATCAATCCATATAAAAAATTTTCTTTCATTACGTTAATGATGATAAAAAATTGGTTCCATTGTTATACATTTATATTGTAATACAAAAATATATAATCCAAAAATAATAAAAATAAAAGTCATCAAAAATTAATGATTTATTTAATAAAAATAAACATAAATACCATGTTAGTGTATGTAAAATTGAATATCATTAATGAAAATGGAAATTACCAAACTAGTTTCTACCCACAATTTTAGGCAAATTATCTTCACCAAATCTAAACTAATGATTCAAAGACCATACATTAATGTTATTAAACCACTAGGCTTTGTTCAGTTGGTTAAACAAATCATAAAATGTAAAAATGTAGTACTTATTCCTAACGATTACCTAATTATGATTTCAGTAATCAAAATAATGTTTAAGGATTCAATCTATCTTTATTACATACTTAAATTACGAGTCCCATGTTGAAATTGTACGATAGATAAATTCATATTCATTATGGCCGACATACTGAAGATTTCTGTACATTAACTATGAAGGTTTCATATAATATGATGGAACAAAAAAGTGAGTGATAATTGAAGTTAGTAAATAGTGGGATGAGAATGTATATGGGAGAATATAAGAAGCATATGTTATGGGGATTTAAAGAAATAATCATTTAATTATGTATATAAATAATATTTAATGACTCAAAAACCCTTTATTAAGGCTAAGGAAACCCCATGAATATTTTTTACAGGAATCAAAAATTTAAAATATTACTCACAAGATAAGAATCAATGTATGAAAAACTCACATTCATGATGGAAAAGTATCTATGTATCTGAATCCCGAACCCTCTAGGTTTTCCATAGATTCATTGAATCATAAAAAGTATGTTGTTTGTGACATTTCAAGTGCATGTGTAGTGATACAACAAATCATTCAAGATCCCAATAATCAAAACAAAATGAATCCTTCAATCTGAGAAGGATAACCTCAATTTGTTTTATAGATCAACATATCCCCCTCTATAAATGGGGATATATAGGATTGGGGCTCTCCAATTCATGTGATTAATAGTCCCAAAAATGATAGCATTATCTCACTTATATTTTAAGGAATATACTTATAAAAAAGGATCCCTAAACTATTTTAATTATTTGATACTAAATAATCCATAAACAAATTATTCCAAATGAATATCAATTTAATAATATCCATGTACTTTTTAATTAATTAATATGAAATAATAAATATATTAATGGATACACGATAGTCATTACCTTGACTCATCATTCCTGAAAATATTTATTTATCATATAATTTTAAAATAATATTTTATAATTAAATATTTTTCCATGTGTTAAATTTAATAATTATAAAATAATATAAAAAATAAAATCATTATAAATTATTCTGAACTTTAATTATATGATTTTTTAATTAATATAGTTTCATGTTCTCAAACATCAATCAGATCCTCCGGTATAGCCCACCATGTCTTATAAAAAAATAGATAAGAATATGATAATCTTTTGAATGAAATTAATATGTGAACGCCAACGATATTATCATGAAACTTTTAAATAGTACATATAGAGTAATTGTTGATAAGAACAACAAATCAATCCCACTAAAGAGATAAAAAAAATTTCTATAAAATTACTTCTTTCTATTAAATACACATCATGTTATAAAATAAATTTGTCTCAGGATTTCTCATAATGAATGACAGACACAATTGTTCTCCATCATTTGTTACATTATTAATTGTTAAAATAATTGGATAGACATACCATCATCCAACATAGATATGAATTTTAGGACAATACATCCATCTTGATCATGTAGATCCAATATACCACTTCTTGTTGGAAGAAAAAAATTTAATCTGGATTATTAAGTCAATGTTAAACCACTAATGAATCTTCGAATTCAGACTTCCTTACCACAATAAAAATGTCAAAAAAAAATTATTTTATCAGTGAACATGATTAAATAATATGTAATTTTATAAATAAAATTTAAGGATATCATTACACAAGTTCCAAAATTGTAATTAACAACTACATAATAAATATGGGGTGTTTTTATTGGTGGGATAATACTCATGATCTCATAAACTTCAGTTAAGCAGTACATAAATCGTGACAATAAATAAAAATGATGTTAAACCATCAACACATGAAGGTTTGATATCACAAGTGTCTAGTCGTTATGATATATATACACCATCGAAAATATGTTTAATATTAATTACACGGTATATTTAGATTCTCTTTAAATCATGTAAATTTTTATAACTTGTTTATATGATAAGTAATCGATGTAGATTTCCCCATAAACTGGGGATGACACAATATCTCCACTATTATGGTAATAGTATATAATGAGTTACTCACAATTTTCATCATATGGTAACTAAAAATTAATTGTCATGTTGGTTTAAGGTAACACAATTTTGAAACACTCCAACAAGATCTAGAACCAATGTTATATAAATACCTATTAATAAATACAGCAGAATATTATATTTTGATTGATTTATTGACTTATTAAATGGGTTTTCATGGCCACAACTGTGTGGAAACTTGACTAAATCTGACTTCAAACTCTTATGTAAAACACCTTATGATATGATATCTCCATGTATATTCCATTGGATGACCATAAAAATGAGGAATCATGGATATTATTATTAGTTTGATTATCATAATTTATAATATTTTAAATAATTAATTAATAGGTTCAATTCCTTAAACTATAACAAATCAGGGTGTATTTTAAACAGCTTCTTTAGTTACCCCAAAAGTTGATACACACATAGAATTACCAATACGGATATAAATAGAATAAATTAGAATATTATGGTCATTAACAAGGCATATCATTAATATAATATCATATTGATCTATTATAAGACTAATTTCTTCCCCCATATGCTAGTGTTAATTACTCTCTAAATTGAAATAATGGTTAAATTTTATACTATCAAGTAAAATTAGATTATTCTGAATATATTTTGTGCATCCCTATAATATATAACTAATATTTTAATACTATATAGAATATATTAGAAAAATAAAATCATTTATATAGAATGAAATGTGACATTGATACATTTCATAAACATGTGAAATTATAATTACCACATTAGTCTCATCCTATAGCTCACACTTGCCTTCTTAGGGAAATGTATTCCATATTATATTGGAAAAAATTCTATATTTAAATGAACCAAAATATATTTTTCAATATGTTATTAATATATTTATATTGACTTGTTATAAAATGTGTCTGGAATAAAATGTTTGAAACTATATAATATTATTCTAGCCTTTTTTATACAATAATAACTTTTTTTCATTCTTTAATACCACTATAGTTTAATGATTTGAATAATATAAAAACAATGTGGTAGTCCATTGAAATATGGAATCAATTATTTAATTTTAATTAATATTTTATTTCATATATAATTTCCATAAAATAATTACTTATAGGATAAAAAATTCACAATGAATAAATTATCATTATCCATGATGACTGTAAAACAAATACCATGGTTTTATCCTCCATACACATAATGTGTATCTAGAACATTTCTTCAACATGATAATTTGTGGATCCTGATCTTATATCGCCTACTTGTGCATCATTGGCATTGAGAAAATCTAATTCAATCATTCCCCCACGATCTCAAGTAGAGTTTTGTACCTTTTTATAAAAAATATTCCCTATTATTTAAATATCCAATTTCTTTCCAAATTTTGGTAATATCCATTTGAAACCATTAGTATAGTTATATTAACATAATTTTTTTCAATTGGGAAAATATTTTTTATAACATTAACAAACACTTTCCATATAAACCCTCTTTTTTATTATATGATATATTTATTTGTATACTATAAATCATTCTATATAGGTTTTCCCTTATAATTGGAACATTGTTATGGGAAGCATTTCAATTTTCATGGATGTTTTGAAAAATAATGGAATGATTTAAAATGAGAATGAATAATAATATTTTGTATCAATATACATACATCACAAATCTAATTTAAATATGAAAATATGTATTTTTGAATTTCTATATAATTTTTTATAATGATCAATATTTGAATGGTATAATCATCATCAATCCACCTTAACCACATCAATTCTAGGAATTTTATAATTAAACGATAGAGTAAAAATAAATCCACTCCAAATAACATTAATGATTATTTTTTTAACCAAGATATTCATTTATCATGGCCTTGAGGAAACTTATATAATCTTACCTAGCATATTTTATACATAATAATTAAATTCCTCAATAAAACATAGGATTCTTGTACACTAGTTTTAATTTACCACAGTATCCACTTATTATTGTTCATTGTATAATAAATTTACTTGTTACCAATTCATTGTGGATTACCATTAATATAAAATAGATTCATTTGACCCAAAATGTGTCGATAATACTGAATGGTAATAAACTCTACAGAGTGTAAAACCATAATTTTCATATCCTAGAAAGCTATATATTTTACTATAAAAAAGAATTTTTCTTCTACAATGGTTCAGAACTTAGTATTATATTATTTTTTTAATCTATTATTTTCAATGATTCAATATTTAATCAACTATCAGTTGAGTATGAGATGCTGTAAAAAACATTCATTTCAAAATATTAATTTTATTTCCATATTTCCAATGTACTTGTAAGATAATTTTTTTTGGAAGAAGTCAATAAAATGTCCAACAAAATCATTACAAATGGACATTATGGGTTTTGATCCTCTCATATTTGACTTAAGAATCTCCCTTTTTCATCTACTTTGATAATTTACCTAACATCAGGTAATGTTTCTTTCTTAGAAAGTTACTATATTTTGATAAATATATGGTGTAAAAATATTTTATTTTATACCTATTATATTTTTATGAAACGTAAAATGATGAATATAACTAAATAAGAAGTTACAACATTATTATTCAATTCATTTAATAAAATATATACATCCATATTCATATCTCATGACATGTGAATCAAATATCTACCAATATAATGAAATAACTCATTTAAAAAATTGATCAATATGATGTTAAGTATAGATTAAAACATTACATTGTTAATTTCTCCTTTTATTTCATCTAGTTTTCCGTACGAAATAATAATTAATGTTTATTCAAGTCATTATATTCTTGAAAACACTTACCCAAAAGTTTATGTAGCATTTTCCATTTACAATTCCTTTTAAAACCCAAAAAAAATTAAATGGTTGAAAATGTTATAAGAAGGAGATGTATTGAATGATTATTATCCATCATTAAATTTTAATTTATTCAGTGTAATCATCACCCAATTCATATCTCACATAAGATTAATCTCTCATTCCTCTCATAGATGAGACAATATGTTATATCCTCAATTTAAAAATATTGTTTTCAAAACACTTGAGTTACTGATGATTAAATTGTTTTGAAAAATTAAATGCATCATATAAAATTATCCTATAAGTATATTTCATACCTCCACATCCTATGGTGGCTTTTGATATTGCAGGGACTCCAGAAAATTAATTTTCCACTATCATAGTATATTCCTCAAGCCCATGAACAACTCCTAAAATACATGCCAATATGTATATTTTCTTTATCTAAACTTATTAATATTATATCAATGGTATTAATTTCCACGTTTATAAAAAATTATATTATAGAATATTAGTAAATTATCATGATTAAAAATTAAATAGTTTTTACTAATTAAATATTTAAATTACTCTAACTATTTCATAACACCCTTGTAGCCATCACTAATAACATTAAATACTCATTTGGTAGAATATTCTTCCCAAAATTTTCCCTGAAACCACACCTTATATTATAAGATATGGATATTCAACTACTCAAAGAGGTTTGAGGTCATTTTTGAAGAGTCTTATTGAATGAAATAAAACCCCCAGGAACAATTGATTAGAACCCCAACAACAAGAAATACTAGACATTATTTACTTAATTCATTGCCTATATAGATGGAATAATATATCAATGGAATCTCCATTGAGGTCATCTTTATTTTTTTCAATCCATCACATTTTTATGAACTCCCCAATAATAGGTGGTACACTCATCTTGGCTAAAACACACCTCACACACCTAGTTTTATTAAAATTTAAATTACAGAAGGCATTGTGACATAATATTTCATTATGTGTGTTATTTTTTTGGATGAATGAAAACCATTTCAATATGATTTTCATGTAATATGAGATCATAGTCCTAACATTACATTGTATTAAATAGAAAAAAATCATCTTGTTTTAATATTTATTATTATCTGCATTATTTTTTTATTATTTGATATAATTGTAGAAATATCTATATTAAAAAATAATCACTTTATTAATTAAATAACCACCAAGAATATGACATAATCAAATGGAATTGGATGATTTATTTAAACTCACTGGTTAAAATATTCCCCCTTATAGTAGAATACATTAGTCATGTTGTACTAGTATCGTTCTTCATACCGCAATCAAATGTATCACAAGGTCATCTAGATTTCCACCTCATCTAGGTGTATTCCACATTTACATTATTCTTCAAAAAAATACATAAAAACATTCAAAAAAGCAATGGTTTTTTTAAAAGGTGTGATCGATATTCAATATAGCTCACTTGGTTGTGCAGGTCCCAATACATTTAATGAGGAAGAAAAAATATGTACAAAGTAACTGTTGTAAATTAATTATTTCATACCACATGAAATTTAAAAAAATTCAAATACATAAATACTTTGGTTTACTGACATGAATGATTATTTGTAAGATTAATTAAATTAAAAATCCAATGCAATTTTTAATAAATTAATATTCAGGGTAATTAGATGAATCAGAATATATCATTTTTATCTTTTTATTTCAAGTAATCTATATGTTTGTGTCTAGAAAAATAATATTATTCAAAAAAAATTAACATAATTATTGAAATTTTTATATTTAATTTTTTCCTTTTTTCATGGACCCCCAGCCAGCTTGGGAGCGGTAATGTGTGTTAGGCCATGCCCGATGGAATCCATTATGAGTCAAGATAACCTATCTAGAGAACTTGGATCACCAAAATAGAAACCCCATAAAAAAACTACTCTTTGGGAGACTTTCTGATGAGAATATGATGCTAGGGGGAAGGACAACTGATGATGGGTTGGAGGTTTAATGTTGGGTGGTTGAGAAGAGAAATGTTTCACATGTAGTAGGCTCACTATGTGATTGGATCATAGTGGGGAAAGGATGATGGCATGATGTGGTGGTGGTTAATGGTATACTAGAACCACATTATGAGGTGGTGGAGTTTTACTATCTAGCCGAGCTGATTGAGAGAAATAGTTGGGACGAAAGTGTGAGATGTTTTGCCACTCGAGCATTTGGGACTAGTCATCAATGGAGGTGTACGGTTTAAGGGGCACAGAGTAGGTTAAAAAAGTTGATTTTGGATGGCTGGAGATGAGAACTAGTGGTGAGTAATTGTGGAGGTATCAGTGTTGGAAGGCCAATAGCAGTGGTGCCCCATATTTTATTATTATCTATAATAACATAGACCCATCACACCTACCTTTCTAACTCATTTTTTCTTAATTCTGAGGAATGCAATGAATGAAAACAAACTATCACATTTTTCATTTATTTTTTACTTTTAATACCTAACCAATAGTCAATTTTTATTTTTTTATTTATTTATTTCGATGTATTTGAAATTAAGAATATGGAAATTTTTATATATTCCCTAATCCATGGAACATGGGGTTCCTTGGGATACAGTACTAGAAACATTTAAATTTATAAAAAAATATTCATCTCGCTTTAGATCGTTCCATATCCCTATCTCATAGATCTTATACCCAAAAATATCGATGTTTGTGTTGATGTGATATTAACACTTTCACTTCTTGAGTTTAACAGAAACACAATTTTTTCAATGCAAAAAATTTCACAAGATCACTCTGATACAAATTTATGATATCTTAGTGTACTAGAAATTTATATGTGATCAGAATTTAATTATTTTCATCATAAAAATATGTAATTAAAATTTGATAAGTTACATTTATCCATGACTGAACGATGATGATCATGATTGATGATTTTATGATTATTAATTAAACTAAAAAATATATTGTTCAATCTAAAATAATTTTCCACAGTTTCTCGACAATGGTTGATTTATCTCAAAGATACTAAATTTATATCCCTCTAGATCATTCTCATTAACATAGAATGTGTCTGGTTAGGTTTTTCTAAAAATTTTGGGTGCATAATCAGTGATTCTATGAGGCCATTGACATTTTTATAATCACTTATTTGTCAATCCTTAAATCCAAAAGGTGATCTCTGATTACTTTCATGGATAAAAAATTTCATTATAATGGAATAGGAAAATATGATAGGGAGGTATTAAAATATACAAGATGATTAGTTTCTTGAATTACATCGCCACCAACATATATACTAAGATTATCAATAGATTGAGAATGCTCCCTAACCCCCAAATTTTTTTATTGAATAGGAAATAAATTAAATGTTATGAGAAAATGACTATGTATCCAATGTAATTAATATTTATATAAACTTCATGTAATATAATAAAACTATTACATAATGAAAGAGATGAAATACCTTGATTCCTCATACTTGGATCTATAAAAAATTAACATTAAAATATTATATTTTCATTAAATATTTTTCCATCTATTCAAATTGGTAATTGTTAATAAGTATATTAAATAAATTCAATATCAATTATTCTACACAATATAAATATGAATTTATTTATTTAATGGTGATTTTATATACTATAACATCACTCAAACCATTTATTTGGGAACACCATATCCATTAATCATATTCATATAAATATTATAGAATTTTGAATACCCTTACTATGCTACACTCTTAGACCTTATCCCCATTGCATTGAATATATTTTACAAACTAGTTGTGGGGTTTTGAAAACTATCAAGGAACCAAAAGATATAATGAAAAGTCATTGACATGAAAAAACAATTCTTACAAACACATGCTATTTAATATAATAACCCTTTCTCTCAATCTAATAATGTGGGATGCATTCACGAAATCATCATCCAATTTTTTCTTAATTGTCGTTTAACATAACTAGATGGACATACATTCTTTTACCAGAACAATGTAATTATTGATTGTATTACTATACTGATTAATTAGGTGATGATTTATCATCCATTTAAATATAATAAATTATTTTTTGATTATTCAATAAAATCTATATCACTAACGATGCACCACAATTATGTTACCTAGCCATAAACTGATAATAATCTCAAGTATGGGTATCATTAAACAAGTTTGCATCTTTGAATTGAAAATGAAAGTTGAAATATTTGGTTCGATTATTATAATTAATTTCCTTATAATTTCATCTACTCAGGATCACCATGATGGAAATTCATAAGAATAAATATCAATGCTCATGATCCCCCAACATATAGTGGTTAGACATTAAATATCTTATGAAATTAAGAAGGATATGGACCATAAAAAATATTCTTATGATTAATTTCACAATAGCTTGTTGATATAATTATATCCAATGAAATACTAAAACATTTTGATAGGATATGTAATCCAATATAATTATAATATAAAAAGTTGAAACATCAAACTCAACACTAATTTTTCAAAGAGTAGATCATGGGTAACCCACTATATAAATAATATGGTAATCAAAGAAAATTGTTCATGTTTGGTCTAAGGCACCCACTACTACACCTAATTATTCATCCCAAATGAAGAGTAAGAGACAAAATTCATCAAAAATGACCTATAGGTATAGAATCCCTACTACAAGAAGTGTAAATTCTAATAATTAATCATGAACAATAAGAAACATCATTAACAATTGCAATTAAATCATTCCAGCATAAGGAATGACATTCAATAAACTTATTGATCTAGTATCTCACTCAACATGTAAAACATAAAAGAATCCATTAGTTGAAAAAAATGAACTTGAAAATGATGAAAATCGATAGGGACTGTAAAATTTTCAACCTATATGAATAAATTATATTGTGTAAGCTATCATTATCAATAAATATTGAATACCAAACCACTTTAATGTTAGAAGTCAAGACTCGACATGAATGATAATTATTACCTTATATAATCCAAATCCCTAAAAGAGTATGAATGTACAATATTATTGTTATAACATCTAGGTGTAACCCCAATAAGAAAAAAAAATTGGCCACAAAAAATATTCAAATTCATTAGACTCACAAAATTCTAGGACCATAGTGGATTAAATGGTCACTTTTCATATAATAGTATCCATCCCTAACTAATCTTAATCTTTCCTATACTCTATTTTTTAAATATATATATATGAATAGACCGTCTATCATATCTCACTAATAAATAGGAATACCACTTGGGAAAATAATGAAATATTCTACCTTATGATTCAAAAAAATAAACCACGATGACTTTAGTAATAGTGTATCTAGCTTTACTTCAGTTGGTAAATAATCTAAAAAAATGCATGTGCTGATGATATTTTCTTCACTGTTGTCAAGTCATTGGTTATTCAAAACAATTTATCATTGCATGATGATTCCCCATGACTAATAGGACTGAATATGATTTTTTTGTGACAAATCTTATGAATCATGACTCAATGAATGGGGAGCACCCTTATGATCCCTTTACATTATTCAGGAAAAACCATGGATAACACTCAATACAATATATGATCAAATAATTTCATGTATCATAAATAAGGCTAACTCATCTATAAAATACTTTTCAAAATACCTAATAATTTATACAATAAAAAATTGAATCATATTTGAACAAATATTTTTCTTTAGACCCATCTCAAACCTATATGATTTTTGGTATTAATTGGAAGCATGTTCAGGTGAAATGTGAATGAACTTAGTGAAAATATAAAATATTCAATTATTGAATTCTCACATTCCTCTAAGGAAGAAAATTTCTAATTCCATTCCCCTCGGATGTTTTCATGGTAAAAATGTTTGTTTTAGATCTATTTTTATGAAGTCATGGTAATATCCTCATGAAACATAAATAACAATGATGTAATCATGCCAATTTTCTTCATAGTAATTTGAGAATATATATATGAAAACCAACCATAGATCATTTTATAGTTATCTTGATGCCAAAAAACATCTTTTTTATCTTGATCGAATAATTTGATTAATTTAGTAACATATTACAACAGATGAAAGGGGGAATATTATTTCAAAAATCCATGTTTTGATCCAACATTCATCATTGGTTCTGAATGACCGATATACCCATAAAATGAATGGTGTGGTTAAAAATTTCAACTAATAGAGAGTCTTTAATAGGTTATTCTTAAAGTGGGTTTTAGCATCCACTCATAAATTCGGAAGATCTATTTAGGTGATCAATTTCTAATAAACACAAAAATAATATCTAATTAGATCCAGGTAAAAAATACAAATAAGAAAACAAACTTCATGAAATCAATGTAAATCAATAATACAAATTCATTTAATTAAAACACGTATTAAACAATTGAGATATTTTTTTAAAAGTATAGGCTCATATAAATAAACCCCAAAAATGTTCATTTAAATAACCTACAAACCCTAGATCAAGATTTATAATAATACATGATCATTCATGGAAAATCATGTTCTGGCATAGTGGTGGGATGTACATGCACGTTTTTTTCATATTAAATGAATAAGAACTATAATAACTCATATTTAACAAAGTACATAAACCAATCCAAGGTAGTGTTATCATCCTTCAAGAAGGATATTGTATTAAATATCATTTTGTTATATACAAACATGGGATGACATGGTGTGTCACCTAAGATGACCCACCACAATGGTGATGTCATATAATATACAAAACGCATGTCTCTTGAGTATTTTATTTTAGTTAGAAAATTTAAAAAATTATTTAACAATTGTAAACATCTTAGACACATACTTGAATGATACAAAATTCAAAACATAAATTTGTAAGAAAACAAGAACAATACCAAGTCTCTAAGTGGAACCTATCAGCAACATGCAATCCAACTTATAATGTAACGACATCTAAGTGAACTCAATGAGTTACATGGACCCCTTCCCTTTACAGGTTACCTAATATACCAGATATACATACTCTTAAATGTAAAATTTGAGTGTGAGAACTAAATCTCATTTTGATTCAAAAAATGAATCTATAAATTGTTTATCAATGTGAAACCAATAATTTTATCCTTGTAATAAAAAAATATTATAAATCAATACTATTTTATGAAACTGCATATAATAATGATTTTATTTCCATTAAAATATTCCTTATCGAATTAATCCTATAATATAAATAACAGGATTGAAATATAAATTATCGCATAATAAATGATTTCAATGACAAACCATTAAATAAACAATGGAGAAAGAATCCATGAAACAGTATCATCATGTATAAAATAAAGAACATCTTGGGTTAAAGCTTATGGGAATATACACCATAAATGTCTAAGGAACACTAATATAAGAAATCTATAAATCATACCGATATCAGGTCAAACAATAGACTATAAATATCATAATAATATCATCTAGTGTCCCCACACTCACTAACCATTACAAATTTCCCTAATCTATTCTATTAAAGGATAAGAAATAGTTATATTAATAAATTATACCATGTTAAAAATATATAATTATTTTCAAAGAAATGCTTCCCCCTCCAATTATAGAATATAATTTTTTTATTCAAATTCATCATGTGACATTTAATTAAATTATAGGAGAGTATAAAAATAATTTTTATGAAATTCCATATAAAATACCATTTTTCAATAAATTAAAGATTTTATTACATAATATATATCATTCTAAAATACCAAATATTTAATTTACCTGAAAATAATGTAATTCCTATGATAGAACATTTTTATGGACACACCTACTTCTGTAACAAGGAAAAAATAGTATCCTTTGAGAATGTTGATTACAAATGAGGGGATCTTGTCCTTAAAATCCTAGATCAATACGAAAAATATTATTTCTCTATAAAAACCATTATATTTTTCCATAAAATTCAAATTAAGATCCCAAAAATCAATTAGATGATATATCAATAGAATATTTTATAATACGATGATAAAATGGATTGAAAAAATAGATTTTCCTATAATAAATTCACCATTAATGAACATTAATCATTAAATATTCAAGGGGAGAGACACCTAGAGAGTTGGTGAGGCATTGGGGAACACTTAAGATTGATTAAGAGTATATTAAAGAAATAAAAACATGTCAATCTATGTAAATTTCAAATTAATTTTTTTTTCAAATCATGGAACACTATTATCCATACTATTTAATTATAAATTCTTCATCTATGAATTACACTCTCTCTGTTGAGAAATTAGGTGCACAATTAACTAGGGATAAGTAGTAGAGTTTTATAAAACATGCCCAATCCATGTGAAAGCCTGTATGAAACACATAGAAACCCAAATATTTTTCTAAGTGACATTCATAGTTTGAGAAAATCTGATCAATACATGAAAGCACCAATGAGTCTCACAGTATTGAAATATATAGTTATCATACAGTTTGTACTAAGAGTGCATATAAAACATTCACCTCACTAATTTTCCAACAAACTACATATTTTATTCCCTGAATCCATAAAGTATAAATTATCTAATTAAAGATAATCTAATGTCATATAAAATAATACAAGTGATATAGAAATTTTAAACTAAAATATCCTACAAAATAAAAAAGTATAAACCTTATTATATATAAATTATATTTGTTTTGATTATGATATAAAATATTATATTTTTTATAATAGAAAATAATTGGATAATATTATATTTTATAATGACGATGAAGGATAATTTTAAAATATATTAATTTATGGCCATATTTTTATGAGTAAATTTTTTCGGATGTCCTTGTTGCTTCCTATAAACTATGCCAACTCAGAATGATTTTCCCTCAATGAAACAATGTAAAGGGAATATGAAGACAATTATTGTGCGATATTCATTATAATCAATAAATATATAATTATGGAATTGAAAATAAGTTGTTTATAGAAGAAATAACTCAGTGAAAACAAGAAATGAATTATGGTACCCATTGAAGGGAGGAACATAATTTTTAGTAGATGAATATGTATACAATGGATAGTTTTTTACAACAAAATCCACATAATTTAGTGTGTTTATAAACCAATTGGTATTTAATGCATGAATCAATATAGTGGAAACTATTTTTGATGATTTATAATGTTCAAATCATATGAATTTAACTCATGAAATTTATGGTTATGAAGGTGAAACTGATTACTGGTATTCATAGATTGAGAATAAAACATAGAATGATGAGATTTTTTAACATGTTGTGTAAATATTTAAGGATCATCTCCATGTGGAAAAATCGTCTAATTTTATTCATCATTTAATTGAATTTAAATATTTTTAATTAAATTAATTATTTTAGTACATATCTTTAACCTATATGGAAAATTTATTTATATAATCTAGGTATGCACAAAATTTTATTCTATACACCTATGAAGAAAATAAATTAATCTGTATTTAAATATATTTTATGAAGGGATTTAGTTTCTTTTTAAATTACAATTATTGATAATAGTAAAAGATATTTTTGGATAATTCAAATAGAGTATGTTGTTTTTTAATAATAAAAAAGAGGTGGTCATCATGTTAATGGGAGTTATCCATGGGAAAAAAATACGAATTTAGAATAATAAAACATCCCTCTTGTGATAGGTGAGGTAATTATAATTATATTGAATATTTCTTAGTTATAGATAGTAAATCTAGTGTGTTATGTTGGTACATATAGATCATGTCAGAAAAAAAGATGAAAATTGCATTGGATTGATCATCCATGCAATAAAAATAGTAACAAACATTATTTGACATGAGATATGACACTATGAATTTTTGTGTCTAATGAAATATATGAATGATTTACATTATCATGTTAATAATATAAAGGGTGTGGAACGATAATTATAATCCATAGAAAAAACATTGGACCATTTAATAATGTAATGTCAGGTACATTATCCATTTATTATAATCAAGAAAATATCTTTATGGACATAGGGCCTACAACATTTTTTGGAAAACCTTATAGTAAAAATTAAAATATCACCTCATTAAATAATGATTTATCATTTGATAAACACTCATATTGTAAAAATGAAGAGCAAATGATTTATGTGAACCTTCATATAGTTATTTATGGAATGGTTTTAATTACAATTCTAACTACCTAACTCTTAGTGGATTTTAATATTAGGTTGTGTATGAATTGGATTATACTATATTTCGTTATAGAAGTCTTTATAGCTATATAATTAATTATAAATTATTATATGGTTTTTAATTAATATATATAAATGATTCCACAACTATAATAATGTTTGAAGTAGATGACAAATTTACTTAATATATGGATTACTATTGTCTTAATCATGTAATCGAAAAAATGGAATTATTTAGTTTAGTGATGTTCCAATACTAAATAAATTTTCTAATTTTATTTTTTTATTATTGAATTGTTTTTATTTGTATATTGGTGGTTTAATTCATTGGTTACTTAGATCATAATGTTACTCTGGTGTCAAATCCCCCTTACTAATCATATATAATCATCCAGTTAGATTTGAAAAAATATTTACAATTATTACATGATCTAAGATTAATCCACTCCATCACATCTCTATAAAATTATATAATATTGTTTTCAAAAAATAGTTATATTTCATTGAGTTATTTCATTCATTTTAGATCACTCAATAACATTAAATTTATGAATAGTAATCAATTACCCCATATTGATTAATGGTTTGATCACCTATATGGCATATAGTATATTTCCATGATTTACCTTTGAACTTGGTATCATCAAAGAACTGTTATGGAGGAATAAATTTTGGGGTCACCATTTAGTACATTGAATATTCATTATGGGTTTTTGGTTTTTTCTCTCAAGTTAACAATTTACTCCTATATGATTTTTGATATTAGTAATATAGTATTCCTATTGTATTTTTATATTTAATTGTTGGTACTCATTAATGTTATTGAAGTACATTCTATATGTTTTCATGTATATTATAATCATCAACGGATTGTTCTGTAGACTCTAAATGAAATGACTTTTTCTAGAATATTTAAAAAATATGTTTTTATATTTCAACATATTATTCATGTATATTATAATCATCAATGGATTGTTCTAAAGACTCTAAATGTAATGATTTTTTTCTTGAAAATTTAAAAAATTTGTTTATATATTACAACATATTAAATTACAATGGAATTTTTCAGTAAGATGAAAAAATATTTTATCCATATAACACTAAACCATTGGAAGAGTGTCCATTTACAAAAAAAAAATTAACTCAAAATAATTGTATTCAATGATAAAGGGGTAACTAGATATAGGTTTTTGAAAAAAATTCCCATTATATAGCCCACATACAATATTAACATGTATGGTTATAAAATGCATATGAACAAAGGAATATCGTATATGTTAAGAATAATTAAAAAAGTAAAATGGTTAATGTTCGAATAATATCACATTATATAGAGATAGTTACATTTTAATATACACTATTTCCCCATAGAAAGGACTTAGTTGAATCATAATGAATGACGATGAGTTAGTTTCATATGTATCAACCCAATTAAAACATAATAATTTGAGTTATCAAATCCCTAATACAGATATTGTATTGGTTATTTTTTAATGAAATTTTTTGTGGCATCATATATATGGGATGAAATGTGAAATAGGTAAGGATTATATAATATTGAACAATTTATTCACACAAAAGTGTAATCATGAGGAAATGTAGTTTTATTGAACACATAAATATTTTTGATTGAAAAGGTTTCAATACTATAAAAAATTCAATTGGAATTTTTCACCTAGTATTAGAATGTTAATGAGCCATTAGGTGTGATATTTTTATAATAATATATATTAATTAATGGTTTTGATAAATTTAATGATTGTAATGGTAGATAAATTGTCCGAGTGAAATATATATATCTTTTATTACTAAACATGACAATATGACATTTGTTTTGGGTTATTTCATTTTAGAATAAATTATTGAGGGAAACCCAAAACACTATATTTTTTCATCATTATAGTATTAATATATATAGAGTGATTCAATAATTTTTTTTTGTTTTCAAAAATGATTAGGGATACTACTATTTATTCCATGAAATATTTTTCTTAAAAAATGTAATTGCTAAATGAAAATCGCCTAAGGGGATTATATGGAATCTTTTAGTGGATAAATGGAAATGTAAGAATATATGGATGGATTTCTTGGAGGGATTTAAAAAATACGTCTTGATTTAACAACGTTATTTTGTTAAATTTTATTCATTTGATGAAACCTATTCCATTAATAAATATTTAAGATATGATGTCTTTTGATCATCTTTTGAGAATATATCTTAACCATGTAGTTAGGTTATATGTGTTACCCCTCTCAACTTCATTCAATACACAACCACGATTCAAATCATATTTATTAAATAGACTCTAGAAACTATAAGTTTCTAGAATAAAAATTAGTTAATAATTTAACCAATAAAATAAAGAAACATTCTAGAGATAATTGAATCAAATAAGTTTGTTCTCAAAGCATTGTAACTTAATTTCCATGGTAGATGACATCAATATCATTCAATATGGTTATTTTTATATACTAATATTTTTTATTTTAATTTACATATATATCTATCTAAATAAATATATAAAAATTAGTGTTCAAATTCTGTATATTGGTATAAAAGTAGAGAAATAATGTTATTATGACCATATATGAATGATTATATCATTGAGTCGGTTAATATGATTTATCACTATATTAGTATTGCTTATAGTTTTAAGGTTATTTATAAAATTAAATGGAGGAAATATCTTTCATATGAGGTATAATACATTGTTTTTATTAAATTATTGCATTGTATATGTCTTATGAATTTATTATTAAAAGGAATGTGCAGATCAAATATTATTGGAACATATGAATTTTTTTGAATATGTTGGGTATTATTAAAAAAAATTCCCTTTAGCTATTACATTTCAAATCTACATGATGTGTTTCATGATTCGTTGTTATATAAATATTTATTTTATGAACTTCATATTTTTCTCCCTGATGTATTTTAGTTGGAAGAAAATATTAATAATGAGGAATATCCCAGACATATTGACAATCATAGATGATAGGTGTTGTTGGATATGATAACTCACATTGTTAATTTTTTATAATAATAAAATATAATTGAATTAAAAACCCAGGAATCTAAAATGGTTATGAGAAAAATTTATCCCACCTTGATAGAATAGGAATTAACTTATGAATATATAAATTCAATAATGGAGGAATACTGTGAAATCACTAGTAATATTTACCAAAAATCAATTTCACTGTTTATTAAAATGTAATTTAATTTAATAGAGTCATATTAATATGAATAATGTTACATAATTTTTCTGTCAAAAAATATATATTGTTATTCTATCTTTATTGTAATCCATTTAAAATATTTGTATTTTTAAAATATAAAATTATGTATTAGAAAATTAAATTTTTTTATATTTAAAGCATCCTGATATCATGAGGTAAAAACTTGTTTATAATTTTTATTTTAGGGATTTTTAGAAATAGTTTATTTTTAGTTGAATTCCAGAAATTTATAGTATTTCAAATAATTTCTCTTTTAAGACATTATCATGATATCAGAATAAATTTATAATTTTTAAAATAATTCATTGAACAAATAGATATTTTAGTGGTGATGTATTTAAATATAATTTTACTTCTTAATTATTAATAATATTTTTAAATTTTTGAAATCATTCTTCTTTTTTGTTGTAATTTAATTTTTTGGGATATTATATTCAAAGAATGTATTCAAAAGGACCATTTTAATTTTTTTTAATTCATATAATTTGACTTATTTTAACTAATCCAATTAATCACTTTAAAATCAATAATACACAAGACATTAGTGTAAAATATGTTTTATGCTTATACATGGAATTTTTTTTAAAAAAAACTTTCATTTCAATGTGAAAAAATATTTTAAAAGTTATTTTTACAAATTATATAATTTAATCATATAATGTTTATACCAAAATTATAATCATTATGTCTTAATTATTATTTTTACCAAAATCATTTTTTTATAATGAATGGTAAACAAGGTAAAAATGAACTATTACTGTATGGGTTAAAATGGTAATCAATGGGGGGTTAAAATTTAAAATAAGTCATAAAATATCATTAAAAAATATATAAATTTTATTGTAATCCAATAATTAATCAAAAATAGGTTTCCATGTATCCCCATTCTCTTTGAAATTCATTTATTATATTTAATGATGACAATATTTGCAGGGGTGCCACTCATTTAACTTACAAAAGAAAACCTCTTATCCTTACAAATACAAACATTATGCACCCTACATTTTAAAATATAATTAAAAATTTCTCCCTAAATATTATCATCCCATCATGGATTTACTGTCCTCACTAAAATACAAACCTATAATTTTTATGGGGTAATCCATAGAAAAATTTACATGAAAGAGGTATAAGTCAATGAAATATTCTTTCATGTATATTTGTTCTTATAACTCATTAATATATAGTATAAAATTATAAAATAATAAAATAGAACAATTTGTAAAACATATATTTTATTTCGATTTTGGAGTAACTATTTTTATCAATCATTCCATTTTTTTGGGAAAAATTTATCCTTGTGTGTTTTTGTGAAACATCACCTCAAGGGTGTGTTATGTTTCATTTTGATCACCATCCCACACCATTGGTTTTAAATATTTATTGAAAATAAATATATGATATTTTTGACAAAATAAATATTATCATTAATAATATATACTATAAATATTTTTACACGATTAAATTTTGGAAAATTATTCTTCTTCTCATTTCTGTATAGAGATTACTCACTCTACAAGGTGATGTGATTTGCATTTAATTCCAAACTCACATGTTTTTCACTATGAAATATTTACGATGTAAATATGATACTTAATTATATATATTTTTAATTTATTCATTTATAAACATTATATTTATCACACCTAATATATAAAATGGAAACAACTAACATGTGTATATGAAGACTACTCCACCATAGAATGATGCCTTCAATATTTAGTGCCTACATTAAATGGATGGTTAAAAAACCTTAATGTATAAAAACTATAATTAAAACATGTTAATTAGTTTGAAGATTATGTAACCATGACCCCTCTGACCATGATTAACAATGTAATGTAATTTTGGATATTATGAATGTAGTGATCTCAAAATAGGTGAGATAAAAATGATTAACTCAGTAACCAAATTAAACTTAATCATAATTTAAAAAAAATGAAAACAATATTTAAGAATTAAAAATGAAAAATATTAATAAAATGATATATAATTAATATAATTTCAATTATTAGGAATCTGAATGATATACATGATGATTCTAGAAATATAGTAGGGGGTTTTCAATAAATCCTTATTTTATGATAACCATAAAAAATTATTACCATCAATATTCATGTGCATTGCATTATTTCAAGAATGTTTTATTTATCCAATTTTTTTTTAAAAAAATTAATTTTTAAAAACATCTAGTTTTAATTATAATGGTTGAAAAATATTTTTAATGTTTCCAATACTATTTATGATTTACGTTCATTTAATGTTATCACATAGAATGATTTTAGTACAATTTTCTACATGACTGGATTTTATTACCATAATAGCCATTAATTGATGAAAATATTGATCTAAAATTTATCAAGTGTTCTCAAAGATTATCCAATTTTCAATTTCATTTAATTTTTATTCTTAAATTATTTCATGGTAAAATGATATTCCTTATTATGTTTTAATATTTCCGAAAGTCTTTCTATATAAGGTTACGAATTCATGGGTTCTGTTCACGTAATTCTACATGGACATTTTATATGCTAATGAGAGGGTCCCATATATCTCTCCAATGCATTAGCTACTAATTTGTTCTCAAAATGAGAAATGTAGAATTAACCTTAAAGGTAATTACATTATTATGGTTCATATAATGATTTTTAATGTTATTATATGGATAATGTTCTAGGATACCAACATCAGTTTTTAATTTTAATTATTATTTTATAATGGAAATATATAAATTTCATGATTTGTGTAATGGAGTTGATGAAAGGTTTTCACTTTTCATTGGTGAAAGTTTTATTGGTTATGGAATATATATTTAATTATTTTTATTCTTTCATAAGATACTATAAATGTTATGATTTTTTATTTCCTAATAATATTTTTAATATTCATTTGGACATAAATTATTTTATGACTATGTATATAGTAATTTATGATGAATGTTTATTTTGTAAAATGGATATATTCTATATCTATTTTCATTATTTTAAAATTTAATAGTTGGTGTCAAGTATTTTTATATCCCACATTGATAATTGATCTTATAATAGGAGATTATAATAAATATTCACATCACCTAATGATGTGTAGTTATTAATGAATGTTTTATTGTGACACGTCATTGAAAACATCCCTAATTGAATTAAAAAACAATAAATGTAAGAACCTTTTTAATGGAAATAATTACATTTTTGTGAAATTTATACAAGATTATATTACAGTTTTACTAATTTTCAAAATCTATAGTCTTGAAATATAATGAAAATGAATAAAATTCATATCGATGTTATAAACACCATAATTAATGGTTGATTATGAAACATGGAAATCAAGTATCATTATTTCAGAAATATTATTATGATTATAAATTACTCTTCAAAATCATTCTTTATCATTATTAATTTTTGGATACTCAGTCATGATTGATAGGAAAAAGCTTACCAGGAAAAATTCATGTAGATTATTTAACAAACCTAAACTATAATAAGTTATATTAAAAATGAGTGACATTATGAGTTATATTATATTTATATTATATAAATTTGTATGTAATTATGTTAATAGATCATCATTATTATGGTGAATTAGATATAGAATTTTTATATATTAGAAGGTAAATGATTTTTTTGAATAACTATATTCAATCTGTAGGGAATTCCCTCCTTGATATTATTTGAATCATAATAAACAGTTTTAGACTTTTGGTGTAACCATATACAATAATAAACGCTAAGAAACAATCGGTGGCTAAATTTTTGTATCAATTCAAGATCAATGTAATGGAGAAAATGGTCTTGACATGGGTGGAGGAGGGGAACATTTATAGTTGAGTAATTGTTATATTTTAAAAAATAAAATATCAGTCATGTGTTGGGGTAGACTTTTTAAAAATTATTTTGATCCATTGTGGAATAAAAATTGATGTGGGTTGATTATTTGATCATTTAATTACATTTATAATTTTTTTTGAGATATTATATTCTTTTACACCTTAATTTTACTATTATGGTAACAGAACTTCAACCTTGTTTACATATTATTTTATGAAATATTAAATTGATCTGCTTCTCTAGTAAAAATTATTCATTCAAATTACAAAATACATTTATTCAAATACAATTTCACAATGTTTTTTAAAATTTATTTTAAATAAATATTCAAAATTAAAAAAAATGATAACAATAAATGTTAGTTAATATTAATTACTCAACAACTAATAATTCCTCAATGAATTTTAATTGATTTTTTAAATTTTCTAAATAAAATTCATTACATTTTATACTCCAAATATGAATAATGTAACTTTAAATAAAAAAATTGAAATATAATAAATGTTATTCTTAATTAAATAATATTCAATTTCCTATAAATAATTAATATCATGGTTGTTATATTTGATTTATTATATTTTTCTTATTAAATTTTCATGTCATTCCTTGGATGTTTTATATATATTTTCCATAAATGACCAGTGATCCCTAACATGTTTTTCCTCAGCTAGATTCACTAGTAGTAATTACAAATAGATTACACGCGAACAAACCATGCCATATGTGTGTGTATTTAATCTATGGTGAAAAGATCTTCCAAAAAATATAAATTCTAATTTGGCACATCAGGAAGCATGAGTTTCCAGGGACAATGACATACAATGCGAAGGCTTCAATCTTTCTTCTTGGTGTTACTATTTCACCAGTCCGCACAAGGAGTCCACAGTGCAC
The DNA here is from genome assembly GCA_963277665.1 of Viscum album. Taxonomy (NCBI): domain Eukaryota; kingdom Viridiplantae; phylum Streptophyta; class Magnoliopsida; order Santalales; family Viscaceae; genus Viscum; species Viscum album. Next base: position 1,077,534,866 of record OY728137.1, on the reverse strand, counting down.
CCGTTTTTTTCATAGTGATTAGTCATTTGGTATATGGAATTATATGGGGTTTTCCTATAGTGTTGAGAGACATTATCTCTCTCTGTTCGAGATCCGAGTTTAAGTCCCAGTCTTCTCGTGGCAGCGGGTTCTTCTTAGGGTATGCAGGGTCATTGGGTGTGTTGGAACCCACAAGCTGGGGGCTAGAAATTTAATGTTGATGGCTCCTTCCAGGTTGAGATAATTAAAGGAGACAGTCTAGTGCAAAATTGAAATGTCTCAGTTATACTTGGTTTCAAAACATTTTATGGTCTTGGAAATTCTTTGTGTGCATAGGTATGTTCCATGCACTCTAGCCTTAAACATTGCAAAAGGTTAAACATTGTGGTCGAATATATTGAATCAGAATGTAATGCACCATTTCAGATCTTTTAATGTACAACGAAACCTCAATGGAAGTTTGAGTACTATGCCCGAAAGTTAAAATAAGTTATAAGGTAGGATTGAAACCATAGGCATGTACCGAAATAAAAGAACATTGTTGCAGATAGGTTAGATAGAGCAGGTAGAAGAGATGAGGATCTTGTTATTTATAATAGTTTGAGCTAACTTCATATTGAATGCATACGGGCTATCAAAGGGGATGCTTTCAGGATGCACGATTTTAGGCCCCCTTAAAAGGCTTTCTTCTTGTTTGATGCATGTTTTTTGTTCTTTTTTTATGGTTATTTTATGGTTTTTTGATTAATAATGATTTTAATTTTAGTAAGTCGGTTCTAGAAATCCATATCATTAGACTAAAATATTTTTCCTATTAAAATAATAAATTTTTTTCCTAAACTATTTATCTTAATTAAATGTTACATATTTTATGTGAAAGAAATTAATTAAATATATATATATATAATCAATAAATAATCATGATTAAAATAAACTTAATTTCTACATAACAAATGAATAAATAAAAAATTACCCAATATCCATTTTCCAATAATATAGAAATCAAATTAAAAATATACATGTAACATTACATGATTCAATATAATTTATTCATCTTATTTTTCTAATTATCATAAAATTTCTGTTATATTGATATTGATTTGTTAATATTAAAAATTGTAATTCACCTTAAATTAAAAAATGGGATAAGGATTTAATGTTCCGTGCTATTTTACTTACATGTAGTCTTATACACATAGAATTTCTGAAGATATGTTTTATATTTAATTATAATAATTTATTACTATTTATCATATGTTTTATTATATTATCAAAAAAATACATAGTTTGGTTCCTTTTATTTTTGTGTTTCATGTGAAACAATCTATCCAATATGTTAATCTGATAAAAATATTTTGTGTTTTAAAAATGTTGTAGAAGATGACACCATTGAATATGAAATTGTGTGAAGGTGTTACCCTTATAATTTATAATAATGTGATATATTATTAAGTTATATATATATATAAGGATCGCATTGATGATATATAAATGATAAATATTAAAAGATATATTTTATAAGGAAGACCAAGAACCATATGGATATGGTGGAAATATTACATTGTCATAGTAGAATGGCCTCATGGTATTGAATTACATTGTATTGAATAGTGTGTGGATAAGTTTCTAATGTATATAAACTATTAAATAGAGGAATATGGTGATCAAATAAATGATTAACTACATTACGGAAAACTTTTAAAATTTGATGGATGAAAAAAAATATTGAATTGTGTTGGAAAAACATTATAAATAGACTCATCTATAAACATATGATTCCATTATTTTTTTATAAAAATAAATCAGTGGATGTAACTGAATTCGGTAAAGAATTTTTCTTTATCATTACAATTGTCTTGGTTTTTTGAAAGTGTAACTGAGTTACACATTCTATTTTTGTCCTCCTGAATTGAAATATATTTATTCTTCTAATAGAGTGTATCATGTTATAGACCAAGTAATTAATATTTTTATATGTTTTTTGGGTTTATCATCAATTTATATCATCATTCAATTATATGATTAAGAATAGTTTTTCAGTATGATATATTTTGGTGTTTTTTTGGGTGTGATAATTCTCAGTATACAATACGTTGAGATTAGGTGTGGCTATTTTATAGAGTTACAAAACTAATTCTATTGGTGTGGTTTTAAATTATTATTTTAGATCATTGGGATTTGGTAAAAATATGTTGTATAAGAGATTGGTTAGGACATCAATGTTTTACAATACTATTATAATAGAACTCAATTAAAAACATCATTATATAATTGTATGTAACTTCATGAATGTGTGTTCTTATACATTAAAATATTAATTCAATGAGAGATGCTATTTGGATTGATAAAATTAGAGGAGTGAATAGTTCCACTTGAGAAGTTTGAATAGTTATATTTCATATTCTAGAAGACGAATGGAGATAAATAACAATTTATGAGTGATCACCATTCTCAATCAGTGGGACTATTACTGGTAGAAACAAAAACATAATTGTATAGATTTTCCTGCTCAAAATTTGTAAATAAAAAATCTGATATTATTGTAGATGAATTTTTTTATGCTTCTGGGAAAATAATTTAAGTACTGAACTCATGTATTAATTGGTGTACATGTATAAGAAAAACATAATATTGAAAAATGTGTCTACAATGTAGTTACCCTTCATCTTGAATATATATAATAAAATTTCAATGAATGTTCCTTTTATTTGTTTCATATTGATCAATATAAGTTAATGTTAGTCGATGTGATGTTCACCACTCTAGGGTGTGATTATATGCATCCTCTATTGCTTTATGATTGAAATATTATTATAGTTTCCATGGTGAGAAATTCAATTCATGATTTATACTTTTTATTTATTGAAATATAATATTCTATTCAATATAATGTGTTTTAGATGTTGAAATACCATGTTGTGGCCAAAAACCTTTTTAGTGGTGAATGTCATGGATTTTCCTTATTGCAAATGTTGAAAGAGAAAAAATGGATAGATAGAAATGATTTATGTGAAATCATCCAACTATTTAAATTATCTAAACTTGAATTTTGTAATGTAATAGAATATGAATAAATAATACATGGAATTCATGAAATTGTATTTTTAGTTTTCTTACACTCCATTCCTAATATCCATTTTTTGACAATTTAAAAATATGAATTTGGTGTCAAATATATGATTGAATAATTTTTTTAGACCACTAAGACATGAATTCAACTATTATACCATGAAATATTTATATATAACTATGAATAAAAAATAAAGGAAGAAAATTTATAATATATGAAAATTAAATAATAGAGTGGATTCATGCTCAAATTGTATGGAAATTAACAGATATTAGGATGAAAGGAGAATGTAATTTGGATATGATAGCTAGATGTTTTGGGATTCTATAAAACCATTATACTTGATATTTAAAATCAAAATAGTTCTCAATGTATTCATAATTGGTTTTATTGATATAACTTTTTCCATAATCATTAATTTACAATGAGAGTGTAGTTAATGAATAAATGCACCTCGAATAAGAATGTTGTGGCCAAACTGACTATGTAACTTAGGGTGAGAATGTTATGAAGATCATGGTTGTTTTAAGAATATCAAAACTCTATTTCATGTTGTATGAACCATGGTGAGAGTTTACAATTGATTTTTACATAAATGTGGCCATTGGATAAAACCTATGATTTAGTTATTGATGTTAATTAATACATATGAATTGGGGGATAAATCTAGGGTATTAACATTATTTCACATTACATTAAATTACAATCACCAATACTTCCACAAGTAGGGTCATAGTGTTTTCCTAAAAATAAAATTTTATAATAAATTGAACAGTCTTTAGGTATATTTACATGGTTAAAATATAGTCCTCATACTATATGAAATGATTATATTTTCAAAATATAGTTGAATGTGGTAGTAAAAATTAGTGGAAATTTTTTTAGATGAATTCATTATATTTGGAATATATTTCACAAAGAATTTAAAGGGAAATGGTGTATTATATTTATTTAATTATACACAAAATAATATAACCAATTGTACGGTGCCTCAATATAGTTTACAAAGTGATTTTTGTGATGCAGTGGGGACCTATGTGAGTTATCCTATGAGTCATCATCCATCCATAAAAATATTTCATGCACATATAAATAATAACATGACTTGTAAATTAGTTTATGTTAATCAGTGAATAGTTTTTACGTATAGAAAATACATCCATTATAATTCCACATAAAGAGATAAGATAGAAAAAAAAAATATTGTTCATGAATCACTATTGTGTACCAATATAAAATCATAGGATTTCATCTATAGGATACAAATCTTTGAAAATTTATCAAATGGTTAAATTGTAACATAACATTATGGTTTTCAGGTATTCCAAAATACATAATTTTTATATTGGTTTGGTATGGTTTTGATTTGCATCAAATTAGGTGAGATTCATAAATCTTTTAATTTTTTTATTCTAAGGAATTATTAGCACACACTTTTCCAAACTGTGCACCAAGCTAAGGAAAAATGGAAAAATTAGATAGTGGAATTTCCATGGATAGTACATAGTTTGAAAAAAAAAATTCCCTTTATATAGAAACCATGCATCCAATTTTTTTTAGGCACATGACCGGTGCACAGTTTGACAAAATTGTCTAATTATGCCCAGAAAACCATATGAAAGTTTTTTTTCATTAATATAATTTTTGATTAAAAATTCCCAAACACACCATTTAGGAACTTTAATGGACCTCCTTGAAGATATTTTGTTCTCTACCATCTATGGAGTTCCCAAGAAGAAATTTCAATCCCTTTTATCCCTCCAGTTTGTGATCTGAAGCTTCATGAACATTATTTTATCTTGTGATGATTATTTTCTGCATCGTGATCTCATTCTTCCAAGGACTCTATTATGTATATAGGGTTACATGTATCCACATATTGATTTACGGATCTAATACCCTATTATTTGAGATCTAAATCATTTTTATAATTCATGTTTTCATTATCTTCATTCTTAATGGACAAATCCTGATTTGGTTAGGGCATTGTGAGATCCATTGATTTTGGTAGGTCATTCCATTATGATGTAACCTTCATCTTATCCCTAATATTTTATTTAAAATTAAATTTATTATTTAATTTAAAATAATTTTTTAGTATTTAATATCATTCAATGGTTTGATTAAAAATCCAATTCCATTGAATTGGTGTTTTTTGGAAAATAATTTTTTGGCCTGAAATTGGAAAACCCCCCAATTCCATTGAATACATGTGTGTATATATGATTATTTGAAATTTATGTAGTTTAATTTAAATTTTTTCTTTGATGAAAAATAATTCAATTAATTTTTTTGGTTTTAATTATGGATATTCGATTTGATAGAAAATGTCATAAACCCTAAATTCCATTGAATTGATATATTGTTGTGAAATTTGTATAACTTGAACAAAAATTAAATTGTTGAATTTATTTTGGGAATGTACCGTATGAAATTTCTGGAATTTGATTCAAATAATTGTTTGTGATAAGTGAATTAAAATGGTTTTTATAGAAACTTAATGGTCTTATCTTACTTAAAAGTCTTACTTTATTATTAAAACCACATTCTAGTTCTGAAGGGAAAATTGGATATTTTTAATAGATAATGGGATTTATTTTTATTTAAATCATTCCAAAAAGTATTTCCCATTGTTGTTTTTCATGTGAGAACATATAAGAATTAGTTAGTTAGTTCTTAATTTTGGGATTCAATTTATGAATTACAACAACATAAAACATTAGATTAGAACAGCATATCCCTTAGGTAATAATAATGAGTCCCCTTTTCCTTAGGCCCAAAGGGGTGTATAAACATACCATCCATTTCACAGTTTCAAGTCAGTATAGACTGGAACTATTGTACCAATTTGGCGTTCGACCGTGTTGCTCACTTGTTTGGTATTTATAATGTATATATTCCATTTTTTTTACATATTTTACATTCCTTGTTAATGTATATAAAATATTTAAAATAATAGTTTTTATTTAATCAATTTTTTTAAAAGTTCCATTTATGTAAAGAATCTGTTTTGTATAAAGGTAAATTTTTTCATTAGAAATTCATTTCCATAATTTCAAATGTGAATAATGAATTGCTACGATATTTATATATTTTTAAATGTACAACATGATTTGTGTAAATATTCTTTTCAAGTGAAAAAATCGTTTACTTAAAAAATGGAAGAAATTTATTTGTAAATTTGATATTGGAATTTATTTATGTAATTAATGAGTGAAATATTACCGGTACTTATATCAAGCCATAGTTGTTTGATATGGTGTTTATATATTATCTCTTTATAGGTTCGATTAAGGATAATGGGTCACTTGTAGGTGGTTTTAGCTGTTGAATAATGAATTTTGTGACTTGAATCTGAGTTATGACATGGAATTTTTTTTTCATATTTTCTAGAACATAGTTGTCATGCTTGAGATTATTTTGGCATGATTGAAATTAGGTAAATTACTTTAAATGGAGTTTCTTATCATATTAATATTGGATTTATTCTTTTACATCAACATGATTATTTAAAAAAATCATTTCCACATTCATTTTTTATGATGATAGGTTCTAGTTGATGACCTATAGGTATCATGCATTCCATAAAAGAAATGTCAAGTAGGGCTTGGTTATTGGGTTACTATGGTACCCGGGCTGGTTCATCAAAATATTTATCATAGTCATGTTGTTCAGCATTTCATGAAGTCGAGATAAAGTTGTGAAATATTGTCAAGAAATTCGAGGTAGTTTTGATTGAGTAATTGGCCATATCACACAGCAATGAGACCTATAAATATATGGGTGGTTAGGGAAACACATACTCTTGATGAGTTCTATTATCTTCCCAACATTTGATTTGGATATAATTGAAATAAGAATCATTTTTATTCAATCTATTGGGAATAATTTCTCTTGATTCTCTATTAGAGCATTAATATTATTTATTCATTATTATATATTAATGTTGTATAATATAATCCCTCTAATAAGATATAAAAAATTGATTTAGGTGGAAGATTCTACTGAAACTCAGATAGAGGAACCTATTGGAGATCTGAATCTAGTTTAGCTTATTGTGCACAATTTATAAGATCCGAGATAAGAACACCCCTCAGTTCCCATTCAGGTTCATGTTGTGAAACTATAGTGGTAATTTATAATGATTTTTAATCAGGAGTACCTTTTTCTGAAGACAGAACCATTGAACAGATAAAGTGGTCTCCAAGAGTATGAGGTGTGGTTGTGCAGAATGGAGTGTTTTTTTGGGTTCTTAGACACATGAGAAGGAATCAAATTGATGTTTTCCACAATCGCGCTAGAAGGACCAACCATTATATAGTGGTAGATGATGGTAAATATGAATAATCATGAGGGATTATAGTTTAAATACATAAAAGATATTTTCACTGATCATTTCTATCCAAAATTGACGTTGTTTTTTCAAATCTATCATGATTTTTAAACTTGAGTAGGTTTAAAGGACTGTGAGAGTGTGTTAATTTCATTACTAATATTGTTTAATTTTTAGATGATATTTTATCTAATGATAATTTTAATGCTCAAAGGATCACATTGGGACTTCGTTAGAATATGTGCTCTCAAGTTTTCAAACTGAAGCTGCCTTCTTATGCTGATGTGCTAGATAAAGCAATTATTGTTGAAATGCTCCTTTCTATAATGTTAGGGTTATCAAGATTTACTTTCTCTCATTTTAGTAATATGATTTCCTTAATGGTAATGCAGAAGCATGATGATTCTTGTGAAATTTCTTGACAATAAGGTAATTATATACCTCCGGAAGTACCATGAATTGGCCCATTGATTTCCCACCAGTGTGGAAAGATGAGACATTAAGAGAGATCCTGAACTGAGAAAGTGATTAAATCTGTCCATTGTGGATGTTCACGAAACATACTAATATTATCCCATGATTATTACACTCTACATAGTGAAACAAAATCATCATATTCTCCTAAAACATAAAGGTAATCTAATAAATCATTTAAAAAAGGGTTCTAAACACAGACAACTACAAAGATGCTTCTTCAGGTTGTGTATGAGTCTATAGAGGAAACAAATATGGGTCTAGAAACTATTAGAGGTACCATCATTATAGTTTAATCATTAATTAATCCCTTGTTTTATACTGGTTTTTAAGAACCCGGATCATTGTTTTCAGGTATGTCTATCTTTTCCTAGAGATTTTGAGAAAGGAGGAGTTTCTGGAAATTTTTTAAGTACACATTGTGTACTTTCTGAGTACACATCGTGTACTCCCTTATCGCGCTAGACCGTATTCTGGCCATGCTCAGGCCACACACACGGTGTGTACTGGTGAAGTGTAGGCCGCTTAAAGTGGAGTATGAAAAAGTAGAGTACATTCCATATACTCAAGATGTACAAGCCATGTATTTTCTTGTTTTTTCATTAAATGGACCGAGCTCGCGCCTAAGCTATAGAACTGTCTTCTTCTCCAGCGCCTTCGACAAAGAGCGACCCGTATGGCTGCAGATCTTTTCTGATCCCCCAATCCACCTTCCGTTCTCCAAATCGACCACTTTTGATTGCGTTGGAACCACATCGGTGATTTATTCTTTCTCTTAGAACCTTGATTTCCAATTCCTCTTATTTCTTAAGATATCGTCGATTGAACATTTTGTGTGTTTTCTTAGATCTATTCCATTCTGAAGAGAATCAATCCACTTGGTTCAAGTATATCTATCTACTAGGATCTATGTAGGTTGTTTTTTCCTTACCTTTTGATGTCTTTGAGTATTATGTTAAAATTCCACCAATACCCACGAACAGGGAATTGCGTGTTTACCTTTTTTCCCTTGTGGTTAATCCTGCCTTGCTTTCATGCTTGTGTAGAGGTAAATTGATCATGTCTAAGGATAATTGTTGTGCACGAATTTTTTTACCATGATTTTTTCTTGTTTTAACCTTTGGGTCTCTTAAGCCTTTGGTCGTTGTACCTGTTTCTATGCCTTATGATCATAGGACAGAATGATGTTATTAACATGCTTATTGCTCTGTAGACTTTTAGACAAGTAGCTCTATAGGTCTACTCTGGCCTTATAGTATTAATATTCTCTGACTGTCATGGGACCGTGAGACCCCGTTTATATAGACTATTAAAGATTGACCGAGTGAGCTTCCCAGAGAGTCTTAGATATTATTGAATATATAGGGATAGACTGAGTGAGCTTCCTCGGAGAGTCATGGACATTATAGACTATAGGGGTTAGACCGAGTGAGCTTCCTAGAGAGTCTTTGTTATTATAGACTACATGAGGGTAGACAGAGTGACCTTACATTGTGAGTCTTTACCTTGTTTTAATGTCTTTAAAACCTTCCCATGCTAGAGGAGGAATTGACCGAGTGAGCTTCCTCAGAGAGTCTATGGTATACCTGAGGCTATAGGAGGATTGATCAAGTGAGCTGCCTTAGAGAGTCTCTAGACCTTAGGGCCAAGAGGGTTAGACCTCGTGATCTCCCTATGAGAGTCCATGACTACCCTAGACTATAAGGTGAATTGACCGAGTGAGCTTCCCTGGAGAGTTTTTTAATTTTGTATGACCAAACTAGAGGGGTTAGGATGAGTGCACTGCCCAATGGGTTGTGGTACGTCTTGGATAGGACCAAAGGGGATGGCTGCAAGTACATCCCATAGGGTTTCATGTTTGTGTTCGCTGTTTCTTTTCCACTACTTGTTGTATATCATCCTGTTTACTGCTTACTGATTGCGGCCTACTATTGCTGCTACTGTTTACTACTTTTGTAATATTACCTATCACATACTCACTAACTGTTAGGCAAAGAACATCGGGTGGTTGCCTATTCGGATTTAGTCTCACACCTTGTTTGGGTCATGTTTTTTGTCCCAAAAAGACTATTTTGTTGTATGTATAGACAAGGGAAAGCACCCTTATAATTCTAGTACTTGATTACTTTGGAGCAGGAGAGCCTGGGACCAAGATTTGTCATGCGATACTGTGGAGCTGTTTACTTTCTTTTGTACTTGTTTTGGTACTATTGTATTGTTCAGCATTGTGACTTGTTTGGATACTTTCCTAGATATGTATCATGCATCATTTCATATATATTCATATGAGCTTCAGTTGTTTGCTGATTTAGTCGTTATGATATTTATTATTGTTGGTTATTTACTACTTCTTCTCTTGCATGTTTATTTACTTCTGTTGTGCACTCTGCCAATGAGGGCATAGTTTCCCCACTATCACAGCCAAGGCCCTCACTACTAGTCAGTAGCCTTTGGCGTTTGGAGAAATGTGCTTGAGGCCATGTGTCCAACTGTGTATAGGGTGCCTCTGGGTGTCTTCTGGAACTGGGACGTTACAAAGTGGTATCAAGGGAAATCGTTTCTCTTGATTTACTGTTTGGAGCCTTTAGCCTGGGATAGGATGGATTCAGTACTTGGTAATAAGTTGTGGCTGGGAGTAGCTATCCCGTGTACAGGGGAAAGCCATACTACCTAGTTTATTGCAGTTTTCTAGTATTTGAGATTTTACAGTTGATATGATTTCACCTAGAGTGATTCAAATTTCTTCTGTTGTTATTTGTGTTACTGTTATGGTTCTATTTCTATCGCAACTCGATGAGATGAGCGTATTCCATGTCATGCATCATATAGGAACTTGTTAGAAATCACATGCCATGCAGTCTTGCCATACCATCTAGGATGCATTAGAGATTGTATGTTGTTGTGATAGACATTGTGTAGATTATTCATGCTATTATGATAGATGCTTTGATAAAATCTCTGATGTTTGATGGAGGACTGTTTGTATTGTACCTTGCTTAAATTAAGTCCAAATTTTGGTTCTAGAGGTGTTATGGGCCCTCTTGATTCAAAAATAGAAGAATCATTGACCTGTTTTCCTTATATATGATTGTTTGGGATGCCAATATTTGGTTTGTGGGGAGTATGGGCCCTCACAGACCGTAAATTGGCACCTCCATGCCTTGTATTCGGTGTTTCTGGGCTTTAATACAGTTTCTGAGCTACTGCTCGGAAAAACCCAAAATACACGGTGTGTACTTTATGGCTACACACCATGTAGTTTCAGACCATGTCAATGACTGTGTGAGCAGGAACATGGTGTTGAAGAAATGTCTTCAGAAACATGCTGTGTACGGTAGGTGCACACCATGTAGTATTGTTCCGTGTACCCAGTCGTGTCACTAACAACACGGGTCAGGGAAGCTCGAGTATAACACGCCATGTTGGTAAAGAACACACTGTGTATTTTTGTTCTAGGTACCCGACCGTGTCATGAAAAACACGGGTCAGTGTTATCTTCTCTTATACACGATGTGTTCTTTCAGAACATGCCGTGTAAGGGTCAGCCGTGTAGCGGTCCATGTATCTAACAACACGGGTTGGAGAAACCTTGTATTGTACACACCTTGTCTTTTGTGAACATGTCGTGTCGTATATGGTTAAGAGGACCGCGTGGGTTATCCGTGAAAAGAGACTCAGGCAGGGGAATAGAGTTCAAGTACACCCCGTGTGTGGGGACAACACGCCGTCTAGTTGGGGTGTTACCTAACAATAGGTTGCAGGAGTACACACCCATGTATGTGGTTTAACTGAACACGCCGTGTAGTTTTTATACATGATGTGTAGTCGTGGTTTGAAAACTCGAATGTTTCCTTCTCCTGTTCCTATTTCTTACTATTGTGTTCTAAGTCATTGATAATACTGATATTTGGTGTGCTTTTCATCTTTTCAGAGTTATACCTCTGATACGTCCTCCGGTTGTACGTCAGTTGTCAGACGGTGATCAGACACTGGATATGGCCAATCAGGGACCTCTTGTAGATCATCCTGCTATTCTAGCCTTGGCACCAATAGTCATACCCATCGCAGATGCTGATACATAGTTCAAGGAGGACTTCCTGAGGATGATGTAAACTTTTTAGGGGGCACCGCCTCCTACCCCATCGATGGCCGAATTGACGAGGGTCTTTCAGCAACACCATCTTCCTTCTTTCTCAGGGGATGGATGACCCCAGGCTGTAGAGTCGTGGTTAGAGACCACGCTGATGATCTTTGAGCATCTTGAGATACCCCCAAAGATAAGGGTAAAGCTGGCCACTTATATGCTCCTTGACACTGCCAAGAGGTGGTGGGAGGTGATCTCGCAGTCAGGGCGCCAGCAGAGTATATCTTGGGATGAGTTTTGCCGCACCTTCTATGACTAATATTACCTAGAGACCATGAGGGCTGACTGAGCCCAGGATTTTATGATTTTGCAGAAGGGTACTCTTTCTGTTATGGAGTACTCGTCCCGCTTTACCGAGATGCAGTGCTTTAAACCAATCCCAGCAGGTGATGAGTTGTTCCTTGCTAGGAAGTTCGAGGAAGGTCTTATGAAGGAGATTCATTACCAGGTGAATATCTTTAGGTTGACTTCGATATCTTCTATCGTCAACCAAGTTCTGATCACTGAGCACAACTTGAGGGATTCTGGAGCTGTGAGCCAGGGCGGTTCGACATCCAGAGCTGGTGTTCTTCCTACGGATAGTAGGAAGCACCATAGTGATTATTCTCGAGGAGATCAGGGCAGGTGGGATGTATCTTCTGGTAGCCAGGTTGTATGCTACCGGTGCGGTAGGAGTGGGAATACTAGGACTCAGTGCTAGAGAGACCTGATGGAGTGCCGATCATGCGGCAAGATGGGCCATCTTCAGTGCTTCTGTCAAATCATCTCACATTCAGCTGGTGGTAGTGGTTCTTCTATGACCCCAAGTTCAGGAGATGCTTCACCAGTTTCACACCAGTCTGGGAACTGGAGTTTGTATGGCTGTTCGGGCTGAGGTGGAGGTTCTGGCCGCGTTGGTCAGTCACCTGGTTACCAGCGACAGTAGAGTGGGTCAGCTCAGAGTGGTTAGCCAGGGGTACAGGGCCACGGTACTGGCCAAACCATCTCCATGGAGTAGACCTATCAGGAGTAGGATCCTTGACCTTCTACAGTTCGAGGTACGGTATTATTAGCCTCAGTTTTATCTTTATCCCTTTTCGATACTGGTGCTTCGCAATGTTTTATCTCTGTTGCTATTGTGTAGAGCCATGGGCTCTATATCTTTTCATCTGCCGACATGTTCACTCTTGTCACGCTGTTGGGAACAAGGACATCTAGTGTACATCAGTGCCGAGAGTTCCCTCTTGAGGTTGCAGGGTGTCATTTCTTATGGGACCTCTATGTCCTATAGATGACGGGCTATGACATCATTCTCGGGATGGACTGGTTGGTTCCCTTCCAGGTAGTTATCGATTACTATCGTTGTAGGGTTAGTTTTGTATCACCATAGGGTAGATCATTCCTTTATATAGGTGAGTGGGATGTCCAGGCGGGTAGAGCTAGACCAGAGCATCATGGGCTCGGAGGAGTTATAACCCAGATTTCTAGTCTTTATCTGGATGACCAAGGGACATCACAGTTAGACTTTCCTCGAGTGGTGGATCGTTTGAGGGATGTCTTTCTAGAGGAATTTTTAGGTTTACCTCCAGAGCGTGAGGTAGACTTGTCGATTTAGCTCGTTCCAGGAGCGGAACCACTGTCCATTCCTCCTTATAGGATGGCTACACCTGAGATGCAAGAGCTCAAGAAGCAATTGGAGGAGTTACCTGCAAAGGGTTTCATCCAACCCAGTACTTCTCCTTGGGGTTCACCTGACCTGTTTTCAAATATGGTTGATGGAACCCTTCGGCTTTGTGTTGATTATCGGAACCTAAACCACTTGACGGTCAAGAACTAATATCTCTTGTTGAGGATCGATGGCCCATTTGATTATCTTCGAGGAGCCCGGGTGTTCTCGAAGATCGATTTGAGGTCCTATTATCATCAGTTGTGCGTTAGACAATCAGATATACCCTTTACAGTCTTCAGGAGAATGTATGGTCTATACGAGTATACTGTTATGCCGTTCAGTCTCACGAACGCGCCAACAGTTTTTATGGCACTGATGAACCGAGTGTTTCATATGTAATTAGATTCATTTCTGGTTGTTTTTGTGGATGACATCTTGGTGTACTCTCACACTCTACATGACCATGAAACACATCTTGAGTTCGTTCTGAGTAAACTCAGAGGGAATCAGTTATATGCTAAGCTCTCGAAATGCCACTTTTGGATGGATCAGATTCACTTTCAGGGTCATGTTATCTCAGAGAAAGGAGTATCAGTGGACCTAGAGAAAGTGAGAGATATAGTTTACTGGGAGTAGACGAAAAATCTCTTTGAGGTGCGGAGTTTTTAGGGATGGCTAGATACTATAGGCGTTTTATACAAGAATATTCACATCAAGCAGCACTGCTGACAGGTCTGACCAAGAAGTGGGAGAAGTATTTATGGTCAGATTCATGTCAGTTATCCTTTCATGAGCTGAAGAGGAGGTTGACTTCAGCATTGATACTGGTCTTTCCAGAGCCAGGCAAGGGATATACTGTTTACTGTGATGCTTCAGGTATCGGGCTGGGAGCTATGCTTATGCAGGGAGATGGGTTCATTTCGTTAACAACCCATAATCTACATACATTGTTATTACTTCAGAAATGAATCATAATTATTAAAACATATAAAAAACTATGAAAGGACCGTATAGGTATAATGTCTTTAGAAACCGGGAAACATAAACAACTGGTTCGTAAATCATCTACATTGCCTCCCATTTATTTCACCATATCTAGAGTTCCTTTTAGCATATTCTACTTAAAACCCTTCTTCCATACTTGGGGAAAAGAAAACATACAAAAGGGTGAGCTCAAATTCCTAGTAAGCGTAATCAAAATAAATATCAATCATATCATATTCTTATGAACATAACATTTCGAAAATCTTGTCCTGCAAAAGAGATCATAATAGTGAAATGTAATCCAAATAATCATAACATACAACATGAAACTTTGTGTCATACACACATAATCATAGAAAATCATTTTTTAGTAGTCCAGAATCATTTCCAAGAATATCATAGTGGACAAAGTCTATTTCTGAACCGAGTTCACTCCTCGTTTAAGTCTTGTATCACTGAACCGGATTAACCTGCTGTTCCAGCCATGTCTATCTCAAGAGATATAAATCTTTACCCAATGCTTTGGATGGAGATATAGGTCCCAACCATCTTTAAATGATACCATTCTTATGTGTGCCACAAGATCATAAATCATACATCATAGCATAACCCATGTAATCAAAATGGGATTCTTAAACATCATGACATCATAAAACAATTTGTATAAGATAAAGGACTTCATAAAAATAATTCCATCACAACATAATCAAATCAATGTAATAATAGGGATATAAACAGAAACCTATATTATCTTAGATGGAATATAATTTTGATAAAACACTTGAACTCCCTTCTTGAGGAAAATATCCTTTCTACTTTTTTGAAAAAAATATTTTTTTACATTTTTAACATGTCATACAATTTTAAAGTAAAATAAGATGATTAAAAATAAACGTGAAAACTTGTAAAAGAAGCTTCAAGGAAATAAGGTTCTAAAAATCCATTCAGGCCGTATAAGTTAAAAAAACATTCTTCTCGTACTTTGGCTAGAAAAGTCAAAAAGTACCTCATACTAAAAACGACAAATGATTCCTTTCATATCTTTTACTAAAAACTCACCAATGGGTAAAATTGGATTTAAACAATTGTAGGTGGATGGATATAATACTACATATTGAGGAAACATGGATGTGGATGATAAATATTCCGCAGTAAATTCTGAAGTAAAAACAATCTCGGATAAAAATTGAGATTGCAAGATTTTCCCTTACCTTATGTCCAATTTGCTTCATAAGTGTCCAATCCTCTTGTATAATGATTTAAATAATTTCATTGACTTATTCCAGAATCATTCTTATTGTTATGATATCATATATGGTCATATTATTAGCTTCTTATTAGTAATATTTAATTGCTACAAGTTATTCGGGTGTTTATTTCTTTTTTTTTCTTATGCGTGTGTTTTCGAATAAATTATTATTATTATTATTAGGTTATAGATACCTCATTTACATAATGGTATTAGTTTAATATATATCATATTATTCAATCAATTCATTTATATAATCATTATGTAATGAAGATCATGTAGAATGAGTCGCATCACATCATGGAGACGGCATTATGTACGCACGCACGAGCGATGATATCATTCCCATGATCGTGGAATTGTATTGGAGTATATGATTACTATTTCTGAATCAACATAACTTTAAAATAATAATATATAGTTATTATCTACACCATTTTACCCATCCAAGTAAGGTGGTGGTGGAAAACAGATTGCACGACAGCGTAGAGACGACATTCTGTACGTACGCACGCGCGGTGATTTCATTATCCGTAGGATGGATATAAGGTGAAATAGTGTTGTTTAATATTTATAATAAAATATCAATATATGAGTGATATTTATGTAATTATTTCATAATGAAATTACAAAATAAGAATAAGTAGAAGAAGAAATAAAGTTGAAAGAATCAGTAACGGACATTACCTCTTCTTTGAAGCGCCTCTTATTAACCTCCTCTTAGGGAACTAATGATGGTCTTTGAGGAAGACCAGAACCTCTAGGATGTTTCTAGGTAAGTGGAGAGGAGAAATTGGCAGGGTTTGGGTGAGCTTGAAGGCTCAAATTGGTGTGAGGAGGAGAGGTAGGATGTGACCTTTTATAAGGGAGGAGCGGGGCACCTTAGGAAAACTTAAAATATTATTTTATTATAAATTCATATTTAGTTTTTAATAGCTCCAAATAGATTTATTTCAAAGCTAAGTTGGTTATGTGTCGAAATAATCTCATCCAATAGAATTTATACAAGTTTAGGTTTCTATTTTAATGTTATCATTTAGATTTAACATTAAGTTAGATAATTTAACTTTTACTGTGTCTTCTTGTTTTCTTACACTTCAATGTTAAGAAACATACTATAACAAGCCAAAAGAACCCCAAGTTCTTTATTATTAATATATATAACCATATCTATGTCATTTTTCCAAACATTAGATTTTTAAGAATAAAATAACAATTAATAATATAATATTTGTTTTAAAAACTATTTTATGTCAATTTTGACAGTATTTGGTAATGGATTTTTCTGAAAATTATTACAGAAAGATTAGTTCGAAAAAATTTAATTAAATAAATACTAATAGGTCATATTAACCTATAAAATTTGTTTAATTCATAAAAAGATTAAAATTGCATTTATTTGAGTATTTATAACATCAATTATGTTAATATTTCATTAATAAGATAATTACTGCATCATCATTGTGTCATAAATAAATTAAATTATTTAATGTCTAAAAATTATAAATAAAATACCATTATGTATTAAATCTTTTTATCGTTCTAATGAATATTTATATTCGAATTTATCCTATGTATAACCCTATATTAAAAATGTTTTAGTTATTAAACTTTGATTTTAACTATTTTGACTATTTTTTAAATAAAATAATATTAAATGTCCTAATCTAATCCAAGTGGGCCTAAATGTTCATATTTTATTCCTAAGGGTTTTTTGGTCAAATTAAACTTATCCAATAGAATTAGGACATGTGTTAGGGTATTAATAATATCATTTTTACCCTTAATTTCCCTATTTACTTTTAACTGTGGTTAAAAAATTAAAAAGTTACTATTCATCAAAAATTATTTACTTCTCATTGAACCACATTTTTGTCCTTGATATTAACAATGTCTCTCTGATTTTTGAAATTCCACTCACAGAAGCAGTAAAATTTTGTTTTATGTGATTTTGCAAATTCTCCTAGGAGGTGGGTAAAAGACGGTAAATAGTTCAATATAATTTTAATATATCTAAAAATATTATAAAATGATTCCAATGACTTACTTTGAACATATATAGGTATTATGTATCAATTTTTACCTAATATAAATTTAAATAAAAGAAATAATTATTTAAATAAAAAGTCGGTTTTTAAATAGTAACCTAATGTTTTCACTATTCATCAAAAATTTAATGTTTTCAAATAAATACCAAAAATTCACCCTAGGATAATTTCGATATTCCAAATCCAAAAATGAAGTCCATTTTGAAAGATGAAATTTAAAAAAAATTAAAAAGTGTTAATTACTATTCATAACGGCTAGTTTTAATAATATTTTAATAGCATATTGTTGTTTAATGAAACTCGGTATTGCGTATGACGCAAGCTATTGTGGAAGGTCGTGATTGCGTGTAAAGAAAGCCAAGCTAGTGTTGTGTGTAGTGAAAGATTCCTTTGATGATGTATATAACATAAAAAAAACATTTGTCATAAAAATGTTGGGTGTTACATTCTACCCCACCTTATAATGAATTTCTCCCTCGAAATTCGTCACTTTGTAACAAACAGATGGTGATAACTCGCCCTCATCATATCCTCAAGCTCCCAATTAGCTTCTTGTAATAGGTGTTTTCTCCATAAATCTTTATCCAAGCGAGTGGTCTTGTTCCGTTGGACTTTTTCTCTACGATCCAGAATCTCTATCTGTTGTTCTTCATAGGAAAGATCTTTCTCCAGCGGTACAACTTTTGAGTTTATTACATGGGAATGATCGGGTATATACTTTCTCAGGAGTGATACATGGAACATATCATGAACTTGAGAGGGATTCGGTGGAAGATCCAACCGGTAAGCTACATTCCCAACACGATTCAATATTTTGAAAGGACCGATATACCTAGGGATCAGCTTTTCCTTCTTTCCGAATATCAATACTCTCTTCCAAGGAGATATTCGTAAGAACACTTTATCACCCACATAAAACTCTAGGTCTTTTCTTCAGTTGTCGGGATAACTTCTTTGTCGACACTGATCTGCTCTAATGTGTTGTTGAATAGATCAGACCTTTTCTGTCATCTCATCGACAAGATCAGGTCCTAATAGCTTTCATTCCCAAACTTCATCCCAGTAAGATGGAGTTCTACATTTATTTCTATAGATATAAACATAAATAGCCATCTGAATACTAGAGTGAAAGCTATTATTATAAGAAAATTGTACCAAAGGTTGGTGTTGGTCCCAAACAACATTGAAATCCATAGAGCAAGCTCTCAACATATCTTCTAGATTTTGAATTGTCCTCTCAGACTGACCGTCTGTCTGAGGATGATAATAATTGTTGAAACTCAACTCTATATCCAGAGTATGCTCAAGACTTCACCAAAACATTTCGGTAAACCTAGGATCCAGATTATATATAATGGAGAGTGGCACTCCATGCAATTTTTCCACTTCCTTTACATATATCATGGAAAGCTGATCCAAAGAGAAATCTTCTCCAATAGAAAGGAAGTGTTCCAACTTTGTAAGATGATCAACTATGACCCAGATAGTTTAATTGCCTTTGGATGTTTTAGGAAGTCCAGTGAAAAAGTCCATAGTGATGTTTTCCCATTTCCATTCGGGTATGGGTAATCGTTGTAACATCCCCATAGACAACTGTCTCTTAGCTTTAACTTGCTGAAAAACCATGCATCGAGAGACATATTCAGCAACATATCTTTTCATGTCATCCCACCAGAAGTACTCTTTCAGATCCATACACATTTTTGTGATTCCGGGATGAATAGAGAATGTAGAACTATGAGCCTTATCCAGTAGCTCTTTCTTTAATTCTGGGATAGGAGGAACACAAACCCGATTTCTGAACTGTATTATCCCATCACAATAAAGATTTAATTCCAGAACATTTCCTACCTTCTTTTGTAACTCTACATCTTCTTTCTGTGCCTCTTTAATCTTCACATGTATATATGATTAAACATTCATTTAAGAAAGATATGATTTTTCCCATTCCATTATAATTCCATGATCCATCATTTGTAAATCCATAAATATTGGATCTTTTGTGATCCTCATCATTGATAAGCTAGCATGGTTTTGTCGACTTAATGAATATTCTACCTTGTTTTCATTCCCAGGGTGATAATGAATTGAGCAATCGTAATCCTTAATCAACTCCAACCATCTTCTTTGGCGCATATTCAGCTCCTTTTCAGTGAAAATATACATTAAATTTTTATGATCAGTATAAATATCACACCTTTCCCCATAATGATAATGCCTCCAAATCATTAATGCAATGATTACCACAGCTAACTCTAAATCATGAGTTCAGTAATTTTGATAATGGATTTTCAACTGTCGTGAGGTATAAGCTATCACCATATCATTTTGCATAAGAACACTCCCCAACCCCTTCGTGGATGCATCACTGTAGATCCCAAAACATTCTTCACTACAAGTAAGTGTGAGTATAGGTGTACTGGATAACCTTCTTTTCAAATCCTTGAAATTCTCTTCACATTCCTCCGTCCACACAAACTTAACTCCTTTTCGATTCAACCTGGTGAGTGGATTCGATAATCATGAAAAATATTTCACAAAACGTCGATAATATCCCGCCAAACCATGATAACATCAGATCACAGTTACTATTTCTGGTCTCTTCCATCTTTTGATAACCTCTTTCTTTTCTTGATCCACAAATATCCCCTCTTTTGAGATTATGTGACCCAAAATGCAACTTTTTAAAGCCAAAATTCACACTTGTTAAATTTGGCATAAAGCATCTCCTCTCTCAGGGTCATAAATATAATTCTCAAGTGATCTTCATGTTCTTACTTTCTCATTGAATAGACAAGATTATCGTCTATAAAGACCACCACAAACTGATCAAGATAGTCTCTAAATACTCTATTCATCAGATCCATGAAGATAGCATGGGCATTAGTAAAACCAAATGGCATCACTATAAATTCATAGTGTCCATACCTTGTACAGAAAGTCGTTTTTGTTATATCCTCCCTTTTGGCCCTTAATTGATGATACCCTGAATGAAGATCAATCTTTGAAAAGTATTGAGCTCCATGTAGTTGGTCAAATAAGTCGTCAATGCATGGGAGAGGATATTTTTTCTTGATAGTGATCTTGATATGTTCTCGATAATCAATGCTGAGTATCATTGATCCATCATTCTTCTTAACAAATAGAACAGATGCTCCCCAAGGTGACGCACTAGGGCGTATGAATCCCTTATCAAGATTCTCTTGGAGTTGCTCCTCCAATTACTGCAACTCAGTTGGGGTCATTCTATAAGGTGTCTTTGAAATAGGTAAAGCACCTGGTATGAGTTCTATTGAAAACTCAACTTCACGATTTGGTGGAAGACCCAGAAATTCCTCCGGAAAGAAATCATCAATCTCTCATACAATGGGAATATTCTTAATCGTGTGTTTCTCACCAACCATTTGAAATAAATAACCTTTATTTAGTGGAATCAAGACCCATAAGATGGAAGAAATTTCCACTGGAAGGTTATGTTCATCCTTGCATCGATAGACGATCATAGATTGATCTGGAATATGAAATGTGACTTCCCTTCTTTGGAAATTGATATGAGATCCATATAAAGACAGACAATCCATTCCATGAATCATATAAAATTACACTATAAGAAGGATCACAAGATTTGCAGGAAGCACTTTCCCAAAAACTTCAATCAGAGAAGAATTATAAACTTTTTATGTGACTGTTGTGCCATTATTGGTTTTCATAGCTAACTCAACATCTAATTGTTGAGTTAATATGGTGATACCCTTAGAAAATTCTTCAGAAATAAAAGTGTGGGTGGATCCAGAATCAAATAAAACATTTGCTACTTTAGAGTGGATGGTAAGTGTACCTTTCTCCACTTTGTTCTCATACTCCACATCGCTGATAGAAATTGCATGTGACATTCCATTGACTTTAGCCTTAAGAGTTTATTGACGTCGATCATCATCAAAAACCATTGGATTAGGGCATTGGTTGGCATAATTCCCCATTTCCTTTCACTTTTAACATTGAAGTGTTGGAGGTGCACTCTATGTAGCCTTTTCTTTGTTCGCATCACTAGACATATTCTTCCCATCATTGCGGCATTCAAATGCATGATGACCTTCCTTTCCACATTTGAAACATTTACTTGTCCCTTTAAGACAACCCCCTCTATGTTTCTTTCCACACTTTGAGCATAAGGGAAAACTCATCTTCTATTTAGCATGCTCTTTAGATTTTCCTTTGAATTCCATTTTCCTCTTCTTATCAAACCCATATGACTGATGGGTTACTCCAATCTTCATATCAACATTGAGAGCACATAGAATAATTTCCTTGTAGATACTTGAGTCCCTTATGGATAACACCCTTATAAGACTTGGTTTTAATCCACTAAAGAATCGATCGATCTTACTCTCTGGTTGGATAATAATCCCAGAAGCGTACCTTGCAAGTCTTGTAAAATTTTCTTCATAGGTACCAACAGATTCATCATCCTTTTGCTTTAGTTCAAGAAACTCCTTCTCTGTCTTTGTTCGAAGAATACGAGGGGAGTACTTATTGAAAAATAAGTTCTTGAACTCGTCCCCTTCCATGGACTCAATTTTATCTATTGGCCTCATATTCTTGTTAAGATTCCACCATTGATCAGCATCACCTTTCAAACGATACACTGATAAGATGACTTTATAATGTTCAAAACATTGATGAACTGAAAATATCTTTTCAGTAGTACTGATCCATTGTTCAGTAAATAATGGATTAGTAGACCCACTGAATGAGGGTGGACACTACCTCATTATGGATTCAACAGAATGTTGCTCCTTCCTTTGCTCATTTGGATGTCCTGCATGATTCATAACATGAGAAAGTTGTGTGAGCATGGCTACAAGATTTTTCATTCCAGCTCCCATAACATTTGGTTGCTTAGGGGGGACAATCATTGCATTGCCCATTTCATTCCATATTAACACTGTTCCTTCGGGTTCTGGTCATTGATTAAAACCAAGAAAAATAGTGTGAGCAACAATAATTATAATAGGAAAACCACATAATCAAGAATAATATTTCAGACTTTAGGTCTTATCATAGGTTATTCATGGCCGTTTCTAAAACACTAAGATTGTGTTCTATGCTTAGACTTATCCTTAGGGTTCTTACTATGGCTTTCACATCCTAATTTCCAAAGGTTGACTATACCTTTCCTCTGATACTAACTTTAACGACCCATTCTTTACATACAATGTTATTACTTCAGAATTGAAGCATACTTATAGAAACATATAACAAAACCATGAAAGGACCGTATAAGTATAGTGTCTTTAGAAACTAGGAAACATAAACAACTGGTTCGTAAATAATCTACATTGTATCCCATTTATTTCATCATATCTAGAGTCCCTTTTGGCATATTCTACTTAATACCCTTCTTACAGACCTGGGGAAGTGAAAACATACAAAAGTGTGAGCTCAAATGCTCAGTAAGGGTAAACAAAAGAAATATCAATCATATCATATTCTTAAGAACATATCATTTCTAAAATCTTGTCCTGCAAAAGAGATCATAATAGTGAAATATAATCTAAATAATCATAACATAAAACATGAAACTTTGTGGCATAAACACATAATCCTAGAGAATCATTTCTTAGTATTCAAGACACATTTCCAAGACTATCTTAGAGGAAAAAGTCCATTTCTGAAACGAGTTCACTCCTCGTTTCAGTCCTGTATCACTGAACCAGATTAACCTGTCGTTCCAGCCATGTCTATCTAATGAGATATAAATCATTACCCAATGAATTGGAGGGAGATATAGGTCCCACTCATCTCATAATTATTCCATTCTTATGTGTTCCACAAGATAATAAATCATACATCATAGCATAACCCATGTAATAAAAATGGGATTCATAAACATCGTGAAATCATAAAACAATTCGCATAAGATAAAGGACTTCATAAAAATAATTCCATCACAACATAATAAAATCAATGTAAGAATAAGGATAGAAACAGAACCCTATATTATCTTATATGGAAAATAATTTTGATAAAACACTTGAACTCCCTTCTTGAGGAAAATATCCATTCTAATTTATAAAAAAACATTTGTTTCCATTCTTAACATGTCATAAATTTTTAAGATAAAAGATGTTGATTAAAAATAAACTTGAAAACTTGTAAAGGAAGATTCATGGAAATAATTTTCTAAAATTCCATTCAGTCCATATAAGTTACAAAAATATTCTTCTCTTACTTTGGATGGAAAAGTCAAAAAGTACCTCGTACTAAAAATGACAAAAGATTCATTTCATGTCTTTTACTAAAAACTCACCAATGGGTGAAATTGAATTGAAAATATTTTAGGTGGATGGAAATAATATTATATATTTAGGAAACATGGATGTGGATGATAAATATTCCCCAGTAAATTCTAAAGTAAAAACAATCTCGGATAAAAATTGAGATTGTGAGATTTTCCATTGCCTTTGGTCTGATTTGCTTCGTAAATGTCCGAACCTCATGTATAATTATTTAATAATGTCATTTGACTTATTATAGAATAATAATTATTGTTATGATATCATATATGTCCATATTCTTCGCTTTTTATTAGTAATATTTCATTGATACTTATTATTCGTGTGTTTATTACTTTTTGTTCTTATGCATGTTTTGTCGAATAAATTCTTAGTATTATTTTTAGGATATAGATACCTCATTTACAGAATGGTATTATTGTAATATATATCATATTTATTCATTCAATTCATTTATATAATCATTATGAAATGAAGATCTTGTAGAACGAGTTGCATCACATCATGGAGAAGGTATTCCGTACGTATGCACGAGCGATGATATCATTCCCATGATCATGGAATTGTTTTGGAGTGTATATATACTAATTAATAATATATATAAATTTAAAATAATCATATATAGTTATTCTCTACACCATTATACCCATCCAGGTATGGTGGTGGTGGAAAACAGATTACACCACGGCGTGGAGTCGGTATTCCATACGTACGCACACACAATGATTTCATTTTCCGTAGGATGGATAGAAGGTTAAATAGGGTTGTTTAATATTTATAATAACATATCAGTATATGAGTGATACTGACGTTATTACTTCATAATGAAATAACTAAAGAAGAAGATGTTGAAGAAGAAATATTGTTGAATTAATCGGTAACCGACATTACCACTTCTTTGATGCGCCTCTTCTTAACCTCCTCTTAGGGAACTACATATGGTCTTTGAAGAATACCTGACCTCTAGGATGTTTCTAGGGAAGTGGAGAGGAGAAATTGGTAATGTTTTGCCGAGCTTGAAGGCTCAAAGTGGTGTGAGGAGGAGAGGGAGGAGGTCCCTTTTATAAGGGAGGACAAGGGCACCTTAGGAAAACTTAAAATATTATTTTATTATAAAGTCATATTCGGTTTTTAATAGCTCCAAATTGATTTATTTAGAAGCTAAGATGGGGATGGGTCTAAATCCTCTCATCCAATAGAATTTAGAAAAGATTAGGTTTCTATTTTAACCTTATCATTTATATTTAACTTTAAGTTAGATAATTTAACTTTTATTGTGTCTTCTTGTTTTCTTACACTATAAGGTTAATAAACATACTATAACAAGACAAAATAACCCCATGTTGTCTATTATTAATATATATAACCATATCTAAGTCATTTGGCCGAAACATAGATTTTCAAGAATAAAATAACAATTAATAATATAATATTAATTTTAAAAACTATTTTATGTCAATTTTGATACTATTTGGTAATTGATTTTTTTGAAAATCATAACAGAATGATTAGTTCAAATAAAGTTAATTAAATCAATACTAACATGTCATATTAACCTATAAAATTAGTTTAATTAATAAAAATTCTCAAAATACATTTGTTTGAGTATTTATAACATCAATTATGTTAATATTTCATTAATAAGATAATTACTGCATCATCATTGTGTCATAAATAAAGTAAGATATTTAATGTCTAAAAATTATAAATAAAATACAATTATGTAGGAAATATTTTTATATTTATATGTAGAATTTATATTATGTATAAACCTATATTAAAAAATTTTTAGTTATTATACATTGATTTTATCAATTTTAACTATTCTTTAAATAAAATAATATTAAATGTCCTAATATAATCCAAGTGGGCCTAAATGGTCATATTTTATTCATAAGGTTGTTTTTGGTCGAATTACACTTATCCAATAGAATTATTACATGTGTTAGGGTAATAATAATATCATTTTTACCATTAATTACCCTATTTACTTTTAACCATGGTAAAAAAAAGTAAAAAGTTACTATTCACAAAAAAATTATTTTATTCTCATTGAACCACATTTTAGTCCTTGATATTAACCATGTCTCTTTTATTTTAGAAATTCCACTCAGAGAAGCGGTAAAATTGTGTTTTATGTGAATTTGCAAATTCTCCTAGGAGGTGAGTAAAATACGGTGAAAAGTTCAATAAAATTTTTATATATATAAAATTATTATAAAATGACTCAAATGAATTACTTTGAACTTATATAGGTATTATGTATCAATTTTGACCTAAAATAAATTTATATAAAATTAATAATTATTTAAATAAAAACTTAGTTTTTAAATGTAACCCAGTGTTTTCACTATTTCTAAAAAATTGGAAGTTTTCATAAAAATACAAAAATTTTACCCTAGGCTAATTTCGATATTTAGAATCGAAAAATGATGTCCATTTTGATAGTTGAAATTTAAAAAATATCAAAAATTGGTTATTACTATTTACAATGGCTAGTTTTAATAATATTTAATAGAATATCGTTGTTTAGTGAAACTCGGTATTGCGTACGATGCAAGAAATCGAGGAAGGTCTCAATTGTGTGTAAAGAAAGAAATGATAGTGTTTTTTGTAGTGAAAGATTCCTTTGATGACATATATAACATAAAAACAAAACATTTCTCATAAAAATCTCGGGTGTTACAGTTGCTTACGGGTCTTGGCAGTTGAGGCCACACGAGAGGAACTACCCGACGCACGATCTAGTGTTGGCTGCTGTTGTTTATGCCTTACGCTATTGGAGACACTACCTTCTGGGAGAGCTCATTTTGGTTTTCACCGACCACAAGAGTCTCAAGTATATCTTCACTCAGTGTGATCTTAATCTGAGACAGTGCAGGTGGGTCAAGTATCTTTAGTCATTCGACTTCGAGCTCGCCTATATGCCAGGAAAGGGAAATGCAGTGGCAGATGCGTTGAGTAGGAGAACTCAAATTCAGGTAGTTTAGGAGGCCATCAGTGAGTGGCAGCTTATGTATTTGTTCGCTGAGATGCATTTGGAGATGCACGATAGACATGGACAGACATACCTATCTTCTATATCTCTTACCTCTTCTCTTTTTGATCAGGTACAGATGAGGCAGCTATCAGACTTAGAAGGCTTTGTCATGCAAGAGAGTGTGTCAGTAGAGGACCCTATTCCTGGATGTAAAGTGGGTGAGGATGAGATATTGTGTTTCCAGGGATGTGTATGGGTGCCGGCAGACATACATGAGGAGCTGATGCGGGATTTTCATTCCTCAATTTGGGCAGTTCATCCTGGTATCACCAAGATGTATCCTGATCTACATTGCCAGTACTGGTGGCCAGGTATGAAGATAGATGTTTCTAGTTTTTTCATTAGATGTTCTACATTCCAGCAGGTGAAATAAGAGCATCAGCGACCTGTAGAGATTTTACAAGAGTTAACTATTTCATAGTGGAAGTGGAACGATGTCGTAATGGACATTGTGATAGGGTTTCTGAGGTCACCTCGAGCGAGTGATGTTGTTTGGGTTTTCGTCGATAGGATTACGAAGGTGGATCACTTCTTACCGATCAAAAAGACATTTATTGTTGAGGAGCTGGGACGGTTGTACATCTAAGAGATTTTACGTCTTCATGGAGTTCTACACTCCATTTTTTCAGACAGGGATGTGCGCTTTAATTCTTGGTTCTAGTAGGGACCTCAGAAGGCTTTGGGTACACAGGTACTTTTGAGAAAAGCATACCATCTCCAGAATGATGGCTAGTCCGAGCATATGATCCAGGTGCTTGAGGATATTCTCCGAGCATACATTCTAGACTTTTGTAGTTATTGGGAGAAGCAAATTCCACTAGTGGAGTTTGCCTATAACAATAGTTTCCAGGTGACTATTCAGATGGTGCCTTACAAGACTTTGTACGGTAGGCCATTCCAATCAACCTTATGTTGGCTAGAGGTAGGAGAGACTGATTTGTTGGGACCTCGCCTTTTTTATGAGTCCTCAGACTAGATGGAGTTGATTCAGAAGAGGATGGATATAGCATAGTCTCGGTAGAAGTCTTATGCTGATCAGCAGAGACGACCTCTGGAGTTCAAGGTCGGGGATCCAGTTTTTATGCGTGTTGCAGCGAGGTTGGGACACAAGAGGATTCAGAGAGAGGGTATGTTTTCACCGTGGTACGTCGGTCCGTTTGAGTTGTTGGAGAGAGTTGGGCTGGTTGCCTATCGGTTGCAGTTACCGCAGGGGTACCAGACTATGCATGAAGTCTTCCACGTTTCACAGATCTGACATTTCTTTTCAAACTCGTCTCATGTCTTTCAACCCGAAGAGGTTTAACTTGAAGCCGATGTGTCGTTTGAGGAGAATCCCATCCGGATTGTCGATCACTGTGAGAAGGTTCTTTGTGGTTGGTCTGTTCCTCTAGTACGAGTGTTATGGCAGAACGGGCGAGTGCAGGACGAGACTTGGGAGAGGGAGACTGATGCACGATTGCAGTGGCCAGAGCTATTCGGGGTTTCTTCTTCGACGCCTTGCTATGAAAATTTGGGGATGAATTTATTTTAGGGGGGAAGTTAGTAAGAACCAGGATCATAATTTTTAGGTATGTATTTCTTTTTCCAGGATTTTTTAGAAAAGAGGTGTTTCTGGAAATTTTTGAAGTACAAGATGCGTACTTTCTGTGTAAACAACATCTACTCCCATGATGCTCCAGACCATGTGTTGGCCATGTCTGGCCACACACACGGTGTGTAGGGGTGAATTGGAGGCTGCGTAAATCGGAGTATGAAAAAGTAGAGTACACGCTGTGTAATCACGAAGTACACGTGGTGTATTTTCTTTTTTTTTCATTAAATGGACTGGGGTCGTGCCTATGCGACAGAACTGCCTTCTTCTCCAGCGCCTTCAACCGAGAGCAACCCCTACCTGCACAGATCTTCTTCGAGCCCCCGAGCCTCCGTCTGTTCTCCGAATTGACCACTGTCAATTGCGATTGAATTGCACTGGTGATTTCTTCTTTCGATTATAGCCTTGATATACAATTCCTCTTCTTACTTAAGTTATTGTGGGTTTAATGTTTTTTGAATTTTCATAGATCTACTACGTTCTGAGGAGAATCAGCCTTGTGGTTCAAGTATATTGATCTCCTAGGATCGAGATAGATGGTCTGTACCATACCATTCGATGTCTTTGTGTTTTATATGCAAATTCCCCCAATACCAGTGAACGACGTATTGTGTGATTACCTTTTTCCCTTATGGTTATTCCTGCCTTGCTTGCATGCTTTTGTAGAGGTAAATTGATCATATCTATGGATAGTTGTCATGCTTGGATGTTTTTCACATGATTTTTCCTTGTTTCAACCTTTGGGTCTCTTAATCCTTTGGCCGTTGTACCGGTTTCCATGCCTTGTGGTGGTAGGATGGAATGATGTTGTTAACATGCTTCTTGCTCTGTAGACTATCTAGCCAAGTAGCTCTATAGGTGAACTTTGTTTAGCCAAATAGCTCTATAGGTGTACTCTGGGCTTATAGAATTAATATTCACTACTTGTCATGGGGACGTGATAACCTAGTGCTATAGACTATAAGGGATAGAATGAGTGAGATTCCCAGAGATTCTTAGATATTATTGACTATATGGGGATAAACCGAGTGAGCTTCATCAAAGAGTCTTGGACATTATATAATGTAGGGGGTAGACCAAGTGAGCTTCCCAAAGAGTCTTAGTTATTATAAGCTACTAGAGGGTAGACCGATTGAGCTTCCTCAAAGATTCATTCTCTTGTTTTAATGTCTTTAAAACCTTCCCAGGCTAGAAGAGGAATTGACCAAGTGAGCTTCCTCAATGATTCTCTGGTATACCTGATGCTAATGGAGGATTGACTGAGTGAGCTTCCTCAGAGAGTCTCTAGACCTTGGGGCCAAGAGGGTTAGTCCACGTGATCTCCCTCAGAGAGTCCATGACTAACCTAGACTATAAGGGGCATTGAACGAGTGATCTTCCCCAGAGAGTCTTATAATTTTATATGACCAAACCATAGGGGTTATGTTGAGTGAACTACCCATAGGGTTGTGTTACTTCTTGGATAGGACCAGAGGTGATGGCTGCAAGTACTTCCCAGAGGGTTTCCAGTGTGTGTTTGCTATTAATTCACCTCTACTTATTGTATATCATCCTATTTACTACTTACTGATTATTGCCTGCAATTGCTGCTACTATTTACTACTTTTCTACTATTACCTGCCATATACTCACTGACAATTAGGCACAGATCTTCAGGTGGTTTCCTACTGGTATTTAGTCTCACACCCTATTTGGGTCATGTTTTTGGGCCCAAACAGAATATGTTGTTGTAGTTATAGACAAGGGAAAGCGCCCTTCGACTTCTGGTACATTATTTCTTTGGAACAGGAGAGCATGGGATCACAACTTGGCTAGTGATGCTGAGGATCTGTTTACTTTATTTTGTACTAATTTTGGTACTATTGTATTTTTCATCGTTGTGACTTGTTTATCTTCTTTCCTAGATATATTTATCATGCATCATTTCATATATATTTATATATATGAGATCTAGTTTTTTGCTGATTTAGTCATTCCGCTATTTATTATTGGTGGTTATCTACTGCTTCTGCTCTTGCATGTTTATTTAATTCCACTGTGTACTCTTCCAATGAGGGCATAGTTTCCCCACTAGCACCCCTAAGGCCCTCGCTGCTAGTTGGTAGCCTCTGGCGTTTGGGGAAATTCACTTGAGGCCATGTGACCAACCAGGTACGAGGCGCCTGGGGGTGGCCTCCGGAACCGAGACGTTACATGGTTCATGATATTATTTATTTTTAACACATTTAGTTAATCTTATTAATCACCCTTGATGATTTTATATTGTGAAATGGATATTTCTATACCCCTTTGTACAAAGAGAGAGAAGAGTCTACACAGTCCATCTTTTGTCGTATCTCTACTGGGTGTTGAGCTTGTTTGGTGTTTTCTCATTCTCGACCTGAAAATGATTGATGTTATATTTTGGATGGATTGGATAATTTCCAATAAAGCCCATATTGATTGTTATAATAAATAGATCTCCTTCACTACACCATGTGGTGTGTGTTTTTTCATTAATAGAGTGTGTGACCCAATATTTAGTAGAGTATAACATTTTAATGTGGATTTGGGGAAATCAATATTTTTTTCCTTTGATATAGGGAAATAATCATTTTGTGGTGGTCTTGCTCTAGTTATCGTTGAGTTTCCTCACATGGTTCCTTATAATTTATCTGGGTTCCCACAGGTAAGATACGATGAGTTTCCATTGACATAACACATAGTAATCAACCAGTAACTATACCCTCATGCCACATTGCACCAGCTGAACTAAAAGATCAAAATTCCAAATTAAATGATCTTCTTGAGAAAATATTTATACCCCAAAGTATTTCACCATGAGAAGTAATAATTTTCATGGATAAGAATTTTGATGGTTCACATTGACAGTATCTTACTTACCAAATGATCAATCTAATTATGATAAAGAACTTATATCTATTTCCATTGATTAGTGATATATTTGATCATTTCAAAGGAGATTAGTGGTTCTAAAAAAATAACCTTCGGTCTGGCCTCCAATAGTTGATGATAATAGAATCTGACATTATAAAAAGCCCTTTTGATGTTCTTATGTTCACTATGTTTACCTTGTTATTATCATTAGTCTACCAAATGCTCATGCTATCATTATGGAATTGATGAAATATATTTTCTAACAGTATCATGAAACATTCATGGTTGTCTATTTGGATAAAATCATTTTTTACCCTCTTTTCAAGGAGGATCATGTTCATCATCAGGGAGTAGTACTAAGTCATTTGTAAAATCACTGAAATTCTATGAAGATTTTTAAATGATATTTCTAGAAGTGGGAAGTGAAATTCATGGGATTTGTGGTGTTAGAACGAGTTATATGAATCGATCATGAGATGGAGATGACTATCATCATGTGAGAGAAACCACAATATTTCTTTGAGATCATGAGCCTCTAGAGACTGTTAGTATATTATGTTGAATTTCATAAAGGACATCTTGGTACTGGATTTTCGGAAGACTACCAATACATATAAGGGTGTGATTATTTGTTTAGGTGATCAAAATCAATGTTATTTTGTTAAACTGAAATGTATATCTTAAAAAATGTTATTGTTTACTATTTTAGAGGCTGATTAGTTCTATGTAGACTTCTATGATGCATAGGGTTGAGGCTCTTGTTGTTTTCTTTTGTAGGGTGACCATCTCTTTGAATATGGATCTCATAATAATAAGAAACATGAGAAGAATTATCCTACCAATGACCTCAATGACACAGTTGTGACTCACGCGATTTATGGATGACAAAATTACCTTTATGGAGAAAGGTTTATAATATCATCAGATAAAAAGATCATGAGTAATATCTTCTCTCAAAATGATTTATGTATCAACTAGAGGTGTTTGGACGAATACATATATTCCATTTATTTCCACTTTTCCAATACACTAAGGGAAGGGAGTATCATTGTAGAAGCTTTGAGCATAAATATTCTGACCCATGCAGTAAAATAATAATTGGAAGTATGGAATGTTATGGATCTTTTTTCAATGTTACATATTATAGTCCATGAATCAGGGGATGAGGATTCCTTTTATAGTGTTTACTTGAAAAAAAATCATCTCAAATTTATTGATAATGAATAATATCTTGATGATGAGTTATATAGTATTATAAAATATGATTATAATGGGAACATAGATTCCCATTGGTTATTCCCTATAGAGGAAAATCAATGGTATCCGAATCATTTTAGGGTACTATCATATATAAGGAAATATGTGATGTGGTATTGTAATAATTTTTAGTTGGTAAATCACACAGGTCCACAATGATGTTATATGTCATGCAGCGGTAGTTCTGGTGGCTTAGTACGAGATAGGTTATTAGTGAGTTTGTTTCTAGTTGTTATATGATCCAACATGTGAAGGACGGGGACAAAAATACTTTGGGATTACTTCAGCCACATCTACTCTCAACAGAGATATATGATGATATCCCAATTGAATTTGGGGTTAGGTTTCCACATACCCAGAGTACGAAGAGTGTGATATGGGTTATGATCGATTGCCTAGAGAAATAAGATCACTTAATTACCATTTTTTATATATCTGTAGTCAGATGGAATGATAGAAATATCTATACATATTCTTTGGGATATGATCCATGCATGTGTTTTTGACTTTGTGAAGGCATGGGGGATCATTTGGGACGAGTTGAGTTTTCCTATAACAATAGATAGTAGCATACGGTTAAAACAACACATTTTGAGGCCTCTTATGACCATCCTTGTAAATATATACTATGTTAGTGGGATATTGGAGAAATTTTCCTGATTGTAACATGTTTAGTACATGTGATGACAAAAAATATTCAGTTTATTATTAAGATAATTATGGAAGCACAAAGCTGATATAAATCTAATACTGATCATCACCAGATATCATTGGTGTTTTTAGTTTGTTACCATGTATTCTTGAAGGTTTCACCCATGTTGGGTTGTCAATGGAATCAAAGGCAAGGTCTGCTTCCTCTACATTTTGTGGGACCTTTCAATGTTATTTCAAAGGTGGGAAAATATGCATATAATTTATAACATCCACCACAACTAACATTGATACCTGATGTGTCCCAAGTATCTCAGCTAAAAAATTATTTATCTATTCCTTATATCATTTTGATGTTGTGTGATCTTGAGGATGAACATGATTTCTCCATGAATTAATGTACAATTATGATAATTGTATTTTAATCCAATGTTAATAATTAGAGGATGATACCTTTGGTGCATGTCCTAATGTAGTGTGGTTCTGATAATACTGAGATGTGGGAGATGGTGGCATGGATGATAGAGGAGTAGGCTAATATTTTTGAAACGAAATACTCATTATATGAATTTTTAGGATTGAATGTATTTATAGTGGGGAGGTTATAACATTTCATTAATTTTTCAGGTATTCCTAAAATACTCATTCTGAGATGTCGTTGTTTGAGTTTCTTTTGAGTAAAATTGGGTTGAAATTATGAAAATTTTGGAAGTTTCTGGGAAAGTGCATAATTCTTTCATGGCTAGCACATAGTTATCAAAACCATTAACCCTACTATAAAAAATTAAAAAAATTGGATATTGGTATTCACATGACATGTGCATAGATTAAGAATCAAAATTCCCTATAAGAATAAATTTTTCATAACATTTATAATTGGTGCACAACCTGTGGATGGATTGACTAAACCATTCACCCATGCCTAAGAAACCACGCAGATGGGTTTTAAAAGAACCTAATTCAACCTAATAATTTTCTCCCATTAATGGATATAACAGAAATCATTTTCGGTCCATCATATCCTTCTTGAAAGATATCTGAATCATTTGGAAGGGCCTTATATCTTCTCAAAGTTAGTTTCCATGTCTTTCTCTCTTTCTATCATACTATCTTGTCTTTTCTATATGGTTCCATCGATCACCATCTTTATTTATGGATATAATAACATATCTCATGGGATCGTAAAATTGGGTTTTATTCCCATTTTTAAAAATCCTTTTTCATTGGAAAATCTAGATTAATGGTTGGTGTTGTGAGACCTGTGGATTTTGGTATGTGGTTCCATTTTGATTCCCAATTCATCTTAACCCTAATATTTTAGTTTACATTCATGGGATGATTTAAATGAAATTACCTGATAAGTATTAAATTTTTTTTGTAAGGATTTCATCACAATACAAATCCATTGAATTTTG
Organism: Viscum album; assembly: GCA_963277665.1. Taxonomy (NCBI): domain Eukaryota; kingdom Viridiplantae; phylum Streptophyta; class Magnoliopsida; order Santalales; family Viscaceae; genus Viscum; species Viscum album. The sequence goes on along the minus strand of OY728137.1, from coordinate 1,077,499,810 downwards.
GTTTAATGGAAAAATAGTTTTTTTGTAAGAATTTGTAAAACCACTAATTCCATTAAATTTGGGTGTGTTTAAAGGAATTTATGAAATTGAAATTATTTAATTCTAATTGTAATTTTTATGTAAATTTATTAAATTAAAATGATAGATTTAATTAATAAAGAATCATATTGATAGAAAACTATGAAAATCTGCAATTCCAATTAATTGGGAGTTTGTTATGAAGGTAATGGATTTTTTTCGAAACGTAAGCTGTTGATTTTTATTTGTTACAGTGGATTGTGAAATTTCATTGATTGGTTTCCAGTTAAATTTATGAAAAATGTCTTAAAATGGTTTTGATTGATACCATAGTGTTTTATCATAGAGAAAATGATTGTTTATGATAAAAACCATTACTTTTTTAATGGGAATAATGGAATAATTTAAATAAATAATGAGATTTAATTTTTTTTAACTTTTATTAAATTATATTTCCAATCATTGATTTGTACATGAGAACATGTATTCCTTAATTATTTAATGAGTAATTTTTGGAGTTAATTTAAAACATTAAAACTTCTAACACTTAATATTTTTAAAAATAATTCCTTTAGTGATAGTGTTTAGTCCCCTTTGACTTTGGCTAAATGGGGTGTATGTACATACATTCAATTTATAGTTTTGTTCCCCTAAAGCCATGAAATATCATACATATTTGGAATATGACCATTTTTATCCTCTATTTGTATTTCAAATTTATATATTCCATTTTTTTAATGAATTTTACATCCCTGTTGAATATATATATACTATTTTATAAAAATATGTTTTTAATTTGATTTGAAAAAAATTCTATTGGTTTAGATATTCCCTTTGCTTTGTGGTAAATTCCATCATACTAAATGTATTTTCATCATTTTAAATTTTTGAAAGAGTTTATAAATTGTTTATATCTTTGGATTTGTAAATCATGATTTATGAAAACATGATTTTTAAATTCAAAACCTATATATTTTAAAATTGAAATTTATTTATTGGTTAATTTGATATTGGAAAATTGTTAAGAAATCATTTTGTGAAATTCTACTAGGATTTGGATCACACCCTTTATGGGACTTCTACTATTTGTAGATTTTCTCCAAAGAGGATTGATCGGTGGAAAGGGATCACTTGGAGGTGATTATAGTTTTTGAATCTCCGGTTTGTTGAGTTTCATATGACTTGGGACTTGAGATGATTTTCATGTTTTATTGTACATTTTAGTAGTGATTTAGATTTTTCATTTCAATTTGTCATCTAGTAAATTACTACTAGTGGTGTTTATTTTTATATGAATATTTCCTTTTTTCTTTTACTTATGCATTGTTAGTGGAAAATAATTCCAACATTCATTTTGTATAATTCCATGTTCAAGTAACCGACCCTTGGGGGACTGAAATTCCCATCTGGATATGTCATTAATGCTTCTGTTATTGAGTTAAACGGGTATACGGGTGTATTAATTATATGAATCATAACTATAAAATATTGATTCATGATACGATCTGAATAGGGTATAATTTGATGTTAAAAAAATTAATCAACTATGAATGACTATATTGATATGAATTATATTTTGGGGGTTCTAGATATTTTAGAGAACATTAATGTTTAGAAGATAATGAATATTTCATTATGGTTTGAGGATGATCATGTTTAATAAAAACTATGTAGCAATGCACAATATTAAACAAATATTAAAAAATAATTCCATACAGTTTGAAATTTTTTTGTATAATAAAATTCTATAGGTGTTAAGATCTTCTAAAAATGTAAGGAATGTAGTCAAAATGATTTAATATATAATAAAATAGTATATTCAGACAAATGGAAGATAATATAATATACCAAAATAGGATTCAATTTAGTGTGACTCAAAATAGCGGGAGAAAAACATAAAATACAATTTCAACAACATTAATGTCAAGGAAATCTTTTTGTTGATAGAATATCTACTAGGGGAAAGTGTGTTGTAAAACATGTTGGTAAACCGAGTAAATAATGAAGAGGATGGTATAAAATTGTACAAGTCAATACTAGTTATGAAAGGAATTTTTAAAATAGAGATACTTTATTTTAATGTTGTATATATTTATTGTTATCATGCACCAAATGATTCAAAAATTTATGCGATAAATCGAAACTAGTTTTATTTATCTTGAAAAATTGTACTTTTTTTATCTTGATTATTTGTGGTGATTTTTAGAATAAAATCGTTATCATGTATCGATAAAAAATTTTACAAATAAAATAAAAGGTTATAGGTTTAGTAATAAGTAGAGTTAATATAAGAATAAATATACACATATGAAATGGAACTATAATCTCGATGACCATACAATTAGAAGGAATTAATCTTGAGAAATGTGGATCATTACAACAAATATAATTTGTTTTCTAACATGTGTTCTATAATGTTTTCCTCAATATGGATAACATAATCTTAGATATTCTATTGAGTTAATTGAGGGATTACTTTAAAGATAATATATTCTGAGACATTGAGATGATAGATATCTGGGTGATGATTTTTATTTTAGGTATATATGTCTTATATGAACTAGATTGATAAATATTGGTACAATTTTTTGTAGAGTAAATTTAGAACATCATCTAAATGTTATAAATTTCCAAAAAAAATATTTTGACCCTCCCAATGGAATGAAAATTCATAAATTCAAAGGAAAAAGATCCATGAATAAAAAACAATTATATTAACATAGAAAGGATTCTATCTATATTAGTGATACAATTATTTTTTACGTCACATCTTTTACGAGATAAAAAGATTCTTATATAACTAGTGTTCTTATCAGGGTCATCTAGAATAATATAAGCGATCATTGTAAAGTAAAAAAATGGAATACCCCATATCTAAATTGTAATGTAATCATAAAATGTAATGACTGGGACTATCCATTATTGTTGTATGTGGGTGCTAACATTAAATCATATATAAATGAATAAAAGTTCTACTATATTGTCATTCTCTATTTAAGGATTTTTACGATTTGGATATATCAACTAAAACAAATAGTTCCTATGTGAACCCTAAAAGAATATTATAAGATCATGGTGGATGTAGGGAAGGATTTGATCTGGATAAAGGGTTTGTTGATAAAATCATAATGGATAAGGGTAAAAAAATATTTCACATTTATAGTATTGTTATTATGCGTTTTTATTAAATTCAATGTTTCCCTTAAATAGAAAATAAAAATTATTCTGAAGCATCACATAATATGGTATCTTGTAAAAAGTTATTTGTTAGTTTCATTTATTGATGCGTATGTTCACAATATTATAAAGATACTTATCAATGTTTTAGTCCCTAAACATCTAGGAAGTTTATTTACAATGTGAGAGATTTTCAATCTTTTACATGTGATGGTAAAATTAAATGTAGGTAAATATTTTGAAAATGATTTATTTATAATATAAAATAAATTATTCAAAGGATGTGGTTGATGTAAACCCTTTCTAAAAAAATGTGACCTAGTGGTATATAATTAAACAGTAAAGAAGTGTTGAAGGTGGGGTACCAAATTATTTTCAAATTAAAAGACTCAGTGGTTTGGAATTAAATAGTAATGAAGGGTTAAAGGGTGATTTACTAATTGTTTATAATAGTTTACTAAAAAAATTTAGTGTTTGGTCTATTTATAGGTAATTTTATTAATTACTTGTTCAATTCGATTAACGTCCATGATATAGGTGTTTCAATGGAATGTTTTTGTTCATTTTTACAATACATTATATCAAATCAAAATTTAAGGATAAATTTATATATATAATTACCAAACCATATTATGGTGTTCTATTTAATATTAGAATATTTATAAACTAGGAATTAATTATTTGGTTGGTTTGTGATTATACTATATCAAGTGAAAAAATCATGTATATTGTAACAAAAATGTACCTCCTAGTAGGTAGTGACAAAGAATAATTATAGTAATTCATAATAAAAATATTATTATTCAAATGTTTACTGAAAAATGAACATAATATACCTATGTTTAACCACCTAATTCATGATTCTAGATAACAATAAAGGGACTATATTAATACCATCATAAGGAATCCCAAAATTATTCAAAAAGATGAATTACTGATAGACATAGAGGCACTCTAAGAATAAGTTCAACTTAACCACAAGACAATTCTAATCACCCAACCAATATATGAAAACCAAAACATGATAAAGTACTAAAATTAAATAATTTCAAAATAGAACGAAATATTCAATAATAATTAGAGAATATATTTAATAATAAAAAATAAATGATAAATAAAATATTGAAAATGTATCTAAACAGAAATGAAAAATGTATTACATCAATCAAAAATACAATGTGTATTAAATAATGGAATAATTTATGTTGTTAATGTTATATTAGAAAAAAAATATTTTAAAAATATTAAATATAATATAATTTATATGCACTATATAATAATTTATATGAAGTATAATTTATATGTGATGTTGAATATACACTCAATATACATGAGAAACTTAAAGATTCAGGAGACATGTAATTTTTATAAAGGGGGAAATTTCATAAAATATTATTCAACTATCAATATCTTCATATTCATCTATATCATACTTATATGTTTTAAAAATATTACACTGTTTATGTTAATTGGGAAAATTAACAAGTCCATATAAAATTGTTACAGTGACAGAGAATATAAAAACATTAAGTATCTATCCTCTTATTCTAAAATATCTCTCTAATTCTACAATATTGACCAGAATGGAAAAAACAATTTCCCTATAAAATATATAATGAGATATGTATAAATATTTTCAAAGAAATTAAAATATAAAAAATCCATCTTGATCTACTAAACATAGATTCATATTTCCATGATAATAATCCAATTAAAATTTATTTTCAATGATATGTCTATTTTTTTCAGAAATAGTTATTATTAGGAAGGAAAATAAATCTTTCCTATTATTTGATGTGCCAACATCATTATTTTGAAACTAAATTCTTCTTTAGAGGCTAGCTAATTCACCCATAATGATTAAATAATCTAATAATTTAAATTTAAATTCCCCCCTTCAATAGGTTTCCAATCTCATAAGTAAGCACACATAATAATATATTAAAAAAAACTTCCCATGGGTCTATGTCATATAAAATAAACAACAAAATTATCCACATTATTGAGGATATATTAATATTTCTTTTTTCTTTTATTCATTTTCCAATCCATCATACATAGATAAATATCATCATGTATACAAATTTCATTTACATCATATCCAACATCCAATACTGTGATATTATAATAAACATAATCATATGAAAATCTATTCTACATATCATCATAACATAACTTAAAATTTAGAATTTTTTTATAAATAATCACTTTTATCATTACTATATATTCCCTTCATTTTACCCTTTTGATGTTCATTACATAAATTTTCATATGAAATATTTGAAAAATTAAATACCTTTTTAAATTAATTATTATTATCCAACATGAAATATGTAGAGTTAATTATCATCTCATCAATTGTGTAATTAATGATTTTTTATTTCATTTCCTTTCACTACAAAATAAAACATAAACCAATTTGGGCATAGAGTAATGATTATAACATATCTATGTAAGATCTCCCTAAGATTTTATTAAATATATTTAATAAAAATAATTTAAATTCATTTATATATATTTTGTTACATAAAATAGATAGTCTATCTTGTGTCGCACAAAAACATTTTTTATCTTGTGTTTCACAGAATATAGAGTTTCTAAGATGACTTTTGGTACATGAAATACCGAGTTTTATCAGAGAACCATATATAATTAATACTATTATGATGATTTCCACCTAACTATTTGAATGGTAGTAGAGAATATGATAAACTAAATTATATAAATATTATTAAAAAATATATTTTAAATTAATAATTTGGTGGCCAATTAATTATAAATGTAAATAAAAACCTTTTTGAAAATAAAATGAAATATTTTTCTGAAAAAACTATTTTGATGCATACATGTGTGTTTTAAAATGTAAATTTTAAAAATAACCATAGATGGTTATATTAATAAAATTTATTTAACATATATCCAAATAAATGGTTTAACCCTCATCCAAAATGTTTTATATAATTAAGATAAGAATAATTCCAATTTAACACTTAAACATAAGATTTTCTAAAAATCATATTTACATCATCTTAATGGGGAACATGATTTAAAACTAAATTATGATAGTTATAAAAATCTATAAAAAATAATAAACAACATTTTTAATTAAAAAATCCTAAAATTATCTTAGAAATAATTTTTCATATTTTTTCTTATAAGTTTCATTTTTTTGAAGAAAAGTGATAAAAATGTATTTTAATTGAAATATAATTTTTCATATAAATAATTTAAAATGATTATTTAATAATTTTAATATTTTATAAAGAAAAAATAGATCAAATATAGATATATATATTAATCGAATTTACATAATTGAAATCAATTTTACCTTGATATTTTATAAAAAAACATTTCCTTCTTTTGATTTTTTTCACATTAAAACTCTGATTTCTCTTCTATATTAAAAGTTTTATTTGAATCCAATTTAGTCCAATTATGTAAATTTAATTATGAAAATGGATTATTTATTTTTGTTGATAATAAATAATAATTTCTATTATGGTTAAAATAGTTTTGATGCAAAATATTAGTGAAATAAATTAAAATTAATTAAGACCATATAACTAAATATGAGTTTACATAGAGGTTAACATTAATTATATTGGGCCAAATGACCTAGAATCATTTTTAGATCGAAATATATTTACATATTTCTACTATATAAAATTTTTATATAATTATGTTCATTATTGATGGTACATTATGTATGAAAGGCCTCCTAATAGTGTCTACCTTTTTTATATACATGATTGCCAGCCCTCATCCGCTATAAAAGGGAATTCAATTACCCAACATATAAAAACAACTAATGCCTTATTAATAATAAAAAATAATAAAAAATTACTTCCAGACATCTATAATCTAATCTTAGAAGAAATATTTTTGTCATAAAAAAATCCAAGGATGTTCTTTTTATGCGAACCCAAAAGAGTTACCTGAAGAAGAGATAACAATCATCAATGATGACTTCTGATATATTTCCTTCATTCTTAAAAACAACAATCTATTATTATATATTTATTATATAAAAAAATATATATTATTCAATACAATAATCTGTTGTTGTTTTATTGGTATTACTTACAAATTCATTCACATCCATCAAATGTTATATGTAAGCATTGTTCGTGTGTACAACGGACTAGAACCTCATAAAAATATGCCATTCATTCCTTAATTACCACATATAACTATTGGGAATAAAGATACATATACTTTTTAAATACAATTTTTAATTTATTTATAACATAATTATACCTATATATTAATTATAACTTATATAATCTCTTTACATTTCATACCACAGTAGATGCAATATCATCCCTCGTGTGTATGGAGGACTACCGCCTCACGATTTGATGTGGAGAGTTTTGAATAACATGTTACATGGAAGGTAATAATTAAAAATAAAATGTTAATATATGATATAAATTAAATAATTATGATATTCATGAAATTATTTTATTTAATTAAATATAAAATATCGTTTTATTATTTCCATTTCATGCACTAAAAAAAGATAATATCATTCATGGACATGTGGACCACCTCCTCCTCGAAGCAATGTAATTCTTATTTTTTCATCACCACAACATAAGAAATATATATTTGTATATAACAAGTTGTTAATTTATTTAGGTTATAACTATAACTATAGGGAAATATATATTAGTTTCCCTGTATCCATGATAATAAAAAAAGGGGAACATTACACATTCATACATGCAGCCAGTTGTCTCCATGATCATAATGTTGGATCTTTTTTCAAAAACATATTCCATAATTGGTAATAAAGGAATAATTAATGTATAAATATTATACTTATTTAATGAATATTATTATGTAGATATTTATATAACAAACATTTTGACCATAGTCAACCTACCAAAGTTACATTTGAAACACAAGCCGAATAATATCCTAACACATGAATTAATCATATACGATTTAGTAATTTTCTATAAGTTATTTAGAAGTGAAATAAAATTTATAATAAACATGGAAATGTTTAAAAGAATTTAAAAAAAATTTATATTATTATTCATGATGATAGAGCACAATCATTATTGATCAAAATCGAGGTATGGGGATTTATAATCTCACTATTATTTTTGTAGGACATATGGTATATTCATAACTCGTTCATTTTGGTAGTGTATATACATACCGATGACATGCAATATCATTGATTTTTTACATATTAATTTTAATATTATCAATTGAAGTTATTTATTTCATGGATCTCTTGATTCAAATGATACATTAGTGGTAATGGAATTTATAGTCTCACTTTCATTTCTACAAGAAATATTCCATATTTTCTACTCAATTATTTTATTTTTTGTTTATATTGTCATATGAAATTTCATATCAGGAATTTTATTTTTTTAATTATATTGAATGTTTCATCTGAATTTATGCATTCTTGGATCCCATTATTCAAAAGTTACTTAATTAGCAAGTGGTTTAATAGTCTCACTTTTATTTCTACAAGACATATTCAACACTAACAACGTATTTCTTTGTGTCGTGTATAAAGTTACCTATGTCATGTTATATCATTAATATAATTATTTAATTAAATTAAATTTCTAACTTGATTATATTATTTGAAGGATCTTATGACTGAAAAGTTACTCAACTAGTAAGGGTTTTCTTGACTCACTTTTATATTTGTGAGATAAATGACATTTTTACTAATTATTTTTCTTATGTATTGTATATATAGACCATGAATGAATTGAATTTTTCTTTGATTAATATATATTTTTTAAATAATTTTTATAATTTATCTTTTAAATAGTTATGGGTTCATAGTTACCAAATAGTAAATTGATATTTTTTCACAATTTACATTATTTGATGTGATTGTTACATTATACACCTTCCTTCCCTAAGAAGGAGCATATTGTCACAACCCGCATTCACTAATAGGAGGGAAGGGTCAGCAGATTCCCAGGACCTTCCTTCTTTAAGTTGAAGGACAGATTATGACCCCCAAAACCCGCCTTCAATAGGTCCCGGAGTGGCGACTAGCACCAAGGGTATAGAAATTTCTCACAAACAGAAGGCATTACCCTTTTTTTATAGGATCGAGAGATAAGGAGAAGAAAACCCAACAACACTAAGGTAGAAAGAAAAGTAAAGCCAAAAGTAAACCATTCCCACATGCATGTTTCAAAATTAAAATCCACAAAGTGCAAAAGGTGACTACAAGGTAATTACCAAAGGGAAAAGAAAAACAACAACTACAACTGCTCAAAAGGTCCGAGATAGTAAGGTCTTGTGTGATCCCCAAAGTCCTCCTAGAATCCTGAAAGAAGTTTTATATACGTAGGGTGAGCATACAAGTACACTCAGTAGGGAAAACCAAGACTCTCATGCACAAGTGGGGGAACGTAGTAAAGTCTCGTGAGAAAAAGAGTAAACCAAACACCTAACAAGGAAAACTATCAACCCCAAGCCTCACCAATTCTCACTCCCCAAATAACGCAAGTCAATTAATATATATAATAAGAGCACATCGATGTTTGGGTACCCTACGCCACTTTCCCTCTGGTTATTGAGACATACTACGCATCGGACCAATACCGCCATTCTCACTGCAGTCCCACTACCGCACCCGCTCGCACACACCTGGGACACAACCACACGCAGTCCCACTGCTGAAATCCTGCCCGCACACACCTGGGCCTCAACCGCATGCATTCCCACTGCTGAATCCTGCCCGCACACACCTGGGCCAAAATTGTCACATGTAACCATGCATACAAACACCTAGGCCGGAACAACCACCACCACGCCTGAAGACACCTGGGTTAAAGGATCCACTGCCACGCCCAAAGACACCTGGGCCTCATCCCGAAGACGCTTGGGAAACCACCTTCCGCACACACCTGGCCAACCACCACACTACCCCGCCCAAAGGTTCTTGGGCTAATAATGGACCTCATGCCATCACAGCCTGCCCGAAGATACTTGGGCTATCCGGGAAAGGGAGTAGAAAAGGAGCTAATAACCAGCCACTATGAATAGTGTTGGGAAAAACACCCTCCCCCATGAAATGTGGGTGTTCGGCACTAAGTTCTCAACTTGGGTTGGGCGTGAATAAGAAACACAAAGCTACAAGTATATATATATAGGGTAACATGCACTCACCCAAGCTAGGTTTTTCTTCAGATAACCTACATATCACAACAACACTCAAGTCCGAGTCACGACTCACGCTAAAAAACCATTTGTCCCCTTTCATATTTCATGTTCGGTAATAATGTTTACGTTTAAGCACTATTGGTCGACTAGTAGGCATAGGAATAAGTCCAGGAAAGTAAACAGTCAAGCATCAGCCAAGACTCCCACACCTAGTTCTCAACAACAGAGGATTCCACCCCAATTTGTGATATAAACAAGTAACAACCCGGATTTAAAACTCACAACCACCGAATCCATTCCAACATGAGATCCCATCCCCAAATTCACACAACCACCGGGAGTATAAAAGAACAGGGGATCCCATCCCCTCCCACATCTCCAGCAATCGGCCCGAAAGGAAAACGACCAACTACCACCATCAACACAAGAAGGGCCTTGCAGGTATTTTTAGATTTAAACGACTTAACACACTCTATGATTAAAATTTCCAGGTGTTCTAACCGGGAGTTATCACAGAAGGGTTGATCCTGGTGCTTTCAATTATTCAGCCAGATATACGTGATTAACCGATTCACTTTTCACACCAGGAGTTTACACCCACAAACAAGCCATTTAAAACATCAGCAGGGTTCATTAGTGCACAAATAATGACCACCAACGGACTCGATTTTCAGGAGGCATAAGACAACACAACTCAACAAGATGGTCATAGAACAAACAACATCAACAATCACAGCCCCCCTCTCTTCGTTCATTATATAATTCATTCATTATCTTTAATTAGGTCTGGTTTACCCAATTCTATAGTATCAAAAGCATTCTCACCATGCATGATACACAAAAGAGAGAGACGAAGGGGAAATTCCCTAATTGTAGATAGATGATCGACGTTTAGGCCGGGGGCGCGAAACTTTACGGATAACGATGCGCTCGATGCACCAGAAGCTGTTTCTGAAAAGCCACAATCGAGGAAAGGAGAAACCACGTCTAACCCTTAGTTTATTATAGTCGGGGACGGTTGAGGTGAAAACGTGAAACCGCGTAAGGCGCTGGGGTCGTGGGTTGACCACGCGGCTCCACTTGTCACAAAAAGGGGGTCGGGTGGTTTAAGCCGACTCATGAATTGATGAAGTATTTAATTAAAACTCTTATGGGTGTTACGGGTCTTACAAACACGCTTAAACGAGTCAGAATAGGGTTTAAAACCCCATTTACGCAAAGGAGCGCTACTGGAAACAACTTGACAAGGCCGGGTGACGCTGATCGATCTCACCGATCGGTCACGCCGATTGGTCGCGCCGATCGGTCTCACCGATCGGTCTCACCGATCGGTCTCACCGATCCCTCTTGCCGATCGGTCTCACCGAGACGCCACTCCTTTAGAACCTATATTTTGGCAAAGGGAAGGACCAAGAGAGTCTGGGTCATCACACACATACATTCCCGTTAATATGTAAAATCATGAATAAACTTATTTTTCATGATATTTAATGTTTCATTTAAGTTATCCCTTTCATGGGGATTAAAATTCAATGTTAAATAATTGGTATGATTATTTTCTTACAATCAAATTGTTTGTCAGGATTTTTTATTATAATTCATATGGTGATAAAGAAATATGATTTGTATCTCAAGAAACTTATGAAATTTTTTATAATGTTATTATTAATATATATTTTCATCTAATAGTACATTTTTACCAATCTTTCATGATTAAATTGTTTTATATTTATTTAATAAACTCGGACATCATTTGTCTATTCGGTTTGAAATATGATTTTATTAAAAACCATATTTTACACGAATATTTATGGAAAATATTAAATATCCATAATTTAATAATGTTTAAATGATTTTGTTATGGAAACTATTCATTTTTTATGATATAATCATTTTTCAAATATATTGGTATTGAAACTATATATTTTATCTGGGTTGTTCATGTTTCATTAATATTTTTATAGATCCCATTTTTTCCGGGGATAATCATTTTTCAATGAGATTGTTTTGGAATCCATTTCATCTACATGGGTTAATATTATATTAATTATATTTTCTATAACTACATTATTTTTCACATTTTATTCAGGATTCAATGATATTGTTATAGAACCCATTAAATTTAATTAGGTAAATAATGTTTCAGATATATTATTATAGAAACCGTTTCATTTCCTTTTCTTAATAATGTTTTAAAGAGATTGTTATGGAACACATTTATTTTTTATGGGTTAATCGTGTTTTAAATAGGCTTTTATGGAAATAATTTCTTTTCCATGAGTTATCTATGTTTCAATGAGATTATTATTGAACCCGTTTACATCCCATAAGCTAATCTAAACTTGTAAAGAAAAATGGTTGTTCCAATAAATTAGGAATAAATTAATTCACGAGGTGATTTATTCACTATTTGGTTCCAGGAAAGTATGAATGATTGTTGCACCCAAATAGTATAATGTGATGATGTTGCATCTTATATAATGTGTTCACATATATTTTTATTCATTGTATTTGGTAATGATTGATTTATTTTGATAATAATATTGGATGTTTTTCATTTTGTTATTACAATTTATAAGGGTTATGGAATGGTTTTGTAAGGGTTCGGAAATGTTTCAATGAGAAATTATTCAATGATAACAATATGATAAGATATTCTTGCTATGGGTTTAGGGTATATAATCTATTAAATATTGATATCATATAGCACATGATTATTGATTCCCATTACATTTTACATTATTAACTTCATATTCATTGTTTTAATGTTTGGGGATCAATGTATTGATTTTTATGAATCTTCATATTTTATACTCGTGTGCATTTATTATGTTATCACACCCTTAGGTACTCATATGATCATTGATGACATTTAATTTCTAATGACTTTTTTTACCAGTACCAATCATATGATCTTGAAATTTGTATATTTCCACTTCCCTAGAATATAAATAATTATGTTGAAACTTTTATATCTATAATGGTTACCATATGGTTGATATTGATGAAACAATAAGAAATAATCAAATATGTGTATAATTGGAGATGATTTTCATTTATATGAACATGTTTTTTGTGATTTTTATTGATATGATTGGGTCATAATTCTCTAAAACTATAAAAATAGAATGTTCTCAAGGTTTTAGGTGATATATGTCATCAATTTCTTTATTTTAAGGCTTAGATGAGAAATTTGTGTCAAAATTATCGTCATAATAACTAGATAAGTAAATTTATGTATTTTAGTATAGGATCCAAGAGTGAGGGTCCTCAGATATTATAATTGGAATAAAATGATATTTTAGAAAACATGGTATATTATGATGTTACCATGTGATGTTATCTTAAATGTTTATGTTATTTTCATAGGTCTATAAATATAATTAGGATCATAATTTCAGTGTTTTATATGCCCCTATTCGGTTTTAACCGATGAAATATAAAATTTTCGAATAAAATTTTAAGATGTTTTATTAGGATTTTATATTTTTATCCATAAAAATTAACATGAATTGTATTTAGAGAGGATTTATATATGGATTTATGAAAATTTTTGGAAACCCCTATGATGGGTGAATTATTTTCAAAGAGATGGGCTATGGTTCATATACCCATGACTTAAGGATGACAAGGGTCTTACGAAGTACCACATTCCTAAATTTTGTCTTGGTAAGATTAATTTTTTATGAATATAATGATGATTCATATTAAAGAAACATATAGGATTTTATTTTAGGAATAATAGTTGAATTATCTTGGAGGAATATATGATCAAATCCATCAAATCGTTGGGTTTCAAACATAATTAGGAAAGTTTGTATGGATTTTAAGGATTGATACATAAGGAATAATTTACATTGAAATATGGTTATTACTATTTAATTTTTATAAATATTTTATCATATTATGATTTTTGAATTTAGATAATCAACCTACCTTGCGCTAAAAATTTTTGTTTTTGTTATTTATAATTAAAATATGAATATATTGTTATCCATTTTATGGTTATTTGTTGTTCTAAGGTAGAAAATAGTAATTATGTATTTAAAATTTTTTCCCGTATAGTCGACATCTGGGGAATGTATTTTCTAATTTTTTAAAATATTATTAAAACATGAAATTATACAAATTTAGTAAGTACATTTCTTTATTCTCTTAGTTTAGATAGTAAGAGAATTATCTAACTCTAGGAAAAGGATATTAAAAAATTATTATACTAGTACCGTTATTTATGATGACCTGATGGCTCTTCGATCATTGTCTATTTAGTGTATTGAGGTCTGTAATTTTCTATTAATCATTCTATTTATTTTGACTAGTGACCCAAGTCACTCTTCATAATTCTTTACTCTTTTCCCCCATTACAAATGATGGTCTCCCTAAATTGAATTCTAGTCATCGGTAACATCATGTTACCTTTATGTTTCCAACATTACTATTTTATGTTATTTTTTATTTATTTCATATATATAATTTTATTTTCAATTATAGAAGTATAAAAAGTTTCAATATATTTATTACCAAGACATGTTTTTATGGATATATTTCTATTAAGGTGCGTGGGATGAGAAACCATGCTATTTTAAGAGATATATTCCATAAAATTAATTTAAATTCATTTATATCTCATGTTATATGATAAAATATTTTTATCATTCAATTCACACAACATTGTGTTTCTTTGGTGAATTTTTTTAAACATAAGAACATGGTTTACTAGACAATAATATACTACTATTATTATTATGATAGTGATCACCTAGCCATCGATATTGAGCTACTTAAAAATATTATATCAATAATAAAAATATTTTATATAAATGTATTTATAATAAATTATTCGGTGTATAATTAATATTAAATGAAAATACACCCATTTTTTTAAGGTAAAAGGAAATTTTTTTTTGAAAAAAAAAATTTAATGAGCACAAGTTTTTTCTATATGTATAAATTAAATAAATCACTCTTTTTGGATTATAATAAAGAAATTAATATATTATACATTAAAAAAATGTTTTCAAATTCATATAATGTGTTTTACATGAATAAGATAAGAATAAATCGATTTTTAAACTAAAAAAGTTTCTGTTTCAAAAAAGTAGTTTTACCAACATTCAATCATGCAATTGTTTTAAATCAAGATTTTTACACCATTATAAATAATGGTTGAAATAATAATATTTTTTATTTAAAGAGTAATTTAAATATTATAATATGGTGAATTTTTGATATTTTTCTAACAATATTCATTTTTTGATTAATAGTAAAAAATACAAAATTTTAATTTTAAATTTTTTTTAACTATAATAGTTTATAATGAAAAATATTATTTTAATTTTTTTTTATTTTACAATATTTTTCTAATTTATATATATATATATATTAATCCATTTTATTTCATTTTAATACATTTACCATAGACATTTTATTCAAATACATTAATTTTTTTGGACATTTTCACTTTAAAAACAGTTTTCTCATCTTGTCTCTGAGATATTTTTTTAATAAATTTTAGTTTAATTTAAATAGTTGAATCATGAAAATTAAATTCTATACTTTTAAAAATGATAATTTATAATTACACGTAATTTAATCATAGTTTTCGGCAAAAAATATTAGTAAAGGACGTTAAAATTAATTATATGTATTAATGTAAAAATTAGTTTGAATAGTTGTTAAAAATTAATATAAAGGGGTAAAATTACCAATACACATGTCCAAATAAATTTATATTGAAATATATAGGCCATATAAAACCATTTAAGGATTTTTTTATTATTGGGGGCACATTATGTATGATATATATCTGTATATTTTATACCTTTTTTTACTTACAAGAAGGCTACTCCTCCTCCTCTATAATAGGAAATGTAGTCTCTGCACTTCATCACACATATAATGACATTAAACTAATCAAAACTCTTCCCAAATTATATATCAATATCCCTAATCTAATAATAAAATATTATATATGGGGTTAAATAAAAAATGATGTTCATTGTGGAAAACAAAAAGGAGTTTCCCAAAAAAGGGGTAACAATCCACATTAATCTCTTTGGTTTTCTACCTTTATCAATGAAATTATATTACTATTATATAATTTTTATATTCTCATTTAATTATTTTAAATATAATTTTATTTTTTATTAATATTAAATAAAACATAAAATAGTTTCATAAAATTTGATATGTAATCAACAATCACGTGCTTGGCGGACTACCGATAATGAACTAATGTTTGTTGATCTGTCATTACCTCCAAACATGGATAGGAATAATATGGAAAATAAAATTTATATATCAATTTTCAAATATTTATAACTTAATAATAGCTATATAATAAAAATATATTTTAATTCATTTTTAAATTTCATACTATAGTGGAAACAATAAATTCTCTCATTTGTACGATGGACTATCGCCTTGTAAAGTGGTGTGAATCATTTTTTATAATGTGTTGTATTAAAGGTAATAAGGGAAACTAAATTTTTTAAATGTGAAATAAATGACATAATTAATAATTTAATGAAATAATTTTATATCTATGGATATAATATAATTTTTTTATTTCAATTTCAAAATACCAGAAAATGATAATGTCATTCATAGATTTGGGGACTACCGCCTCCTCGATTTGATGTGATTCTTATTTTTTAACATACACATCACAAGAATGATATATATAATTATATATATAAATATTATTAAATTATAATATAATTAACATTACGTATAAATAAATTATACTCTTCTTCTTCCCATAATGATCATCTAAAAATTGGAATGTTGACCATGCATATGTATGACCAACCATCTCCATGATCATAATATTGGTTAGTCATTCAAAAAATCATCAATTAATGATATTAAAATAATTTTTTTTAAATATTAGTATTATTACATTATTATTAGTCATTATATTTTTATATTCTGAATTATTTTACCATAGACACCTACCAATGTTAGTTTTTTTACATATATTGAATATTTTCAAAACATTCCACTTAATCTTAATTTATTGAGTAATTGAAGATAATTTATTTATAAGTAAAAAGAGATAAATAATAGAATTTGAAAGGGTAATTAAGAATTTAGGTAATTAAAATAATTTATTTTTTAGGATGATAATGAACATGTCTTATGAATCAGACTCAATGTAAGGGGATTTGTAGTCTTACTTTTATTTTATCATGGATTATGTGATATTCACTACTATTTAATTTTATGTGGTGTATATAATACCATAAAAAATATTATATCATGAACATAATATAATTAATGATATTAAATCTATCAATAAATCCCATTCTTTTAGAAATACCAGGATTCAAAATTTACTCTAGTAGTAAGTGGATATATAGTCACTTTTATTTTTTTGAGGATTATTCTGTATTCATCCCACATTACTTTTGGATGGTGTATATAATATTGAATGAAATTATTCATCAGGAATTTAGTTTATTTCATGATATTTACATTCTCAATATATGTTATTCATTCATGGAACTTGTGATTTATAATTTACTCAAATAGAAAATGGATTTCCAGTCTCACTTTTATTTCTATGATACATATTATAAATTCGAAACTGGTTTGTTTAATATGGTGTATATTAAAATATAATAAAAGGTATATAATTTATATCATTTTTTCATGATATTAAAAGTTTAATATGCTTCTTTTATTTAAAGAAATATCATCATTTAAAAGTTACTCAATTATTAATTTTTTTTATCATTTAACTATTTATTCTATGAGATACATTCCATATAAATTTTGTTTGTAAAGTGTCTACATTTATAATGAATGAATTTTAGGTTTCATATAAAAAATTAATAGGGTTTTACATATCCATTTGAGGACTTCCATTTTATGTGGTTTAAAATGTCATTTTTATGAAAGATGTAATTGATTCATGACAAAAATTTCATTATTTCGATCTATTGTTATGTTATTTATCTATGTTACTTAATGAGTTGTAGACACTTATCCTCTGAAAATAAATATAATTAATGTAATTATCTTTCATGATATTATCATTTTCATTTAAATTTATACCTTTTTATGAATTAGTTTTTAATGTCACCAAACTGTTAAGGGGCGTTGGTTATGATATTGTCATTTTTCGTAATGTTTCAGATTATATTTCTAAAGATAAATTCCTACAAACCATCTCTTAAAAAAATTATTAATTTCATTACTCTATTGTTTTTCCTTATATTTTTAATATATTATTTCCATATTTTCACACATTGGTACTTAATTTTTTTTAATATTTTTTAAGAGATTATGACATAGCTTATTACTTTGGTAGGAAATATGTTTTACAAGAAAAACATGTTTTAAGGAAACGTTTATTGAATATATTTTTTCAATATGTTAATAATTATTCAGGAACAATATTATAGATACCATTTATTTTGAAATGGTTAATCATTTTTGAAATAGGTTAATACAGAACCCATTTTTTGTTCATTGGTTAATTTTTCTTACAGATTTTTATAAAACCCTTTTCTTTTCCTTTGTTTATTCATTATTCAAATAGATTTTACTAAACCCATTAATTATCCATTGGATAATTATTTTTCAATGATATTTTTTTAGATGCCATTTATTTTTGATTGTTTAATAATGTTACAAATAGATTTTTATAGAGACAATTTCTTTTCGAGGGTTAAATCACATTTTAAAGTCATTGTTGTAGAACTTAATTATTTTCCACAGTTTAATCATGTTTCAAGAAGTTTTTTAGAGAAAAAATTTCTTTTAAATGGGTAAATATTCTTTCTAATGGATTTTATGGATCCTGTTTCATTTCCATGGGTAAACCATATTTAAAAGAGATTTTTTTGGAACATATTCCCATTAAACAAGTTAATATTAATAAAAAATAATAATGGTTTTTTCATTGAGTTATTATGAATTGAATTCTTTATTTTATTAACTAATTTATTGGTTCTTGGATATTATAAATTATGGTTCCTCCCATATTATTTTCTGTCATCCCGTTATAGCATATAATATGTGTGCACATAGATAGTGTTCTAATGCATTGGTTAAGGATTATGTATTCAGGATAATTAAAATAGATGTTTTATATTGAGTTATTATAATTTATAAGGGTTCTCCTAGGGTTGTTTATGGATTCCATTGAGAAATGAGATGATATACCATGATAAAAGTATGTATTATCAATTATTTCAATGGATTTGTGATTTTTCAATTAAAAAATTTGATATCAAATGGAAAATGATTATTGATTCTTATTAATATTTCTATTATTAATGCCTTATTACATATTTTCATGTTTGATTATCCAAGTACCGATGTGTGTGAATATTGTACGGTCTACTCGTGCTCTCTGATTATATCATCATACACTTATGAACAATTGATCTCCTGAATTACATTTAGTTGTATATGAATATATTTACACTTATTGAGAGTTTTTTATCACCCATTTTTATATCACAGTCCCCATGTTATTAAGAATGAGGTATAATGATTTATATATATAAAGTATAAATGAATAATGATGTTGATGACCTAATGTTGGACAAAATCTTTTATATAGTGGGATATGATGTTCATCATTATGAACATGTTATTTATGGGTCAAAGTTGGTATATATCGATCATAATTATCTAAAAATATAAACCTAAAAGGTTCTGATGATTTAAAGTGATCCATGTCTTCCATTTAATTTTTTAAGGATTATATAAAACTTTTCGGTCTTGGTTTTTGGAATTATAGATAAATATATACTTTAATAGATATCATCATAGGATTCAAGAGTGTCAAGCATGAAATATTATATAAATGTTTCATGAAATATATATATATATATAATCCTTGATATATTTTATTCCTACATTTTAGATTAATTTTAAAATGTATCAATGAAATATAATATTATTATATTCAACATTAAAAAAATAAAAATACCTATATTGGAATACACTTCATAAGAATTTAATCTCTAATTAATTTGAATAATTCTTTTCATATATGATATAATAATATTTCTGTGACCCTAACAGAAAATACATTTATCCTCAATTTTTCCATTAAACCCATTTATATGGATAGTACCTTGAAATATATTAGTAATCATATTATGAAAATTTTATAACTCATAAAAAAATTAGATAATGAAAACATATAAATACGAATTTTAATTTATTATCTTGTGATTAATAATAATAAAAACAATGAGGAATAAAATGAAATATTTATTCTCAACATAAAACTCTCCTCCAAAAACAACTCCACATAATACTAGGAAACTATTTTATTTGATGTGATACTAAATACATATTTAAGGATCTCTTAAAATGAATGAATATTTTCAGGTCTAATAAACCAATTTTGAAAATCAATATAAAAATTTGTCATTTATATTTATTACAACATATATATTTATCATTTTGTGTAATCAATCTTGAAATAGGCACATTAATTTTAAAAAGTCTATAATGAGTCATTTTATTATATACATATTTTTTAATACACTTAAAACCATTAGAATAATGATCATAAAAATTTACCGTTTAGTTTATTTTTTGTTAAAACAATTCCAAAAAAATAATTACTAAATTTTCTCATGGTACCCAATCAATGTATTATTATTAAATTATCAAAATCATTTTACATAACCCTATTATTGAGGTTGAATGATTGGATATATGTTGGTTAATATACGGTATAAAACAATATATACAAAACTACCGTAGATGATCATATAAATTTATATAAACATTAAAAACTTCATGGATGTTCATCAAACATTTATCAACCATTGAAATCTATAATGAATGGAAGAAGAGTACAATTGAATTAAAAAAACTCATAGAATTATTTGAAATTAACAATCCAAAAAAAATTATGAATCATGGAAGAAATAAATTTTTATAAAAAAACCAATAGACATATCTATATACAATATAAAATATAGAAAACCATTTATTATAATTTTATAAAAAAAACACCCAACAACCACCGTGAATAAATTTAATAAAATTATAGAACAAAATCAATTTTATACAATAATGTATTTATCAACATTCAATCTAAACTACAAATGTAGTTCACTACAATAACAAAAATAATTGGGGATGTATATGTTTTGTAATGAGAATATATATTTTAATGATGGATTATAGAGATTAATTGAATGGATAATAAACACCATTTTATAATGTTGAATAAGTTTTTCCAAATTCAATTTTGTGGGTATATTCGATCTCTAGTCATGATTGGTGGATGATAAGGGAGGATAAATCAAATAAAAAAGATTTAGGAATGGTGGAGGGAAGTAAATTAGAATGCATGGGTCCTTATGTAGGGAATGTAAAATCAAAATGTTAGGGATTAAAAGTATTAGTGTGGCCCATTGGTAGAATATTGGAAGAAGAATGGGGTTGGATCAAGGTGGGAATTTGGGGATGTTGAGAAGGTTAAAAGGGGATATGTGATGGGATAGTCCAATAGCACCTATATTAAATTAAATATATTTTCTTAAAAAAATTTGTGGGTTGTTAATATATGAGGATTCAATTGAAACATTTATTTAGTGAAAATATATATGTGTATATTCAACAATCCCTTAAATTTAAACCCAACCAACAAAACACAACACCATTTATATTTTCTTCAGTTTTTCGGTTGGTATGGTTCTATAATTTTTTTATCACCTCAAAAATTATGCTTGTATGGTGGTTCGACAATAACAAATATATTTAATCACATATTAATATATGGATGAATATTTTTTATAAAAATTTATTGGACAATGTACCTAAATTATATAGTGAGTTTTTATCTATCTAGGGTAGTTTTATTATGTTAGGAACATATAAAATAGTGATAAATTCTTCAGTTCACTTATTCAATTGAGGAATCACAAGAATAAAATACATAATCCTTGAAACACCCATAGAAAAGTGAGATTTAAAATCTTAAATGTTACTAACCATGTCAACTAGGTGCACCTTTCTTTTAGAGATTCTACCTGATTATAACTACCTTCTGGGATGTTTCCCAGGGTGTGTGTGTGTCAGGACAAAACACACTGAAAAAACATGTGTTGGCCTATGGGGACAGTCATTAGTTTGATAAGCGACCCAAGTGACAAATATCCTATGGTGTTCTAGGAAGAAAACCATGGTATTACAAGTGACCCATGGGGTCAGATGACAAGGTTCATAGCCCGGGGAGGCGGGTCGTGACAAATGGTATCAGAGCCAATACCTTGCCAGAAGTGCTTAGACACTACCTGGGTTTGAGGATTGGGGTCCACAACGATGGAGTTGTACTTTAAAAGGGTTGGATATTGTAACACCCCTGAAAAAGTGAGACATAAAAGGATAAATCTTACTACCCATGCCAACAAGGTGCACCTTTCTTTTCAAAAGCTAATTTGATTAGAACTTCATAATTAAGCATGCTTTCCCTGGAGTAGTAATCAGGATGGGTGACCTTCTAGATGTTTCCCAGTGTGTGTGTGAGTGAGGAAAAAACAAATTTAATGAACATGTATTGGCCTGTGGGGATAGTAATTAGTCTGATGAGCAACCCTAGTGAGTAATAGCCTATGGTGTGTTGGGAAGCTAACCAAGGTATTACAGGAGACCCATGGGGTCAGATGAAAAGGTTCATGGCCTTAGGAGGTGGGTCATGACAATCCTTACATGATTTTTTATTAATATTCGATAAATATATCATTATGCAACCTTGATAACCATTAATGTTTATGGTCATTAGATAAATGATAAATATATTTATTATTTCATAAAAGGGATTTAAAATGAGCAATAAAAGAATCCAATTATTATTCCCTTCTAAGAAATAAATTAAATAAAACCATTCTCCATAAATCAGTTGAAATGTAAACATAATAAATGTTTACCATAAATTTTCAGTAAGTCATTTCATGGCATAGATCAATAAATGATCATTTGGAAACTAATACTATGTACAAGAGTCTAATATCATGACTACAACATAAAAATATAACACTCAATATGTCATAAATCATAAACTATTACTCATAATAAAGAGCAATCATCATTACACAATCATGATCCATGTGAGAAAATCATATTAATAAGAACATGCTATAAAGATAGTTAGGTATATTCCCTAGTTTAGAAAATCATTTTTTATTGATGCATAATTACCAAGGTTATCATAGTTGAATTGATCCACTCCCCATTCAATCATTTCCATTGCAACTGTTCACTCCCAAAAATTTTTATATGACTAATGATAAATATAATATAATGAATACACTAAACACATTATATAAATAATAAAACTCAGAAAATATCACAAAAAAGGATATTAAGTGTGAGTACCCTTAAAATTAGATACATATGAATCGTGATTTATTAACATTTATCAATAATTGAACTCCTCAAGAACCAATTTAGAAAATTCCTACCGTTATAATTATCTTAAAATCCGAAAGAATAGAAAAAATAAGAAAATAGTGAGCACATGTTATCTGTATGGAAAAAACATATAACAATGAATCATATCATAAACATGATAAATAATATAAGGGAAAATATATATTAATAAAATTATCAAAAGATGATTGCAGATGATAATAAATAATACAATCATAACGACGTCATTAATGAATATGATAAATTTTGATATATAAAAATACAAATCAATAATAATAAAACATGGATGAATGATATAAAGTTTGTTAATGATTATAAAAATAATACATAATTATGAAACATAGTATATCAGGTAATTTTTTTTCCTATTAATTTTTTCAGAACATTATAAACAATGATAAAATTTGGAATGATCATAATTATATAAAATATTATGAGACAAGCATTCCACATCATGTTTACAAAAATACTATTATCAAATTATACTTCATATCATTTACATTGGAAACGTGTAAAAAATATTCAAACATAAAATTTAAAAAACATATCAAATATTCGAACATATCATTCACACAACAAATTTTATTAACAATTCCTTCCAGATGTCATCAGTGAAACATTTCATTGTATCATGTGATATAAACCCATAAGCAATTCATTGTGAATTTATATAGGACATGACTCATTAAAATCAATACAATTTTGTTCAATATAAAAACCAGTCATCAAAACATCCTCAAATACCAAGAAAATGAGGATTGGTTTCAGAAACATCGAAATTGAAAGCATTCACATTTCATAAATAACACATTTTTACGAATAGAGTATCATAAATCCACAAAATTATAGAAAATAACTTCATAAATTATATATTTTATTAAAAAACATGACCACCAAAAATAATCAATTACTAATAGAAAATATTTGGTGGAAAATGAAACATAACCCCATTGTAGAAGAATCAATAAATTATGGAAGAGAAAAAAATGAAATTTTCAAAAAAAAATTATAATATAATCATAGATTTGATGTGATTTTCAAGTCACTCCCAAAAAAGTAATTAATATAAATAAAATAAATTTAAAAATTTAAAATTTAATTCCAATAAATTATCATTGACTGTAAATGAATCATTTTAGAATTTTTTATTTGATTGGGTGTTATTTTATATCATTATAAAGAATATCCTATTAAATGTTTTACAATTATTTTATTGTAAACCCACCTCATTAAAAATAAATTGGAACATTTTATTTTAAATTAATTAATGGTAATAAAAGAATAATTATATTTAAAAAATTATTTTCTATTTGGGGATAAATAGCATTGGATGGATTTACCAAAATATATATGGAATATAGAAAAATTAAATTAGATAATAATTACTCATGAAAGATTTTAATTAAAAAAATAATCTTCAATGAAGAAAAATATAATGGGAAACATTATTTTAGTATAAATGATGTTTAAAATTGAATATAACATCATAATATATTTCAATATATCAGTTATAAAATATAATAGTCAATGAAGTTTGGCGATAATCCATAAAAAATATTTGATTAATGAAAACCCCATTCCATTATTCAAGATTAGTCGAATGTGTCCTAGAATCTAAAATAGAAAAGAATAAATATATTTAAATGATATCTAAAAACCATATTCATACCTATCACAATATATAATTTCCATGTAATGTAAAAATATATAATCATTCTAGTTTGTTTTTTCAATATTTCCTTCATCCGGTGATTAATTTTTTAACTATTTATAGTAGTTTAGAAAGGGTGGTGTCTATATTTTCACATATAACAAATTTTATCATTGCATGAACATTATAGTTTCTAAAATGGAATAATTATAATTATATTTAGTGTTTCATTTTTTATTATTATGCATGTCAGTCTTTATCTAAGAAGAATAATATGACAAATGAACTTTTTTTTTGATTTTCATCATAGGGAATGTGATTATCTAATTAATGAGTTAATTATTGATGAATCCAAATGATTAATATGTATATATATATATATCATAACATATTATCTACCTAATTAGTATATCATTATCATCCATAAAAAATGGAATAAAAATTTTCAAGTATTTTGTCGAACAAAACCATTTGTAAACACACCACGATTTTTGATGATAATGTGATATTTATGATTCAATATCATTATTTCATTATAATACGTATTTTTTTTAAATTATTTGTTTTTATATTAATTGTAATTATATATATTTTTATATATTTTATTTAAAAATATTAAATTATATGATTAAATGATTTTACCCTTCGTATGTTAGTCTTTCAATGAATGAATTTATGATAATCATTTCTTGAAAAATTAATTAGCAGTTTATGAAAATTTCAATTTCATTACATTAATTTTATAAAAAAACATAATATTTTTAAAAATACAATTTTCATGGCCCACCATGATTTGATGTGATAAAATGAATAATGTAAATTGAAAGATCCATTGAGGTCGTAGTTAACACAAATGTATGGTTGAGGATTTCATTTTCAATTGAATAAGGAAAATGATTAATATTGTTCATAATTTCATAATATAAAATATTATATAATTTTAATATTTATATATCAAATACAAAATTAATATCGTTCTTTTAAAGAGTTTATGAAAAATGAAAATTTTTACAACATGCAAGAAGTAGTCCTGGGAAGGAGAAGCCATTAAAATATTTTAAAACTAAATTATTGAGAACCCAAATTGTTAAAAGGATAATAAAACCCTTGCATGAAAATTAATAAATGGGAATAAATAGAGAATTATTGATAAATTAATTTTATTTTATTTTATTAATAGGATTGAATTGGTCGGTAGTGAAAACACTAATATAGAATAAAACCAAATTAAATGATATTAGAATTATTCATAAAAAAAGTGTATTTTAATGAAAAAATGAATCATTAATATATAATACATTGGGATGAAACATGGTTTCAATTTATTATATAGTGGAAATATGTTATAACATGATAATATGTTATAATATATCTATCGTGATTGATTTTTGTAAAAAGTGATAACGACCCATGGAAATGTTTTGAGTCATGAATACGACTCATCATTACTCCCAATTATTCCAATCTTCTATAAAATCCATAACAAGAAAAATTACAATAATAAAAAAATGTTAAAAAAAATTAAAATCCTTCACAATTTATAATTTGTATTTATTATTAATATCTACATATATATTAGTTATTTGTTCTTATTCTTCCACTTCAGGTATACACGTTTTTGACCATTTATAGTAGTTTCATAGGAAATATGTTATTATTAATTCATATTAAAAAGATAATAATTTATTTTACCGTTAATATTATAATAAATATATAATTATAATTATTTATTAATTTTAAATTTCATTCTATGATAACTTTATTTATTATCATAGAATACGAAATCGATAAGGAAAATTTTTCGTTGATTTCTAACTTATTAATAGTGTTTTTATAAATAATGAGTTAATTATTGATAGATCTATTATAGAATAAAAAAATATTTATTTTAATATTTATATCATGTTATAATATTAATTAATCTTTCATAAGTATTTATTACAAAATTTTTTATCATTATTCTTGAAGGTGTGAAAAACACACAAAACATGAATATAACATGATTATTAATTAATATGAGATGATTAAATCTTATTATCACCATAAATAATTAATAATGAAAATATTTAGCCTTTATTAATATTATATATAATATTTGGATGGAATCTAAAGAAGTTTTAATGGGATGGATAATGTTACATAGCATCAATAAAAGCTTTTCCGCTTAGATAACCTATTTTTTGTTAATTATATAAATGATAAAATTTATTGAAAATATTAAAATTAGGTTATATATTTTTTCATAATGGAACCATATTGTTAGAAAAAATCATATTTATATATGATATAAATCCTCAAGACTAACCATTTTCATGGAGTTGAAATGAAAAATGGAAATTGATCGTCCCATCAGGGAAGTTCTTAACATGTGTGAATGGATAACAATTTTATTTTTATTTGAATGGGGTAATTCAGTAATATATTATATATTTTAAAAATAAAATACGTGTCATAAATATCATAATTTGCTTTTAAATTCCCTATTAACACCATCATCTTAAGGTGGATTAGATAAATGAAACATGTTGCATGGTCAAAGAGGTAGTTTTCACAATAGATGATCCATATTTTCCGTAATTGAAAGGGAGAGGTATTTAATTATTTTCCCTCAATTATAAATGTATTATATTATTATAAAATATATTTTTTTAATTTATGATTTTTAAATGCTCTATGTGGATGAATAAATGCATATTTTTATAGAAAAATTAATGATACATTACTATCTTGTACCTCACACAATTGATTAAAACATTTACAATGGGGATTGGACCAATTTTGGATGGATATTTAAGAAGACCATAACATCATTAAAGTGTATATGAGTGTGAATTAAATGGTTGGTATGATTATTTTATGAACATAAGTGGGTTTCTAAAAGAGATTAAATGAGTCAAGAACTCATTTAATAGGTAAAATGAGATGAATTTTTGTAAATACAAAATTTATGTCAATAATTTATTGTCTGTTTCACGGAAAAGGGCATTGGAATTGAAAAATAATTGGTTAGATAAGTGATAAATCCTATTCAAACATACCAATGTTTATTAAAAATAAGTTGTAAACATGTTTCACCCCTTACATATATGGTTACCCATTTTTAACATTTTTTATTTTACAATTTATACATTTTTTCTATGTAATTTTATCATTATGTCCAAAAATAATTTTCATATTATTAGATAATTTGGAACCATTGACTATAAATTTTAAATATATTTAAATTTATTAAAATTTAAAAGGTGGAACAATTTAATTTTAAAAATGTAATGTATAATGTACTAAACCAGTTTTTTAAAAATTATAATTTATCCCATAAAATATAATATATTGATTTTAAATTTTAAATTTTATATTCTAAAAAATATATTGTTATATATATTATATATTGTTTTTCAAAAATGTTTTATTATAATTTGTTGCATATTTTTGTATCCATGTGATGACATAAAAACAATAGAATTTTTCAAAAATTGTTTTTCCCTGTTTCACTGGAATTAACTAATTTCCCCTAAGGCAATGAAATTATCATGGGTGATAATATTGTGTTGCAACATTATATCCCCCTAAATTGGGTTATGTGTTGTATTCTCATTCTATTCTCTGACCTTTTATATAATGAATTATAATGATGATAATTGTTTTTATAATAATATTAAAAAATAATCATAATAATATATTATTATTATCAATCAAAAAATTATGTTCATTTTTAATAAAATTAATTGTTTAAAAAATTAGAAATTAATATTTAATAGAATTTCACAAATATAGTGGAAATATATCCTTAATGAAAAATTGTTTTTTAAAATTTCAAATATTCATTACTCATATTTAATATAGATTTCTATTTAATTGATTCTTAATTTTCTACAAATATTATAAATTTATTTTGAAATATTTAGATAAATTTATATTTAGTTTCCTAAGACAAAAAATAATTTTATTAAATTTATATTATGTATAAAATTTTATTATTAATTATTTTTTATACCATTTTAATTTACTTAGTAAAAAATTTTGAATTATTCTAAATATAAACACACACATACATGAAACCGGTGATACATGAACCTAAGACCTCTCTGAGACCCCACACGACCCCTTTCCATGGGGTGAAAACTTGGATTATTCTTATTTTTGAAATATTTAATTAATATTTTTAGTCATATTAATACCCAAAAATACAGTATCTAATTTTTAATGGTTATATTTAATATTAAAAATATCTCAATTCATTTGTTTTTGATTTTCTATTGTGTGAAAAACATTATTTAATATTTTTTTAATTCACAAAAAATATTCGGTGAAATCAGTGTCATTACAACTATCATGTAGCATAATATCCCACTCTATAATTTGTTCATTTTATATTATAATAAATATTATCTCTTATTATATTAATATTTACCTAATTCTTTATTCAGTAATATAATTAATCCCTCCATCCTATAATGAAAACTAATCATATCTGTGCTACAAGATAGTAAACCATTCACCATATTATCAAATCATAACCCATTAAAATAAAGGCTCCTTCCAAAACCATTCATATATAACTCATAGAATAATATATAGAAACAAACTATTTTCATAAATATATCATCATCATTACATAGACCCAAAATTATCTTTCATAAATAAGAAGTCTTATTATAAAAATATTCATTACAAATCATAACAATCTACACTATAATCATTTTGGCCTAGTGCCTTTAGAAACATTTACACATAAAAATTTGATCTATATGTGATCTATTACATCTCCCACAAAATTATCCACAATAATCACACTGAATTAAAATTTAAAAAAATACCAATATTCATATCATAGGAAAGGGATATATAAGAAATGGGGATCTCATATGTTTATTATGGGAAAAAATGGAGATATCAATATAACATGATAATAATATTATGAGAACAAGATAATGAAATTTATAAACCATTCCTTGTATATAAAATATCATAAACACAATTATTTATATAAATCATGGCACCTCATAAGGAAAAAATAATAATGGAATCAAAGAGCGCGATCTATGGGAGGATATAATTTGCATAATACATAGATTTGGGGAATATACACAACCATAGAAACATTATTTTAAGGATACCCACAATGACATTAATAATATATTAATCATTTCTAACCACCCGTATTCCTTCATAAGGCTTTGGATAAACTCCCATGTACCCTCTTTTGTAATAGGGATAATCTCACTTGTATCCCTTTTGGGCTTGAAAAAAAAACTATCGAGTATCCCTTTAGATTTGGGATAACCACGCATGCACCCTATTCACGCCATGGGGTAACCACTAATATACCCTTTTAGATCATTTAAAATTAATAATTACCAAAATTAATGGATGGAGATACAAGACCAAATTTTTTTTATTATAATGCATCAATATATCATTCTTATACACATAACAATCATCCATAGTTTTAATGTTATCACAACCAGAAAATGAAAATACTACATGTGCGTGCTGGATGATCATAAAAAATGATAATATCAAAACCAATAGAATTAAACATGTTTCATAATCATTACATTATTAAATAAACCATGTAATTGATATGGAATTCATATATACTTTATCATTTCATTAAGTATAATGCATGGAAAATGAACATGGTTTCATAATTATATTATCATTGTATAACACTTATAATGAAACCAGTTTCATAAAATTCTTGAATTCATAAAAAAACCATTCAATGAATGAATAACCATTATATGTTGGAATCATATATCCATTAAAATAACATTTTATATCAAATTATGTCATCTTAGATGGAAAATAATTCTAAAAATACTCTATGAGAATTTCTAGATGCAATATATTTTCTTTAAAAACTATTATTTAAATGGAAAAAATAATAATAAAAAATAAAAATACATTTTTAAAAAAATATTATCTAAAAATTTTAAATTATTTTTTTAAAAAAATTATTTGTTCATGATTTTGGAAAATACAATTAATGTTGTACATGTTCAATAAAAGTTTCGTTCCATATTTTTAGTGAAATCCAAATTCGAATTGATTAGAAAAAGACATGAATATTCCATTAATTTTATCTTAATGAGTTAAACATGGGTATAATTTCATTAATAAATAATCGTAATACTATTTAATATAGTTTTTAAATAATTTTCAAAAAACATGGTTTTGGAAGAAATTGAGGTTTCTACCGGTGAGAGAAACGAATGTGATTTTTTTAAATAATTATATAATCACTTGAGTACATAGATAAAGTAAGAGGAATGTATTAAATTTATTGTAATAAAATATCCATAGGTGAGTATAATTCATATGTTTAATGAGAGAATGGTCACAATATTTCTTAATCGGGATCATAATAAATAGAATACCAATAAATGACGAGATTATATCAGAATTCCATTACCAGCTTGTTATAACTGAACCTTAAGCCACAGGAAATGGAAATCACCAAATGGATATTAGAATCACAAAAAAAATTATTCAAATAATCATAAAATACATTTATCATTAGTATATAAAACACATAAATTAAATTGTTGTTCAATCTTCCTTGTGTATCAAATAAGTAAAAAATGAGATGGAAATCCCTTACCATAAGTCTCCAATTCCATTATACACATTAAAAACTCTTAGTTTATAAACATAATATACTTAATAACTTTTCCAATTCTTATACATATATATTTAATATTTCATATGATTTAATTATGTCCTTTTATTACCCTTTTATTAATGATTACATGTTAATGTCAAATTTTAGGAAAATAAGTACTTTATTTATTGTCTATGGTTTGATTTTTATTGTTTTGTATTCAAATATTTAACAAGAATATATAATTTAAATAATTTTATTCATGATACTAATATTTTATATATTCATTAAATATGTATTTATTTTAGTCAATACATGTATGGTATTTTAAATGAAATATGTTGTTCTTAGAGACGACATGTCATACGTATGAATGAATGATTATCTTATCTTCACGAAAGATTGAAATAAATAAATATAAATAATCTATGAACATTTTAGATTAAATTTTAATTTATATATATCACATATTTGTTTTTCAAAACCACCATTATTACCTTCCATCCAAAATGTGAACAAATCACCAGGCTCCGTTAGTTGGTATTCTTCCATTCCCACGAAAGACTATAAAAATCCAACCGAATAGAGATAATAAAATTTATTTTCTGAAATAATTGTTAAATAATAATTTTAATACATAAAATATCATATATTATCAATAAATAAACCATTATATCATAATTTTATAAGTGGTGATGAAAGGCGATTATCATCTATTCGTGAGGCAGTTGTCCACCAAACAAACAAATGATGATTTAATGTCCCATTTGACAGAAGAGGAAAAGTATATAGGCTGTTTCATTAACTTAATATCATATTAACTTATTTAACATACTTATTTAATCTTATTATAGTGGTTTAATAAGAAATTAAGAAGGTATAAAAGGAAATAAAATAAAATACTCAATATGGTATGTTATCTCTTCTCCAGACAACATCTTTTGGCTTGAATAAAAAATCCTCATTGGAAAGATTCATGAGTAAAAAATGAGTCTAGAATAATATGATGGATTTAATGAAGTTATTTGGTTAGTAAATTTATGAACCAATGGTTTTTTATGTGTGAATTGGATAAGGGAGTACATTTCCTTTTATAAGTGAGGTGAGTGACACACATGAAATTTTTTATAAGAAAAAATACAGGCACATTTTTAACCTGGAAAAAGGATTTAAAAGGGTAAATTTATGATCTTATAAGATTTAAGTTAGAAATTTGTCCATTTAATGGTATTTGAAAAAATTTAGGGTCATTTTTAACCACTATCATTTTTGTTTAACACATCCTAAACCAAATTTCACCTTAACCATAGTAAATAGTTTTTACTATTTTTAATATTAATGATTTTAAAAATTATTTTGTATTAATTATATTTTATAAATCATTATTTTTTAAAAAAATTTATTATTTTTTTAAAATTAAACTCTCATAATTGGAATAATTTTTTTATAAAATAAACATGCCGATGGGGTGAGAAATTGAGTTTTCAAAGAGAAAATTTTCATTAGTAGAGAAATTATTAATATAAATATTTTAAAATATTGATTCCAATGACCTAAAATGAAATAATATATAAATAAAATTACTAATCTTAATTTTCATATAATTATAATAAATTTTTAATGTTTTAAATACCCTAATAACACTTAAAAATCTATAATAAAAACTCGTATTTTTTAATATTCATCGAAAAATTTAAGATTTCAATTTTTTTTGAAATATTCATTATTTTTTAATTTATATTTTAAAAATTATTATTATTTTTTCATTGATATTTTATAAATAATAAAAATATAAATATTAGTATGTGTGTAAAAGTGGACCAAACATTTTTTTAGAAAAAAGATAAGATGTTTTTAAGCATAAAATTGGATTTGTTGTCATATTATTTCTAGAAAATTCATTAGATGATTGTTAAACATTAATGTTAATATATAATATATAAATTTCTTTGAAAAAATTCAAAAAAGTTACTAGATTAATTTATTGAGGTAAAACATGTTTTTGTGCATAAAAATAGTTATTCAAAAAAATTTCCATTATTTTTAAATTCTGTTTTTTCTAATTATTTAGTTTTTAAAGAATTATTTTTATATACATGTGTAACACATATTTTTTCATAAAATATTTAATCATATTTATACCTGCCATTCCAACAGTAGGTCCATAACTACAATAATTCAATATCAATATTATTATAGTGTTTCATGTTTCGTTTAAACTCATTGTAGAATGTAATGAAAGATACAGTTAGTGTTGTGTTAAATAAAATATAATCATAGTTATTCATTTAAAAAAAGATAAAATTAGTGTTTAATGTAATGAAAATAAATTAAAGATAAATTGATTTTAAAAAATTCATAAAATCAAAGGGTTATACATTCTAACCAACTTTAATTTAATTACCCCAACCTAAATTTCATCAATTTGGTACTAATAACTAAGGAAACATCTACCTAATTTCATCCTCATGTTCCCTCATAGTTTCATCAGGATGTTGGATTTATCAAAAATCATTGACAACGTGAGTTTTTTGTTACATATAAATTTCACTATTTGATATAGAGTCTCTATCGGTTGTTCTGTATATGAAATTTAATGCTCTAGTGGTACGACCCTTGAGTTCATTACATGCGATGGATTAGGAATATAATTTTCCATGGGGAATGCACATAACAAATTCTGAATCATAGAGAGGTTTAGTGGATGTGCCGGTTGATAATCTGATATCTTTATATGATCATGAATTTAAAATTGATAAATATACAAATGGATTTTCATTATTTTGTATCTTAAGAACAGATTTATCATTTTCTTATGTTTCAATCAATTTTAGAATCATCTCTTACTCCTGGAAATGAAGAACAATATTCTTATACAAAAAACACTAATAGGCAAGACGATGCATAATTTAATGATATTTCAGTCCTTATATATCTTGTTAAAATAAAATTGTGCACAATTTTCAAAAAATAATTGAAAACATCATATATTAAATTAAAAAATTAATATAAAAACCCATTAAATATTTCACTCACACCATTTCATTAATGGTTCACCTATTGACCTTTAATAAAAGTTAACCCTATAATTTAAAAGGATGGAAACAAAATTTACTATATGAATTTATACTTAATCCCACAAACCACATGATGTAACTATTCATTATCACATACCAAACATATAAATTCCTTCATCACATCTGTAGCGACTCGGGTTTTGTCCCTGTCAGACTTTGAAATATTTCTTTGAATAATTCCAGAGCTAAGCGCGAAGACAGCGTGCGATTCCGAGGCCCAGTGTGCCTAGAATTAATTTTATAAAAATATTAATTATTTTTATACTATGCACGTGGTGGGGGTATGATATTTACTAAAAGGTAGCGCAGAACAGGAATATGAGGGCACATTTCCATCTGGAACATGCCGTTTACCCTAGGCGAGGTGTAAACATTGCAGGCGTGGGCCTACAGTGGAAAGCACCACCATGGGAATTTTCGTAAATAAGTGGAAAAGATTATTTACTAGTGTTGGCTTGAATAACATATGAATGGAGTCTCGGATTGTAAATCTGATTTTTCCGTTGCGTTCAGAACAACGTATTTACCCTAAGGGTGGCCTTACTTTTTTCTGCATCGGGCATCAGGCGGAGGCACGTCGGGAGCCGGAGATATTTTGAAAATAATAATAAAATTCTTCTTATCTCCCCCCTCTATTTGACGTGTGACGCATAGAGGAGGAGTTCCACCTCCTTCCTCCACCTTCTCCTCCCCTTCTGACAGCGAATCGGCAACCGAATCGCGCGAAAAAGGTGTCATCGAGCTCAGATTTTAATGGCAGGCGTTCTAGGATCGTACAACGGAAGCATTGGAGTGAGGATCATCGGTGTTTCACCCGCGAGGTAGGCGGTTCGAGTTTTAAAATCATTGATCCCATATTTTTGTTGTTTTCCTCAAATCATCATAAGGGTTGTGTCGTTCGGGTCCTGAGCTTTCCGAAACATGTTTCAGATCTGAATCTAGAGCACCGGGGTGCTCCCGGGGGTACCTGGATGTTTTTCGGCGGAAAACCCGGATTCCGGCAGTGTCCATGGCAGAATCCGAAAAAGCGCAGTGGCGGCACGATGGATTCTAGTGACATCGGCGGTGGCGCGGTGGAATCTGGCAGTGACATTGTGGTTTCTAGCGAGGCTGGCGGTGGTCCGGCCAGGATTTTTAGGGATTATTTAAACCCATATAACACAAAAACCGTAACTCAAATTTGTGAGCAATTTGCAGCGACACGTTCCTTTCGTTTAGAATGGCCTTTTGAACTCACTTTGAGAATTTTTTGAGTCAGGATTTTGGGCCGGGGGCTTGAAACGCCAAATAAAAAAGTGATATTTCATTATTATTTGACTTCAGTTCATTGTATCTTCTACCATTAGCGTCTGATTAACGTGTTCTCAGTGGCATTAAGATCATGATGGTACGATGGACATTTATTGATTATTTTCAGGTGTTGGGGCCGAGTTTGGGATGCAGGCCCCATAGGCAGGGTTTTGGACATTGTGGAGAAACACAACTTTATCCTCAGAAGTCCGATTATGGCATATGAATAGTCGATCCTGCGTGTTTTTCCTAGAAGATCGCAATGGTGCTATCCATTTGATGTGTTTCAGGATCGAGGCATGGGCCCCACTTGAGCTAGATACGGTGAATAGTTCCTTTTTCAATAGGTGTCCATTTTAGACGAATGATTAGTCAATTCCGTGTGTTTTTCTGAGTGGATCGTCGTGGTATGATCCACCTAATGAGTTTCAGGATTGTTTCATGGGCCCCACATGGTCTAGCTGCAGTAAATAGTGCATTTTCCACCGGTTTTCCATTTCAGTCGAGGAAATAGCATATCCTTCTTGTTTTTCCACACGGATCGCGTTTGTGGCCTCGGTATCGGCCTTGGAGGTGCGCAGGGTTTCATTTTGGTGGGTCGCTCAGGTTAGTGACGTTTGGACTAGCAGTGGTTGAGGGTGCTCACTTGGTTCGTTCCTACGTGGGTTCACGCGATATGAAAACCTTAGTATAGTTTTGTGATCCTCTCGATGGGATGTTTAATCTATTAGAGTTGTGGCATCCCTCTGGTGTGCCCGGAGCGGGATCCTCTAGCATCGATACCCTAGATCGGGTTCTTGGTATCGCTATCACCTCTTATCCACGGGCGGTGATCCCCTATCAAGCAGGTTAACCCCGTAGTGTTTGTGGAATCATAGGGAATATGATCCCATACATAGTGACCGATGCTCAGTAGGGTTATGACATCGTTGGGTATATGATTTCCTGCTCAGCATGGGGTTTTTAGTCGGGTTGTGGCATCGTTGGGTATAAGATCCCCTACTTAGCATGAAGATTATAGTAGGATTGTGGTATTGTTGGTTATGTGATCACCTACTCAGCGTGTGGTTTCTATAGGTTTGCGACATCGTCAGTGCGATCCCATACATCACGAGTTATACCTGATAGGGTTCCGGCATAGTTGTCACCATCTTTATATGGGTGATGATTTTCTATCTGATTGACGTGCTTCTGTCGAGCGCTAGATCAGTTTTTGGTACTCCCCAATGGATACTGGGTGTGATCCTATATCTGTGAGTTCTACGAATGTCAGATTGGGTTATGGTATCCCCCAGCAGACCCGGGGAGTAATCCCATATCTATGAGATATTCGTATATCGGTGTGGGACCTGGTATCCCCTATCGGACACTAAAAGCGATCCCCTATCCAAGGAGTTTGGTGATTATGTTGTTTCAGCGAGGTTTCCTCAGTGACGCTACCCAACGAGCGTGATCTCTTGGGTGAGCATCTTATAGGTTTGTGAGAAACCCAATGGAGTGTATTTCATGGACGAGTCTCATCTGGGATAACAGTGATCATGGAGTGTGCTCTCCGGGTTGTGGTTAGTTACTGGAGATGAGGTCGTTACCTCATGTGGCTTGGTGTGTGAGCTGGGTATATCTGGATTGTTCATGGTGTATGTATGGGTGTACACCTATTTTGAGCTGACTAGTTCTATTTATCCCAGGATGGTCACGAGATGGAGTTTGTCTCTCATCTAGGTTCCCTCTGGCTAGGATGAGCGGACTGTTTCCTTTCAGTTTCTCTCTTTTGTTTTTGGTTTTTGGGGTGCCTACTGAGTATTGTTATACTCACCCATACACAATCTTTTCCAACACATTTTTGTGTCTTGTGCAGACCACATGCCTTTTGACGGAGTTCTAGGAGGACCTAGAGCAGGTGGATCTTAGTGAGCAGGTTTGACCGGGTTGTTTACCGGAGTAGTGCCGAGGAGATTTCCAGTGGTGATTTTGGAAGTGTACCTCCTTCCGAGTAGGTTGGATGCCTTTGTAGTTTTCTTTTGTTGGGCCTTGTTTTTCCCTTTTGTTCTTATAATGTACTCTGGTTGTGGGATAGTTGTATGCATGCATTTACTTTATAGTTTTATATATCTCTACACGGTTTCATGGAGGTTTATGCGGGTGAATGTGTACAGGTACCTTAGCCTAATGCATCCCATGTGTGTGATAACCTACTCGGTGCTAGAAGCCAGCCCCTGGCCTATTAGAGGTGAGCTTGGGGAGTCGCGGCTCGAGGCCCTTTCAGTCTGGTCATGAAAACATCTTCTCTTAAAATCATTTACTAATATTAATTATGGTCAAACATAATTTAAAACATAGATGACTCATTAATATATATATATATATATATAACACAAATATGGTATATATTCATTAAATCAAATAATTTTATAAAGTTCATTAATGAAGGAACAAACCACTCTATCAATAAAACATTAAATAATTCTATTGTAATTAATACCATCGAATTTACATTATCCATATCAATAATATAATAATATTAAATTGTTATCTCATCATCATGAACATAATAAGTGATATTCATCGATTTATAATGTTTTTTTCATTAAATACACTTTTCTGTTAAATCACTTTTCTAGTTCATTGCCACCATTCACCATAATCTAACAAATATATAATAAAAAACTCATACTGTAGAATCCTTATATATTTTATAATTATTGAATTAAAATTCATAAACACATCAATCATTCTACTTCACCATAAAAACATTAATATGGTTTTATCAACTTCTTCCTTAATTACCATTTCCTTTCATATTTAATTTTTTATATATTTATCTTCAATAACAAATCCTTTTCTTTTACCATCATCCTAAAGCTCTTATTGATCATCCCTATTAGGAAATCAATTTCAATAATTAGAATAGTGTGTAAATTTATCCCATAAAAACAATTCATATGTAACACCACATGGTTTTAAAAAATAAATTTAATTGCATATAAAATAGTTTTAAGAATATATTTATAACTAGACTTTAAACATTATGTTTCTATTTATATGTTTTTAATTTGAAATAACAGTCTTCTAAAATTGTGTCCATTAAGTTATTTGGAGTCTAATAGAACAAACATTCTTTTTGGTTAATAGTAACATATACTTCTAAATAGTAATGCCAATTTTTATACGATCCTTATGAATTTTAAATCTTATTATTATTTTATTTTCATTCAGATATAAGATAATGAGATTTTGATTTATTTTTCAAGGTGTTGAAAAATGAGTTATAAATTTAAAATTATTAATTTTTATTAAATTATGATTTTATTTTTAAATTAAATTTATAGTATACGAAAAATTATTTTATAAAAATGGATAAATTTTTTATTTCTACACATCAGAAATGGTTCTGTTGAATTTTTTGATAATTTGGGAAACTCTAGAATTTTTGATTAATAGTATAATACCATAAATGTTAAATAATTGATTTACTGCATCATAAGAGATTCAAGGATCATGTAATACTACTTGGTTCGAACTGAAATGCTATTATTATGATTTGGGGTCAAAATAATTAATACTATTTAATGTCTTGAGCAATAATATTATAATAATGATTAATTTTATGTAAAATATCTTCTCTCCTCCACAATAAATACCAACTACATTTCCATCTTCCTCACACAGCTCTCAAGCCTTGAGACTTACCAATATTCTAGAAAACACTCTTCCCAAGGAACTTCCCCTCTTACTACAGTTTTTGGTTTCATCAGCATCTCAAAACCAAAGGCTTTATAAAGGATTTGAATGAAAACATATCAAGAGATAAACATCCGCTTTTGTTTTATTTCATTTTTTTATTTTATTTTATATTCTTCTTTTTTTTATCACTACCCAATATCAGAGAATAATTAAAGATACATTATTATAGATACTCTAGATAACATCTTGTATTTTTATGACTCACCATTATACTTCTTCTCCTTTCCCACTTATTCAAAAATTAAAACACTATCTGTGATGAGTCGATTTGCTGGCATTGTGGATGATGTGAATGCAATTTCATCTAAAATCATAAATTAAGGTCATGAAACAATTTTTATGGTTGAAAAAGGTTAATAATTATATATAATATCTTATATAAGGCTCTAGAATCATTTTTCAAACATTTCATAAATTTATGAATCAAAATGTGTTCTTCACAATCGAAGAATTTCCAAAATAACCTAAACAAATGAATCATGTTTTAACTCATGAATCATACTCATTATAGAATAAAAAAAGATAAATGGTATAATTAGTGGTTTTTGAAATATGTGAATACCAATACATTACAATTCTGAAGTTTAACTTCTAATCGATAAGAATATCCATCATGAACCGATCATGGAAATTTGGTAAAGAACACACTCAAAACCATGCAAGGAAAAAAATACTAAAAATTAAAGGATGAAATGATGTAATTAAATGATAATATAAGGTATTATAAATATTTATATGTTTCTTTAAGATACCAATAACAATTTTTTAACCATTATAAGGGAGTTTTAAATGAGTTTGAATTAAGAAAAATCCTAGGTAATGGAATTATTAACCCTGTTTTCATTCACTGTGTTAACATTATACTTCATTATTTTTGTTGTATTAAAATTGTTTTTGTGATGAATTTTGTTTATATTATGTTTAATTATGTGTATTTATAGTTTATATACATATTAAATACACTCTATAAAATCTCACTTCAATTGTATGATATTTGTAATAGACAATTCTTTTAAAACTTCTTTTAAAATTTTGTTTTTCAAAATTCAAAAGAAATGTTTTTAGGAAATTTAACCTATTGTATCATTATGTTCTAGTTCATGTTAATTGTTTATGGTGATGTTTGGGAACTATACCTCCTTATAATATATTGGGTATGTGTATGTTGGAGGTCAGCTATATCGTTACTCGAAGTGGAACTATGACGGTTACACAATTTGTATGGTAACTGTTGGGGTTACAAATTATAATGTAACCGAGTGGGATACATGATTATGTAAGTAATTACCCAATATACCTTGTTGGTTATATTTATTTTCTTATGTAATGTGAGAATCTTATAGAAATATTATGTTTCACAAAGTGAGTATATATGGGTCATAAGTGTGTCTTTTGAAAATGATTTCATGTGTTACAAGTATTCATGGACTAATGTGTTCATTCCTTCTTTTTATATCGCTTACTGAGCTTTTTGTACTCATCCAGAGATTTTATATAATTTTCATAGGTTATAAGGATTTTTTAGGAAAAATGAGGAAGACATGTTTAATGTTTGAAGAATTTTTACAGAAATCATTTTTTATTTGAAAAGCATTATATTTTTGACAAAATGAATATTGTTATTTATGGTATCCACGCTATATTAATGTATAATGTTATGAATGTATTAGGTATAATTCTCTAAAGATATAAAATTGATAATATCATCAATTTTAAAGTAAGGTATTTATTTATTTTCAAAAAATATTTATAACTAACCCATAAACATAATTTTTCATCTTCTTTGTTTAGAACTTCAGAAAATGACAATCTACAATTGTGTTCAGTTTGTTATTTGGAGTCTAATAGGACCAACATTATTTTTTGGTGAATATTAACATACCTATATAAATAGTGATATAAAATAGTAATGTGACCTTTTTGAACTATAAATCATTTTATTATTTAATTTTCTTATGGATATATGATGATTGATTTTTCTAGGTGTTAAAAAAGAAAATATAAATTTAAAATTTATATTTTTTAATAAATTATTTTTTAATTAAAAATTAAATTAATAATAATTAGAAATTTATTTTAAAAAAATGTTGTTAATTTTTTATTTCTACACATTTAGAAATGGTTAGGGTGAGTTTTGGTTAATTTTCTGAAATTCTTGACTTTTTTATGGATAATAAAATACAAATAAAAAATGATAAATGAAATATACAGGATTTACTGCATAATGGGTGATGCAAGGATGATGTAAGACCCCATGGTTCAAACACACATAACATTATTACTCTTTTGGGTCACATTAATTTAGACTATTTATATTCATGAGTAACAATATTATAATAATGATTAAAATAATGTCAACTACCTCATCTCCACCACAATAAATACCACCCTCATTTCCCTCTTCCTCCCACACCTCTTAAGCCATGAGCCTTACCTATTATCTACCCAATACTCCTCCCAAGTCTCTTCCCAACTTCATAGAGCTTCCACTCTTTCCAAAAGGCCAAAACCAAAGGCTTTAAGAAGCATATCGAGGAGAAGTTATCAAGAGGTAAACATGCACTTTTGTTTCCTTTGTTTTCTTTTCATTTTCTATTCTCTTATACTTATTTCGTCCCCTAACATTTTACAAGAGGAATTAATGACCATATATCTTCAATATTATAGATTTCATCATTTTTAGGATTAATCTCCATAATAATTTATCTCCGATCCCACTTATTCATGAAATTATAATATCATATGCGGTGTGTCGATTTACCGACATCGGGCACAATGTGATTTCCAATTCATTTCCATTATTCAAGAAATGTCATGAATCCATATAAATGGTTGAACCAGATAATAATATTTTTATTATATATAATATATGTTTTTGTAATCATTATTCACACTTATTATTAATTTATATAACAAAAATAGTTCTTTACGTACGAAGAATCGCCAAAATAATCTAAACAAATATCAACAATGTTTTAACTCATGAATCATCCTCATGAATGAATTATAAAGGATAAATGGTGTAATTTATGGTTCTGTAAATATTTAATTAACAACCCATTTCAATTATGTTTTTTCACTTCAAATTGTCAAGAATTTCCATTGTGAATAGATCTTGGAAATCATGTAAAAAATGCACAAAAAACAATACTATGAATAAAATACAAACTAGTAATGTGTGAAATGATATAATTAAAGGATCATATAAGGTATTATAATGATTAATATGTTTTTTAATATGTTAATAACACTCTTATAAACATTTTATAGGTGTTTTAATACAGGTTTTTGTTAATATAAATACAAGGTAAAGGAATTCTTAACCAAACTTCCATTCTTTGGGTAAACCTTCTACATCATTGTTAATGTAGAATAAATATTGTTCATTTGAAGAAATTTGTTTATATAATGATTTATTATGTGTATTTATAGTGTATATACATATTTTCCCCTATATTAAATCTCACATCATCTATATGATATTTTTAGGGGATTATATTTTAAAATCCATTTATGATGATTCTGTTTTACATAAATCAAAAGCAATGTTTTTATGAGTTTTTTCATGTTTTATGATTATTT
Source organism: Viscum album (assembly GCA_963277665.1). NCBI lineage: Eukaryota > Viridiplantae > Streptophyta > Magnoliopsida > Santalales > Viscaceae > Viscum > Viscum album. The sequence goes on along the minus strand of OY728137.1, from coordinate 1,077,456,105 downwards.
TATGGTTCTTGGGATTTTTTTATGATGAATGGTTGGACATATATCTATATAAAATGTATTGTGTATGTGTAAGTTGGAGTTCGACCGTATGGTTACTCAAGTGTAACAGTAATTGTTACACACATTATAAGGTAGCCATGAGGGTTTCAAATTATATGGTAGCTGAGAGTTTTACAAGATTATGTATGTAATGTCCCAAAAATAAATTTATGTTTATATTTATGTTCTTATGTAATGTTGGAATATTTTTGATATCTCATTTTTCAAAAAGTATGTATATATGGGAGATAATTGAGTCTTTTTAAAATGATTTCATACGTTACAAGTATTCAAGAACTAATCTGATTTTCCTTATTTTATATCCCCTTCTATGATTTTTGTAATCATCTAATGTATTTAAATGATAATAAATTGTTATAAAGATGTGTAAGAAATAGAAGGAATCCATGTTAAATGTTTGAAGAATATTCAGAGAAATCATGTTTTATTTGAAAAGATTTATATTTTTTAAGAAATAAATATTGTTTTTATGGTATCCACTATGTATTAATGTGTAATATTACGATAGTATTATTTAAAATTCAATAAATTTCATAACATGAAATTATCCTCAACGTGAAAGGATGTTATTTATTGACTAAATCCTTGATTATGTAATATAATGAGGCTGTGTTCTTATAATTCATATCAGAGGATGGTTTATATAACTTTTGAGGTTAGGATGATGTCAAATATAAAACAATAAATGTTTTTTACACGATGATTAATTGGAAATATTATTGAATTTAAAGATTACCATGGTTCTTCGACTAAGATATGATTGTTCATAATGGTTTTCTATAGAAGAAACATGGAAGAAGAAGATGAGTGACACTAACATAACAACATCCTTCAGAATCTGCAGCCTAGAATGATATGGATTGTAACCAAATAGTTTGGGATAGTAATTCCCCATCAAAAATAGGAAATAAATGGTGGTGGTATCTATACCAGATAACAACCAGAGGTACCACAACAGAACCTGAGAATATTGTAACATTTAATGAGAAAACACCATCATTCATTCAGTGGTTCTTCTGACCATGTAACAGCTAAAGGATTGATTAAATACCTTGAAAAGATATTCGATGTTATGAGATGTTCATATAATCAATATTATGTCATTAAATTTATCATATTAAAGGTGAATATGGTCAGTTCTTGTCAATGGAAAATAATATCAGGGATATATATGATATTTATGCCATAGAGTAGGATTATTTTAAAAGACATTTCCATGGAAAATATTTTCCTATGGTGGTGGGATTTTCGCTGGGGACTCAATTTCTTTAATTTAGGAAAAAGGATTAAGATTATGTGGCTATTTATGAAGTGAAATTTACCCAACTCTTGACTAATTATCCTCATGTTATAATGGATATTGATAGAAAAATCAACTATTTTTACTCAAAACTGAAGACATGGTTTCAAAGGGTGTTGTCCTCCTGTGAATTCAAATGTTACGAGAAACTTATCTGATATACTGAGATGGTAGAGATATAGTCTAAAAATTTTGAAATGCATTTTGAAAACAAGGAGAAGAAGAGTTCCAGATGGAAAGTGATGGTTAATAATCAACCCATGAAATTTAATGGTAAGAAAATCCAGTTTTCATTTTGTGAAAATTGTGGTAAGAAGCTCCCTGGGGAATGCCTTACCAAAACTAGAAAGTGTTTTAGATGTGGTATATTTGGACATAAGGCTGAAGAATATAAGGAAAATTATCCTAATACTAATATTGATAAGGAAATTGTTAAGCTTTTCAAATGTGGTGATATGGGTCATTATAAAATTCATTCCCAAAGAGAGATCCAAATGATGAAGAAAAGCCATACAATAATCAGAATGGTGTAGTGAGATCTCTTAAGACTACATCAGTATATGTTAGGCCATCCAATGATGTTGTATCAGGTACATTGTCTATTTACTCATATTTTTCTAATTCTTATTTGATTCAACATCTACACATTCCTTTGTTTCTATGAAATTATTTGGTAAATTTGAAATATCAACTCACCAGATGAGACATGAACTAATTTTTAAAACACAAGAGGGAAAATATTATTGTAATTAAGAATTATAAGAGTCATTATATTGTGATCATTGGAAAGATATTACTTTGAAACTTTGTTGTGTTTCTCTTATTTGAGATTCATGTTATTCTGGATATGGATTTTATTTTTATTTATCATGCTTATATTGAATGTAGAGAAAAATAAATCGTTTTTACAAATGAGTTTTAGTTTGCATACAAGAAAAAAAACAGAAAATTGATAACAAATCACGAAGATAAGAAATTGTTGAAATATGGAAATGAATTTTATCTTGATCATATTATTTAAAATAAGGTAACTATTCAGATTAATAATGTGCATGTGGTAAATAAATACCTAGATGTTTTTACTACTGAGTTACCCAATGTCATTCCTAATTGGGTAGTAGATTTCACAATTGACATAGATCCTTATGTTAAGAAAATTAGAATGCCCCTATATCATATAGATCAAATAGAAATTCATGAATTGAAAAAATCAGTTGCAGGATTTTCTTGATAAAGGCTCCATTTGTCCTTGAACTCCACTATGGGGTGCCCCTATTTTGTTTGTTAAAAAGAAATATGGTTTAATGAAACTTTATGTTGATTATAGAGCTAGGAATAATGTCATTGTTACAAACAAGTATCATTTTCCTCATATCAGTGTCTTATTTTATCAGCTCCATGGAGCTCAGTACTTTTCCAAGAATGATATGAGATCTTGATACCAACATCTGAAGGTGAAAGAGGAAGAGATCATAGAAATATACTTTCTTACTAGATATGAGAATTATGAATTTTTTGTTATGCTATTTTTGTTGACTAATGAACCTTCTGTATTCATGAATCTAATGAATAGAATATTTCTTGAGTTCTTGGATAAGTTTTTGGTTGTGCTTATTGATGATATTATTTTATTTTTTAAGAGTAATGAAGGAAATGAAAAACATGTAAGATTATTTTACAAACATTAATGGAAACAAAACTGTATGGAAAATTAAAAAATTTTGATTTTTTGTCAGAAGATATTTCTTTTTATCGGTACATTGTAAGTAATAATGGAATAATAGTTCATCGTGAAAAAACAAGAGTGGTTAATGAATGTACAAGACCACAAAATGTTATATAGATTCATAGTTTTGTTGGATTAGTAGGGTATTATTGACAGTTTGTTAAAAACATTGCATGGTTATCCAGACCACTAACTATGTTAATGCGAAAATGGGTTAAACTTATTTGGATATAAAAATGTAGAGTTTGTTTTTCGGAAATGAAAAGAGAGTGAGTAATGATTAATTTTAGGCCCTGCCTTCCTGAAATGGAATGTTTTCATATATAATGATGCTTCTTTGAAAGGGGATTTGTTATGATTTGATGTAGAATGATCAGTTAATGGGTTATGGATTAATAAAACTAAAACCTCATGAGTTAAATTATCCCACAATTTAATTGGAATTGACAGCTGTGGTTTTGCATTAAAAATTTGGAGGATTCATTTATATGGAGCAAAATGTCAAATATATGCTTACCATAAATATCTGAATTACATATTCAATAATAAGGAATTAAACATGAGGAAGAGAATATGACATTAACTGATAAAGGATTATTATTACACGATCAAATATCGTAAGGTAAAAGAAAACAATGTGATAATTTTCCTGAGCCGAAAACACCATGCATCATTATCCATGTATCATTTGGAACATGATACCTTGATTAATGATTTGTTGAATTTTGGCATAGAAATTGTTGGAGCACGAAATACCAATGTTTTGTTTCATGTTTTAGTGAAGTCATAATTATTAGGCAGAATTTTGAAATATCATTAGGAAGATATTTTCATTTTATATTTTTAAAAAATTGGTCAGGATAGAAAGAAATACAACTCCTAACATACATATTAAGAAAATGTTCATTTATCATTTTAGTTCAATAAAAATCAATATTTTTATGGATAAGAGATGAATATTCATTTTATTTTATTTTTGTAAAAAGTAAACATAGATTAAAAAATTGATTTATAAATAATTTAGATAAATATAAAATTTTTATTGAATTATTTTCATTATAAAAAATGGTTTCGGATGAAACATTTATTTGGGACTAAAAATAAAAATGAAAACAATTTTTCTTAATTTTTTTATCCTCTTGATTACATGAAGGGATGAAAATGAAGGGAAACATGTCCTCTAATTTAATATCCATAGTATAATAAATGACATTATTTCTTCAAAGATATGGATCACAATATTTATTCATTGTAGGGGTAATTAAAAAATAATACTACTAATGATGAGATTGTAACATAAAACCCTTAACACATTGGTAACACTATGACTTGAGACCAAATATTGATAGACCATAAAATGGATATTTGAATCCTTAATTTTAATTTGATTCATTGTAATATAAATTCATTTTTAATATATTATGTTTATAATTTAAATTGGTGGTGAATATGGAATGTGTCTTATTGAAGTAAAAAAGTGAGACATAAATCGTTTACTATAAGCCACAATAAAATATGTATATGGTCAAACCTCCAATAAAATATTTTTTATTAAAAACAATCATTAATTCGTATATATATATCATATCATATATTCATTACATTGGATCTTTTATAATCAATTATTTATAATTCCATATTAAATTCATGTTTCAAGCAATAACAACTCATATCATTGAATGTTTTGATTTATTATTTCTACTCTTATTATATTGGTAAGGGTTATATCATCTATAAAATTTTATCCATTATATTAACATAATATATATTTAGTAAATATTTTTTTATAGTTTTTCATTAATAATATATATAGAAAATGAAATAAACTGTTCAGGGAGACAGTAGGTTGTACGTATGCTTGAACCATACTTCCATTTCCTTGATATATTGTGTGAAATAAAGGTATATTATATATTAATCAAAAAAATAATTTTTATTTCATCTAAATCACATTTTTTAAGTAAATTTATCATTATAACATTACATGTAAATCATGAATGAATCATAATTCTCTTTGAGGCAGTAGTCCCCAGTATACATGAACAACGATAACATAAACCCAATGGAATTGAATATAAGGAGGCATGAGATTAATCATTAGGGAATTCAATCTAAACTATCATCTAATTCAATTTTCAATAACCTAATAAGAGTTCTAAATATCTATTTTCCAGTGAAAATAACTTAACTATACAAAATTAACAATTATGAATAATTTAGACTACATTAGAATACCATAATCAATTTACACAGAAGAACAAATATAGAAAATTTCAATAAATACATCTCCAATTATAATGATGTGCTATAAAAACTAAATGCATAACATAATAATCAAAAATCACCTCTGATTATTCAATAAAAACAAAAAAATGTTTGTATTCACCCACATTGGCCTCCCTAGAATGAACACACAAAGGAATAAAACAAAATAAGAACCTTTTGCATGATTATAAAGGCTATAAACCCCAAATTGTGAAAGCATGTTCTTGAGCTATAGATCTTACGTGGTTTCCACCAATCATTCTATGTAGTTACATAAAAATATAATCATATATTATAAAGTTGGAGTACAATAAATGGAGTATGAATCCTAATTTAATAATATATTTTTAATGATTTCAAAATGATATTTTAACAAAATGTGTAATTCATCCCATTTCATCATTTTAAAACTAATCAATTTCTTTATATTATTTTAAAACAATTTCACAATATCAAGTCATATTTGTAATTATAATTATTTGAATTCACCTTATTTAAAAAAAATATTCATTATAATAGAATCAAGATTTTTCACTTTAAAAATAGATTAATAATGAATTGGAATCAAAATTGAAAAAGAAAATATAGTTCAATGTAGTAAAAATGAAAACTATCATATATCGAGTTTCATGTATGTGAATGTAATTTGTACAACCTAGATATAATAATGATTCAATAATAGTAATGATAATAAGAATACACCATGACTAACATTCCAACATACATCTAGTTTTATGGGTCCCAACTAAACCTGATCTACTAATAACCACTTTTTTGGTCCCGTATCCATATCTTATACCTTTCATGCCCTCTATAAATTCAGTAAAGGTGTTGTGAGACCATTATGAAAAATATATCCACAGTATCTCATCTAAATACCATAGTTTCAATGTATATTAAAAATTGTCGAGTGATAAACTCAGGTTACAAGGATTAGAACAAATATCACTATCAATATCATTGAAGGCCCCATTCACTCAACATTTCAATCATGGTAACATGCCGTCATAATAATTATCACTCTAACCACAAAACACCCCCATGTTAAAATTATCATTTGGACACCCATTTTTGGGAAACATAATAATCTAGTAATCCACATCAAGAGACTATCAAAATATTGTATCATCAAAAATTGTAAACACGGTCATTTAAAATAATTAAATTATATTGAAAACCATTTCCTTAAATCATTAAATAAGAGAAAACATACAAACAACCATTATTAATTATCATGATCTTACAATTGGCATTAAAAAAGTTCATTTATAACATCCAAAAATAAAATATTAGATAATTCAAAACTGAGAAAGGGTTATATTCAATTCAAATCATGGTTTTACACCAGCTTTCTGAAAGAATAAATAAATCTTTTCAAGTACCCTAATAATGATAATTTCAATATAAGGATAAAAATAATAGATGTGGGAAATTAGTCATCTAATTAATTGATTCAATCATCAATCTATATAATTCATCACCTCTTTAATTCCATTTCATAGTTGTAAAAAAATATTCACATTACATATAAAAAATCATAATACGTTACTTGACACAATTTAATCATGAAACAATCTCTTAAAGGTAATTAAAATATGCATATAACTCATTAATTTAAAATACTATGAAAAGGCACACATTCCATGATCCATTTATATAAAATATGATCAAGAAGGATTCCAAAAAAATCATGATCATAAATTATAGAACATGTGTTGGGAGGAGGCACATATCTATAAATTCTCAAAAAAATGAATTAAAAGATGAATTCAAATCCAAAAAACAATTTCATTGAAATCCAGTATCGCACCACATGAAATATGAGATGTTTCACCTCTAATAGAGATCACCAGATCCTAGAATAATGATTTTAATAGAGTGAGATGTTATCATAGAATAAAAATTTCACATAAACTATACATTGGTCAATGAAACATAAGACAATAATATCTTATTAAAAGAATGTATCAACATAAAACGATTGGTCAAAGACAACGAAGAAAACCCCACTTTAATAGAAAAACCACATTGGTTGGTACATTATTTGAACAAGAGAAGATATTTAGAGATTCAAAACACATCCATATAGATCTCAAAATTCAATGGATGGAAGTAGGATCCATTTGAGGTTTTTATGGTATATTATTTGGTTTTGAGACTTCAATTATGATTTTGAGGAAATTAAAACATAAAATCATGTTTTTTATGTTGTTTTTCAAGGTTAGTAGTAACTATGCACCCCAAAAAGAGCCACATGAAGAGATAAATGGTTAGGTTACACAATTTTTTTAATCATGTATAAAACATGAGACCCTGTCATTGTAGGTACCATGGTTTGGATACATAGTATTTCAAACAATATTGTTGGTTTGTTCCCTTATATAGGATACTAAAATTTCTTAAGGGTGTATCCCGTAGTATGTCAACCATGAATATGCACACATTTTTTTAAAAAAACTATCTATTTTTTATAAATTACCTATAATGAGTTCTAGTCAAAAGATAGTCAAATCAACGAGACAAGAAAATTAATTGAATGTACTCTGATGTGACCTCCTCCACAATAAAATAATTTCCCCCTTCAATATTCTATTATGAAAGATACAATATAATTTTAGAAGAAGAATTCCCTCACTAATCTAGTGAGGTGGATAGTCCAATGTCTAGAAGAGAGCCTCACTTGAAGTCAAAAAATAGACACAGAACTCTAATATCATGACCCTGAGGCCATCATACCTCAATAATTTGAAGAATGAATGGACACACATATTAATTATCCCGACTAGTAATGGATTCAACAAAACATTGTAACATTTGAAAAAATGATCCCATTCAATCCAAGTAAGATACATTAACAACTCACTATGTAGAATATATAAGTTTCTACTTATAAAGAAATGAACAAATGATATACTGATGAAAAATAAAATATCAATAAAAAATATTGTCATAGTGTATCCATGATAATGTTTCCGAATGAAGCGAACATCACTAAACGTGATTTATACCTCATGTAATAATACGACTGTGATGTAGGATTTTCAACACTGACCCTTACTTACTCATTAGATCATCAAAAGACATACCATCACCTCATTGAGTCTGGAATATGATGGGATAAAATCATCATAGTTCCCCAAATTAATTCCCATGGTCTATCCAAATCCATATAGACTGATCTCAATCATTGTGGTTAGTTTAGAGTATGCAACATCACTATCACAAGGGAGATCATCCTTCAGTTAAAAATGGACCTCTAACAATCAATTATAAACTAAATAAATACCATGTAATCGTATCCAACAAGAACAGTATCCAACACCAACCATAGGAACGAATCCAAGGAATGAATATAACTTATTTTAAACAAAAAAACAACTTAACAAATAACGGTTACCTAGAAAAATATTCTTCTCCATTAAAAAGATCAGAAATGACATCATGCATCTAAATTCATTCCAAAAGTATATTATGCATTTTATAGATCCTATATAGAAGAAAAAAACACATAAACATCAAGTAAAAAACTATTATCACATTAGAATAGAGGTCTTTGAGGGGTTATGAAAAAATATCCAAAATAGAATGGATGGAAAAAGAATACTAGCCACAAAAATGTAAATCCAAATAAAATTCAACTCTATCACTGAGAATTATAATTTGGGTGAAAAAAACCACAAATACCAGCTCCAAAAACTGTATGAAAACATTCAATCCAAGGATTATGGTTGAGCCTTATTAATCGGAAGAATAAGATTCCCTAATTTTATGAGATGTTAATATTTTATTGCAATATAAAATTTTGATATCCCAACATACATAACATTATAAGGCTAAAAAAATGGCCAAAATATTTACAAACACTTATAGAATTTGAACAAAACATGTTATGAAATCATAGTTCTTGATATTAAAAGAAAAAACATGGATCATCCTTTCTTGATAAGAATATCTATAATTGACTTTGAAAGTGGAACTCTACCAATAAGGTTATTATTGTAGTTATAATTTTAGTTTAAAATGACACTAAAATAATTTCATGATAAGAGATCAACCGTCCCTTAGTCCGGGAAGTAATTTAATTTTGGTGAATATGTTTTAAAAAATAAATATACTTACTCATTTAATTACCAACATTATCTGGTAAGAATCATAACCAACATGAAAATTTCATAGCATACTCTGCAAATGGTAGATCATCTTTATAGAATCCCTTGAAATATAAAAACATTGTTATTCTTCTCTCCAAAAATATTTATCAACAGAATGAAGACTAAAATAATGATTAACAAATAAATTATTTCATGCATAAAATTTGGAATCCCAACTTCCCACCATCCCTAGATAGTTCTATCAAACAAAAAACATATATAATTGATTCTAGGAGCATCATGAGTCTTGACTGAATCATAGATAACATCAACCTATTAAACCTAATTTACAGCCCCAATAGAAAATTATTCACATATATAATAATGTGGATTTGAATTCAAAAGGACCTTGGTGGGGTCTATAGTCTAGAAAATCATATGCTCCACCACTAAATAATAATTTTTGGTATATTAATCATTATTGTACAACAATATAGGTAAAAAATGAAGAAATAAACCAAGGATCAGATTTTTGGACCAAAATCATCAATTTCATAAAATTATTTTTGGAAGAAATTATTCAAAATAAAAAATAAATATGAATATTATCTCAATCATCAATGAAAACAAAAAAAAACTTTTATAAACAATGTCACATCCCATATTTGTCAAATAATCATAGATTTAATTTCACACATGATTTCTTCATCTGTTAAAAAATAAAATTTATCTAAAAATGTTAAATGTTGATTTAAATATAACACCATTCTCAAAAATCCATTACTAAAAGATGAAAAAAAATCCAAATTTCAATAAAAATAATAAAAATGTTCTGATTACCAAAACCCATTTTTATTTTCAGACAAAATCCTTGGATGCTTCTTATGAATATATTTATTAAACAAATAAATAATTGTTTCTATGAAAAATAGTTTTCTAAAATTATATTTCATAAAACATAATTTCTAAATGTTGAAAAGATTTTTTATGGAAAATTGAAATGAATTTTTATGAAATAATTTAGATTACATGAAGGACATATAAACAATATAATATAATGAAATTTGATGCAACCAAACTAGAGAATGAAACCAACCACATACATAAAAATTTAACTAAACTCACAAGACTGAATTAATTATTGAAGCATAATAATAGGGTCTGAAATTTTGGTTATAGTCTAATTGTGGAACACTTCGTCACATAAGATAGTAATCAAAACACCAACAAGGAAAATGTTTCTAGATTAACTTCCAAATCAGTCAAATTTATTCATCAATGTTTTCCAGATCATGAATGAATAACTTTAAATTTTTTATATTTTTATTTCATTCCAAAACTAAACGAAAAATCCAAAAATCAATGATAATATCATGAGGAATCAATAACTAATTCATCAAAAGAACTATATTACTCAAAATAAGCTGTTAATGCTACACATTCTATTGTAACTAATTTCTCATCATGGTGAGGTTTTGATAAATCAACCACTCTTGAATACATCGAATGTTCCGACTCATTATAAATCTCATTCTACCATGATTCAAAATGAGTAATGTAATGGATTTTTCGGGATATAACCCATTTCAATAACTAACCCACTGCAATATCTTTTCTGATGAACCATTGTCGAATTCAAATTAAAGTTAAATCAAATCCAGTTCACCACTATCTTGAAAATCACTCCTGATCACCACAGGCCACCAAAATCACCTAAGAATCCATAATGAAAAATTGGGAACAATATTCCTACAAGAGAATGCATTAATCAATTTCCACTATAGAGCATCATAAGATACAAAATAAATAAATACTTCTCATAGAATAATTATAGTATATAAAAACTAAAATCCAAAAATAATAACCAAAACTCATATCCTGGTAGTCAATGACCACCCACTAGGTCCCATGTAACAAGTTCTGGTTCAAACTATCAGAATTCCACAATGTATGTTGAATGAATGTGCAGTTCCCATAAGATCAAAAAGCTTGGGAACAAAAAAAATTAACTAGGGTGTAAGATGTAGGGACTATAAGGATTCCACAAAATAATCTATGTGGCAACATAATAATGTAATTTTAATATTCTAATAGACAATTTTTGTAATATGGGTATGAATATTAGTTAAAAATTATTTTTTAAAACAATTGAAAATAATTTATCAACACCAACATATAAAACATTCAATTTCACCCTTTTAAATTTAAAATATTTCTACAAAAAAATTGAATAGAAAATCATTAAGTTAGGTCAGGACAGACATGAAATATTGGTAAATAAAACCGATATTTAGATCTATTCAGGAGTCAATATAATAGATTAATGGTGAACCATTTTAATAAGAAGATCATGAAAGAGGGGGAGTGAATCAATCATGGAATCTCTGGTTCCATGTAGTGACAAGGGAAAACACCATGAATCAATTATCATGTATATAGATTTCGTGGATATATCGTAGATATGATAATGTTTACACCATTGTAATGGTAATCAATAGAAAGACTGAATAATCATTGTGCATACATCTATTCTCATCAGACTAATGAAAACCTATTCTATGCCAACCATCTTTCCCCCCACATTAGTATCCTAAAGTATTAATGTTTTCTACAGATCCAGTAACTTGGGTGTGAGTCCACTAGCAATTAATAAATCAAGAAATTATAGTAATACTAGTAATGTAATAACGAATTTTAAAAAATATGTGAGTGATTTTATAATTTTACAAGGACCATAATTGGGATCCTTGTCAATATTAATCATTGGATTATTATATCTATATTTTAATCATGGGTACATTCCCTAAAATCACATATCACTCTCACCCCATAACTCCCTCATGTGTAAAAGAAATATTCAACATTAAAAAATGGGAATCAAAATAATCAAGTCTGAAAAAAAATTATCTGAATTTAAGATCATCATAATGTGACAATGAGGTCATCAGACATCATTAATTATGATTGAAAACATATTCTCTAAATCATCATTTTTAATCTATAATTATAGCCACTTCATTTGAAAATCATAATGATTCTAAATGGTCAGTTAAATTGGTAATTTATATCTAGACATCCTAAAGAAATTAAATAATGTTAAAAATTTTAAAAAATCCTATTTATATTTCAAAACATGTGTATGTACTCAATATCCATGTGAATAAATCACTTATTTTAAATAACCCAACTACACCAACATAAAAAATAGATGAAATAATTCAAAGAGGGAACACACTTATTTACGAAATTCACTAAAGACAAACTCTATTAAAGTATCAAATATTTTAACCCAATTCATACAAGTAAACAAATTACACATAGGGAATCCAAATAGGGTGTAATCCATCACTTTACCAAGGGAAACTAAGAAATATTTTTTGAATGGTAATTAAATTCACCATTGGATTAATGAATTTTCAAAACCAGGAGAACGAAACCATCACATTATCAATTTATTTAAAATAGGATCATATAGGATTTAATAAGGTAATTCAATATCTATGGGTTTAGATCATGCATTGGAATGAGGGATATATCTATAAATTCTATATTAAAAATTAATTACCAAAGGAAAAATGTATATAAATAACTACCATGTAATTGGAGATCCAACAACAATGAAGTTGAGATTTTTCACCACTGATATTGATCACTAAATCGAGTAATAGACATATGTATATAATTGATAAGGGAACAAAGATATTAAATTATACATCAACCATTCATGATAAAATAAAACAAATATTTATCAAAACATATAGGTATAATGAATAAAAATAAAATGATAGATCCAGGAGAAAGATAATGAAAAATAATAAGAAGATGTTAACCATTAAGATCATCCAAAAGAAGATATTATGATATTGAATGTTCCTATAGAGTGTACCAAAATATATGTAATAAATTAGGTTCGAGTGGGAGGTGTTTAGGGTAAATTATTGGTTTTCATGAGTTCAATTTTGATTTTAGGGCATTTAAACTCATTAAAATCGATTCCTAAGTTAGGTCTCATGGTAAGTACTGACTATAAACCAATAAATGTTCCCAAAAATATATGAAATGGAAGAGATACATGGTTTATATATATGGATTACTTATCCCTGAAAAAATCATTTGAAATATTCTTGGATGTTTCATGGTTATCCAACAGTGCACCAACCGTTCAGTACAAGCCTATTCTTCAAGACATGTTTAATGGTCTGGAAACAGGGTTTGTAATAATCATGGACCAAACATATATAGTCCTAGAAACATTCAATGAAATAAAAAAAATTATGAAAACATTCCATGAAGAGATCTAATAAAAGGACACTCAAATAAATCGGTCTAAACATATAAAAGAATTTAATGGGATTTTATAATGAATATTTTATATCCTGATTAATAAATAATGAAATAATAATAAATATCATATAAAAATAATAAATCCATAGTTATAATAATCTTTGAGAGTTTGTGATGGAATGAAAATAACAACTATTGATGAGGTAGTTCATCATACATAGGAATGTTGATTCCTTAACCCATTTGAAGAAAGAGGAAAAGATTTACTTTGTTACATTAACATAAAAATATTATTAAATGAGAGATACATAAGTTTTTATGTAATAATTTTTTAATAATAATAAAAAGATGGGGATGAAGAAATAATATAAAATGCTCGATTATGGATGTTCTTCTTCGAACAATTTCTTATTGTTTGTACCAAAAAGATACATAAGATGCATAAATGATAAAATTAAAACATATAGAATTATAGGATGTGTTGGGGTATGTTATTTCTTTAGGTGGAGGTAAAACCATAGGTTTTGGTAATTTTTAAGAGGATTGGAGAGGGGTGACCTATAAGTGAGGAGAGTGGTAAACAAGAAATTGTTTTTAAAAGAAAAAGGTGTACCAAAAGTCACAATACTCTAAAATGATCCAAAATAGTCTATTATTTAAATTATAAGTGATAATGTAAATTTATTTCCATATAATTCATGATTTAGACGTTTTTGGACATTTTATAAATTATCTATTAAGGTTACACCATAGTAAACTCCTTTTTACTTAAATAATTGTAATTTTTTCCTTTTTTACAATACAATATCACAATAAATTATTATTAACATACTAGATAATTTAAATTACTATGATTATTTATATAGAATTTGTTTCTCCAAATTCAACTAAAATTGGTTTTAGTGTTTTATTTTAAATTTAACCAACAAAATTGCCATGAATGATCATTTTAAATGTGAAAATTCACATATATATTGAAATTTTTCATATCAAAATTAGATATTCAACTGAATAAGATTACATAAATGTGAATAATAGATAAATAAATGAACTTATTTTATGTTTGAAAACATCTTTAAATAATTTCTAATCATTAAATTCATAATATATAATCTAAAAATTATAATGAAAGACATTATTTTTCAATATTCATCAAAATATTAATATTTTTAGAAAACTCACAAAAATTAACGTTATGTAATTTGTCCATATTGATTTAAAAAGTATATATTATCTTACAAAAAGTAATTTTCTAAAAAATAAAAAATATTAAATTAGGTGTGAAAAAGATGATAAAAACATTCTTTTAAAAAATACGATATTATAAGAGTTAAATTGAATTGCTTATAATCAATTGTACAAATTTCACTTAAGAATAAAATTATACAATTTATCGTCTATATATATATCATTAAAAAAAATTTGGAATGTTATTTAGATAATTTATATAGGTAAAATGAATTTTTGTTCATAAAACACATTTTTCAAAAATATTTACGTTCTTTTAAACAAAATATTTTTATTTATAATTAATCATCCACCATAGAATTCATTTTATATACATTTTAAAATCATAAATTATCATAATTTATTTAATCTTATACATACCCTCTATTCAAATATAATGGAAATAAATATCATATAAAAGAATAATATTTTAATATTATGTCACATTTTGATTAAACTAGGTGTTATATGTAACACAAGATACACATTGTGTTCCATGTAACTCAAGATATACTCATCGATTCATGTAATTCTATATGAATATTTTGTAACATTTAATTAAATATATCAAAAAGGATAAATTTATTGTAAATAATATTTCACAAAATCATATTGTATTACAATCATAATAAAAAACAACATAGAAAAACAATAGGAAATGTATAATTATTTAATAACACCATTAATTAATATGTTACATCATGAGATATTATAATACATAATAATACATAATAATCATTAAAATATCATTCAATTTTTTTGAGGATAAAAATATTTTTCTTTTGGTATAATATATTTAAATTATACTGATTTTAAATTATTTTGGGAAATATTTTTATTCAAATCATTCACGGAAACCAGTGTTAGAAACATCAAAATAATTATGGTTCCATGATAGTATGAAGTTATATTTATGATGTAATATTTAAAATCATCTATTATCCATAGCTATTCTGTAACAAAAATCATTAAGAATATTGCTATAATACTCATTAAAAACATTTTTTAGAAAATAAAAAATTGGAATAAATTTATTTATATAATCATATAAAAATTTTAAATACACTTCAGGAAGTAAATATAGAGAACATAGATATGGAGGAAATATTTACTTGTCGAATTGAAAAATAATGTTTGTTTTAGTTAAGAAAATCATTTCAATTATTTTGGTGCCTAGTGTGTAAAAAATCATGTTGAAACATTTAATATCAATAAATAACCCAAGGAGAAGAAAAAATATTTTTTTATCACAGAGTAATCATATAATTTCCCTAAAATAAAAAATTTGGAGTTAAAAATCACAATTAAAATAAAAAAAACCTAAATCTCTTACCTCGAGTATGAATTTAAATATTATAACGCTAAAATACTATATAATAAATATATATTTATTATAAGTATATTATAAAACCATATTCATATGTAATATAATATATAACATTCCATTACATTTTTTCATTTATCATTTTTACAAAATATATTCATTTAAATTAATATTTAGTTAAAAATAGGGGTATTTCAATTCAAAGTTTGGTATAATGGATATGGTATATGGATCTTATCAGTGGTTTCATTATTTTAAAAACAGAAAAATTTCATATGTGTCATATTTAGTTGTTGTATAGAATTTAATAATTATTATTGTAAATCAGAGATGAAAAAATGAATCAAATCACATTTTGGAGGTAGTAGTCAACCATTACGCACAAGAGATATTATTATTTTCTAATGGATTATAAATCATGAAGGTAAGTAAGAAATTTTAATTAAATATGAATATTTTTTTATTAATATCATATATATATATCTTCTCAATCATACGAACTATATTTGAAATATAGTGGTGAAAAATAAAACACATATTTTTTTGAGGTGGTACTCCATAAATACAATTATTCTATTTTTCTTTTAATATGGAAGGATATGGTATCTCTATATACATAATTAAATATCAACATATGTGATACATGATATTAAAAACGTTATTATTGACTCAATTTTATTAGAAAATGTGTAAGAAGAAATAAAATTGAATGTAGTCAGTTATGAGTTATAATTTTCATTGAGAAACCACCACTGGAATAATTTTTAATAATTGAATGGATGATATTATGATCAAAAAATGACCTATATTATGTAGTTATGGATTATAGTAAATTATTTGGTTATGTTTTAGTCAATAAATGTGTCTCAATATGTGTGGAACATAGAGGATAATGGGTTCCCTTTTAAATGTTATTGAGATGACACATTTGGAATTTTTCAAATAATTAAAATATATTATTGTATTATTTTAGAAACATAGATCCAAAATTAGTCATAATAATTTAATAGTAGATATATAGATTAAAGATGACCTGAAAATTAGATTTCTACATGTTATTATATTATTTTAACACACATCATTTTTGTTTCATCTATTTTTACCCATTTAAACTCTTATTATGGTAACTAGATTCTTTCCAAAGTAACTAATAATAATACTAAATTAATGTAGAGACATTGAAAAACATTAAATTATAAATCCAAATATATATTTCATTTTAACAAATTAAATTTATATAATTGGTTGAAATTAATTTATAAATAAAGCTGAAAACCTTGATAAAAAATTGCTTTCTAGTAAAATTTATTTTATGTATAAAAAAGATTTCATATGAAAATTAAGATTTTAATTCATATAAATGACATTAATTGGATTAATCATAATAAAGATACTAATTACAATATTAAATAAAATAAAAAATATTGTATTTTTATTAAATACATGAATTTAAAAGATATTTTTCTATAAAATAATTAATTTTTAACTAATCAAATAAAAATAAATCTTTTCTGTGAAATCAAAACAATTCACCTTAAGCTAATACTGAAATTTTGATTTTAAACATTATATAATTATTTCTAAAAATTTATAAAATTTGAAGAAAATAATTTTATTATGTACATTAAAATTTAAAATATGATAATCTTAATAGAAAATTGATTTTTGAGAATAAAATTATACTACAATAAAATGGGGGTATATTTATTATGAATTATTCCCACAATTTAAATTATATAAATATATTATACATATTTTTAATGGCTAATTCTCTATTAATACCTCTGATTTAATATATAAATTATGTTATATGCTATATCATGGTTCATTTATTGTTACAGTTTCATGTTTAACAAGATTTCAGAAAATTCAACTTTATTTTAATGGAAAAATAAATATGTAAAATCTCATGGTGCCCCATTAAATCCCCTAATTTTTTTTCAATAACACTTTTTTCAATATGATTCAATAAAAAATGGTACCACTTTCTCATTCGTTATTTTAAATTCTAAATATATTTCACAAGTTTATGGTATTTTCCCAAAACATTGACTTAGTGATTGGTTATATTATGCAAAACATTCTTTATTTTTCATAAAACTGAATCGATAATTACTCATTAGTGTGATAATGCCCCAATGACATGAATAATGATTTTATTATTTGTGAAGGATTAAGTACGTACATAATTTGGGGAGATACATGGAACTCGTCATGAAATTAATATAGTTTTCATGGAATATACTACCATCTTGATATGATGAATAATTTATTGGGGCCGATATATCATGGGATCAAATTTAAAATAAATTTATATCACATAATATTATACCTAGATTATTATCGAAATAAATTTATACCATAATTATACTGAAAATATTACTAATGATTACTTAAATAACTATTCTATGAACTATAGGCTTCTTTAACATGCTATTGAACTACTCTAACCTCAAATATCATTTCATAATCCATCTTAAAACCCAATTTTTTGTGTTTCTCTAACGACATTCTATCATTCTGGGATAAATATAACCTCCCAAATGGGAATTAATGAGGAGGAAATCAGATACATTAGTTAATGATATTATTAGAATTAAACTAATCACGAGAAACGTTTTTATCACAAACACAATTAAAATCAACAGAAAATTTT
Organism: Viscum album; assembly: GCA_963277665.1. NCBI lineage: Eukaryota > Viridiplantae > Streptophyta > Magnoliopsida > Santalales > Viscaceae > Viscum > Viscum album. The sequence goes on along the minus strand of OY728137.1, from coordinate 1,077,437,172 downwards.
ATCCATATATTATCCAATGTATAGTATTGATCTAAAATATATTATATAGCTAAGGATGATATATAGTGATAATGATTAAATCCTTCATAAAATGTAAATGATTAATTCTCCATAACACTAATGCAAACCTTATATCCAGGTCTGATATAATAGAATGTGGTAATCAATGTGAACTTAAGACATAATTAATGTCTATCATGGAAAGATGATCAAGAGTGAAATATTCTCTAACTGAATTCAAATTCCTTGATTTCATAAGGTAATAAAATTAAATTATAATGGAATAATTTCCATTACATTTTTTTGAATTTTAGAAACAGTATACACCAAAATGGTTTCCCAGTTTTGATTCATTCATGGGAAATAGTTGTGACAATTCCACAAAATACTATCATTAACCCTAACCATTCTAAAATACTAAATTCTAAGATATATACATTTTTATATAACCTTTTATTTTATTCAACTAAAAAATAACTTTATATCTCTATACATCTTTATACATCCACGATGTGTTGAGAATGATGAACTATGGGATTCATCCAATAGATCCTTTTTCATGTCTTGAATTTATGTGCAATGTTCTTAGATCCTAAACTATATCATTATATCATAATCATAGTTGATATATAGAACATTTATTATGTTCATAAATTTTCATAAAAACTCATTTTTTGCCAATTTGTTCCAAAAATTCAAGGAGGGTTAAAGATTTATCTGAGAAAGTTATGACCAATCATATTTCCTCAGGATATCAATGTTCATTTTCTTGACCTCCTCCCATTAATGGTAACATCCTCTGCAAATAGTGAATGAAAAGAGGTAATGACCCCTATGTCTCACCTTCAATAGGATCTTGTTTGGTTAAATGAAGTAATCATTTAAAAAACTCACAAATGGTAGGTATTAGACTCCATATAATATTGTATCATGGAATATAACTAATAATATTCAAATTAACTCTTTTAAATAATATAAAAATAAAACAAAACCATCCCAAAATACTTAAACAATGTTCAAAAATATACATAAAAAATTTAATTATATACTATAGAAAAATACTATTGTAGTGACTCAATACATTCTCCTAAACCGAATATCATATATTTTATATCATTACAAATTCTACTCCAGAAAATATAAAAAATATTTTTTATACAATGGGGGATAATAAAAATGTATTGATAGTTTTATCATACCCAAGGTGTCACATCCACATGTAAAAATATAATATAAATTATTTATAAAATAAATATTTAAACCTACATGGACCAAAACAGGTCAATTAATCAATCCCATCTTCACCATCACACTCTCACCAAATCAGGCATCAAAAATAGTAAAATTTTATCATGAACATTAAAACAATTATCCCCTATATTTCATTCACACTAAATTTAAACTCTCAAGACTGAACACCAAACATCTTATGCTTAGATACCATACATATATATATCATCACATAAATATCCATAAATGACGTGTGTCAGAATATGTCCCCAAATTCTGCACTAGCACAATCTATAGAATATATTTTTAGCATCATTAATTATCAAATCATATAATCATCACAACACATCTTAAGAACATCACATACCCACAGTACTATGGTATCAGAAGGGTGAAGAGATATCAACACCATTCCCTCTTAATAAAACATCATCGAAACCAAATAGGTAATCTTAAACAATAACTTTTATCTCAACTGCTGAAGGTAGGGTAAGGAATATGCGGTATCCATCCATTTATATTACCTCCAACTGTGTTTTTTGAAAATGTATTTGAAGACCCAAAAAATTAAGCTTTGATTATTTTATCCAACTCTTGTGGGGTGTTTCTAAATATATCATAAAATAAATTGTAGTTACAGAATACATAGTTCCAAAAATATGGGATAACTTCATCTATATTGGCGTACTATATAACACAACCACTACACCAAAAAAACCTTCACAACTACCTCCATAACTAAATTCATCACAGAACAAACCACTGAATATAAGAACACTATATACACATATAACTATAGGTTCCATAATTTTCTATATTTAATTATTTTCCATTGAATTATATTTACTAAGAAATTCCATTACACATTAAAACAACCAATTAAAATATGGTTAAATTAATTTAATGAAATTACCACACATCAAGTCTTACAAAAACATGCAGATTAACCACCACATGCATTTTCATTTTATAATTGAATTTTAATCCATTTGTTATCGGATGACTAAAAAAATAAATCAAATGGTATATCATACCTATCACCTAACCCATCACCCAAACACCACATTATATATGTTTCTGATCATGAAAAACATATTCCACACCCATTCCCGTAACCACTATCACCACACAATCACTATCAAGGTCCACCAAAATAAAATATATTTTCAACATGGAAAAAAACAAAACATCCCGACATCCACATATTTTAAAATTCATTTTTAGGGCTTTCATAGAATTACATCATTATTTAAGAGGTGTATTCTCAAAATGATTCTATATTTCAATGGGAAAAAAATTCAATAGTCATATATAGTTTCTTAGCCATATATTCAAGGTTAAATGATACAATCATACAAGAAGGGGGATCACTTATTATAAAAGAAAAGAAAAGAATTTATTATAATAGTCGTGTCATCTATAATTCGAAAATTATTATCACATTTCAATATAAATATCATCATAAGTTGTAAATTAGTTGATTTCTCAAAAACACCATCAAATTTAGAAGAATCCAATTGATTATCTTCACCATTTAAAACCATACTATAATCCTAAGGGGAAGAAGAAAGGTTAGAAATACCCACACATGCACATAAATTGATTAAAGGAGGACTTACTATATCATCAAATAATTCCAAATTTTCATTAAACATAAGGGGAAGGATAAACAACTAGAGGACTAGAAAAATTGCATTGAAACCCCAACTCAAAATAAATAACATCAATATTCATCAAAATAACATTACTAAAAATACAACCAATGAAGACTCATCCCCTAAACGAATCACTAAAATAAGCATGAAATTAATAAATGGTATAAAGAGGAGATCCCATTTATTATTATTATGGATAAAAATCTAGAATAAAATGATCTTAGCTGGGAAGGGAAAGATATGAAGACTCATAGAATCAATAATGATTTTACCAGAATTGGAAAATAATAAAACATCACATGGGTCTCAATATTTATAAAAATCTAGGACATGGAAGATTAACATAGTGATGAACATATCCACAATATGTTTTTTTCCTCAAAATTCAGTTAGTGAACCCAGTTCAGGGTGTGAAATCCTCAGACTCTAAATAAGAAAAACATTTATATATTATCATTGTGTGTAAATCTCTAATTAATTCACATCATGACTAATTACTTTATTCCATGTGTCACATTATCATTGAACTATCATATGAATTTGAAAGATGTTAATAATTGACCTATAAGTAACGAAAATTATCTCTTGTAATATATATATTCATCTCATAAAACACCCATTTTAACAAAATTATATCACCATAGTTCACTACACCCTCCTCAAGCCTCCTTCAAACACATCTGACAACTAAGTAGGAAAATTAATTTTATAATTTGGGACATAACATTAATTCAGATACCACTTAAGTGATTCTCATCCCCATGAATTAAACGATACATTAAAATAAGAGGGTAGTGTGTGAATAAAAATCCCTGAAGATATCCATCAGAGATCTCATCATAGCCCAAACACTAACACCCTGGTGAGACAACATGGAAAGCTAAAATTTCTAGAGAACACCCCACAAAACAATATCAATATCTCTAGGACCAAAACATTGAACCATCTAAAACATGTTACATTCCTCTTCTATACAATATAATTATCTTACCAAATATTTCAAAAATCACATAGATGCAAACTAATGACTTCAAATACCATTATACAATGCTTTCCTAAGAAGGAAAATTAAAATAACCGACCATTCATATAAAGTTAATATCTTCATTTATTTTCAGGGACTCACCATAATAATTTTAAAATATGTCAAAATGTAATTATTATTAAGTTGGAAGGGCTTTTACCTCTATTTATACTTGATGAAAAAATAGATACGAAAAATTGAAAAAAAGGATCATGTCATAATTATGAAACGTTCAATCGTCTTATCATTAATAAAAAAATTCCATAACTCAAATAAATTCAATATAATAGGAATAAAAATGTGTATAGTGCTCTCATATACTCGCCTCCTACAGATTTTTTCCCAAAGCACATGAACCAAGGGAATGTTTCTACCACACAACATATTTTATCAATGATCCTTGATTATTAATGATGTCACATAATCCTTGATATCAAACTCTATTCAGTCAATGGCATCATAGTCACTATGAGGATACTGAAAATTTTGGGGCATGTAGAAGGAATTGTGATTTATAAATAGTTGTGTATTATGTTAAAGTAAATACCCAACCACACAATCAATCTCCATCACATAAAAAGGCCTGATGAACTTGGGAGGTAACATACTCCTTCTGAAACACCTAAACTTCCCCATTTGGGGGAGACTGTGAACAACACATTGCCTTCAACATGATAATCTATGGACCACCTCCTAGGACCATTATATGATTTTAAATGTTTTTCCCAAAAATTATATTCTCTAGGTCCATCTAAACCTACCAATATGTGACCTACACTATATATTGGTAAAAAACCATCAACTCCCCAATTTTTGAATTAAACAGACATAATGACAGGGTGACATGTATGAAACTAGAAAGATGTAAATTATTATGGATTAGTAGTAGCAATTATTGTATGAAACATAAATTACGCATATATTTCAGTTCTATTATCTACCATTCTCCTGTAATAATTCTTAAGAAAATATCACCTATTGACAATATGTTCCCCCCCCATCATCACATAATTTTCAAGGTAAAATTGAGGGATAATGTGTAACGGGGAGCCAGAATCATGTTGGAATACCATTCAGTCTCCTGAGGTAAAATGAGGATCTGATTCAGAGATGATCGTCTTGTGAACCCATCATGATTACCCATATCATCCACATACCTCATTTCCATGTCATAATGACACTAGATTCTTGGATCCCATGAAAATATGTTGATTTCCTCATTTAGTTCACTATCACATAACCTGCATCACATCCACCCTTAGACCAAGGAATCTCAATGTTTAAATCCATTAAGTGGTATTATCATTTTTCATTGAGAATGCCAAACCTTCTTTTTGAAATTCAAATTTGGTGTGAGTTTGGGTTCATATTTTTTTATTTTCTCGGGAACTATGTATTATGGGTATGAATCTTTTGAATTTCCTTCTATTATAAACCTGGAGTATCTCTCTTTCATGCTCTTTGGTTGAAATTAGGGGTGTTTTGGGTGGACAATACCCTGAGTAAAATTATTGTACGGTCTCCAAAACTATGCATAATGGCCTAGGATATAGTGTGGTACCTCGGTTCCTAAGTAGTAGTGGTCACACAGTTTTAGCATGGTTTTACAAACCATGTGGACTAACCATGTTGCCTACTATTTCATTATAAATTTGGGTATCTTTTTCCCTCCTCCTAATTGTAACACTATGTACCCCTAATTTCACCCATCCCTTAGGTTCTTCCCCCTATGCAAACATCCCCTTCTATCCTCCTCTCTTGGGGCCTCGATTTCTTGCCAGATTTGGGGGATTATTCTATGATTCATCATGTATGTTCACTATCACTCATTGCTTCCCCTTTATTTGGGGATTTCTTCTCTTTTTTACTTGGAATTCCCTGTGTCCCTTGGCTTGGGTTCCAATTTTTTTATATGAATCCTCAATTTTTGAGTTTAATCATATTTTATTATGATAGATCTTGTATACTTTGTGTGTGGTGGTGGTGTGAATGAAGATTTACATTGGGTTCCAGAAGTATACCCATTCCTGAGGTAATACCCCATTGTCTATTATTCATTGAATTAGGTTTACATTGGTTTCCTGATCTTTTCACCTACATTAGTTTCTAAATATGAATTCATTGTTTAATATTAATTATATCATATGAAATTAGTTGGTTTCCCATTGTTTTTTTATTTTTAGGAAGGGGTGGAAATGATTTTATACCCCACGTTAATTTAAAATGGTCCAACTAAATCTTCAAAGGGATTATTGATTTATAAAGACATGGTTTTATTTTTATAAATGAAATGGAATTGATCAAAATAGAGATTTGATACATTAAATGGGATTTTCAAATTATGTGATTAATATAATTCCACATTGGCCCTTGTATGTGTGTTCTCAATTTGAATGGTTGGTTTAATTGATGAAATTGGTTTCCAAATGTGTGTTGGGTCATAAAAGTGGTTTTTGAGAGGCTGCTTATAAAATGAATTGTTTTTTGAAAATATTATAAGGCATATTTTCTATCATGAATTGAATAATTGGAAAACCCCATTAAGAGGGATACATTTCCTTGTTTATCGAAAAATGGGTGGGAATTTTCTTGGCTTGGGACTCCACCCATGTGATTCATGTTTATGGAATGTGATTATCCTTGAGGAGTTAGGGGTGGTTCTAGTTGTGGGGGTGAGTGATAGTATATCTGTGTGTCTTATTTATATTAATTTTCATCACACCGCCTTATTAACATAGCATGGGAACCTATCATAGAAAATATGATTTATATGAATTTTTGATGCACTAGTGTAGGTTATTGTTCTAGCTGGTGTTCTATAGCAAGTTGATTATTGGGTTTATTACTATTGGATTAGGCCCCTAATCCAGGACAACTAGGGAGATAGCCATGTGTTATGATGTTATTATGTAATCAAGTAGGGAATACCTTAGGGATGAGTCACATGTATTTTATGTTATAGTTCTCCTCTGAGTTCCTACGTGTTCCTGTGTTGCTCCATCATTGGTACCCGTAGCCATTTCCCATGTGGTGTGACATGACTTCCTTATTCAAGGTTTTGGATTTACATTTTGGAAATGGTTAGAGTGTGGTTTTTTTAAAAGTTTTTAAGAAAAATATTGTGAATGAACATGTGTTTTCCCAGTCTCACTTTATAAAAAATGAATGTTTTCTTTTTTAGTTTTCTTATCTTCTTCCCATATGTACATAAAAAGACTTTATATATACTCCTTGTTTTATTTAAATGTGATATAAATTGGTTGAGATTTTGTTATTCCAAAATTCAACGTATAGAAAAACCTATGCTTATAGTTATTTTTTCAAACCATAAAATAATTTTTTATTTATTTAAAAAATATTCATATTAAATATACCTTATTCCAACCAATATATGAAGATTTAATAATCATTCATATGGTATTTTATTATTATTAAATTCCAATACAGGTTTTGTATTTGGTTCGATTACCATGGGTAACATTTGGTTTTGGATCAGAGATTAACCTTCAGGGTCACATGGAGATGTTGGGTTTTCATATTTAGTTTTATTTTTCTTAAGTATTTTTTTTTCAGGTTGTCGTATTATAATTTTGTAATGTAAATGATGTAATGTATTTGAAATTAATACTGGGCATGGTGTGATCCATTCTGAAATCTGTGAAATTTGATTAGTTTTCTGGGAGAAATCATTCACATTGTCTTTTATGAGGCCCATGGGGCTTGTTTCTTTCCTGGGAGGATCGGTAACAGCTATAGGGCCTTTCCACAGATCTGATCGGCTGACTGGTTTGAGGTCGGCCGTGTTTGGTTCGTGAAAAAATGGTATCTATGGAGGTTGGCTCCTTTGACAACCATTATTTTAGATCAACCATCATTACATGGGTTTTCAATGTAGAAGGAGTAGGATTTTTAGGTCTAAGGTGATGGTTACATATGAGCGTTCTGAACACTTGCTCGTCCCAATATTATAGGTTACCATGAGATGTTTGGGTTTGTCATTGTCTTGAGTTACTAGGAATTATTTGGTACTGGGAAATGTAAATGTAATTGGGTAGTGTCCTATGTGAGCTCATATGTCCTTAAAAGCCATGTGGTGCTGTGGAAAGTACCCAAGAATACTCTATGTGATGGTGGTGTGACAAGTGTATGGAGACAGACCATATTACAAAGTATCCTATTGATGCATGTTTCTCCCTTATAATTTTTTTGGGTCCTCTATAATTTTGAAAATATTTTCTAAAATTATTATTTTGAGATTATGAAAATGTGAATATAAAATGGAAATGATCTTCATTTATTAATTGGAAAATTGGGTTTTTGTGAAATGAATTTTTGAGGTAAAAAGAAAATGTTTTTGATTATGTGGTTAGTAAATTCTTGGGAGTTCTTCAATAATTTTTGAAATAAATAAAATTATTTATATTATACATGAAGGATAGAAAAATATTTTATATTTAATGGTTGGTGTTTATTTGAAAAGGGTTTTGTGAGATCCAGATGTTCTTGCAGATTTTTGTGATAGAGGTTTTCGAAATGAACATTATGGGATTTGAATGGAAATATTGATTTGAATGCTTTACCTTTGGCATTTTCATGAGAAACCACATGAATAGATATTTACGATAAAAAAGACGGGTTCCTTGTATGGCGTGATAATGTTCTTGGGAGAGGCCCATCAGACATCATTAGTCGGTGTGAAACTCTTTCATGATTTATTTTATTTTGTAATTTATTTTCAATGATTTTTTATGATTTGATGTATTTAATCTGTATCATGATCATTTTATTTTTTGAAGGGATATTTATTTTAAGATGTTTGATGGGAAGGATACATTTTTTGGATTGGTTTTGACAAAGTCCCTTGTTTTTCTTTTTTTCATAGTGTCTACTCCCAAATAGTTTTGATGGATACCCAAGGTGCGGCTATGGGTGGGAATTCTCAAGTGAATTCTCCAATTGATCAACCCATATTTTATGTTCTTTTGTTTTATATTTTAAATAATATTCTTTTCTATAGTCAATTGGTTCATATTAAAGAATATGAATGGTTGTGGAGGGTTGAGAGAGACATCAGTATTCTTGTTATTCCTGATACATTGTTGTTATTGTTCTATAACTTTATAAATGAAGGCCCAACCTGTAAAATGTTGAATTCTTTGCACTGATGCAAGTATCAGATCCATCTTACTAAGTAGAACTTCCAGTCCTTTTTCATCCTATAGTACATTACTGAGATGAAGAAGGTGAAAAAGTTGATTGATTTGTGTGTTATGAAGCAAAGGGTTCGATCGATGTCGGAATTCTTTCATTGCTTCTTAGAAATGACTTTGTATGTTCCAGGGTATGTTAGAAAAAATCCTATGATGAATCTACAATTTGGGATTAGGATTCCTCTTGAGTAGTAATTGAAGGTGGAAGATATCAACTTAACAACGTTCTCTATTGTTGGGAGGCAATCCATTTGTGTTAATGTCGGACTAGTAAGAGGGAATGAGATAGAAGGTCCTCTTATGGCCATTGGAAATGTGAATAGGATTGAAGTACGAAGAATGGGAAGAATCCTAATGTTCATATTGCAGATAGAGGGATTAAGAGGCCTTCATACCTCTCATCAACCTATTCAGGGAACAATGTTGTTACCTGAAAACAATGCGGAAATCTTGGTCATAAGAGACCATTTTACCCAATTGCTCTATGAACATGTCACTACTTTGGACTCTTGGGTAACTTGAAGATGTTTTGTCAGGGTTTATACAAGAAGTATCATTTAGCCTGACCCAACTCATTGAAGTACACTAAATACCATTAGAATGATTATGGAACTTCTTGGGTTAAATTTTGGGTCTCTCTTTCTATAAATACCATCATTGTAATAGTCATGTATTGTGTTATTTTGTGTCATTTATTTTAAATTTTTATGTGAGTTCAATTTTTATATAATCCATGTGAAACACTATTTCAATGAATGTTTGTTTCTCAATGTTTATATCTATGTAGTTTTTGGGGTTTTCTGAAGCCTAATTAAGAGGGAGGAGATTGTTTAATCCTCAAAGCTCCACCCATAGGTCTCTAGGTTAGGTTGGAATGTATTTAGTGGAACTCCATAGATGAGGAATGAACAACATCAAGTTATGTCTTCTAAGTGGGAAGTGGATGAAGTTTAAAGCCCCTATATAGTTGTCTTTATTTCATTTGTTCTGTTTGGTGGATGGTTGCATAGAAAATGTGTTTCCACATTGTTACCCGTCTAGGTGTAGTAGTTTTATTCTTTCTTATAAAGAGGCATAGTCTTCTAATTTTCATAAGATCTTACTGATTGTGCTCCAATGAATGCTGTCATCCTTTTAGTGGCCCATGCATCCTTGTTGTGCATGTAAATATGATTTTTTAGAAATTATTTGGGGAGTATTTAGTGGTTTGTGTATTTATATCATGGTTTGGATGATATATTAGAAGGTTCACCCTCTCATCCCCTTGGGTTGGATGTCCTTGGTTTGTTGGGGGGGGTCATAAGTATGTTTTATATCTTCAATTTTTATGGTGGGGGAACCATCATGGGTCTCTATGAAATCTTATCCAAATAGAACAATTTATAATACAGTCTCTTATGGTGGAGAGTATATTTGGGACTCCTCATGTTAATTCCCTTATTCTATTCCTAGTGTTTGTTGGTAAAGGGATATCTTATGAAAAACCAATTAATTCTATGTTCTAATTTTAATTGAAGGGTAAGGACGTGAGTGTTCATGCATTTTGTTGGAGGGATGTTTTAAAAAGTAATTTTTTAATTTTAAGCTCAGTAATTGGTGTTGGGAGTATTGTTGTTCCCCTCTTGGTGTCATTTAGGATGTTGTGCATCAAGGTTGAATTATGGGTAGTGAAAATTGTATTCCCATAGAATAATCAACTAGAAAGGTTTAAGCTCATGGGCTTGTGTCACATGGTAGGGAGCCCAATTTGATCCCAAGAGTTCTTATTGATAGTTTCTATCCATGTTGGTGATGCTTTGATATCCTCTTCATTTTCCATTATTTAGAAATATACTAGTGTTTTAATGAAGTACTTTTTATCCAACCCAATTAAGCCTTGGGTCAGCATTCCGTGGGCATATAGAGTTTTGGTGAGGTTATTTATCACACTCAGGTATTGAAATTCATATTGGGACCAGTTCGATTTGATTTTCATTTATTTTATCACGAAATGGGTGTGATGGATATGAGTTTTTTTTGTAGTTATTCGGTTTTATCCTTGGAAAAGCTCCCTTCGTGGTGTTTTGGGTGATATATGAGGTTTTTTAGAGTGGATAGTACCCTGATCGTGGTTTCTTCGTGGTAAATCAAACAATGTATCACTACCTAGTTTACCATGTGGTATGTTCCAAGTAACCATGAGGTACCTTGGTTCCTCGACATTAGTGTTCTCATGGTTTCTACTCGATTTTGAATATCCTGTAGACTAACCGTGTTTCCTGCCATGTCATTTAATATTTCAGTATTATTTCACTATTTTGTTGATTTTAACCCTCTCAACCCTTAATTTCATTCTTTTCTAAGGTTTTTCATCACTAGTCTCACCTCTTATTCTATTATTCTCCATTTGGGCCTCAATTTCTTGTTAGATTCGGTTGTTTAATCCTCAATTAATCAAGTAAGTTCCATATTTCTAATTCATTCTCTTTATTTTGTGATTTTCATCATTTTCTTTGTCGTTAACTCTATCCCTTTACTATGGTTCCAATTTTTGGATGTGAATCCCCCATTTTTGAGTCCATTTATTAATGTCTTAGGTCTGATCTTGTCTCTTTTGGGTTGGTGGTGGTGAAATTGAATTTTTGCACCTAGTTTCGAATGTGTCTCCATTCGTGAGGTAGGACACAATTTCATATTTTCCTAGAATTTTATTTACATCAGTATCGTGATGTTTTAACATTCTTTAGTTGTGAAATAGGTATTTATTATTTGTAAATTTATTATACCATGTGAAATTAGTTGGTTTCACCTTGTATTATTGTAATGTCCCGACCCGAACGTCCACCCAAGCACTAATAAATGGGCTTAATGTTACTACCTTTGGTGCACATCCCCGAATTCCAAAAAATAATGACTAACAGTGAGGGAGTAAACATGTATAATGGGGAGAATATACAATATTGAAATATAATAATAGTACTATTCTATGTATAATGATAAATATGCGGTGGAATTAAATGACTCAGCATACTCGAACCCAACCCGGAGAGCGGAAGAACATTTAATATCAATAAACATTGGTTGAAATATAAATTCTACTTTAACTGAAAATAAATAAAAAACCTACTAACAACCACTTGAACCTACTACTAAAAAAATAGAGCACGCATGTCAATATAAATAAAGAGAACCAATTTCTAACCAACATTAGCTACCAAACAAGTATGTATGCTGATATAGTGAAAGGAAACAAAATAGAGTAAACTCCTACTAGGAATAACCTCACAGTCTGTATCATCTCCATGAAATATCTAATAAAATCAATCTCCTAAAGCTGATCTATTTCATGCATGTAAATCCGTAAAATCTACATGTGTCCCAAAGGGCCTGTGTAGGGTGTGAGATGAATCTCAGTAGGGTACCACCAATATGGTGCGTACCTAGTATGAGTGTTTAATTAGGCACGAATGACTATGTAATGTAAGGGGTGAAATGAAATAAATAATCACAAAATCCACGAGTGGATAGCAACCACCATGGAGTGTCACCCTCATTGGCTAATTCTGGGATATCTAATGTCTGTAGATAGCTTAGACTGTGGCTCAAGTTCCCCTGTCATAAAAAATCACTGGTGAACAATCTGGTTCCACCTCAATCATGTAATCGAGAACCATGTTCCTCATGACACTTCATGTCTCATGGTACTGAAGACCCGAAGGCATGCCCAAAAAAATGTATATTGGAGGAGCAATGATGCCTATCCTGAAATAGGTAACCAGAGGTCCATAGATGCCTTCCCTCATGTAATGTAAACAGAGGTACACTGATTTCTACCCTCAAATAAAGTTTTTCACCCCACAACCACAATCACAACGAGCCTTTTCCCCCAACCAGATAACATTTTTTCTATCTCTTGAAGACTCCACTCATTCCACGTGGCTTTCTACGACAAGAACCTCAAAAAAATAGTACCAAAACTGCAACTATCAGGGGAATCTACCCACATGAGCATTAAAAAACACTTCCTCATGGAGTCTCTCCATGTGTATAATACTCAGATCAACAATGAGAGACAATCACCAAAACAGTACCCAAGCCACAACATCTCTGGAACCTCATTCCCATGTGACCATGTAACTCAGTATATGATGGCCTAGCCATCCATGTAACCGAGGACATACCCAACCTCAAAGTATCACTGCCTCAATCCGAAAATCCATGATGCCCAATACCATGGTCAAAACCACCAAAAATAATCTGGGTGATGCCCGACATATGATCAACATCACTCAAGAAATATTCAGGCCATTCCCAACACAACCCAAAAGATCCAATATATGAAATTTAGAAATTATATATATTCTCAAAACGAAAATACATTAATGGGAAATGACAATGTAAATTGTTTAATGTCACTATCCAGGTGCTATCACATACCATCCCTAAGGTCTTGAAAGCCTCTGATAAATTTTATCATGATTAAAAAATCTAAACTCAGTAGTTTAGTCATCAAAATATATTTTAAACAATTTATGGTTACCCGGAAAAAATTCCCCATTTGGGCAAAACCCCACCCTCGACCTCGGTCTCGAAAAACTCATGCAAGGCATATCCAAAGGCATCTTACAGGTCTCATAATAAATTTAACATATTTAAATAAGTATAACAAGGTATTTATCAAAATACCCATATACGTTCCAATGACCTTGCCACCCAAATGTCTACTAAAATACAAAATTAAGTATGCACCATCGACCTCTTACTCATATGATGATACTCATACAATAATCGCCTTCAATTAGGTCTAAAATGCAGTAGATCTATAAAAGAATCAAAGCATCTTAATCCTCTATAACTCATTTTAGAACATAAACCAAGTTGAATGGCTCAAGTGGAATCATGGTCTTACTAAGGGGGTTCTAATGGATTAAATGGTGTTTGAATTCGATCACAGATGATGAAATGATGTCATAATGAAATCCTGGCTACTTGAAGGGAGGAGGTTTTGTCTAGAACCTCAAAAATGAACAACTCTCTATTTTATTAAAAAGAGAAATGAAAATATAGGATGTGTACATTAGAATACAAAAATGGGGGTTCTTTAAACATTCCAATGACAGCTAGCCTTCTTTTCCGATATGTTGACATGACTACAGGGTGAGTGCCTAGGTTTACATGACGTATACTTCTCTACATAGAATACATCCCCAAAACTCCATGTATATTCCCAAACATGACCCCTCTATATAGGTTGTGCTTGATCAAATTTTTCTACATGGTCAGTAGGACTACATGCCATGTTTGGACTTCACACATGACCAACAGTACATGATGTGAACTTAAGAGTACATGAGGTGTATCCCTAAAATTTCCAAAACTTACCAAAATTCCTAGTTTCCTTAAAAACAACCCAAAATGGGAAAAAACTTACCCATATGTAAATGGAAGAACTGGATTTTTACCAACATCCCCCCATAATGATATTTATCCAAGAATTTCCTTTCCAATGGTGTAGAATAATCATTTCAGGGTAAAAATTAACCGAATGATTAAATCGAACAACTGTTCAATAAAATTTATCCAGAATCATGTTCCTCCTATGTCACATCATCACTCATGAACCACATCACTACACCCATGTTGCTTCTGACACCCTACATATCTAAACAACATTGATGTCCACCTCAAAGAGGTCATATATCCCATTGATGCTAAAAAACATGGTTTCTTGGACCTCCAATAACCTGCATCCTCAATTCCCTGATGCCCAAGGCACCTTAAGTAATCTACATCTCATTGATGCCATGATTTTATGGACCTCGTAGATATTCATAAATATATCACAAACCCGATATAGAACCAATCCCATAAAATAACATTTGGTTAGTCCCCATATATCTTTTCCACATTGTGCACTCAAAATGGAAATTGCTCACTAGGCCATACCAAAACAAGTAAACCAAAATAGATCATTGAAACACCTCTGGTGTACCTCTAATCATAGTCAACTCACCAGCTTGGTCATCCCCTACTAGATCTGTGGCATGCACCAGACCTAACACACATATGCATGATGACCATCCTCCCTACAGTGTTGCACCAGTAACCAGCCACTGACCCCATAGCTAGGTCTCACTGACTCTTACATGTCCTCCACATGTAGCTAAAAATTTGATACTGTAACTTGATAACAATATTGAACCGACTACATTTGACATTATAAATATTGTTCCTGGGATGGTGAATATCTGAGAAAGATACATGCAGAACCTCTCTAGATGTTTAACTATAACCTTGTCTGACACACCATTGGGGACCTATCGAACTGACTCCAGACATGCCCTGACTTCCCACACTGAAATAAAACAACTGATGAATTTATATAAGGTGGTCTAATTGAGTGCTTTTCATGACTGACCTACTATAACTTATCCTACCACTGCTTCCTACTATTCATACCATTTCATGAATCTCTCGCCTGACCTAAGTGAGACCACTATTTTTCGACGCCTTCCTCTATTTGCGCCTAATTCACCACCTCTAAGAAAGAACCCAACATGAAGATATTTACCAGGATCCAAATTTAATTTAGTATTCCATACTCAAAGTGCCTCACCCTTGATTAGTCATATCTGACCATATCAGGTGCACAACGAGAATACACAGTGAATGTGGCTGCATAGTCCCTGACATACATGTCTTCGTACTTAAGGCTCAAGAACTCCCAAGCTCTCTCATCCCTCAGTTTCTCTGGGTAAAATTTCTCAAATAATCTATCCTTGATGTCATTACATGATAGTTTGTCATGTTTGTGATCCTGAACATGCACATCCCACCCACTCCTTTCTAGTCCTCTTAGTATGTACATCACTAGTTTGACCTTCCACCCTAGAGGTGTCTCGATCTGCATGAAGATCATCTACATGATCTCTATCCACCTCTCTGCCACTTGTATACCACAATCACCCTGAAAAAGTAGTGAGTACTACGAATAGAACTCCGAAATCAGATACACCATAGAGGGCATTAGACCATGTGTTCCTCTGACAATCCCTTGCAAAACACGTACTGAAATAGATCAAACCTGATCATTGAGTCATGAGTGAAATGCTTCCATACCCTATCACTGCTCTACCGTCACTAATCCTAAACTTGATCCCATCATTGAACATGTACGTACATCTCATTATAAGCATTCCCCTACGGGTTATGAACCTGTTCATGCTCCTATGGAACTATATTTTCACCAAACTAATTCACTATTGATCAGTCTAGGAGGAACACCCTAAATACTATAAATGGTAAAACATCCCATATATATAACAATATATATATATACATTACAAAGATAATGAATGTTGTAAAATTTAGTGGATAACTATTAACCTTACTCTCCCATACCGCAACCATGCCAACAACATCCCGGCCTCAGAGACTCCTTACCCGACCTCAATAGAGCCAAGTATGAAAAGTACCTCGGGTCATTCCCGTCCTGACAACCAATGTTGCTACAGACCGATGACGAAGTCTCCCAATCCGGACAGTCCCATTATCTTCAACTGACATCTGATATGCCCAATCCTGGTGATCAATCATCACCTCGATCATAGTACCTTCATGCTCATATAAGATCCAAGTCTAAATACCCTGCCACATGAAATTATACAAATATATAATGCATGTAATAAGAAATTGCAATAAACAAGTAAATCAATCAAAATTTTCACCTATTCACATTTAAAAAGACTAAAAACCATGTAAATTGTCATTTTTCACTTGGTATTCTCACGTGAGAAGTCATATGTAAAATTATGAAATTGAAATACCCAACAAGAGTTTCTATCAAAATCCAAGAAGAAACCCCTTTCCATACTTGACCAAGGTCAAATTCTTCCTTACTGCACTGGTTCATGGGTAACATATCACAATCAATAACATAAAAATCCATGTGGACCAACATGGAGAAAATCATATTAACTGTAATAAAATAAAATGAAATACAACAATTCCCACCAAAGGAAACTTGGTCCATCCCTCGTACCTAGGGCTGCTGGCACCAAAGCACGTGCTAGAACCCCAGTTCCTGTAACAACCTATCTCCATCCTACCATATCCCAAATATTAAACCATCATAAAAAAGAAGAGTCATAATATTATTAGTATCCAGTAAAACACTACTAATAAATCCATGTCGTGAACTGCCTTTAATAACACTTTATAATGCCCCAACCTGAACAGCCACCCGAACAATGCTAAATGGGCACAGTGTTACTAAATTAGGCGCACCACCCCGAATGACAAACTATGACGACTAGAATAAAGGATGTAAATAGGTATTGAGGAGATTATATACCTTATAAAATGATAATAATTGTATTGGTACATGTATAATAATAAATATACATCAGAAATAAACTCAACACACTCAAACAAGACCGACATAGAGGAAGCACATTCAATATCAATAAATAGAATAAGCAATCTAAATTCATTTGTTTTATAAAATAAATATACCAACATAATAAAAACCACTTGAAACTACTACTGAAAAAATGTCATACATGTCAACATAGAAAAAGGCGCCAATGGCTAACTCACAGTAGAAACAAAACAAGTAACCAAGTTGATAAAGGGAATGGAAATTAAATAAATTAAAATTCATCTAGGAATTACATCAAGGTCCATACCATCTCCATATGATATATAATAGGATCCATGTCATAATGCTAGAATCTTTCATGCTTGAAAGTCTATAATGTCTACACATATCTTGTAGGGTCTGTGTAGGGTGTGAGAGGAATCCCTATAAGATACTACCCATATGTTGTGTACCTAGTAATACTATTAAAGCAGGCATGAATCTTGACATAAATTAATAAGAGAAATACAATAAATAAACACAACATCTATTGGGTCTCAACAGCTGTAAAGTCCCGAAAATTTCAAGGAAATTTTTTTCTTAAATACTTTGATTTTTTTTTGATTCTGTGGTTTCTGATAGAACGTGATTCTGAGGCCCAGTGTTCCTGAAATCAATTTCTGAAATTTTATTTAGGTAAGTTATATAAACATATGTGTTTGTTTTTCTATCATTGGAACCGGTGCTCAGAATTGAAATCTGAGGACACCGATGGACTTGAAGCGCCAGTATTGTCTTAAGGGGAGCTTTACCACAATTGTGTTTTATGCGGATTGAAAGTTATAATTTGTGGATTTATCTAGAATTAAATAAAATTGTGGTGATACACAATTTTATTTCAAGAGGTGATTTTTTTCATCAAAGAGGAAGTTAGGGGTGGGGCCCACATTCCACATAACCTCTGATGAGAGGATTTAGTATGGTGGGGCCCACATGAACCCAAACCCTTTCA
This sequence comes from Viscum album, assembly GCA_963277665.1. NCBI lineage: Eukaryota > Viridiplantae > Streptophyta > Magnoliopsida > Santalales > Viscaceae > Viscum > Viscum album. The sequence continues at coordinate 1,077,418,703 of OY728137.1, read as the reverse complement.
CCTCCCCGTAAACTCCCCATTAACACCCCCTTAATTAATTTTACATATCCTCCTTTTTAATGTGATCTCTTCACCTCCCTCTCTCCCTAATAAATTTTCCAAAACCTTTTAAATAATTTATTGATCCAAAATTATTTAATTAATTTAAGTGTTTGAATTATGAAAGCTTTAAGCATTTCATTTATATAAGTGGTGTGATTTTATTTTTTTTTGGTTGGAAATTATACATTGGGGTGGCTTTGGAAAATAGAGAGAACTTTCTTCCAACAAAGAACTTGTTTTCTCACCGACGAAGAACTCAAGGCCCGCGACCATCATCTTCTTTGTTATTATTCCTCTGCATCAAGGAAGAAGACTCCACCTAGAGGAACGAAAACTATGCTTCCCCCTAGGATGCATCCCGACGTCAAAGAATCAACATCATCTTCAAATCCTCTTCTCACAACACGGACAACTGTGCATCATAATCAATGTAGGGTGTTTGTATAATTTAATTTGAGTAAATCATACATTTGTTCTTGTCGAATGAAAGTGATCCTATATGGCCAATTGATACCACCTAACACGGAGGGTGCAGGCCAAACGAACACGGCTTGAAGACCCTCTGTAGTTTCTTTTTATTTTTGGTGGAGACCGTGTTGTAAAAGGTGGTGGTGACTGGAATTGGCATCGATTGGGGGCAGTGACGACCGAAGGGAGTGACGACAACGCCGGCTGTGCGCCAGACTGAAGATGACCGTTGCACTGAGTGCCACACGGAGAGGGAAAGACTGGGACCTGCAACTGAGGGCCGCTCGAACAATGGAGAATAGTCGGATAATGCTTTCCACACTGAGGAATCCCCAGCTCCACGAGGGCGGCACGCTGCGGAAGACCGCGACCAGCGTTCTGCGGGCCGCTCAGCAGACGAACCTGTCGGCAGGTGGCCAACCGGGCTGGGAAGACCCCACGGAACTGTGAGGGCACTGCGCTGGGGGAACAGCGGCCCACCCATGCAGGCTGCACGCACCAGGAAGACCGTCCTGACAGGAGGGCGGCGACGCTTGGGCCCCCCGTTGTAGAAAACTGGGGGTCGCGCCCCCCAGTCCGCTGGGCCAGCTGGCTGAGCCGCGCCCGGTCGGGCCGGGCTGTGCCCCACCGGACCGGGCCATTCCAGTCGGGCCGGGATTCACTGGGCCGCGCTTCACTGGGTCAGACCCACTAAACCGGGTCGGGCCGACCCGCCGGCCCACTAGGCCTGACGGGCCGAACCCGTTTCACTTAAATCGGAACAACTTCAAGACTGTGCTTCTTATCGATGTGTTGTATACAGCATTGAAACCCTCGCGATGAGGTGGTTCTTTTGTGATACTCATAGTTAGTTTTGGATGTCTTTTGAAAACGGCCAGTTTGGATCGATCTTAAATCCAACAGGGCCCCTGGAACGGAAAAGCCAGTATCTCTCAGACTGGACGTCTGTTTGACGAACCGTCAGCGGCATTGGTAATCTTGCTGAGAAATGGTCCCTTGAGTACACCCAATAGGTGTTCGGGGTATAGTTGAGTTATGGTCAGGTTTTTTCGTAAATGAAACCAACAGGTCCACCATGACTAAAATGCTAATAAATCACGGACCGGGCGTCTGATTGACACGTCGTCTATTGCTTTGAGACCCCAATGATGAGGTGGTCCTTTGAGATACTTCAACATGAGACTTCATGAAACATGGAGTATCGGCTTGTGGAACATGGAGCGGACCCTCCCAGTGATGAGCGAGAATATTGCAGAGACCTAGTAGTTGGTTGAGAGTTGACGAATAATGACTGATCGACTCGGAGTGATTCAGATGGCCTATTGGGGAGCGTTTTGTTGTAACAGCAGACCCACAGTAGAGGAGCACTTGGTTGTAGTGGCAGACCCGTGGTACTTGATAGAAGGAGTACATGTATAGGTTGTGATGGGGAGGGCATGGTTGTAGCAGCAGACCCATGGTGGGAAGCGCTTGGTTGTAGCAGTAGACCCATAGAACTAGACAGGTGGAGTACTTCAACAGTTCAAGGTTAGAGGGAAGCGATTGGTTGTAGCGGCAATCCCATAGTACATGACAGAGGAGGAGTTCTCCAGCAGCCGTGGTTTCGACATCGTGAATAGATATCCTAGTTTGAGCTGAGTCAATGTCCTTTGTGTTTTCCTCAAGATTGAGATGGGTTACTTTATAACTTATGTATCTGTATGGGCATATACCTATGTAATGGTTAACCGTTGATTTCATACTTTCTAGTTTACCCTTGATGGATTTTGTGAGACATTGAGTGTCTTGGGGTCCTTACTAAGTATAGTATACTCACCGTTGCACGGGCTACGCCCGCACCTCGTTGTGTTGGATGCAGATGATGTACAGCGCTGATAGAGGCCAAGAGCGAGCTTGGACTAGATGATATCCAGAGGTGGACCACTCGGCGTGACGGTACATGGAGCGGACGGATGAACGTGGAGTGTTCAGGATTCCATCTGTACATACACTTTAGGTAGGATTCCCTGGAGGATGATCCAGGAGCATCTCTTTACTTTCAGCTGTTAGTCCCTTTACTCATACTTGTTGTTCAGTTGGGTTTGTATACTGTCCCATTTACATTCCTGCACACTCTTTTGTATTCAGTTTTATAGAGTGGTTACATTTTGTTGCGTACTATGTTGTGTTAGTTCACTTTCATTAATGAAATTCCTTCCCAACTTATGTATTTACGCCTTTGGTGCTAGTCACCAGCCCCTGACCTACAGAAGTCAGGCTTGTGGTAGTCACAATATGGGCCCTGAGGATGGGTCCTAAAAATTTGGTATAAGAGGAGTCAGTTCTACAGCAGAACTCAGCACTCTGGTCATTATTTATATAATGAAATAGTGTGAAGAGTACCATGTGTGTTTTTCATTTCAGGGAGTCTAGTGTTGGTGCGGCGGCCGACATATCCATACACCAGGACACTGACTACTGATTTCCAACTTAGTGCACAAAAACACTGATTGCATGTGTGTATCAAAAGATTTATTTTAAGTCAGCTCAAACTGGGTCAGCTCACTAGGTATAATTTTTTTATTGTGGATAACCTATTTCTTTTTCAGGATGTCTTCACCTAGTCAGTCAGTGCGGGTTCCAATTGGAGATCGTGATGGTATCCCACTGAGCAGTGAGACCACGGTGCATGGCCCCATCACAGCCGAGACACCAGTGGAACCACTAACCACTGGGAAACCGTTTCCAGTAGTCCCAGTTGCAGAAGGTGCACTCCACTTGAGCGCGTTGCACGGGTTCCCGCGATAGAGGCCTCTGAGGTTTCAAGGTGAGAGAGATCTTCAGATTGTCGGATGCTGGCTGGAGGTTGTATCACGAGTTTTCCACACAGTTGGGACACCCTCTAACTTGATTGTTTACCCAGCCGTTAGTCTCTTTCCGAGAGTAGCTGAGAGGTGGTGGAGCCTGATGTTCTAGTTTTACGATGAGGCAACCCACACCTGGGAAGACTTAGAGGGTCTTTTTATAGTGGAGTTTATACCAGCAACTCTATGCTCTGTGTGAGATCAGAAGCTACTGCTCTTTCCGTAGGGCTTTTTGACATTAGCGGAGTCTTTTGCAGCCGCCAGTAGACAGATGACACAGAAGTCCAAGCGGACAAGGTTAACTGGTGGGCGACCTCAGGGTACGGGTTTGGTAGTGGATGGCACATGAAACCAAGCTAGCTATATGAGGAGCAGGCAGTGCTATACATGCGGAGGGGAGGGTCACATGGCTCAATACTACCCCACCAATCTTGCAGATGAGGAGCATGCAGTAGAGTGACCTTCTAGGCAGAGGCTGAGGTTCGACTACGGAGGACCGCCGGGAGTAGGCGGATGTAGTAGAGGAGCTGGTCGAGTAGCAAGTGGATAGGAGCAGGACTAGCTCTAGACATGGAGGCCTTTTTTATGATACTTCTAGCTTCATTGATGTCATTGTTTGTGGATGCTTTTTGGCTTTGTACATTGAGCTGTAGTAATGAAAGGAACTTGTCCTTGTGATTTTTTCTTTCCTACCTTATTGTGTGATTGATACTGAGAGGTTCTGGTTAATACTATTTAATTGACCCTCAGGTTCGAGATTCCTACTGGAGGAGACCTAGTAACCACACACTGTTGTCGATATTTTGACATGACCCTTGGAGGAAAGGGTAATGGTTGGATCTCTTGGTAGTAGTTTTGAGGCCTTACGACATAGTCCATGGCATGAAATAGTACCGTTCATGTCAGGATTGACTGTATTTGGAAAAGAATGTGGTTCATCTAGGGGATGAGACCAGATTTCCCTTTTAGGAAAAGGATAAGTCTTAGCAGCTCTTTTAGGACGTAAGTGAAAAATAGTCTAGTATATTTCTTTACAAATGGCAAGTCACACCCATAGTTCGTTCAGCGAATGGTTTACAGTTCACTCTAATCTCCAAAGTCTCAGGTGTGTCTTCTCGTAGAAGGACCTCGACCTGAGATGGTGATGTTTTCTTGAGTTCCTCTGGGAATATGAATTTGAGATATTCTAAACTCCTGGGAAGGGGAACATTGTAGCAGATGCTCTCAGTAGGAGATCAGGCATTCTGCTGCTAGGAGAGGCAACATTGCAGTTGGCCGGATTGTAGATATCCTTTGTGGATAGGGATAGAGCAACGTTTCTGTAGTCCCTCATAGACACTCCTCTACTACCTCAGTGAGTCAGAGATAGTGTAGGCTATGACGGAGAAGGTGCAGATCATCCAGGAGCCGATGAAGACTGCATAGAGCAGACAGAAGTCCTATGTTGATTGGAGATAGAAACCACTGGATTTCGAGGATGACAACCACGTTTTCCTATAGGTCTCACCTCGATGAGGTCTATAGAGATTTGGCCAGGGTGGAAAGTTATCTCCACAATTCATTGGACCTTTCCAGGTCCTCAGTAGAGTAGGCGAGGTGTCCTACCACCTAGCCTTTCCACCTCAGTTGCATCGGGTGCATGACGTCTTCCATGTATCTCAGTAGAGAAGATACGTGCATGTACCATCCCACATAATCGACTACATGGAGCTAGACATCGATGATGGGGCAACATTCACAGAGGTCCTAGAGGAGATTGATGACGATATGAGAAGGTCCTACATGGATGGCTGATTCCACTGGTGTGCATTCTCTGGCAGCACGGGAACCTTTAGCAGGGCACATGGGATCGGGAGGCTCAGATGCGTGTTCAGTACCCCTTTTGTTTCCCTAGAGTGTGTTGTAGCTTTATGGGGACGTAAAGCCCTGAGTTGGGAGTAATGTAAAGACCTAGAAATTTCAAGGACACTTTTTTCAAATACTTTGGAATTTTTAGAAGCCTGCGGTTTCCGATGGAACTTGATTCCGAGGCCTGATGTGCCCGGAATCAATTTATGAAGATTTGTTCAGGTACGTTCAGTAATCATATGTGCAGGTTCTTCAATCTTTTGAACTGGTACACAGAATTGAAATCTGAGGACAACGATGGAACCGTAATTCCAGTATTCGCTTAAGGGGACCATTACCACAGTTGCATTTTATGCGGAATTAAAGTTATAATTTGCGGATTTATCTAGAAATAAATAAAATTGTGGGGATACACAATTTTATTTTAAGAGGTGGTTATTTCGCTCCATGTGGAAGTTAGGGGTGGGGCCCACATCCCATATAACCTCCCATGAGACGATTTAGTGTGGTGCGGTAAAAAAAACCCAATCCCTTTCACCTCCATTAAAATCCCCATTAACCACCCCTTAATTAATTTGACAACTCCCTCTTTTTAATGTGATCTCTTCACATCCCTCTCTCCCAAATAAAATTTCCAACACCTTTTTCATTAATTAATTGATCAACAATTAATTAATCAACTTACGTTTTCGAATTTCTAAAGCTTTAAGACTTTATTTTTTATAGGTGGTGTGATTTTATTTTGGTTTGGATGGCGAATATACTTTGAGGTGGCTTTGGAAAATAGAAATAACTTTCTTCCAACAAAGAACTTGTTTCTCACCGATGAAGAACTCAAGGCCTACGATTGTCTTCTTATTCATTCTTCTTCCTCCACGTCAAGGAAGAAGACTCTGTCATGAGGAACAATGACTATTCTTCCTCCTCGAATGCATCTCGATGTCAATGAATTGACTTCATCTTCGAATCCTTTTCCCGTGACACCGACATGCGAGCATCAGAATCAAGGTAGGATGTTTGTATAATTTAATTTCAGTAATTATAACTTCGTTCTCGTCGAAGGCAAGTTATTGTCTATGGCCATCGATACTGCCTAACACGGAGTGAGAGGGCTCAATGAACACGGCCCGATGACCCTCTATAGTTTCTTTTTTATTTGCGATGGAGACCATGTTGTAAAAGGTGGCGGCGACCGGAGTTGGCGATGATCAGGGCAGCCACAACCGAAGGCAGTGGTAGCAACGTTGGCCACGCACCAACCCGAAGAGGACTGCCACACTAGGTGCCGCACAGAGATGGAAAGACTGCGGCCCGCAACCGCGGGCCGCTCGGCCGATGAAGAACTGGCCGGTCCAAAGAAATCTTGGTGCCATGAGGGCGCCGCATTGTGGCAGACCATGACCAGCATTCCACGGGCCGCTCGGCAGACGAACCGGCCGGCAAGGGGCAGACCAGGCTGGGAAGACCCCACAGCGCTAGAAGGGCACCGCGCTGAGGGAACAGCAGCCCGCCCGTGCGGGCCGCTCGCACCATGAAGATCAGCTAGATTTGGCTGGCCAGACAGGAGGGCGGCGCCGCTCGGTGCCACGGTTGCGGAAAACTGGGGGCCACACCCAACGGTCCGCTCGACCAGCTGGTCGGGCCGCGCCAGCCGTGCTGGGCCATGCCCCACCGTGCTGGGCCACACCCCACTAGGCCAGGCCATGCTTCACCGAGCCGGGCCAGGCCATCCTTCACTGGGCCCGACCGAACCTCAACCTGGTCAGACCCACCGAACTGAGTCGGGACGACCCGCCTGCCCACTGGGCTTGATGGGTCGGGCCCGTTTCACATAAATAGGTATAAATTCATTACTGCGTGTCTGATCGACACGACGTCTGTGGAATTGGGATCCTCGCAACGAGGTGGTTCATTTGCGATACTCATAGTGAGTTTTGAATGACTTTAGAAAATAGTCGGGTTTGGATCGAGCATAAATCTAACCAAGCCCATCGAAGGGAAAAGCCTGTAACTCTCAGATCAAACATCCTTTTGACGAACCATCAATGGAATTGGTAATCTCATTGAGAAACGGTCCCTTGAGTACACCGCATTGGAGTTCAGGGAATAGTTGAGTTACGATTGGGTTGGTTCATAAAAAAACAAACGGTCCCTCAGGACTAAAATACTAATAACTCACAGACCGAGCATCCGATTGACGCGCTATATATTGAGTTTAGACTCCTATGACGAGGCTGTCATTTGAAATAATTCAATGTGATACTTCGTGACACATGGAGTATCAGCTTGTGGAACATGGAGCGGACACTATCGGTGATGAGTGAGCAGATTGTAGAGACCTAGTACCTGGCTAAGACTTGATGACTGCTGACCGATCGACTCAGAGTGATTCGGATAGTCCAGTGGGGAGCACTTGGTTGTAGTAGCAGACCCATGGTGGAGGAGCATTTGGTTGTAGTGGTAGACCAGAAGTACTCGACAGAAGGAGTACCTCTGTAGGCCATGAGGGGGAATGCTTGGTTGTAGTGGTAGACCCATGCTGGGAAGCGCATGTTTGTAGCAATAGGCTCATAGTACTCTACAGGTGGAGTACTTCAGCAGTCCAATGTTAGAGGGATGTTCTTGGTTGTAGTGGCAGGCCCGCTGTACTCGATAGAGGAGGATTTCTCCAGTAGACGTGGTTTCAACATCGTGAATAAATATCATGGTTTTAGCTAAGTCAAGGTCCTTTGTGTTTTTCTCATGATTGAGATGGGTTTCTTGATAACTTAGATATATGTATGGAAATATACCTAAGTAATGGTTAACCGTTGATTTCATACTTTGTAGTTTATCCTTGTTGTATTTTTTGAGACCTTGAGGGTCTCTTGGTCCCTACTAAGTATCGTATAGTCACCCCTGCACGGGCTATGCCCGCACCTCGTTGTGTCAGATGCAAATGATGGACAACGCTGATAGAGGCCGAGAGTGAGCCAGGACTGGACGATACCCAGAGGTGGACCACACGACGTGACGGTAGACGGAGCTGACATATGGATGTGGAGTGTTGAGGATGCCATCAGTACCTCCCCTTCAGATAGGATTCCCCAGAGGACGATCCAAGATCTTCTCTTTACTTTTAGCTATTAGTCCCTTTACATGTACTTGTTGTTCAGTTGGGTTTGTATACTGACACATTTACTTTCAACACGCTCTTTTGTATTCAGTTTTACTTAGTGTTTACTTTCTGTTGCGTACTCGGTTGTTTTTGTTTACTTTCATAAAGGCAATGCCTTCCCAGCTTAGGGATTTATTCATTTGGTGCTAGTCGCCAGCCCCTGGCCTATGGAAGGAGGCCTTGGGGTAGTCATGGCATGGGCCCCGAGGATGGTTTGTGACAACAACCACCATGGAGTGTCACATGTTTTGACCAATGTTAGGATATCTGAAGTAAGTACAATGATTGGACCATGGCCCATGATCCCATATCATCACAAATACCATGTGAACACTCTCGTTCCACATCAATCATTTAACCTGGCACCATGTTCCTCCTATCAACTCATGTCACAAGGTACTGACATCATGAAGGTACACCTTAACAAAATTTTCTCAAAGGAACATTGATACATGTCCTTAAATAAGTATGTTGAGGGACATCGATGTCTTCCCACATTTATTGTAACTGTAGGGATAACTATATCTTCCCTCAAATAATATGTCTCGGCCCATGGTCTCAATCATGGTGAGCCTTATCCCCCAACCTGATAGCATTATTTCTATCTCTCGTGGGCTCCTCGTCTTCCACGTGGCATCCTACATCAAGCACCCCCAAACCAATAGTACCTAAAACACAACTATTGGGGGCCTATAAACACATGAGTGTTCAAAACCACCTCATTATGGAGTCTCTCTATATGAACACTACTCATATCATGGGTGAGAGGTAATAAATAGAAAAGTACACATGCCACGAAATCCTTGGAAGCATGTGCACATGCAACCATGTCGCTTAGTATCTGATGTCCTAGCCATCCAAGTAACCCAGGCCATGCCTAACCTAACAGTCTAACCACCTCAATCCTGATGTCCATGACACCCAATCCCATAGTCAAAAACACCGAATATAATCCAGGACAAGCCCAAACTGAGATAAACATAACTCCCGAAATATTTGGTCCATTACCAACATAGCCCAAAAGGTACATCATATTTCATTGAGCAATTACATATATAATCACAATGAAAATACATTAACCAATAATGACAAACTAAACAATTGAATTGAACTAGCCAAGTGTTGTACCATACTAGTAGGGAGGTCTTGAAAGCCTCTGATAAATGTTATCATGATTAAATAATCAAAACTCAACAGTTTAATCATCAAAATTTATTTAAAACCATTTTGGAAAACCTGGTCAAAATTCCCCATTTGATCAACAGCCCCTCACCCAGCCTCACTCAAGGAAACAGGTGTAGGGAATACTGAAATCCATCAAATAGGTTTCATAATCCATTTAACATATTAAAATAGTTATAACATGGTATTTCAAAAAATACCCAAATACACACCAATGGTCACACCACCCAAATGTCTCCTAAAACACAAAATAAAGTATGCACCACCAAACTCATACTCGTATGATGACACTCCTCCAATAATAGCCTCCATTTAGGTCCAAAACACAATAGATCTATAATATAATAAAAAATATCAAACCCATATAACTCATTTTAGAATAGAAATCAAAATGAACTAACCAAGGGAAAGCAAGGCCATACTGAAGGGGTTTTGATGGATCAAACATGGTTCAAAATCGACCACATATGATGAAACAAGTTAAAAATGATTTCATGCCCAATTGAAGGGAGAAGGTTCTATCCAGAAAACCAATAATGAGATACTTCTAATTTTAAAAGAAATAAAGAAAATTCATGACCTGTACTTTGAACTACACACTATGCGGGTTCTACATTATTCCAAATACATCTGGCCTACTTTTATGACTTCCTGACATGACTACACGACATGTACAAAGGGGTACATTGCATGTAATTCAATACCAATCCGACATCCCAAACATGTCATGTATATCCCAAAACACGACCCCTCTACACGGTGTGTACAAATAGTACACGGTTTGTACTTGTTGAAATAATTCTAAATAGACAATAGATCTACATGCCACGTGTATCCATTACACATGTCCAAGGGTACACAGTATGTGTCACTAAAATTTACAGAATATCCAAAATTCTCAGTTTCCATAGAAACCACCAGAAAAAAAAATTAAACTAACTCGTACCTTAAAGGAAGACAAGGATCTTTTAATTGTGTTTTTTTGGAATGGATGTAAATGATTCCCCCCCCCCGAGTGTCTATTAAATTCCAATGTTAGATCTTTCAAGTAATAAGTTATTTTTAATGGCATGGTTTGGTTTTTATAAATGAAATAGGGATGTTCGAAATGGTGATTTGAATCATAAAATGGTGTTCTCACATTTATTTCTTAATGTTATTCCCCAATGGACCTTTTATTTGTGTTTCCAATTTTACTGGAGGGTTGGATTGATGGAATCAGATTTTAAAGGTGTGTTTAGTCATGAAAGGCGTTTATGGGTGGTTACCTATAAAATGAATTTATTTTGTGAAAATGTTATCTCGCTGGTTTGGAATCATGAATTAGTTAATTATAGTACCCCTTTATGTGGGATTTATTACCATGATAATAAAAAAATGTGTGGGAATGTCCTCATATTCGGACTTTATCCAGGTGATTTTTGTTTAAGGAATGGGATTAACTTTGAGGAGGTCAAGGTTGTGCAAGTTGGGGTTGTGTGTGATAGTATATTTTTGTGTCTTATTTCATGAATTGTTTGGAACACCCTCTAATGAACATATCATGGGAACCTCGTATATTATAGAAGATTTTTAGAAAATTTGTTTCAGTACTATATAATATTGTATTAACTAGTGGCCCATAATATGTGGATACAAGGTTTTATTGATATAAGATAATTCCTCTCGACTTGGCTAGGTAGGGCGATAGTCGGACATTATGATGTCATTGAGTAGGGAATGACTTTGGGAAGTATCACCTGTATAGTATGTCATGGTTCCCATCTATGTTCATAGGTATTATTGGGTTTTTATGACGTTAGTACCATTACCCATTTTACTTTTTGTGTGACAAGACTCCCTTTTTAGTTGTTTTGGTTGAATTTTTGGAAAATGGAGAAAGTGTAGTTTTTCAGGAAACGTCTTAATAAAAACATTGAGAATGAAGAAATACTTTCCTAATATCACTTTATAATAAAAAATGAATGTTTTCATTATTGTTTCCCTTTATCCTACTCCCTTATGAACATAACATTCCTCTATGGATAAGCCTTGTTTCTTTTAAATGTGAGGAAAATGGGTTGGGATTTGATTAGTTAAAAATGTAAGGTATGGAAAAACCTATTTTTATAGTTTGAATTTCATTCTTGAAGATCAATATTAATTTATTTAAGGAATATTCAATGGAAATAGAACTATTTTATCCTTCCTAATGAGTTTTAATACTTATGCATTTATTTATTTTACTATACTGGTTCCGACTTTGGTTCGATCACCTTGTTGGAAAGTTGGTTAAGGATTGGAGGGTGACCATAGGGATCAAAGTTTATATGTTGGCTTGTCAGGCATAGTTTGAATTTTATTGTGTAGTTGTTGTTCAGTTTTTGGTTTTTTTATTTTCTAATTTAAATTATGTACAATATTTAAAATTATTATTTGTTTTGGGTTTTTCCATTTTTCGTTCCACTAACATTGTTTACATTATTTGGTGAAATCATTCCCATTGTCCCTATTGATCCCCTGGCACGTGTTTCCATACAAGAAAGATTAGGAGTGCCTCTGAGGCCTTTCTACAGATCGGCCAAGGTGACAATTTTAGGGTAGCCCAGTTTTGGATCGTAATATGGAACATATAAGGGAAAATAAAATCCCCTAAGAACATTGTGTTTTACCTTCACCCATGAATAAACTAATGAAATTTACTAAAAATATTCCACTAAAAGGCTAATATCAGGCCACAAAAGCTTTATCTTAGACCCATTTTACATATTATTAACTCTATTATTCACTAATGTGGGTGCAAATAAAACTGAAAGTGATTTCCCAATATTATTATGAATAAACGAAATACTCTCCCATAAAACAACATATAATTATTTCCATCAGTTGACTAACCCAGTAGAGTATCCCCCTGGTCACTGAGGTCATGGATCACCTCTACCACTGATAGTCCCCATTTTGACATCATCAAATATAGAATCACTGTAAAAGTAATATTTATCTAATAATGACAATAAGGTTCACTCATTTCCCATACATCAAGATGAATTGTTGTAATCCCCTCTAACCCTTTCTAGGCCTCTCTAGACCCCAAAAACAAATATTAATAGGAATTCCCACCAATCTCATTGAAATTAAGAATATACATTCGTGAGCTATATGATATATTATAATATTAATCATGTAAGAACTCTAATGATGTACATTGGTATAGATTAATATATATTTGAGAGAGAAAATATTTCAGGAAGTAGTGGTTAGTGGGAACCAGAAATACACACACTAATTAGGTATTGAGCTATTGATTTATTGGAAACATGACTATTTTCGATTCCAAATCATAAGTGTAATAACTAAAATCCATTGGTTGAAACTACCTATACCCATTATTGATCACTAATATCTATATTATCAAATACAATAAAAACATAGATTAGAAACATCCCTAAAAACAACAAAAATCACCCCTCCTATGGAAACCAAATCCCTTCCACACTGAAAAACCCCTCCATAAAGTAATCAAATATTATGTGGAACTAATACATCAAAACTAATGATTGGTATTCCCATGAAAATGTAGTTGGTGGGGTTGAAATACAACATAAATCTCACACATTCCTCCAATAATATCTTTTAAAACCAAGGAATCCGTGAACCTATTCCAATTTTTTTTGTACTACCTAGGAAAAAAATACTTATAATTTTATAGGTCCATGGAAATAATATAATTGGCCACTATATGGCTAATTAAATACACCTCTCAAATACAGAACTTACGATTGGATATCATTCCATTTATTGGGATGTGACGAAGAACCTCAATTGAAAACACAAAGATCATCATAATACACATATGATCTTGAGTATATCATTATATTATTGATGAACATGACTATGAAATACTCCATTAACATGTAAAATAATTATTCTCTAATCCCCATGAACACAATAGATGTTTTTTATAATCGTTGTCATGGACATGAACATGAAGTCGTGATATATACACATATTATAAGTCTCCATATATCCTCATACTTTACCAGAATATATTGATATCCAAAAGACATATCATTACTTTAAAACAAATTTTACTAGTTCATCTTGATGAACATATAATTGATCTTTAAAAGTGGATAGAAGTTCATTACAATCACCTGAATCTACTAATGGTTTCTTCAAAACAACATCGGTCTACCATGTAGATACATAGAGAAAAAATTTGTAGAACTCCAATGAGAATAGTATATTAGATGACAACCCTCTTCATTATGTCATTAAACTATAACCATAGATAAAACCACTCCATATGAATTATTCCGGTAGACATAATATTTAGATACCCTATCATCTAAAAATATATCCAAACTAAACATCATCTTGATGGCGTCATTCCATAACCCCATCCATGATAACATCCAGTATCTCAACCACAATCTTGGGAAGACCTTATTCCTTGGATTCCACTAGTAGATCATCTAACTGTGAAACAATATCATTCATAATATATCCACTCATTTAGTTTATCTTATTCCAAAAAATTCTTTTTTCTTTAAAATAACATAAAACAATTCTCACCATTGACAATTATTAGTGAAAGAATGAATATAATCTGACCAATCAATTATATGAATAACATTTGAGGTTTGAATATATATCAAAAGGAAATATTCCACTAACATATTCTACCCCATCACCAATATATTTCACTAGAAGACAAAAAACAATAAATTCCTATATTTAACATGCATGGATAAAAATAGAGGGTTAAAAAGTATTCACATATAAAATCATGATGTGTGGGTCAAATAAGAATCAATAATGGAGTTCTAAGATCTTAAATCGTACAAGGAAAAAAAGAGAAGATATAATCATCGAATTGTAGAAAACCTCTAGTACTACTAGCAATACCACCATTATCCCACACATCTATCCATGCATGTGTCATCTGTTACTCTATTACATGACTCTAGTAATTCACTACATTATATGTCCCTATGGACGTGCATTATCATATGGTTACCCCAAACCCTCTTCATCGTCCCTTGGTTGATTAACATTTCCCTGTTGTCCATAATTCAGAAGCTACATAAAAGGAAACTGTTACTCTAACAAAAATGGTCCTAAAACCTTTATGATAATTAACCCATTGAATTATTATACCTAGATTATAGTAGTGTACATTTTTTCCATAGATATAACATTAAAATGGGATTACCCTAGTTTGTGGTTGGGATCAAATGAAACTATTGTGTCATGTAAATGTCAACTAAGGATGGATCCTCACAGGTTGGACCCTTGGCTATGTGGGAATCCCTAATACACTACTAGAATATCTAGTATTCATGATTCCTTTTTCCCACTCTCTCCACACTCACCTCACATATAATCAGTCCCCATCAAAACTTCTTCATTATTAAATTCTCTAGTTATATGGGAAGCATTAATGGGGTGACATATGACCACAATATTGGATAAAATTACTCCTCTATATGATGTTCTCTGGAACCCTCGTCTATGAAAACATCATAGAAAATAGTGGATGATGTCTTTCAATGTGACATCATGATTCTAAACTCTCACGATCACCTACTGAAGGGAGAGTATCTCCCACCTAATTTACTCCTTCATCATTAATGACTGGATTCCAAAAGTAAGATGTTCTAAATGTTTGTGTATTACACATAAGCCCCATTTAGATTATGAATACACTACATCAATCCCTAATGTGCACCTCCTTGTAATGGAATAACTTCAAAAAGTACCTTAAAATCAACCTATGTATGAATTACTTAAAAAGTTATTTCAAGATACTCAAATCATTTATCTATGTCTATGTAAGAGATTATATCCACATTCATTCAAAAAACTTTCAACTAAAAAACCAAAGGCCATATTCTAAGAATAATGCACCTCTATTAGGTAGATCCTATAATGATTAAATTTACCATCTGATTGAATCTCTCGTCCTAAGAGACTCTGGGGGGGAATATACAGATATATTCTAGAAAATAATAAAGATTCCATAACATGGTAGCATGGAATTATATAATTTTCAATTTAATTATTATCATTTTGATTCAACAAAATTTCAAATTTTTGAGATGAATAAAAAATTCATTATACATTAACCTCCTAATTTTCTCTTCCTATAATATATGACAACCTCAAATTGTCGTTAAAAAAATATTCCTTGCATCCGATGATGGGGGCCCAAAAACTGTTGTCATAGAAAATCTTCCAGGCCAATGTCATACAACATGATCTACATGAACAATATCGATACCAATATATGACATCCCCAATGCTTCTAAAACCAAATTCATCATATCCATCTACCAAAATATTTAAAACCAATAATTCATAACCCATCCATTCGAAGTTACGCATCATTGGCCAATAGACAATTATGATAAATAGTTACGATTAGACCAACCTATAGTAAGTCACACGATAGAGAGAATAAATAGGGGTATAAATATATCACATCTAGAATTAATTAACCTATAGATAACATAGGATAAATATATATCCTGAATCAATTATATTGAAAATCAATCACATAGTATAAAATAATATAAATCAACCCCACAATACATTAAAAATGTGAAAAAAATATATAAAATACTAAATGTTATTAAAAAATAAATATCCTATGGAAATGACTAAAGAGTATCTCCGAAATCATAGAAAAAAACTCCCATTAGGGTACCCAATATCCTCCTATAATCCTAAAATCTATTTATATTAGTAGGGTGGTCATAATAAAAACATTCAATGGGTTCATAAACAATTCCTCTCGTGAATCAGAAAAAATATCAAATTAATGCACCAATTAACAAAAAAACCAACATAAAGCTAAATAGTAAAATTGTGAAATAATTGTCACATAATGGAACCTTCTCTAAATAAAATTATTAAAATTATAACATAGTATTAATAACATAATCCAAAGGAACCCTAAAAACACATCACTATTGATGTTTCTATCCCAGAAACCAAAATCAAATGTCATATACTCTCTTCCCTTCCATAATTATCTCACCACATATCCATACATCTCTGATGTGAATCTGGATGCATCCATAGCTCCACAAACCACGTATGTCCTTACATACATATCTATAATCACTCATCATCACATTACATGCTTATCACATTACATCACAAGCACATCATTCAAGAAGGCTAGTTTATTACTCTAAACATTTATAGCACAAAATCATGTATTTATCATACCATGCATGAACCCTTCACATATCCATCCTAATAACCATTGGGTTATCCCAGAAACCACCATATATAAAAACTATTGAAGGATGATATGGGAATTGTGGTAAGATAGATATCATTTTCACCACCAACACGACTGTTAGGGAAAATAACCAAAACATGAAACCATTTGGCAGTGGAACGTAAATCCATTTTGGGTGGGACAGATATTAATATAACATAGAATACATGATATTGTAACAGACCAATCTAGGTCCACCAGAAAAGTCACCCAAGTCAACCTATCATGGGGTGGGTTAAAACTATGACAAAAAAACATGTCATGAATATATTAAAAACTACATAAAAATATAGTACCCAACAAATAAAAGAGATATTCTAATTATCTAAAATGGATAAACCAGAAAGTGGGATGATTCTAGACAATAAGACTCCATGTAACAAACTTTCACCTTCAAAAGAAATCCTAATAGAAAACCAAACGGAAATAAAATCCCTCACGATTCTGAATTTTCTTCCCAATACATAACTCCTACATAAAACGTCCTATAGCCACCCAAAGTAAAATTTTAGGGTGTGATCTATAGATACCAATAAGATACCACCAAATAATCTACACATTTTTTAATTACACGAATAAACATGTTCAATATTTAAAACAAAATAGTTTCACAAAATATTTTAAGTATAAAACAATTTGAAGATGTTTTTTCAAACAATCATTTAGTTTTAAAAAATTGACGGACATAATTTAAAAATACCTAAACATTTAGGTAATGATACTGAATATAAATACACACATGAGTAAATATTCATGGAATAATCTATCATGTAATAAAAAAATATGAAATAACAATGCATCTCCTAGTTAGGCTACAACCTATGTTAAAATGTGTACTAAATACTCACCATACTAACATGGAATATGGTTGTATCCAAGAAACTATGATTCCTTCCATATCTCATATAAATATAATAAGTTACATACCATTGGTGTCACACACACCAAGGCTACCTGGGTTTCTTTACTAATGCCTCCATGGGCCCCTATGTGCAATTTGTTTTCATTTTCTATTTTTAAAAAACCATGCTCACATTTTATACAAACAAATCAATGAAAAAAACTACATTGGGGATTGAAAATCCATTTTCGATTTCATATTAATGAAAATTAATTTTAAAAAAACCACATTTTAAATGTGAACCCATTGTATTTTAAATTTAAGCATATTAAAGTCTATTATAATATAATGAAAAAGATTTGTAAAACAAGAAATTAAATATATTAGAACACTTTTATAGATTTAGTAACCTTAAGGATGTAAAAACAAAAATAATTGAGATCGTGGTGATCAGAAACCACATGATTTTATTTTAGAATACAAGGAAAAATGAAAGGATAAAAATAAATTGATAGAAAAAACAATCTGATTTCTAATCCCTACTACAATTGTACTTGAAAACATAATGTGAAAAACTAATAGGAAAGGATTGATGTAATTGATGTTGTTCCTATACTTATTGATCAATCTCTGAAAAAATAAATCTATATAGAATGTAATTAATTAAAAAAAACTATGGTAAGTACTTCGACCTAGAAGAGAAGACTACAATTGAGAATAAAGACTAAAACACCTTAAATACTCCTAGAAATTCATGACTCATTATACTACTCGACATATATTTTTATGATATCGTGAAAATCATTCATTTTTTGTTGTTATGAAAAAACATAGCCTTTTAATTAAATCCCGATTTTACATATTACAAGATGTCAAACTATAACATGAAATGTACCATTTTCACTATATGTAATAAAATCATGGAATCTGTCTAGAATGAATTACATTTATTATAATCTCATTACCCCTCATGTAACTACCCAAAAATCGTCATAAAAAATAAGTCAATACTAAAAATTCCAATAAATCCCTAATTTAACCATTATATACTTCCTTCAATGTCCTTGTCAAAAAAATCTCACCCAATGAAAAAGGATTCCAAAATAAATAATTGAGCATACGTTACAGAAAGGAAATGAGGTGTTAAAAATAATAAGTGAACTCAAAACACCAAACATCTAGGTTAACATCAACAACAATAGTTTACTCTATATAACAACCACTTACCTCACTACACCCATCATAACCTATACTATGTATAAATCCATCAAACCATATAAAAACCACATATATCAACAAAATTTTATCATTGAATTACAGGTTCCCTCATTTTCTAAATTGAATGAGTTTTCACTAACTCCCGTTTAATATTACATTCTATTTTATACGAAATCAACCTATTAATTTATCCTTTATTTTATATTTTCTAATTGACAAACATTAATTATATCCTAATCATACTCAATCTAACAACCCATGTAATTTAATTTTCCGAATTACAATTTATTTGATGGATAAACATGAATCTAAAAAACCTCATCATTCTCACATAATACATCTCCAAATAACTGTATTTTCAAATTATTATCAGAAAATGAGTCACACATTCAACACACTTTCTAGTCAAATTTACAATTATACAATTGCCTATAGGTACCACACATCTTCTGTAGAGACCCGAAGCTTAACGTACATGGACATTACATTACATTTTCGGAATACTTAGTACATAACAAAAACACACACACAAGGATCGTAATAGTTTAGTGTCTTTGGAGACTCGGAATATAATCTTCTAATCGTGGTGAAAGATCTTCAACATCTCCCATAAAGATATTCCTTATTTTTTTACCTAAAACCTTTCTTTATATCCTGGGGAAAAGAAAACATAAACGGGTGAGCTCAAATGCTCAGTAATGGTAAACAAAAGAAATATCAATCACATCGTATACACAAGCACATAACTTTTGGAAATCTTAACCTGCAAAAGAGATCATAATTTCATAACATGAGAAAAATCATGGCAGTGAAATGTAATCACAATAATCATAACATAAATCATGAAACTTTGTGGCATACACACATAATCATAGAGAATCATTTCTTGTTAGTCAAGACTCATTGCCAAGACTATCTTAGTGGACAAAGTCCCTTTCTGAACCGAGTCACCCTCATTTCAGTCCTGTTTCACTGAACCGGTATAACCTACCATTCCATCCATGTCTATCTCATTAGATATAAAATCTTTACCCAATGCATTGGAGGGAGATATAGGTCCCACCCATCTCATAATGATACCATTATTATGTGTGCCACAAAATCATAAATCATACATCATAGAATAACCCATGAAATAAAATGGGATTCTTAAACATTATGCCATCATAACATAATCCATAAACAATTGATATCATTTCATCATAAGAAAATTGAATCCATTTAAATCATAGAGAAATTTTACTTGAAACATACACATATGAAATAATGTAATCTTAGATGTAAAATAGTTTTGACAAAACACTTGAAATGAATTCTTGAGGAAAATATCCTCTGTTATTTAAAATCAGGTTCTTTTCACAAAATTCCATGCAATTTTAAATGATAAGGGTTTTATTGAAAATAATCATGCAATCTTGTAGAGGAAGATTCTTGAAAATGAGGCTTTATGAAACCGTAAAAATCTGTTCACGCCGTATATGTTAAAAATAACATTCTCCTCGTACTTTTGTCGGAAAAGTCAAAAAGTACCTTATATGGTAACCAAACAAAAGATTTCATTCATACAATGTGGTAAAAAGTAAATAAAGGGTAAAAATGACTTTAAACATCCATGGAAGAATGGTAAACATTTTATGAAATCATTTTTATAAATCATGGTCATGGATGATAAACGTAACCCCAGTAAATACTTACGTATAAGCAATCTCGGATAAAATGAGATTTAAAATTTATCCCTTACCTTAGGTCTGATTTGCTTCGTAAGTGTCCGAAACTCCGGTATAACGATTTAAATAATGTCATTGACTTATTACAGAATTGTATTCATTGTTATGATATTATATATGGTTCACTTATGACTTTATATTACCCGTTCTTTTGTAAATTCCATGTTAAAGAGCGTTTTGGGTAAAATTGTTTCATTTGTCGTCCATGTTTTGACTTGTAATTATTCATATGATTACATAAATCATGATTACTTAATTACAGAATATAAAACATGATTTATATATATATATATATTCAGAATATACATATATATAATAAATCAGTAAATGGAAAGAAATACACTGTTCATGGAGACGGTAGGCCGTACGTACGCATGAACGGTGGTTTCGTTTCCTTATTGAGTTGAATGGAATTAAGTAGATGTCATACATATATACATAAATCCAGTAGCTTTATAATGTCATATATTTCATTATTATTTCTTATATATACTTTATAATCATTCTTAAATGGTTAACATGGAGAATGAATCTCATCGCGTCGTGGAGACGGTAGTCCGTACGTACGCACGAGCGATGATATCATTTCCATAATTATTGAATTGAATTGGAGGGGATGATACAATATATAAGAATCATTATTATGTTATAATAACTATATATAGTAATTCTTTACACCATAATACCCATCCATGTAAAGTGTTGGTGGAAAAGCAGATTACACCACGGCGTGGAGACGGTATTCCATACGTACGCACGCGCGGTGATTTCGTTTTCCGTAGGATGGATAGATGGTGAAATAGGGTTGTTTCATACTTATAATAACATATCAGTATATGAGTGATACTTATGTTATTACTTCATAATGAAACAACCTTTGAAGAAGAAGTGGAAGAAGAAATAAAGGTGAAAGAATTGGTAACGGAAATTACCTCTTCTTTGAAGCGCCTCTTTGAGACCTCCTATTAGGGTACCAAAATTGGTCTTTGAGGAAGACCAGAACCTCTAGGATGTTACAAGGGAAGTGGAGAAGAGAATTTGTCAGAGGTTGGCCGAGCTTTAAGGCTCAATGTTGTGTGAGGAAGAGAGGGAGGAGGTGCCCTTTTATAACGGAGCAGAGGGGTACCTTTGGAATAACTAAAACTATAATTTTATTATAAAGTCAAATTAGGTTTTAAATAGCTACAAATTGATTTATTTCAAAGATAAAGTGGGTATGGGTAGAAATCCTCTCATCAAATAGAATTTAGACAAGTTTAGGTTGTTATTATAACCTTATCAATTAGATTTAACTCTATGTTAAATAATTTAACTTTTACCGTGTATTTTTGATTTCTTACACTATATGGTTATTAAACTTACCATAACAAGCCAAAATAACCCCAAGTTGTTTATTATTAATATATATATCCTTATCTAAGTCATTTGGCCGAACCTCAGATTTTTAGGAATTAAATAACAATTAATAATATAATATTTGTTTTAAAAATTAATTTATGTCAATTTTGACACTATTTGGTACATGATTTTTATGAAATTCATAACAGAAAGATAAGTTCGAACCAGGTTACTTATATCAACAATAACATTTCATATTAACCTATGAAATTAATGTAAGTCATTAAAAGTCTCAAATTACATTTATTTCGTCATTTATAACATCAATTATGTCAATATTTCATTAATAAGACAATTACTGCATCATCTTTGTGTCATAATAAATGATAATTATTTAATCCATAAAAATTCTAAATAAATTCCTATGATGTATATAATTGTAATATATTTCTGGAGACTATCAATTTTCGAATTTTAATGAAGTTTATCACTAAATTAAAATTATTATACTTATAAGATTTAAGAAAGTGACATGTTGTCACATTCTTTGGTTTTAATATTAATTAACTTATTTTCATGGACAAAAGTCCATTAAATGAATTTAATCCGACCCTTAGGTGATATGGGTCAAATTTTAGTCATCCAATAGGATTTTGACATGTTTTAGGATAATTTTATAATATTATATTTACCTTTAATTACCTGATTTACCTTTAACTATGGTAAATAAAATTTACCGTAGTTACTATTCATAATTCCAAAAAATAAAAAGTAGCTTATTAACATAATTAGGATCCACTGATTCCAAATATGGAATCCATTTTTCAAAATTCAATACACAAAAGTTGCAGAAATAAAATTAAAATTAATCCCGTTGTCAAAAGAATACGGGGTTTTCTTTAAAACATTGCAAAAGATTGAATTGATTTAACCTACGAATTTAATGTAAAATAAATGCTAATGACATACATTATATTAAATGGTAAAAATATATTCTATTTATACTTTAAAACCATTCAATATTATAATTTAACCACATAAGATATTATGATGAAAAAAAGTTGTTTTTAATTAAAATATAGCATGTTTTTACTATTCATTAAAATATGAAAGTCATCAGAATAAAATGAAAAATTTATCCAAAGTAAATTTTTATTTCTTGATTCCAAAGAATAATTTTATTTTGTCAAATGGAAATTATAAATATTTCAAAAACTAGATTTAAAGTGGTTGTGCCATCAAAAGGCGGCAAAACTGCATTTTTTGAAAAATACTTATTTTACCCGAAAAATTTATTTTGTTTATATACCATGTTCTAGAAAATGTGTAAGATGAATAATAATGTTATAAAATTAAAAATTTAGTTAATAATATTCATAACGGCTAGTTCATAATAATATTATAATAATATATCGTTGTTTAGTAAAACCCGGTATTGCGTACAACACACGCTATCGAGGAAGGTCGTGATTGCGTGTAATGCAAGCCAAGTCATGGTTGCGTGTTGTGAAAGAATCCTTCGTTGTTTAATATAACAGAATCCAACCATATTTCATTTATACATTGAATATATATATATATATATATACTCAATGTTGCATAGAATAACTATTATCAAAATTGTGTGTAACACGATCCCAGAATAGTGTTGCGTATACTGCAAGCTAATACGGTGTTGCGTATAGCGCAAGGTAATCTTGGTGTAGCATACAACACAAGACATTAATTAAATGAATATTTTTCATAAAATCTTGGGGCGGTACATCTTCAATATATTTTTATCAATAATATAACAACACATATCGACTTACATTGATATCACAGTTCATGATAATTTTTATTCATCTCATCATATAAATATTTTGCATGGGAATTGTAACAGAAATTACATATATGTATGGTAAAAAAATTCATTTTTCATATATTCAATCCATGAATTTTATTCGAGATGATATTAAAATGACAACATAAAATGTTTCTAAAAACCTTTTAACTAAAACCAAATAAAATCATCAAATAGCCATGATTTTTTGGAATCAATATCATTATGTAATTTCTCCTATAAAATATCATCAAATTAAATGAAACATGTTTTTATAGAAATTGCTATAAATTTTAGAATATTCTAATTTATAATATCCATTAAGACATTCATTTTTATCTACCAAAAATAATGTAGATGAATTTAATATACACTCATGAACATTAATAGTCTGAGAATAAGGATCCTTCACTTAGAAATATATTTTAAGGTCTTCAACTGTTAGGAAAAAGGACAAAAAAATATGACAACTTCCAATTCACGTGGAAACCAATATTCAACCAGAGTGACATCAATGTTACCAGAAATTGGTTCAACAAAAGATCCAAGATAAATGCATTATCCTCACAATGTTTCTACAGAATAGGAATGAAAGGAAAAAAATTGATACATAGGTGAACCCACCTCAAAGAATCTAATACCAACCTCTGAAATCCTTGGAATAAATATTTAAATATAGGGATAGAATTTATCCAACAATTTCATAGGGTATTTCTAATATGAAATTAGTAAAAAAATTATTTAATTTTTTTTATTTATTAAAATTATGGGCTTCATCACGTTCATGTATATAAAAACACATTAACATAGTGGTTTTTAATGAGGTCCTATAAATCATTCCATGAATACAGTTCATGTTATGAAATCCCAAAACTCAAAACATGATGAGAATCTTCTAATTATTAGGTTGTCTCATCCTTGAATCAGTTCAAACTGTGAATTTTTATTTCATGTCAGGAATAAAATTAAAATATAACCCTTATCCAAATTTTTAATCTATGATGCATTGTTATAAGGCCGTAGCCTTAAACATTACATAATCTTGAGATATTTCAATAATACACATTGACGATCTTTTCAGGTTTGGAGTTTTAGATAATTAGATCATAAAACCTTCATTACATTCCAAATTTAAACAAAGTGGTTACATAAAAGATAGTATTCATTTTTCCCATCAATGGAAACATATTTAAAATAAAACATGGATTCTTTCTTGAAACTTCCTTGACAATATCATCATATCATGTACCATTCCCTTGACCTGTGAAAAACATTTCAAAAATATGGGATGAGCATAAAAAGCTCAGTAAGGGTTATAAAAATACGGAAAGGAAACATGAGCTCATATATACATAAGAATGAAATCATACTTTACCCATAAAATATAAGCACTTTAACATACCTCATCAAATCATGAATAAATCATAGAAATCATAAGACTTTAAGGTACCATGAGGCATTCATAACATTCTTATGTAGGGATTAACCCTCTTGGTTACATTTGGAATACCCATCACAGTATATTCCCTAAATCTCGTTGGAGAAACCTTAACGTTTAACTCCTTCGCGTTACCCAATGCATTGGGGAGCTATATCGGGCTCACCCACCCTTAGTTTATCACAGAACCACCCATCTTCATAATAATTCCCAAGAACCATAACATAATCGAATCACATAAAACATGCATAATGGAAACATAACATTTCCACTTTTCAATCACAAGATATCAATACAACACATTGATATAAAAACATTATGAAAACTATTTTCAATACTAAAATAAAATAAAAAAAAACATGGCATTTATTTTTCTTTTAAAAAAAGGTATGGCTTGTAGAGGAAGCCGAAACTCAAATAATGGTCACGGCGGCGGAGAAGTCGTTGTCGCTGCATACGTATGACAAAAACATTCCCTTTTGTCATTTACTAAAACGCTTCGTATAAAAAATATTCCTTTTGCATAAATGTAAAATTCATAGGGGTTTATACACAGTATAAAAGAAGGTTGTGTATAAAACAAAATATTCCTTAATGAAATGAAATTGAGACGAAGTCCCATACCTCGGGTCCGACTTGACTTGATCGTTCATTATCCTCCGGAATAATAAACTTGAGTTAATTTCTACTTGCTTAAGAACCTTTTTTAAGTTCATTATTCCTTTTATATCACTTATTACCATGTCATGAACACTATGTAATTATTTAAGTTAATAACGGTCGTTTTAACGATCATTGGTACTTGAGTCAAAAATAAACTCTTTAAAATTACAAGTTGTTCATGTATCTATTATATCAAGAGTTATACTCATGATGTAGATATCATATATATATCATATATATCCAGTATATACATCAATTTATAATATTATATAACATTTAGAGGTAAGAAATGAAATTCATCGTTCATGGAGATGGTAAGCCGTACGTACGCATGAACGCTACTATCATTTCTATTTCGTATTTTATGGAATGGAATCATAATGATATCAAGGCATATTATAATTCCAGTATTGTATCATATATAATATCATTAATTATATCCTTTATACATCCCACATATGTAATTAACGAATCAAATCACTTTGAGGGGGCGGTAGTCCGCACTTCCTAAAATAAAGATATCGTGTTTACCTATAATGGTAACCATAAAGGTATGCCATAAATTAAAAATAAATAAGCTTAAGTAAAACATAAACATATTATATATCATATATAAATATATTGTCATCTTAATGGCCACCTTTGAAGGTGTTAAAAGTATATTGAACAATCATCATTTCGTGAGGCAAAAATTCGCCATCCACGGAAACAGTATGTTCTTTAACCATTAGATGTAGGTGTGTGTAAGTGTAGCTTGAATCCTTCATATAAAAACAAACTAGTATATTGAAGATAATTGTTTTGTTTCAGATGAAATGAATAAAAAGTGTTTAGGGGGTTGGAGAAGAAAAATAAAACATAATAACACAAGAGAAAACACTAGCTTTAAAACGGGTAACTGTTTTTTATTTGAGCTCAAAGGCTTCCTTGGGAAGACATCTGCCCAATGTGAGGCCTCTAAGAGTTATAGAGGGATGTGGACAGACAAAATCAGCAGGGGTTGGCCGAGACAAAGGCTTTTTATGTGTGTTTAAGGTGGTAGAGGTGGGGGCCTTTTATAAGAGGAGAGGAGGGGCACTCTTGGATAGTTAAGAAAAGATACATTGTTATAAAATGCTTTTCAGATAAAAAAGGTCCCAAAATTATATATTTCAAGGATAAGGTGATAAGGGTTCTAAATCCACCCATACAATAGGTTTTTGACATGTTTAGGGTTTATATTTTACACTATATTTTCATTTCATTTAAATCGTTAAATAATGAGGTAATCGTTGCATCATCGTGGTGTCATAAATAATTTAATTTATTTAATGTCTACAAATTATAAAAAAATATGATGATGTAGGAAATATTTTTATATTTCTAATGAATATTTATAGTCAAAAATATGACTTGTATAACCCCATTTAAAAATTGTTTTATTAAAACAACTCATGTTCGTGTCATTTTTACTTTTACTTTAAATAAAAGGCATTAATGTAATTATCTAACCAAAGTGGCTCCATTGGGTCCCAAAAATCGACCCATGGGTTGTCTTGGTAGTCCATGACACATCCAATTAGGGTAGGACATGTTTAATGTTCATTTTATATTATTAAATCATTATTGTTACCTTAAATTTCACTAATTACCTCTAATCGCAATTAAAAAATTAAAAGTTACTATTCCCCAAAAAATTATTTTAATCCCATTGAACCACATTTTTCTTCTTAATGACAACTATTTATGTCGGATTTTTGAAATTCAAAACACAGAGGTGGTAAAAGTTCATTTAAATGAAAAATCGGTTTTTAAGTACCACTTAGTGGTTTCACTGTTCATCAAAAATTGATGTTTTCAGAAAAATACCAAAACTTCACCCTAATCTATATTTTATATTCCGAATTCAAAAATTATGTCTATTTTACAAAATTAAAAACATACAAGTTACATTAATTAATTTAATAATTAATTTCCGTTGTCTAAGAAAATCACATGATTTTATGAAACAATAAGTATCAAAAGATTTGCACTAGTTTAAGTCCAATTTAAAAGTGAAATTAATTACAAAGACCACTATTGGATTAAATGGTAAAAATATATTATAATTGAACTTTAAAAAAAATCAAATGATAATCTTACCATATAATTAAATTAGATGAAAAGGCAATTTTGATGTAAAATGCAGAATCTTTCACTATTCATTAAAAAATGAACATTGCCAGAAAAATACCAAAAAATTATCCAATGTAAATTTCAATGTCCCAATAATAAATAATAAGTTTATTTTGACAAATAGATCTTATAAAATTGTCAAAATTTTGATTTAAAAATGATTTGCCATCAAAAGGCTGTAAAACAATCTTGTAAAAATATTAGTGTATTCCAAGCTTAAGATTGGATTTATTCTCATTTTAATCTACTAAAACACTATCTAATTCATAAATAGACATAGATAAAAATATCTATTATTAATTACTTACTTGGGATGTTACATCCTTCCCCCCTTTAGAAAATTGTGTCCCTGCAAATTATTTACTTATCCAATAAGTGACGGTATTTAGCCCTCATTTCATTTTCAGATTCCCTTGTTTCCTCTTCCATCATGTGGTTTTTCCACAAAACCTTTAAATGATGAATCAACATATTCCGTAACACATGCTCCCTGTGGTCAAGAATCTAGACCGGTTTTTCCTCATAAGATAGGTTCTCTTCCAGCTGAACTACCTCTGGACTCAAAACATGAGATGGATCTGGCATGTACTTCCTTAACATTGAAACATGAAAAACATTGTGTACCTGAGATATACTCGGAGGTAAAGACACTCGGTAAGCAACTGATCCAACTCTCTCCAGAAATTCATATGGTCCAATGAACCTTGGCCTCAGCTTTCCTTTCTTACCAAATCGCATCACACTTTTCCATGGTGAGACTTTGAGAAAAACATGATCACCTAACTCAAAAGAGAGATCCTTCCACCTATTGTCCGCATAAATATTCTGCCTGCTCTGAGCTGTTCTCATGTGTTTCTGTATCAGCTGAACTTTTTCTGCCAACTCTTCTACAAATTCTGGTCCCATCAGCTTCCATTCACCCACTTCATCCCAGAAAGCTGGAGTTCGACACCACTTCCCATTTAACGCCTCAAGTGGTGTCATCTGTATACTGGAATGAAAAATGTTATTATATGAAAATTCAAAAAATGAATGATGTTTTCCCAACTTCCATAATAATCAATCGAACAATCACGTAGCATATCTTCCAAAGTCTGAATTTTTTGTTCTGACTGCCCATCTGATTGAGGATGAAAATATGTACTAAAATTTAATTCAGTACCCAATGACTTCTGAAGGCCTTTCTAAAAGTTAGAAGTAATCCTGGGATCATGATCAGATATAATGGAGAGAGAAACTCCATGTAACCTGACTATCTCTTTAAGATACAAATGAGAAAGTTGATCTAGGGAAAAATTATATCGTATAGCAAGAAAATGAGAATATTTAGTCAAAAATTAATTAATAACCCAGATTTCATTATTACCTTGAGGTGTCTTCAGTAGTCCCACAAAGAAGTCCATGGATATATTTTCCCATTTCCACTCTGGCATTGGTAAAGGCGAAAGCATCCCTTTCGGTAACTGTTGCTCTACTTTAACCTGTTGACATGTCAAACACTTCTTAATAAAATCAACAATATCCCTTTTCATTCCATCCCACTAGTAATACTCCCGAAGATCTCTATACATATTAGTACTTCCTGGATGAACTAAAAACGGAGAATTATGAGCTTTACATAACAACTCTCTCTTCAACTGTGAATCACAAGGCACACACAATCTCTTCACAAATCTCAAAACACAATCATTAACAATGTTGAATTCATAAAACATACCCTTCTAAACCAGCTCTACCTTTTTCTACAACTCACTATCTTGCTTCTATGCTTCCTTGATTCTGCCTGATAGAGAAGATTTCACTGATACCTGAAACAAAACAGAAGGACATCCTGCACCAAAAACATATATACCAAAGTTCATCAAATCCTTAACCAAAGGATCATGTTCCAATAACAACATTTTTAATGATGCATTACTTTTTCGACTCAAAGCATCAACCACTTTATTTTCTTTTCCCGGATTGTAATGAATTGTACAATCATAATCCTTGATTAATTCTATCCATCTCCTCTGTCTCATGTTCAATTATTTCTGAGTGAATATATACTTTAAACTTTTGTGATCAGTATATATTTCTCACATTACAATTGAAACACCCCATGTAAATAAAGAATATGAATTTTTCATATTTATCCATATTTGTGAATAAAATATTAATATTACATTAAAGTGGACGCTATGCATGATGGCATACCCAATACGCAACAATGAGTTTTTTGGGAATCTTGCATTGCACTCTAACAATAAAATAATATTATGGTAGTTAACGCGTAGCCGTTGTAATGGCGGGAATGAACAGAACTAACTAAAAAATGATTATATATGTCTGTCAGATATTTTTACTCTTTACAATAAATGTTATAGGATTAAAATGCGAATGAATCCAATTTTAAGCGTAAACATTCCAATATTCTTTAAAAAGTTGATTAACTGCCTTTTGATGGCGAAACTCTTGTAAATCCACTTTTTGACAATTTTATGTGTTATATTTGACAAAATAAAAATCTTTTTTAGAATCGGGACATAAAAATTTACTTTGTGTAAATTTTTTGTATTTTTCTGAAAAAGTTCAATTTTTAATGAATAGTTAAAATGTTGTATTTTAACTCAAAACCTCTTTTTAATCTGATTTATTTATATGATTATATTATCTTTTGAATTGGTTTTAAAGTGAAATTAGAATATATTTTTACCATTTAATTCAATAGTGGTCATTGGAATTAATTTCACATTGAAAATGTACTTAAACTAGTTTCAATCTTTTGATTCTTATTGTTTTATAAAAACACGCTATTTGCTCTGACAGCGGGAATTAATTATTAAATTAATCAATAAAACTAATATTTTTTGAATTTTTTAAAATATAAATCATTTTTGAATTCGGAATATCAAATATAGCATAGGATGAAGTTTTGGTATTTTTCTGAAAAACATCAATTGTTGATGAATAGTGAAACCACTAAGTGGTACTTATAAAAACTGATTTTCCGTTTAAATGAAAGTTTTCCATCATTGTGTGTTGAATTTCAAAAATCCAACATACATGGTTTTCATTAAAAAATAAAATGTGGTTCAATGGGATTAAAATAATTTTTTGGTGAATAGTAACTTATTATGTTTTTAATCGCAATTAGAGGTTATTAGTGTAGTTTATGTAAGAATATTGTTATAATAAAATTAAATGACCTAGACACATGTACTACCCTCATTGTATGTGTCATGGCCGACCAATAAAGTCTATGGGTCAACTTGGTGACCCCATGGAGCCACGTTGATTGGAAAATGACAAAAATAACTTTTTATTTAATGTTAAAGTAAAAAATGACACACACATGAGATGTTTTACTGAAGTAATTTTGACATGGGGTTATAAAAGTCATATTTTCACTATACATAGTCATTGGAAATCTAAAAATATTTCCTACACCGTAGTATTTTTTTTAATAATTTTTAGACATTAAATAAATTATATTATGTATGACATCATGATGATGCAGTGATGACCTCATTATTTAATGATTTAAATAAAATGGAAAGATAATGTAATATCTAAGACCTACACATGTCCAAAACCTATTTGATGACTAGATTTAGAACTCTTATCACCTTATCCTCGAAATACATAAATGTCGGACCTTTAAAATCTGAAACTCCGTTGAAAATAAAGTAACATTTTGTAACTTTACAAGAGTTCCCCTCCTCTCCTCTTATAAAAGGCCCCCACCTCTACCTCCTTAACCACACTCCCAAAGCCATTGGCTCTGCCAACCCCTACCAATTTTGTCTCTCCACATCCCTCTATAACTCCTTTAGGCCTCACTTTGGGCAGAAGTCTCTCCAAGGAAGCCTTTTAGCTCAAACCAAAGGGAGTTACCCAATTTTAAGGTAATGTCTTCACTTGAGTCCTTTTGTTTTATTTTTCCTCTCCAACCCCATAAACTCTTTTTATTAATTTCATTTGTAAAAACACCAGTATATTCAATATACTAGGATGTAGTTATAAGAAGAATTCGAGCTACATTTACACACACCTACATCTAGTTGTTAAAGAACATATTGTTACCGTGGTTGGAGAATTTCTGCCTCATTAAATGATGATTGTTCAACACTCATATAACACCTTCTAAGGTGGCCATTAAGATGTCACTATATTTATATATGATATATAATATGTTTATGTTTTTCTTTAAGCTTCTGTATTATTCATTTTGAGCATACCTTTATGGCTTCCATTATGGGTAAACATGATAATTTCATTTTAGGAAATGCGGACTACCGCCCCCTCAAAGTGATTTGATTCATTAATGCCATATGTGGGATGTATAAAGGATGGATTTAAAGTTATTATATATGATTTTATACTGGAATTATAATATACCACTATATAATTTTTATTTCTTTCCATTAAATTATGAGATAGAAATGAAAGTAGCGTTCATGCGTACTTACGACTTACCGTCTCCATGAACGATGCATTTCATTTCTTATCCCCAAATGTAATATACTATTATAAGTACATGTATATACTGGATATATATGATATATATGATATATAAATCATTAATATAATTTTGGATATAATGATCCATTGACCACACAAACAACATGTAATTGTAAGAAGTTCACATTCGACTAAAGAACCAAATATCGACAAAACAA
This sequence comes from Viscum album, assembly GCA_963277665.1. Lineage (NCBI taxonomy): Eukaryota > Viridiplantae > Streptophyta > Magnoliopsida > Santalales > Viscaceae > Viscum > Viscum album. Next base: position 1,077,386,031 of record OY728137.1, on the reverse strand, counting down.
ACATTATTAACTTAAATGATTACATAATGTTTATAAAATGTAAATAAGTGATATAAAAGGAATAATGAACTTGAAAAAAGTTCTTAAGAAAATATAAATTAACTCAAGTTTATTATTCAGTACGTTAAAGAACGATCGAGTCATGTCGGACCCGAGGTAAGGGATCCTACTCCTCTCTTTCTTTTTAAGTACGCTCTTTTATGTCATTCCTTTTAAATCTCATATTTAATGTTATTGGGATGTTCTTTTATATTATTCTTACTGTATTTTTTTATTTTTCATATGATGAGAGACCCTATTCTCTCTCATCAATCCATTTTGGATGTTTTGAGTGGCGCCGTTAGGCTGCCGATTTTTCATAAGAGATCTAACCTCTCTCTTTCTTTTTATGTACTCCCCTTTATGTCACTTCTTTTAAGCTCCTCTTTGTTATGTTGGGGGATGTTCTTTTATATTCATATTTCTATAAACTATATGTTAATATGATGAGATACCCTATTATATCTCATCAATCCATTTTGGAAGTTTTAAGTGGCGCCATTAGGCTGTTGTGTTTTCATAAGCGATTTTTTCATCTCACTTTTTTTCCCGTGAGATTTATGCTACATTTTCCACAATGTCCTTTGAGTGGTGTATGCATTGTCCATTATTTTACTAATTGTGTAATATACTTTCATTTATTATTATTTACATCAATGTTTTATTTTCCTTCTTTCACGGGGTGTATGTTTCGAAAGATACCCATGTCGTTAAGGGAACCTTTCACCCTCCTTTTTTTAAAAGACTTATTTTGTTATGTCTTTTAATTCACATAATATTATGTTGGGATATGTTCTTATATATCCTTATTTATGTAAATTTTATGACCATGTGATGAGATCCCCTTTATCTCGTCATCAACCCTTTTTGTAAAATTTTATGTGACGCCGTTAGGCTGTCGAATTTTACCAAGGGATCTTCTTGACCCAATTTCGATTTCTTTGGGTTCAACATGTAGTTATTGAGTATTTCATCCTTTGAATATGTGTGGATAACCTTTGATTGTTTTACACTTAATATCCACTTATATTGGGTGTATTTATATTTTTCACACATAATTATGAGATTGATTTATCCTTAATTTAAGGATACCTTCTTTATAATGGATTTCATCTCATTTTACATTTCTTTTGATACTTCATTGTTTCCATGCACCAATTCAACCTTATATGGTGTGCATACTGTCCTTTGACATATTATATCATGAATCCCTTTATTCTCATGATATTATAATGTTCGGATTAAATGTTATTCCACTATTATTTGTATTCAAGAGTCTCTCATTTTGTTAAAAACTCTTTAACAAAAATATCGTTTTAAATGTTTTAAAGATTTATTATTCTAAATCTTTATCTTTAATGTCCATGTTTTCAAAATGGTTTTCAATATTTATTTATATGTACAATAATGTTTTAAAATTATAATTCCAATAAAAGCTTAAAAGTGGTATGGGACACTCTGATTCAAAAATATCTTTTAATGATTTTTGAAAATGGATTGATTAATTCAATATCTTGGAATTACTTATTTTGATTGAAAATGAAATGTTGTTATTGAAATGTTTATATTTTCAATATTTTATGTGTAATGATGTTACTTGGACATTCTACGGGTGGTTACGTGATAAACCAAATGACGGGTGGTGCCGTGAATACCAGGACGGGTGGTTACGTTATAACCTCCAATGCATTGGATATGGAAGTCGGCCGTATGGCTATTTCATTAAGTATGTATAGAAGTTGGCGGAATGGCTATTCCATTAACTGATATGTGTGTAAGTCGACCTTATGGTTCTTCCACTTATGTATGTTTATGTCCCAAGTTACCTGTATATGTTATGTGATCTTTATATGGGTTTTATGGTAATCTTCTGGTTACAGAAGGGTAAGTAATGGACTTTTATTCAGTGAAGAGTTTTTACTACTTCGAAAAGGTGAAATGTATTACTTTTTTAAAGTATAAATGGTTTACTTGTTGTTTTGAAAAAAACTAACAGTTTTCATTCTTTGTGTATCCCTTACTGAGTTGTTTTTGCGCATCCCATGTTTTTGAAATGTTTTTCACAGGAATTAACGTGGAATAGGGTCAAAAATGGGATCAAGGGAAAGTCATGCAACCAAAAACATGGAACTAGACATGTTTCATTTTAAGAGTTTTTATTTTATGGAAACTTAGTAGAAGTTTCTACTTTGTAATCTTTTGAGATGTAATAGTTCTGTCCTAATTCTCTAAAACTCTAAACCTGAAAAGATCCTCAATGTGAATTATTCATTTAATTCAATTTTAAGTATGGTTTAAGGCTGAGGCCTTATAGTTGGTATCAAAGGGAGGTTTAGATAATTTTATAGGTTAGGGTATTCTTTAAGCACAAGTGACATTACCATAATGGTTAGGATTTCAGAAAGAGTCATAGTTTTTAGATAAAGTGAATGAGTAAGTATATCTTCCTCATTAGTATATGATGGTTTTTTTGATATACTCACACTGACCCTTTTTGGTTTTTGTAAATGGCTGGATCTAGAAGGCACCAAAGTAACAGTGGATGTGAAGGAAACTGTGACAGTTTTCTGAGCGAGCAGCTGAATGATATGGGAGCTGTAATGAGAACTCTTGTGTTTATCCTCAACCAACTATCTGGAGTCATGATTGACCACCTAAACCTTGGTGATTTCTATAAGGCATCATATATGCGATAAACAAATCCCTATGGAACAACATGTAAAATTCATAAAGGTATGTGTGTTCAAAAACCTATTTGTCAAAAATGTGGAAAGAAACACCTAGGAAAATGTTTCAAAGGGACAGAAATATTCTATAGATGTGGAAATGAAGGTCATAAATCAAGAACCTGAGATGGAAAAAGGAAGCATCCAGCTGACTCAAGGAAGGGGAAAGAAGTTCTTTCTGAGGGATCAATCGAATGTTTTAAATGTGGTGTGCATGTTCATTATGCAAACACATGTCCAATGAAGAAGTTTCATGAATGGGATCACCAAGATCGTACAAATGTTTGTTTACCAATACCAAATGCCATTCCGATTGAGGATGAAGAAACTGAAAATGACCAAAAAATGGTATGGATTATTTCATGACTATTGTTTTCCTATTTTGGATTCTTAGGATATGATTTATGATTTTTTTTGTAGGAATGAAGTATTTCCGAATAAGTTGGAAAGTAATGGTTAATGGATCATGAAGAATGTTGAATGAGTAAGATGTCAACATATATGGGCTTCAAGAGTTATGGTGAAATTCTTAAGAGTATTAAGTCTCTTTTGATGATGGGGTTACATTATAAGACTTTTTATATTATGTGTAACCCTGATGTTTAATATATGAAAATTTTATTCAAGGAATAGTTATCTTTTCCTTTGTGGACATAGTTATAAAGAACCATTTGGGTTTATATGATCCTTACTTTTGAGGTAATTATGGGTTACTATATGTTATGATTGAAGTGAAAGGCATGAGATAAAATTGAGGTTAAATTATGTTATGGTTAATTTTTATGATTTAATCCCTTTTTGGGGAATGTTTTGAGAATTATGTAGTTTTGGAAAAAGGAAAACACGCAGACCGTGTGACTACCTATCGCGTTGGACAAAGCTGCGGGAATCGAACCCACAACCAAAGTGCGACTGGTATTTATCACCTACCACTGGACAACGTGAATTCCCTGGTTAGTTTGACTGATTCTTTTTAGTTATATGATTTTATGAATTAAGAGTAAGTTGATTTTGGGTTATTTATGAAAATGATTAACCTATCATGGAGGATATGTGATTAGGTTAATTACTTTTCAATACGAGACTTTAGGAGAAACTGATGTTGTTTGAGATAAATGATACGATTTAACTTGGAAGACTATGTGAATAAATCCTTCAAATATTTGGGTTTCAATCTTAGTTTGGTTTACTTTGAAGAATTTTATGGACAAATTGTTTATCAGATGGTCCTCATTGAACCATGGGTTTTGTTGGACAAATTTTGGAGATTAAGAATAGATTTTCTTTTTAAAGGGTTATCCTTTTCTAGATTATCTGATCTTGTACTAACCTTTTTGGTTTTGGTTTTTGTTAAAGACTAAAAACATGGGAAGTATATAGTTCTCTTTGGTGGATTAGGTGATTCTCTAGAAGTTGATTATAATACTCTTAATATGAACAAGTCTTCCTAAATACTCGTCTTTTGGAGAAAATATGTTTTTGTGCAATGAATCTAATAAAAGTTTCAAGTCAATATGATGAGTGATATGTTTCCTTATGAATAAATTTCTCAATGAAAAGTAACTTAAATAAAAAATGTTTTCTATTAACTTTTCCTAATGGGGAATCGAATACCGTTTAACCCATCACATGTTTGTGATTTTCTTATGGTTAACTTTATCCTAGACATGTTTACTATCACTCTCCCTCGAGAACATGACCCTTTGCTTTTTCTTCCATGTCCATGTTTTCCTACATGGAATCCTAGTATGGGTTAACTCGGGTAACCTCTGTACTTATCGTTCTTTATTTTAATGTGATTATTTTATCAACTCTTGTTCCAATGTGGGACATTCAAGGATGTTTCCAAGCTTAATTTTAAAATTGCGAGGACGCAATTTAAAAAAGGGGGGAAGGATGTAACACCCTAGGTAAATAAATAATATGACATTTTCATATTTATCCATATTTCTGAATAAAATATTAATATTACTTTAAAGGGGACTCTATGCACGATGGCGTACCCAATACGCAGTAATGAGTTTCTTGGGAATCTTGCATTGCACTCTAATAATAAAATAATATTATGGTAGTTAACGCCTAGCCATTGTAATGGCGGGAATGAAAATAACTAACTAAAAAATGATTATATATGTTTTTAGATATTTTTACTCTTTACAATAAATGTTATAGGATTAAAAATGCGAATGAATCCAATTTTAAGCGTAAACATTCCAATGTTCTTTAAAAAGTCGATTAGCCGCCTTTTGATGGAGAACCTCTTGTAAATCCACTTTTTGACAATTTTATGTGTTATATTTGACAAAATAAAACTCTTTTTTAGAATCAGGACTTCAAAATTTACATTGTGTAAATTTTTGGTATTTTCTGAAAAAGCTCAATTTTTAATGAATAGTGAAAAATGTTGTATTTTAATTCAAAAACTCTTTTTAGTATTATTTTTATATGATTAGATTATCTTTTTAATTGGGTTTAAAGTGAAATTAGAATATATTTTTACCATTTAATACAATAGTGGTCGTTGGAAATAATTTCACTTTGAAAATGGACTTAAACTAGTGTCAATCTTTTGATACTTATTGTTTTCTAAAAACACGCTATTTGCTCTGACAGCGGGAATTAATTATTAAATTAATTAATAAAACTAATATGTTTTTAATTTTGTAAAATAGACATCATTTTTGAATTCGGAATATCAAATATAGCTTAGGGTGAAGTTTTGGTATTTTTCTGAAAAACTTCAATTTTGATGAATAGTGAAACCACTAAGTGGTACTTATAAAAACTGATTTTCCGTTTAAATGAAATCTTTCCATCATTGTGTGTTGAATTTCAAAAATCTGACATACATGGTTTTCATTAATAAGTATAATTTGGTTAAATGGGATTAAAATAATTTTTTGGTGAATAGTAACTTATTAAGTTTTTAATCACGATTATAGGTAATTAGTGTAGTTTAAGGTAAGAATATTGTTTTAATAAAATGAACTGACCTAGACACATGTCCTACCCTCATTGGATGTGTCATGTCCGACCAAGAAAATCCATGGGTCAACTTGGGGACCCCATGGAGCCACTTTGATTGGAAAATGACATAAATACCTTTTTATTTAATGATAAAGTAAAAATGACACACAGGTGAGATGTTTTACTAAAATAATTTTTACATGGGGTTATAAAAGTCAGATTTTTCACTATAAATTGTCATTGAAAATTTAAAAATAGTTCCTACACCACAGTATTTTTTTTATAATTTTTAGACATTAAATAAATTATATTATGTATGACATCATGATGATGCAGCGACGCCCTCATTATTTAACGATTTAAATAAAATGGAAAGATAATGTAATATCTAAGACCTAAACATGTACAAAACCTATTTGATGAGTGGATTTCGAAACCTTATCACCTTATCCTCGAAATACATCAACGTGGGACCTTTAAAATCTGAAACTCCATTGAAAATAAAGTAACATTTTGTAACTTTACAAGAATGCCCCTCCTCTCCTCTTATAAAAGGCCCTCACCTCTACCTCTTTATCCACACTCCCAAAGCCATTTTCTCGGCCAAACCCTGCCCATTTTGTCTCTCCACATCCCTCTCTAACTCCTTGAGGCCTCACATTGGGCAGAAGTCTTCCCAAGGAAGCCTTTTAGCTCAAACCAAAGGGAGTTACCCAATTTTAAGGTAATGTCTTCACTTGAGTCCTTTTGTTTTATTTTGCCTCTACAACCCCCTAAACTCTATTTATTCATTTCTTTTGTAACAACTCCAGTATATTCAATATTCTAGGATGTTTTTATAAGATTAATTCGAGCTACACTTACACACACCTACATCTAATGGTTAAAGAACATACTGTTTCCGTGGATGGCGAATTTTTGCATCACTAAACGATGATTGTTCAACACTCATATAACACCTTCAAAGGTGGACATTAAGATGTCACTATATTTATATATGATATATAATATGTTTATGTTTTCTTTATGCTTCTGTATTATTCATTTTAAGCATACCTTTATCACTTCCATTATGGGTAAACACGATAATTTCATTTTAGGAAGTGCGGACTACCGCCCCCTCAAAATGATTTGATTCGTTAATGCCATATGTGGGATGTATAAAAGATGGATTTAATGTTATTATATATTATGTTATACTGGAATTATAATATACCTATATATAATTATTATTTCTTTCCATTAAAGTATGAGATAGAAATGAAAGTAGCGTTCATGCGTACATACGGGTTACCATCTCCATGAACGGTGCATTTCATTACTTATCCCCAAATGTAATGTACTATTATAAGTGAATTTATATGATGGATATATATGATATATATGATATCCAAATCATGAATATAATTCTGTATATAATTATCCATTGACCACACGAACAACATGTAATTGTAAGAAGTTCACTTTCGACTTAAGAACCAAATATCGACAAAACAAACATTATTAACATAAATGATTACATAATGTTTATAAAATGTAAATAAGTGATATAAAATGAATTATGAACTTGAAAAAGGTTCTTAAGAAAACTTAAATTAACTCATGTTTATTATTCAAGACGTTAAAGAACGATCGAGTCATGTCGGACCCGAGGTAAGGGATCCTACTCCTCTCTTTCTTTTTAAGTACGCTCTTTTATGTCATTCCTTTTAAAGCTCATCTTTCTTGTTATTGGGATGTTCTTTTATATTACTATTACTGTATTTTTTTATTTTTCATATGATGAGAGACCCTATTCTCTCTCATCAATCCATTTTGGAATTTTTGAGTGGCATCGTAAGGCTGCCGATTTTTCATAAGAGATCTAACCTCTCTCTTTCTTTTTTAAGTACTCCCCTTTATGTCACTTCTTTTAAGCTCCTCTTTGTTATGTTGGGGGATGTTCTTTTGTATTCCTATTTCTATAAACTTTATGTTAATATGATGAGATACCCTATTATATATCATTAATCCATTTTTGAAGTTTTAAGTGGCGTCGTTAGCCTGCCGTGTTTTCGTAAGCGATTTTTTCATCTCACTTTTATTCCCGTGAGATTTATGCTACATTTGCCACAATGTCCTTTGAGTGGTGTATGTACTATACATTATTTTTCTCATTGTGTAATATACTTTCATTTATGATTATTTACATCAATGTTGTATTTTCCTTCTTTCACGGGGTGAATGTTTCGAAACATACCCATGTCGGTAAGGGAACCTTTCACCCTCCTTTTTTTAAAAGACTTCTTTTGTTATGTCTTTTAATTCACATACTATTATGTTGGGATATGTTCTTCTATATACTTATTTATGTAAATTTTATATCCAAGTGATGATATCCCCTTTATCTCTCTCATCAACCCTTTTTGTAAAATTTTATGTGACGTCGTTGTGCTTACGAATTTTACCAAGGGAACTTCTTCACCCAATTTCGATTTCTTTGGGTTCAACATGTAGTTATTGAATATGTCATCCTTTGAATATGTGTGGATAACCTTTTATTGTTTTACACTTAATATCCACTTATATTGGTTGTATTTATATTTTTCACACATAATTATGAGATTAATTTATCCTTAATTTAAAGATACCTTCTTTATAATGGATTTCATCTCATTTTACATTTCTTTTGAGACTTCATTGTTGATATGCACCAATTCACTCTTATATGGTGTGAATACTGTCCTTTGACATATTATATCATGAATCACTTTATTCTCATGTTATTATAATGTTTGGATTAAATGTTATTCCGCTATTATTTGTATTCAAGAGTCTCTCATTTTGTTAAAAACTCTTTAACAAAAATATCGTTTTAAATGTTTTAAAGATTTATTATTCTAAATCTTTATCTTTAATGTCCATGTTTTCAAAATTGTTTTCAGTATTTATTTATATGTACATTAATGTTTTAAAATTATAATTCCAACAAAAGCTTCAATGTGGTATGGGACACTTTGATTCAAAAATCTCTTTTAATTATTTTTTAAAATGGATTGATTAATTCAATATCTTGGAATTACTTATTTTGATTGAAAATGAAATTTTTTATTGAAATGTTTATATTTTCAATATTTTATGTGTAATGATGGCACTTGGACATTTTACGGGTGGTTACGTGATAAACCATATGACGAGTGGTGTCGTGAATGACAGGATGGGTGGTTACGTTATAACCTCCAATGCATTGGGTATGGAAGTCGGCCGTATGGCTATTCCATTAAGTATGTATGGAAGTTGGCCGAATGGATATTCCATTAAGTGATATGTGTGGAAGTAGACCTTATGGTTCATCCACTTATGTATGTTTATGTCCCAAGTTACCTTTATATGTTATGTGATCTTTATATGGGTTTTATGGTAATCTTTTGGTTACAGAAGGGTATGTAATGAACTTTTATTCAGTGAAGAGTTTTTACTACTTCGAAAAGGTGAAAAGTATTACTTTGTTAAAGTATACATGGTTTACTTGTTGTTTTGAAAAAAACTAATAGTTTTCATTCTTTGTGTATCCCTTACTGACCTTTTTATGCTCATCCCAGGTTTTTGAAATGTTTTTCACAGGAATTAAGGTGGAATAGGGTCAAGGATATGATCAAGGGAAAGTCATGCTACCAAAAACATAGAACTAGACATGTTTCATTTTAAGAGTTTTGATTTTATGGAAACTTAGTAGAAGTTTCTACTTTGTAATCTTTTGAGATGTAATAGTTCTGTCCTAATTCTCTAAAACTCTAAACCTGAAAAGATCCTCATTGTGAATTATTCATTTAATTCAATTTTAAGTATGGTTTAAGGTCGGGGCCTTAAAGTTGGTATCAAAGGGAGGTTTAGATAACTATAGAGGTTAGGGTATTCTTTAAGAATAAGTGACATTACCATAATGGTTAGGATTTCAGAAAGAGTCATAGTTTTTAGATAAAGTGAATGAGTAAGTATATCTTCCTCATTAGTACATGATGGTTTTGTTGATATACTCACACTGACCCTTTTTGGTTTTTGTAAATGGCTAGATCTAGTAGGCACCAAAGTAATAGTGGATGTGAAGGAAACTGTGACAGTTTTCTGAGTGAGAAGCTGAATGATATGGGAGCTACAATGAGAACTCTTGTGTTTATCCTCAACCAACTATCTGGAGTCATGATTGACCACCTAAACCTTGGTGATTTCAATAAGGCATCATATATGCGAGAAAAAAATCCCTACATAACTACAGGTAAAAATCATAAAGTTAAGTGTGTTCAAAAACCTATGTGTCAAAGAAGTGGAAAGAAACATCTAGGAAAATGTTTCAAAGGGACAGAAATATGCTATAGATGTGGAAATGAAGGTCATAAAGCAAGAACCTGAGATGGAAAAAGGAAGCATCCAATTGACTAAAGGAAAGGGGAAGAAGTTCTTTCTGAGGGATCAATTGAATGTTTTAAATGTGGTGTGCATGGTCATTATGAAAACACATGACCTATGAAGAAGTTTCATGAATGGGATCACCAAGATCATACAAATGTTCGTTTACCAATACCTAATGCCATTCCGATTGAGGATGAAGAAACTGAAAATGACCAAACAAAGGTATGGATTATTTCATGACTATTGTTTTCCTATTTTGGAATTTTAGGATAAGATTCATGATTTTTTTTGTAGGAAAGATGTATTTCAGAATAAGTTGGAAGGGAATGGTTAATGGATCATGAAGAATGTTGAATGACTAAGATGTCAACATATAAGGGCTTCAAGATTTATGGTGAAATTCTTAAGAGTATTAAGTCTCTTTTGATGATGGGGTTACATTAGAAGACTTTTTATATTATGTGTAACCCTGATGTTTAATATATGAAAATTTTATTCAAGGAATAGTTATCTTTTCTTTTTTGGACATAGTTATAAAGAACCATTTGGGTTTATATGATCCTTACATTTGAGGTAATTATGGGTTACTATATGTTATGATTGAAGTGAAAAGCATGAGATAAAATTGAGGTTAAATTATTTTATGGTTATTTTTGATGATTTAATCCTTTTTGGGGAATGTTTTGAGAATTATAGAGTTTTGGAAAAAGGAAAGAACGCAGACCGTGTGACTACCTATCACGTCGGACAAAGCTACAGGAATGGAACCCACAACCAAAGTGTGACTGGTATTTATCACCTACCACTGGACTACGTGAAGTCCCTGGTTAGTTTGACTGATTATTTTTAGTTATATGATTTTATGAATTAAGAGTAAGTTGATTTTGGGTTATTTATGAAAATTATTAACATATCATGGAGGATATGTGATTAGGTTAATTACTTTTCAATACGAGACTTTAGGAGCAACTGATGTTGTTTGGAGATAAATGTTACAATTTAACTTGGAAGACTATGTGACTAAATCCTTCAAATATTTGGGTTTCAATCATAGTTTCGTTTACTTTGAATAATTTTATGGACAAATTGTTTATCGGATGGTCCTCATTGAACCATGGGTTTTGTTGGACAATTTTTTGGAGATTAAGCATTGATTTTCTTTTTAATGGGTTATCCTTTTCTAGATTATCTGATCTTGTACTAACCTTTTTGGTTTTGGTTTTGGTTAAAGACTAAAGACATGGGCATTATATAGTTCTCTTTGGTGGATTAGGTGATTTTCTAGATGTTGATTATAATACTCTTAATATGAACAAGTCTTCCTAAATACTCGTCTTTTGGAGAAAATATGAGTTTGTGTAATGAATCTAATAAAAGTTGAAAGTCAACATGATGAGTGATTATGTTTCCTTATGAATAAATTCCTCAATGAAAAGTAACATAAAACATAAATGTTGTCTATTAACTTTTCCTACTGGGGAATCGAATACCGTTTAACCCATCACAATTTTGTGATTTTCTTATGGTTAACTTTCTCCTAGAAATGTTTACTATCACTCTCCCTCGAGAACATGACCCTTTGCTTTTTCTTCCATGTACATGTTTTCCTACATGGAATCCTAGTATGGGTTAACTCGGGTAAACTCTGTACTTATCGTTCTTTATTTTAAAGTGATTGTTTTACCGACTCTTGTTCCAATGTGGGACATTCAAGGATGTTTCCAAGCTTAATTTTAAAATTGCGAGGACGCAATTTAAAAAAGGGGGGAAGGATGTAACACCGTAGGTAAATAAATAATATGACATTTTCATATTTATCCATATTTCTGAATAAAATATTAATATTACTTTAAAGGGGACTCTATGCACGATGGCGTACCCAATACGCAGCAATGAGTTTCTTGGGAATCTTGCATTGCACTCTAATAATAAAATAATATTATGGTAGTTAACGCCTAGCCATTGTAATGGCGGGAATGAAAATAACTAACTAAAAAATGATTATATATGTTTTTAGATATTTTTACTCTTTACAATAAATGTTATAGGATTAAAAATGCGAATGAATCCAATTTTAAGCGTAAACATTCCAATGTTCTTTAAAAAGTCGATTAGCCGCCTTTTGATGGAGAACCTCTTGTAAATCCACTTTTTGACAATTTTATGTGTTATATTTGACAAAATAAAATTCTTTTTTAGAATCGGGACATCAAAATTTACTTTGTGTAAATTTTTGGTATTTTTCTGAAAAAGTACAATTTTTAATGAATAGTGAAAAATGTTGTATTTTAATTCTAAACCTCTTTTTAATCTGATTTAATTATATAATTATATTATCTTTTGAATTGTTTTAAAGGTAAATTATAATATATTTTTACCATTTAATACAATAGTGGTCATTGAAATTAATTTCACTTTGAAAAATGGACATAAACTAGTGTCAATCATTTGATACTTATTGTTTCATAAAACCACGCTATTTGCTCTGACAGCGGGAATTAATTATTAAATTAATTAATACAACTAATATGTTTTGAATTTTGTAAAATAGACATCATTTTTGAATTCTAAATTTCCAATATAGCTTAGGGTGATGTTTTGGTATTTTTCTGAAAAACATCTATTTTTGATGAATAGTGAAACCACTAAGTGGTACTTATAAAAACTGATTTTCCGTTTAAATGAACTTTTTCCATCATTGTGTGTTGAATTTCAAAAATCCAACATAAATGGTTGTCATTAAGAAGTAAAATGTGTTTCAATGGGATTAAAATAATTTTTTTGGTGAATAGTAACTTATTATGTTTTTAATCGCGATTAGACGTAATTAGTGTAGTTTAAGGTAAGAATAATGTTTTAATAAAATGAAATGACCTAGACACATGTCCAACCCTCATTGTATGTGTCATTGACGACCTAGAAAATCCATGGGTCAACTTTGGGACCCCATGGAGCCACTTTGGTTGGAAAATGACATAAATACCTTTTTATTTAATGTTACAGTAAAAATGACACACACATGAAATGTTGTACTAAAACAATTTTTAAATGGGGTTATAAATGTCAGATTTTTCAATATAAATATTCATTGGAAAGTTAAAAAGATTTACTACACCATAGTATTTTTTTTATAATTTTTAGACATTAAATAAATTAAATTATGTATGACATCATGATGATGCAGCGATGACCTCATTATTTAATGATTTAAATAAAATGAAATGATAATGTAATATCTAAGACCTACACATGTCCAAAACCTATTGTATGAGTGGATTTAGAACCCTTATCACCTTATCCTCTAAAGACATCAATTTGGGACCTTTAAAATCCGAAACTCTTTTGAAAATAAAGTAACATTTTGTAACTTTACAAGAGTGCCCCTCCTCTCCTCTTATAAAAGGCCCCCACCACTACCTCCTTACCCACACTCCCAAATCCTTTGGCTCGGCCAAACCCTTCACATTTTGTCTCTCCACATCCCTCTATAACTCCTTGAGGCCTCACTTTGGAATAATGCCATCCAAGGAATCCTTTTAGCTCAAACCAAAGGGAGTTACCCGATTTTAAGGTAATGTCTTCACTTGAGTCCTTTAGTTTTATTTTGCCTCTCCAACCCCCTAAAATATTTTTATTAATTTCTATTTTAAAAATATCCAGTATCTTAAATATAATAGGATGTTGTTATAAGAATTATTCGAGCTACGCTTACACACACCTACATCTAATGGTTAAATAACATATTGTTTCTGTGGATGGTGAATTTCTGCCTCACGAAACGATGATTGTTCAACACTCATATAACACTTTCAAAGGTGTCCATTAAGATGTCACTATATTTATATATGATATATATTATGTTTATGTTTTCTTTAAGCTTCTGTATTATTCATTTTGAGCATAGCTTTATGGCTTCCATTATGGGTAAACACGATAATTTCATTTTAGGAAGTGCGGACTACCGCCCTCTCAAAGTGATTTGATTCGTTAATTCCATATGTGGGACGTATAAGGATTGGATTTAAAGTAATTATATATGATGTTATACTGGAATTTTAATATAACTATATATCATTATTATTTCTTTCCATTAAAGTATGAGATAGAAATGAAAGTAGCGTTCATGCGTACGTACGACTTACCGTCTCCATGAACGGTGCATTTCATTTATTATCCCCAAATGTAATGTACTATTATAAGTACATGTATATGCTGTATATATATGATATATAGGATATCCAAATCATGAATATCATTCTGTATATAATGAACCATTGACCACATGAACAACATGTAATTGTTAGAAGTTCACTTACGACTTAAGAACCAAATATCGACAAAAAAACATTATTAACTTAAATGATTACATAATGTTTAGAAAATTTAAATAAGTGATATAAAAGGAATAATGAACTTGAAAAATTTTATTAATAAAATAGAAATTAACTCAAGTTTATTATTCAGGATGTTAAAGAACGATCGAGTCAAGTCGTACCCGAGGTAAGGGATCCTACACCTCTCTTTCTTTTTAAGTACGCTCTTTTATGTCATTCCTTTTAAAGCTCATGATTCTTGTTATTGGGATGTTATTTTATATTACTCTTACTGTATTTTTCTATTGTTCATATGATGAGAGACCCTATTCTGTCTCATCAATCTATTTATCAAGTTTTGAGTGGCGCCGTTATGCTGCCGATTTTTAGTAAGAGATCTAACCTCTCTCTTTCTTTTTAAGTACTCCCCTTTATGTCACTTCTTTTAAGATCCTATTTGTTATGTTGGGGGATGTTATTTTATATTAATATTTCAATAAACATTATGTTAATATTATGATATACCCAATTTGATCTCATCAATCCATTTTGAAAGTTTTAAGTGGCGCCGTTAGGCTGCCGAGTTTTCGTAAGCGATTTTTTCATCTCACTTTTATTCCCGTGAGATTTATGCTACATTTGTCACAATGTCCTTTGAGTGGTGTATGTACTGTCCATTATTTTACTCATTGTGTAATATAATTTAATTTATGATTATTTACATCAATGTTGTATTTTCATTCTTTCACGGGGTGTATGTTTCGAAAGATACCCATGTCGGTAAGGGAACCTTTCACCCTCCTTTTTTTTAAAGACTTCTTTTGTTATGTCTTTTAATTCACAAACTATTATGTTGGGATATGTTCTTCTATATCTTTATTTATTTAAATTTTATGTCCAAGTTATGAGATCCCCTTTATCTCTCTCATCAACCCTTTTTGTAAAATTTTATGTGACGCCGTTAGGCTGTCGAATTTTACCAAGGGAACTTCTTATCCCAATTTCGATTTCTTTGGGTTCAACATGTAGTTATTGAATATGTCATCCTTTGAATATGTGTGGATAACATTTGATTGTTTTAAACTTAATATCCACTTATATTGGGTGTATTTATATTTGTCACACATAATTATGAGATTGATTTATCCTTAATTTAAGGATACCTTCTTTATAATGGATTTCATCTCATTTTACATTTCTTTTGAGACATCATTGTTACCATGCACCAATTCACTCTTATATGGTGTGCATACTGTTCTTTGACATATTATATCATGAATCCCTTTATTCTCATGATATTATAAAGTTTTGATTAAATGTTATTTTTCTATTATTTGTATTCAAGAGTCTCTCATTTTGTTAAAAACTCTTTAACAAAAATATCGTTTTAAATGTTATAAAGATTTATTATTCTAAATCATTATCTTTAATGCCCATGTTTTAAAAATGGTTTTCAGTATTTATTTATATGGACATTAATGTTTTAAAATTATAATTCCAATAAAAGCTTCAATGTGGTATGGGAAACTCTGATTCAAAAATCACTTTTAATGATTTTTTAAAATGGATTGATTAATTCAATATCTTGGAATTACTTATTTTGATTGAAAATGAAATGTTGTAATTGAAATGTTTATATTTTCAATATTTTATGTGTAATGATGGTACTTGGACATTTTAAGGGTGGTTACGTGATAAACCATATGACGGGTGGTGCCGTGAATACCAGGAGGGGTGGTTACGTTATAACCTCCAATGCATTGGGTATGGAAGTCGGTCGTATGGATATTCCATTAAGTATGTATGGAAGTTGGCCGAATGGCTATTCCATTAAGTGATATGTGTGGAAGTCGACCTTATGGTTCTTCCACTTAAGTATGTTTATGTCCCATGTTACCTTTATATGTTATGTGATCTTTATATGGGTTTTATGGTAATTTTTTGGTTACAGAAGGGTATGTAATGAACTTTTATTCAGTGAAGAGTTTTTACTACTTCAAAAAGGTGAAAAGTATTACTTTGTTAAAGTATACATGGTTTACTTGTTGTTTTGAAAAAGACTAACAGTTTTTATTCTTTGTGTATCCCTTACTGAGCTTTTTATGCTCATCCCAAGTTTTTGAAATGTTTTTCACAGGACATAAGGTGGAATAGGGTCAAGGATGGGATCAAGGGAATGTCATGCTACCAAAAACATGGAAGTAGACATGTTTCGTTTTAAGATTTTTTTTATGGAAACTTAGTAGAAGTTTCTACTTTGTAATCTTTTGAGATGTAATAGTTATGTCCTAATTCTCTAAAACTCTAAACCTGAAAAGATCCTCAATGTGAATTATTCATTTAATTCAATTTTAAGTATGGTTTAAGGTTGGGGCCTTATAACTCCATACAAATGATGCCTCCAAATTTTTAAAGCAAAAACAACAATAGCTAATTCCAAATCATGTGTAGGATAATTTACCTCATGAGTTTTCAACTGATGTGAAGCATAACAAATTACCCGATCATTCTGCATTATGACACAACTAAGTGCTTTCAATGAAGATTCACTGTAGATAACAAACACACCATTCCTGGATGGTAGTGCCAAAACTGGAGAATTCACCAATCTTCTTTTTAACTCCTGAAAACAATCATCACAATTTTTTGTCTAGATAAACTTAAAACCCTTCCGAGTTAGCATAGTCATTGGACTATATAACAGTGAAAACTTTCTAACAAAATATTCTGTAATAGCCTGCTAAACCAAGGAAGCTACGAATCTAAGTTACATTTGAGGTTCTTGGCCATTCTTCAACAACCATTTTTTTGTAGGATGAACAGTTATCCCATCTTTAGAAACAATGAAACCAAGGAAAGAAATTTGGTGCGACCAAAACTCACACTTGCTGAATTTCACATACAATTTCTTTTCTTTTATGGTTTTCAAGATAACCCTTAAATGACTTTCATGCAACTCTTTGCTTTTAGAAAACACCAAAATATCATCAATAAAAACAACCAAGACTTTTCACCTGAGTCAACTGAGCCATCACTACAAAAAACTGTTCAATTGTGATTCTCACCATCTCAGGATGATGATTTAGAAGTTCATTTCCATTTGTATACCTTCCTAGCACAAATTCTATGTTTCCTCTTTGAAAAACCATTCTAAACACATAAATATCTTAGGCGAAGCAACATGGTAATCTTCAAATGCTATATCATTTCAATTGGACCATAAAAAATTATTTTTGGATAATCATTTAATAGAATTATAACTCCTAAAGTTATATAAACCAACCTCTGATACAAACTATAAGGCCCCAGCCTTAAACATTACATAATCATCAGATATTTCAAGAATACACCTTGAGGATCTTTTCAGGCTTAGAGTTTTATATAACTAGATCATAAAACATGCAATACATTCCACATTTAAACAAAATGGTTACATAAAAGATAGTATTCATTTTTCCAAAAAATGGAAACATATTTAGAATAAAACATGGATTCTTTCTTGACACTTCCATGAAACTATCATCATATCGTGTACCATTCCATTGACCTGTGAAAAACATTTCAAAAACATGGGATGAGCATAAAAAGCTCAGTAAGAGTTATAAAAATATGCAAAGGAAACATGAGCTCATATATACATTAGAATGAAATCATACTTTACCCAAAAAATATAAGCACTTTAACATACCTCATCAAATCATGAATAAATCATTCCAATCATAAGACATAAAGGTAACTTGAGGAATCTATAACATTCTTACATAGGGAGTAACCCTATTGGTTACGTTTGGAATAACCATGACAGTATATTCCCTAAATCTCTTCTGAGAAACCTTAATATTTAACTCCTTTGCATTACCCAATGCATTGGAGAGCTATATCGGGCTCACCCGCCCTTAGATTATCACGGAACCAACCATCTTCATAATAATTCCTAAGAACCATAACATAATCGTATCACATAAAACATGCATAAAGGAAACATAAAATTTCCACTTTTCAATCACAAGATATCAATACAACACATTGATATAAAAACATTATGAAAACCATTTTCAATACCAAAATAAAAGAAAATTAAAACATTGTATTTATTTTTATTTTAAAAAAAGGTATGGCTTGTAGAGGAAGCTGATACTCAAATAATGGTCACGGTGGAGGAGAAGTCGTTGTCGCAGCAAACGTACGACAAAAACATTTCCTTTTTTCGTTTAGTAAAATGCTTCGTATAAAAAATATTCCTTTGGGATAAATGTAAAATTAAAAGGGGTTTATACACCGTATAAAAGAAGTTTGTTTATAAAACAAAATATGCCTTAATGAAAGGAGATTGAGACGAAGTCCCATACCTCGGGTCCGACTTGACTTGATCATTCTTTAACATCCTGAATAATAAACATGAGTCAATTTCTACATGCTTATGAAAATTTTTCAAGTTCATTATTCCTTTTATATCACTTATTACCATTTCATGAACACTATGTAATTATTTATGTTAATAACGTTCGTTTTAAGGATCATTGGTACTTGAGTCAAAAATAAACTCTTTATAATTACATGTTGTTCACGTATCCATTATATCCAGAGTTATACTCATGATGTAGATATCATATATATCATATATATCCAATATATACATGCATTTATAATATTACATAACGTTTAGAGGTAAGAAATGAAATGCACCGTTCATGGAGACGGTGAGTCGTACGTATGCATGAACGCTACATTCATTTCTATTTCCAATTTTATGGAATGGAATCATAATGATATCAAGGTATATTATAATTCCAGTTATGTATCATATATAATATCATTAATTAAATAATTTATACGTCCCATATATGGCATTAAAGAATCAAATCACTTTGAGGGGGTGGTAGTCCGCACTTCCTAAAATGAAGTTATCGAGTTTACCCATAATGGAAACAATAAAGGTATGACATAAATGAAAAATACATAAGATTAAGTAAAACATAAACATATTATATATTATATATAAATATATTGTCATCTTAATGGAAACCTTTGAAGGTGTTAAAAGAATATTGAACAATCATCATTTCGTGAGGCAGAAATTCGCCATCCACGGAAACAGTATGTTCTTCAAACATTAGATATAGGTGTGTGTAAGTGTAGCTCGAATAATTCTTATAACAACATCCTAGTATATGTAAGATACTAGTGTTTTTACAAAATAAATGAATAAAAACGAGTTTAAGGGGTTGGAGAAGAAAAATAAAACATAAGAACAAAAGAGAAAACACTACCTTTAAAACGGGTAACTCTTTTTTATTTGAGCTCAAAGGCTTACTTGTAAAGAAATATGCCCAAATTGTGGCTTCTAAGAGTTAGAGAGGTATGTGGAGAGAAAGAATGAGCAGGGGGTGGCCAAGCCAAAGGCTTTGGAAGTGTGGGTATGGTGGTAGAGGTGGGGTCCTTTTATAAAAGTAGAGGAGGGGCACTCTTGGAATGATAGAAAAGATACATTGTTATAAAATGATTTTCGGATAAAAAAGGTCTCAAAATTACAAATTTCAAGGATAAGGTGATAAGGGTTCGAAATACACCCATACTATAAGGTTTTGACAAGTTTTGGTCTTATATTTTACATTTTTTTTTCTATTTTATTTAAATCGTTAAATAATGAGGTAATCACTGCATCATCATGTCGTCATAAATAATTTAATTTATTTAATGTCTAAAAATTATAAAAAAAATCATGATGTAGGAAATCTTTTTATCTATCTGATTAATATTTATAGTCAAAAATATGACTTTTATAACCCCATTTAAAAATTGTTTTAGTAAAACAACTCTTGTTTGTGTCAGTTTAACTTTTACTTTAAATAAAAGGCATTAATGTCATTATCTTACCCAAGTGGCTCAATTGGGTCCCAAAAATCGACCCATGTGTTTTATTGGTTGGCCATGACACATAAAATAAGGGTAAAACATGTTTCAACTTCATTTCATATTATTAAAACATTATTCTTACCTTAAATTAAACTAATTACCTCTAATCGCGATTAAAAACTTAAAAGTTACTATTCACCAAAAAAATTATTTTAATCCCATTGAACCACATTTTAATTTGTAATGAAAACCATTTATGTCGGATTTTTTAAATTAAAAAAACAGAGGTGGTAAAATTTCATTTAAACGAAAAATCAGTTTTTTAAGTACCACTTAGTGGTTTCACTATTCATCAAAAATTGAAGTTTTTCAGAAAAATAACAAAACTTCACTCTAACCTATATTTGATATTCCGAATTCAAAAATAATGTCTATTTTAAAAAATTCAAAACATATAAGTTACATTAAAAAATTTAATAATTAATTCCCCCTGTCTGAGGAAATAGCGTGTTTTTATGAAATAATAAGTATCAAAAGATTGACACTAGTTTAAGTCCAATTTCAATGTAAAATTAATTCCAACGACCACTATTGGATTAAATGGTAAAAATATATTCTAATTGAACTTTAAAACCAATTAAAAAGATAATATTTCCATATAATTAAATTAGATGAAAAAGCAGTTTTGATGTAAAATGCAGTATTTTTCACTATTTATTAAAAAATGAACATTGTCAGAAAAATACCAAAAAGTTATCCAATGTAAATTTCAATGTCCCAATCATAAATAATAAGTTTATTTTGAAAAATAGAGCTTATAAAATTGTCAAAATTTTGATTTAAAATTTATTTTCCATCAAAAGGCAGTAAAACAATCTTTTAAAAATATTAGTGTATTCCATGCTTAAGATTGAATTTATTCTCATTTTAAGCCTCTAAAACACTATCTAATTCATAAATAGACATAGATAAAAATATCTATTATTCATTACTTACTTGGGATGTTACAATTGTCCTCTAATATGTCCACATATATTCACAACATGAATACAAATTTATATCATCAAAATACCAATATAGAAAAATTGATGCTCCAAACTTCGTTGAACCCTCCTCAATAATCAGCATAACACATATAACATCCAAAATAGAAATTTTATGAGAAAAAAAGAAACATAAAAATACATAAATCCTATATAAATAATTATTATTTGATCTATTTATATACTAATCATTGAAAAAATAGAGATGGGTAACTAACCAATAGAATTGGACACCTTCTTCCATCATAAGTAGATGAATTATGGAGAAGTAAAGAACTTCAATTAACTAAAGCCACCTCCATTTTGTTATATTATACTCTTTTAATTAATATATAGATAAATATTTTATGATCTGTATATATATATATATATATAATTTTAATCATAATTTTATTACTCTATATTTTCAAGGAAAAAATTACCATTTCAACCTTCGAACCTTTAGTTAAGGAATTTTCATGATGATGTTTTAATTCTTATAAGCTATAGGGTATAACATATAATTTTCCATGAGAAATAATCCTAATATTTTTTTTGAATTAGAGTAGATCATAAACCACACTCCATTATTGGGTAGTGTAAGAATATGTGATCATACCATCATTCCATTCATCTCTTTTAAGTATTTCTAACATTCAATAATCAAGATTTACATGGATCGTAATTAAGTAAATTCAATTATTCATTAACATTATCATCATAATTTCATTATTTTTTTTCCAACAAGGCTTAAAACTTATAGATTTTCAATTCATAATATAGAAACATTCGGTTTATAATAAAATATTTCATTAATGATCAAACTATATAACCTCTATTTGTGATTTCATGACCAAATAAGGACACTTTTTTCACTAGAAATTCATATACTCTAAATCATTCATATAGAATCGCTTTCCTTAGGGTTTTCCATAGAATCCAAAAATGTTCCAGATGATCATCTTTTATAATCAAATGTAAATGAATTTCCAATAAAAACATCCAAAATCTATTTACAATAATTTATAAATAATATATTCATTAAATCTATGATGACAATGGTTAAAATGGTATGTACAAACAGAATCAAAATATTGTAATAGTTAAAATAGAACATATAGAGTGATGTATAGTGTATATCCTCTTCAATGACCCTTAAATAAAGATATCTATAGTGTAGGTCACCCTTGGTATAGTATTAATATCCATTATGTCAAATAATAAATTCCAAATAATGTGGTTGAAGGTACATGTTTTAAATAGTGATCTTGGTAATATCCAAACAGTCAATGAAATGACACATAAAATTATCATTCTTCTTAAGAAAATGAACATGTTTACCCCATGGTGTAACATAAGGTCTTATGAATCCCTTAATTAGATTCAGATAGTGTTTCTTCTTCAATTCCATAAAATCAATTGGGGACATTCAATAAGAGTTATAGATAATAGGAGTATCATTGAATATGATATCATTTCAAAAAAACATCATATGGATTTCTGGGAAGACTATATATGTATTTTGGAAATAAATCATCTTTGTAATGATAAATATTCATATCATAGATGTCATGTTTTTCCACGTCCATATTAGATAAATATATCTCATGAATATGAAATATGTCATATACAATGGTATTAAATTATATTAGAAGTTATCAATATTACATAATCTAAAAGTAGATCATAAGATTGTTTCCATAATAAAATATTACTTCCCTTCCATGTAAATTATCATGGGATCAATATATATAGGAGTTTTGGACTTGAGATTCAATCACCATACCATTTGTAGTTTTTGCAAGAAACTCAAAATATATTCATTTTTGTGGTGATATGAAAACCATAAGGTATAACTCAGATCAAAATGAATGGATATATTTACAATAAAATAAAACATTATAAATTCATGAGTGCATGGAATATGTACCTTTCACCAATTCATTCTCAAAACCGACTTCTAAAATATTTACTACCTGAGATTTACATATATCTTATAATTGATAATGTTAGTAATGTAGATTTTCATATTTAATCCAAAAATTCATGAAATGATTGAAATAAATTCCACACTCATTTAAATTATTATATTTTGTTTTGGTGGAACATTAATCTTATACATATCACCATTCCTTTAATTAACAGATATATAAATATTTTATTAGATTTATTTATTTATCAATGTAAGTACTCTACATACATAAAATATTTACCTTTCCCAATATATAAATTTTTTTCTCTGATACATATATTAGACATTAATTAAGAGTAACTATCTTCTATTTAATGGACTTATAATTTAATTTTTTTTTAAAATTCCATCTTTTACTTTTTCCCCATAACAATGTAAACATTGAGAGTATATAATTACATTTTTCATTGAAAGAGTATATGAAATTATTTCAAAATATTTTTAAAATTAAAAAATAGTAAATTTGTTTTGTAGAAATAGCCCCTACAGAATAAATAATAGAAAAAATTCTCATTCATGGTAGATGTTAAAAATTGAAAATTAACCTTCCTGTATAGAAAAACATGCCTCAGAGTTATAAATAGATTCCCATCATTCTAATATAGTCATTGATATTACCTTTACATTCTCAAATGACTATTATGGGGAAAATAATTGTTCATAAATACATTATTGAACACTCCCCATATCATGAATCCACACTCCTCCCCATACCTAATATTCTTGATAAGAGTGTAACATTGAAGAGCTTCAACTTCTAAATAAAACAATGGAAGAATAAAATATCTCAGGATTTAATCATTTATTAATAAACGATATCTTTTCTAAATCATTGATCAATTTCTAAAAAAATATTAGAGGAACCACTGATGAAAGGTAGACAGTTTTTCCTAAAAGACTGAGAAGATAGTTGTTTCTTAATCTTTTTGTCTCGAATTTCACCATGATTCATATTATCACTGATAGCTTCAGACTTTTGGATGATCACAACTAGAATATTTAACATCTTAGTTCCTATTTAATTTTATTTATATATAGTATGGTTCTTATATTATATGTCACATTTGAATTTTATATTAATCTTCCAGGGTTCATTTATTGATTTTGATGAAATTTCATTATGTGATAAATGACAATCATAGTTTTTCGTGATGTAAAAATGAAAGTAAATTCATTTTATTTATAAATAAAGACACATTCATTTGAATATATGACAAAATCTATTTAACATAATACATTCAAGCTCACTACCTTTTTAAATCATCTATAATGTTTAGTAAATTATATATAAATTAACACCATATCATTCCTTGGGGTTGTTTATATAGTTTTTGATTTATAATACTACTCATCATTCACTAGTGATCAGATTGTTAATGCCAAATACGCCTCGTTTATATTTGTTACCCCTAGGAGTATCTATTCTAAAACCACATCCACATGATAGAATCCAGAATGTGGTGTATTTTAATGTAAAACAAAAAATATATATTACCAAAACATTAGTATGTTATTTATAAATTATCATCATCCCAATAATTTTTAATATATTTTTCAACCAGAATCTCTAAAAAGGAACTTCTCTTATTAAAACCGATGCATCACATGAATAAAACACATAACTTTTAAATTATTTTAGACGATAATAACAAAAATTGTAAAATTATAAACAACACAAGAGTTGTTAAGGTTTTATCTATTTTTAGAGTAGTTTTATTAATAAAAAAATTAATGAATGGTCAATAACATCTCTTGGTAAATTATTATATAATTTTACCAATCATGAATTTACTGTAATTAAAAAAATCCATTAAAACATGGGAAAATGAAAACCTAATAAATGGTGAACATAGATGTAGATTAATGATAAACATGGGATATTTCAATTTTTTGATTCCAATGGTATGGATGGGTTGCAACGAAAGAGGTGATAGGTTGTAAGAGAATAGATCAAGGTGTCAAGGCCAAGGGTTTCACTATTCATGATACATGAAATCAAAAACAATTTATAGTGACATATTTTGGATTTTAATTTAGAATGTTTGAATTTTAAATATTGTTTAATGGGGTATGTTTTGGTAATCAGGTTTTGGGGTTTTTGATTCTGTGTGAATGGAATGTGGGTTGCCCCTTAACCCCTTTGAAGTGGTTTGTTCTGAAAAAACCTAAAACATAATTTTGGAGGACTACGTTCCAAGATAAAAATAATATAAAATGTTTTCATTTCTAAAGTCTCACTTCCAATGATACAATAGGATATTTTATTTAATCCACATTACCTCATTTAATCAGTCATGAGATACTCCTAAGACTATCATAGTATAAAATTTCCCTTACGGAATTGAGTTTAGTCCCCATTATTATACTTATTAATCAATGTGATAACCAATATTTCAAAATTAATTAGAAGACTATATAATTACTTTCCAACACATAATATAATTAAACCCAAAAACATTTCCCAAATTTTCCGAAATTATTCATCATATAATCGTATTACATCATGTGTTAAGGAAACATGTTTCATAATCATTTCATTATTTCATCATTGAATAACCTAGGGAAAATAAATTATTTTAGTAAGGCCCACAAAGTTATGACAAAAAACCATTTTGAGAAAGAATAATTATGTTAATATTAGATTATAACACCAATTATGAATAATATACATGAAATTATGTAATAATATATGATAATTTCTTTTATAAGACCGCAAAAATATTTCATGAATAAAATACAATATTTATTTTCAAATCTATGTTTTTTGAAATCAGGTTTTCTGAATTTGTTCAAATAAGTTTTCCAAATAATTATCGAAACATTAAATAATTGAGTGGGAATACTACAAATTTTTTTATAAATGATGTAATATGTAAAAAAATAGTTTGTTCACACATTTAGTAAAAATTATCTTATTCTAAAAATAAATAAAAGATTCTATTAAACCGATTTTTTAAAATTAAAAGATGGAGAAAATCAAACATAAAAAATTATTTTATCATATAAAAAGTATTATTACAATGACTATATTGATTATGGAAATGTAGGAAAATATTTTGTAACTAAATTATTAAGGCATCATTATACCATTGTAAATATTTTTTCCAAAAATTTGAATACATAGATATAGAAAATCAAAATAATAGACTATATTCCATTTAAATGATTATAGGAGTTTAGATGATATTTGATTTAATATATACAAATCATATAATTTTTATATGTAAATTCATTCATAAAAATTCAGAATTTAAACATGAATTAATCATAAATCCATTAAATAATGTATAACATACTTCATCTGAACCCTAACCCCCTATATAATAAATAAAAAAATATAAAAAAATTATAAAACATTATTAATACATATTTTACTATGCTTCATTACTTTATTATTGAAATTTATCTTCTTATTAACTATTTATTTAATAAATCAATATATAGTTAGAATCTATTTTATTTCCAACATATTTTTGAGTTCAATGGTTGTGATACTTGCATTATGGTCATAGTTACATCAGCTATATAATTATAATAATTATATAATTATTTTATTTAATCAATATATATATATATCTATGTTTGTAATATTTTCATAAAAATTTTAAATAATAAAAAAATCACATCTCATTGTGGAGGTGGTATTCCATACATTAGAGCAAGAAATGATATCTATATTTAAATGACATAATGGTAATAAGGAAAATAATATCATAAAATTACAAAATAATATTCTTTAAAAATAATATCAAAATATTATATCCATTATAATAACCATCCATTAACGGTGTTCATGAAAAACATAATTCATTTCTTCCAGATGTATTAATCAGCAAGTATGTGAGAATTATGATTTTGTTTCCAATTTAATGGAGAAAAAGATGACATACATTGAAACATAATAAAATTAAAAAAGGATTGATATATCATATTAATCATTTAAATATAGATTAATCTTGATTAAATATTGAAAAAAATTGAAACTACTCAATTTATAGTTAAACCCCACCATTAAGAAAACTCATTTGGCTTACACCTTTAACATTTAATTGATGGTTTAATGATCCATCCAAGAGGTCTAGAACATGGGGTGGGGTATTATGAAATGATTTAAGAATGTAATGTATGATATTATTGTCCATTAACATGTAAATAAGAGAGGATATAGAGTTTATATTTATAAGGGAGAGGTCACATGTTAAATTTTATAAAGGACTAAATTGTATTAATGTCTTATTCAAGACAAATAGATACAAAATTACTCATCAGCTTTGATAATAAGAGACAGGGAAGATATATGAATGAAAAAAACTAACAAATAATATTAGGCTATTTTAAACATTATAAATATAGATTTAGTTCTAATTAAAAAAATTTAACACTATCAATTGTAACCATTTTTTACCAAATATTCTATTCAAAATGACAAAAAATATAATATGGTCACATTATCTAATTTTTTCACCCTAATTCCAAATATACATTCCATTTTAAAAATTATGTTTCTATAAGTGTAGACATTAATAAAAATTCTAAACCACACAATGTGATGTACAATGATTTTTTAAGAAAAATAATTTTTAATTATAAATTTTCAACTAAAATTTCAAATGATGATTATTATAGTTATTTGTATAATAATTAAAAAGAAATAATTTATTTATAATTTATTTAAAAACACAATGGAACATTGAAAATAAATTTAATGAAATATACTTTTCCAATAAAATTATAAATTTTTCAATCCTCTCTAAAAAAAATAATATTTTTAGAATAATACTAAATTTGAATGTATGATAATTTAGATAAAATTAATTATAAAAAGATATAATTTTCATATATAATATTTTTTAATGTTTTATAAATTAATTATAATTAATGAACCCTAGTTATAACAAAAATCATTTTGGGATGACGTCTTATTTTTTACTTAAAATTTGACTTCACTAAAATTTAGTACTTATTTTTTATGAATTAATAAATAAATTTCAAATACATAAAATATTAAAATAATTATTTTAAAAATACTATTATTAAAATTTATTTTATTAATATAAATGAACATATATAATGGAATATTGTATTATATTTTATTTGGACATGGGTTGTGTATAAAACAAATTATTGAGTGCATAATGTTTAAATGAAAATATATATTAATATATATACATATATAATATTATTTCGTTAAATATATTTTTATGTTACATTGTCTCCGAAGAGATTAAATTATCTTGAATGATTTAATTTATCATATTATGTGTTGTGTGAGCATATATTCCATTTTTATTTTCATTCAACTTTAATATTAAGTTGCATGTTTCAATACAAGGTGTTTCAATATGTGGTTAGGGTATACTATTTCTTATTTCTAGATACACTGATATATAATGATACCATGTTTTAGAATATTTGGACCATGTTTGCAAAATAACCTTCATGATGGTGCTTCATGATCTTGTGGTTTTGAATAGTAGTTGTCAATTTATTTATCTACTCATAAATAAAAAACTGTTTCCTAAAATAATATTGTTTATCATGAGGAATTAATAATTTATTGATTATTATATTTTTAATCTAATTACATTTATTCAAATTAAATCTATACTAAATTGAATAATCCCAAACCTCTCATCTTCTTTATTTCCTCAAATTTAAATTATCCTCAATGACCCTCACATTTGTTTGTGTTTTTATTGTTTCTATGGTACATATATAGATATATGATTTCATACTAATGTAGAACAAATAACTGAGTAAAAAAAATATATTATAAAAAATAAATTCTAATATAAACCAAAAAAATATATAAAAAATTTATCGTAATAAAAATCATAAAAATTTATTAAAAAATTAATGTACCTAAACTATTAATTTTTTTGTAAATAATGTAAGAAATTAAGTTACGTAATGAAATTTTCAGAAGATTCATGTATTTATCTGATGATTATAGTTATACAACTAATGAAAAAAACTGTATCTAGAATAAAGTAATTAGGAACCATAAAAAAATATCGAGATAGTTCTATAAATAGAACATATAATCTAGAAATTTTGGGTTACTAGAGTATATGATTGTGTAAATAATAAAATATTTTTTTTGGAAGATTTTTTTTTTATCATTGATAAATACTATCAAAATAACATTCATTAAAAACCTATTAATTTTTAACAATTGGATAATTTGTTATGAAATGTTAAAATAACTTATAAAATAATTTTTTTCGGGTTTTTATAATAAATAAAACAAAAAATTACATGATATTGTTTTTTATTTTTTTATTGAATAAAAACATACAAAAAGTGGGTTACTATTTTTTTACATGTGTTTTCCGTATAAAATACCATCACACCAAATGAAATGAGTCATGGAAAATAATAATGTATAAATGATTTAATGATTTTAATCTTTCATGTTTAGTCAATTAATTATATTTATTTACAATGTTTAAACATTTTTAAAACAATGATGATATTTTTTTTATTATATGTTATATCAGTTATATGAACGTATAAAAAGATAAATGTAGTTCCACTATCAATGAAATATACTTTTATATTATAAAAAATGTATAAATAATAGAATAATTATTAAAATTGAGATGTAAACTAGTATATATTCATAATATAAAAGTTATTAATATTGATAATATCAAATAAAATTTTTAAAAATATTTTGATGAAGAAAATTTTGTTTAATATAAACTATGAAGAGTAAAATTGGGTTGTTCTTTATTTTTGGATTCAATGGTTTCTTTTAAGATATTTACTTATGGTAGTGCAATTTAATTTTCCCTATCTATGAAAAGTATTGAAACCATTACAAGGCTTTTTCTATCTCT
Organism: Viscum album; assembly: GCA_963277665.1. NCBI lineage: Eukaryota > Viridiplantae > Streptophyta > Magnoliopsida > Santalales > Viscaceae > Viscum > Viscum album. The sequence continues at coordinate 1,077,355,905 of OY728137.1, read as the reverse complement.
AAATTACTCAATATATTAGTCTATATCAATGCTTTTAATTATTTTTGTGCCTTCTTTGAATCAAATGTTGAGTATACTCTATTGTATTTGATAATATCAGAAGCATTATATATATATTATAAGTACATGACACGACCATGTCACAGAATTTTCATTTTTATTGTTAGTAATTCAATAAGGAGTGATTCCCCACATATTTGATATATTATGATTGCCCAATAGTTTTTTAATGTTTCTAGTTGTCAACACTATTAACAAAAAAACATTTCTATTGAATTCTACACTATTTTAATTTTAAATAATTTTTAATTTTAGAAACCATTATACTAATTACATAACCATTCATAATGTGAAATAATTTTTTCACCCATATTTTGATTTCCCTAAAATAATCCAATATATATTATTTATGATAATTAAAATAATATATTGAATGTAAATTAAGGAATTTATATTATTAGTAAAAAATTAGAATATAAATTGAATTACTACATCTTGCATCAGAGACTACATTACACATTTTATTCATTAATAACATGTCTTATTAATATTCTAATGAATACTTCAGAGAGTTTTCTGGAGGCTAGGTTTCTATTATAGAGTTACCTAAAGCGTTTGGAAATCTATAGTGCTAGACAAGTGGAGTAAAGGCCCATAGAACCTTATTTTAAATAGCATAGACCCTACTATTGAAATTTAGGGAATAGATTCTTATAAATAGATTTTTTTATAATTTTTGAGAGTCATAGTAATGTTTTAGTTGTATACAATAGGTTTAATGTGAAATATATTTTCCTTATTTGTTTTTTATCTACAATAGTGGAACTTTAGAAATAAATTCTAATTCATCAATAAAATTACAATAAACATGACATTGTTTAATGGTGGTGGATAGTTTTATTCTCAACCTCATTTGAACCATTATAAGAGTATTTTTGGAGAATATCTCATGATAAAAATTCAACATAAATAAACTAATATTAATTAGGGATTAATATATTGAAAATGTATAGTGGATCTAATGCTTTATCATAATCATGGTCAGTCAAGGTTATTGTTTCACCCCCTGGTTTGAGGTATATGAATATTTTATGAAAATTTTATTATTTATTGTGGTTGGGTATAGTTTGGTGGATCTTGGAGAGTCTAGAATATTTTTGAAATTGTTTTAGAGGCTTTTTAAATGATAACAATTTGGACGTGGTTAGGATTAACTGTGCAACAAACCTAGGTAATTGTGCATCATTAGAAAATGGGCCATCATGATTTTTGAACAAGGTTTTTGTAATCATGTGAGGAGGCCATGTAAAGTTCCTTTCAAGTTAGCATCAGTCTCATAGTTAGCAATCGATTTTCCAAATCGTTTGAGCTAATAGTGTGTGAAAATAAAAAATATGATTTTTTAATATGGTCTTCAATGGGATTTTCCCTAAACACACTATTATAGTATTAAATTGATTATCACATAATTTTATTTTGTTCTCATGGGTTATAGGGGTTCTCCGAAAAAAAATTAAGTGATTGGAAGGGTTTTCGATGTGTAGTGATGGAGATTTTCTTCCAGTAAGCCTTCTCCCATTGATCATTATTGGTTTCCCTAAGATCTTGTTATCCCTCTCTCTAGGTTCTCTAGATACACATCAGTTGCATGTAAATTTTGATTTTTGTTTCCTAAAATTATGGGATTGAGGCTTGTTGATGATATAAAAATAAATCAATGGAGGTTTGGGTGGAGATTTTACCTAGATTTTTTGGGGACGTTGAGAGTTTGTTGATTTCACTGAAACCCAATGGTAGGTCAATTCTCTCTAAAATTCACTTTGATATACCTAGAAGACCTATTTTCAATTAATTTATTTTGTTTGAAACTAATGTTGATTATTATGTTCAATGATTTTAGTAAATTCATTTTTTGGTTAAATTATCAATTTTTGGGAAAATGGGTAATTATAGTGAATGTTTCTTAAGTGGATAGATTTTAAAATTTGTTGATTTAGTTAATTTTTGATAATAGTCATAGAAATATGAGTATATAGTGATTTATTTTTTATAGTTCTTCCATAAATGATTAGAAATCAAGAATCCATATTGGTGGAAGTTGATCGACTCACAATATCAGCCAATTTTATCCCTATTCATGAATCTAAAACGATGGAGGATGTATCCCACATCTATATACATGAACATGTAAAGATGCATGGTGTGACAGTTTCGATTGAATAAAATATATATTCAAGGCTCACATCTCATTTTTAGAAATCCTTGTAGCAATACTTCAGGACTAAACTACCGATGAGTACCGATTACCATATTTAGACTAATGGGAAATCCATGAGAACTACACAATTTTTGGAATATATGTTTTAGGATTGTGTGATTAATTTTGGTTGCACATGGGATGATCTAATTCTGTTGGCAGATTTATTATATAGTAATAGTTATCAAGACTTGATATGTATGAATCTGTTTGAAACATTGTATAGGGATCCATGTTGTTCTCCAATTTGTTTAATTGAAAGTGGCGAGACTTCCATAGAGGTATCAATCATTGTCCATGAGACTATAGAGAAGATCATGTTGATCAGGAAAAGAATGGTGAAAGCTCAATGTCACTAGAAATATTATGAGTACCATCATTGGTGACCGTCGTCAATCGAGGTGGGTGATATTGTGTTTTTTAGAAAATCACATAGGCTGGGACATCATATATTTGGAATGAAGAGAATGTTATCGCCAAGGTATATTGGACCTTTTGAGATATATGAGTGAATTGGAGAGGTGGATTATGATTTGGATTTTCCCCAACAATTTAGTAATGATCATAGTATATTTCATGTTTTTTAGTTGAATAAGTACCAATTGGATTGTGACCATGTGATTCGATGGGATCTTATTGAGCTAGATCTGGATGCTTCCTTAGTGCATGTGCGAGTGTAGATTGTAGATAGGAAATAGAAAGTCTTGATTGGTAAAAGAATTGGTATTTTTTGGGATTTGTGTCAACATGATAGGATTCATGAGGAAACTTGGGTGTGGGAGAAATATATGGCTAAGAAATGGCCAAAGCTCTTTCGATAATGTAATGGTTCTCTACATTCTGAAGACAAAAATACCAATGGTTGGGAGAATGTAACACCCCCAGTTTGAGGTATGTAAAAAATATTTTATAAATTTTTTCTTTTTTAAAGATTGTTGGTAGAGTTTTGTTGATATTAGAAGAGTTTTTAAGGGTTCTTGGAGAAAGTATTGTAGTCTTTTTAAAGGAGAACAGTGTGAGCACGGTTTTGGGAAACCATGCAATAAACCCCGATAAGCATGCATCATAAGAGAGCGGTATTTAAAATGGTTAATGAACTATTATTATAACCAGATGAGGAGTCCATGTGATGTTATATTTGAGTATGTATCATGATAAAGTATAGAACATAGTTTTCCTAACTTTTCAATATAACCATGCATGGTAATAAAAAGTAGGGTTTTCAAATTTAGGATCAGTTGGGATATTACATAAACCATCTATTCTTCATCCCACTCTATCATCACCAATAATTTTTTTTCTCAAGGGATATAGTGGAACTCCAAATTTTTTTTTGGAAGTTATTATAAGGGTTTTCACGGTTTTTTTGAAGCAATGTCTCTATCGATACACCTTCTCTATTTTATATTTCATGGTTTTCATTTGATCTAGTTCTCCCTCACTCTACATTTTATAGATCTACATCCATTGGATGTATATCAAGGTATTTTTACCTAACATAATGTTATCCAGGATTTTTGATAATAATAAAGGAGATATAAGGAATTTTATTAGAGCATTCTCCTACATTTGTGACACAGTTGAGATTTGGTTGATTTCACCTAAACCCTATTGTAGGTGGACTTTCTCTCGACTATACATTTCTAGAGCAATAATCCTTATTTTCAATTAATTGGTTTTGTTATTAATTATTTGAAATTAGGATGTATAATTCCGGTTGTATATTCATTTTGAGATAAATAATGGATTTCTTTGGAAAATAGGTCATTACGTTTAATGGTTCTTTGTGGTTAGATTCGAAAATGTTGATTTTAAAATATGTTAATTCTATTGATTTATGAAAATGGTTTTCAATAAAAGTGGGGATGATTTATTGAAATGTACGGTTCCATTTATGATGTTCTATGGGATTATTAGGTTATGATGATCTAAAGGATAGTTATTTGCATAACATTATGGCCTTGTTGTTTTCAATAAGCATGTTTATTGGATTGTAAATTTGATGTTTTGTTGGGATGAGGAGAAGTGGGTGAGGTGAAAAACTTCCAAAATGGGATGGATATTGGATGTATGATCCACCATCAAGGTTATGTGGTAATAAAGTACCACTATGTTTGGAAAGTAGTAACCTGCTTGGACTAGAAGTTCCACTGTGATTGTTACAGATTTAGTTATGTGAAACCATATAGTTATTATATTTTTTATGGTTAGGAAATGTGGAAATTGTTGTGATATCATGTGGTAGTAAATGTATTATATAAAGATTGTTTGTATTTCCCTTTTACTTAGTGTATTTGTGTGAATTTAGATTGGTAATGGTGTGTTTTCCTTGCTGAAAATTGCATCACTATTTTATGTTTTATATAAACTAATTTTTATAAATGTTCTGACAGTTCTATCCTAGTGGAAATTGTAGTGAATTAATTTGGGGAAAACATACTATGTATCTGTAATCACCTCATATATTGGAATATTGGTGATTTTTTTGATGTCGTTTTTTGGGATATATATATAATGGTAAAAAATATCATTTTACAAGTAGTTACTCTTAATGCATGGATGGTTTTATGGTTCTTGAATTATGGATCTTGTCTTGGAGCTGTGGAATTGTGTGACAGATTCATGGGTTTTGTTTTCATACTCTAATTACGGATTATTGTAACTTTGTTGTTCTATTATTTTGATTTTCTGAGTTTTTAACCTTGTTTTCATGCATCACATTGTTTTGTTGGTTATGACTCATTAGGTTGGATTCCATCATTATAATTTAAATTCATTCCCTGCTTATTATTAAAAAACTTGAAAATAATTTCCAACCAATGGTACCTTGGGAACGTCACCTAAGTCTCAGTAGCATCTCACATATTTCTCAAGCCAATTTGGATGGGGATAAATGTTATAGTTATCACATTGTTACTCATTTACTAAAATATTTTTTGGAGTAATTGAAAAACTAATTATTAATTAAATATAGCCTATAGTTATAATAATTACTAAATTTATTATTGTTAAGATAGATTGACCATGATAATCTTTATATACGTCTATATTATTTCATCTTTATTTTCCATTATTCATTCATACATGATTAAATGAAAAACATTTATTCAATGTTTTATTATGTTTTGAATGATTTCACAATGTGAACATTCATATATATATGTTTTTCAATGTTTTTATGATATATATTTCTTGTATTTTATTATCATGAATTTATATTATCATAAAAGTGTGAATAATGATGTATTTTTAGTTCATTAATATTCAGTTCATAGAATTTATATTTTCACATTAATTATTAATTATTTTCTTAATGTGTGTAAGATACCAAACTATTATAAGAAGAAACATGTATTGGATGTTCTAGGATAACCCTCTTCAATTTGATAATCTTTATTTTGAAAAAAAACCCATTTGAGTGTGATATAAAAAACTCAATAAAATTTTATAGGCACTCAATGATAATGAATGAAAAATTGAAATTTATTGTTTATGTTTTTCATTTATATTTCATTAAATCAATATTTATAACTTGAGTATTGATAAATAAATTATATAAACTCTTTCAAAATATTAATAGTAAAATTATATAAACGTGATAAAATATTTAAAATGGTTTTCATAAAATTTATCCAACAATGTTTTATTATCTATAAATTTTATTTAATAGGTATCAGACCATTGGGACAACATTTTAAGTCTATATGATTATTATATTGTATATCTATTGTTTTATTTCATACTCATTATAGATAAATTAAATATTAATAAAAATAATAAGATATCCATAGTCATTGATAAGATATTTTACATATGAACCCTATCCTTTTAACATATCATCTATATTATATTTATACCCATCATATGAAGTACGTTTCATGAAGAGGATACAAGTTATACCTAACTGAATCTCTTAAAAAAATTTGTATATGTAAAATAATAAATATAATTACTATACTCCATTTTAAAGAGGGAATTTGAAAATTTAATGGGTTCTAAAATAGATAAATGAATATCGTATATAATTTATAATAAATTAAGCTGAAAAATATTGATATCTAATATAAAATTAAACTTTTTTAAATGTAACATATTCTTCCTAAAAATAACAATGGTTGATAATATTAATAAATTATTTACAAGTGTGAGTAAAATTTTAAGAGCCACTGGAGGCTATTATGAAATCCTTGAATACTCAGTAGTAGTAAATAAATTATTTTAAAATTTAATAATCTTTATTGATCTAAAATATTAGTTTTGGATGAAACGGTTTTAGATAATATATAATGTGATTAACTCAATGATATATTTATTTCATATCTGATAAGAATAGTATAATTTAAATGCTTGGGACTTCAAAAGTGAAAATTATTGGCCTCATGGATGAAAAATAACCTAATATAACAGTAAATTATGATATATTAATAAATTTAAAATGTAGTAGATCAACGATATTTCTCCATATTAATTACGAACACTCCCATCGTCTGTTGCTGATATGGAAAAATAATGAAAATATAGATAAACATAAGTAAAAATAAATAGTTCATGTAAGCATGGATAATCTAACGATTATTCAATATAGATTTGTGGATCCACATGAATCCCAAATAACACTTCTATTTTTAATCTTAAATTTTGGTTGTATAGACTCTTTGTGTTTATATCCCTAGAAAACTAACTTTTCTAAACAACTATCACTACTAAATAAATTTTGATGAATTTTTTTACCAATCTCTATAACCCAAATTAGAATTTTCATTACCATTTGGGTATCACATCCCTTCAACTTCACCATATTTTTGAACTCTTGAAACATCAAGTGGGATATCTTCCATGAACTCCCTTTACTCATTCTCTAATATTCCTATGGAATTTTTTAAATAATCAAATATATTTTATCCTTCTATATGCCCAATATTTTATTTTTATTATTATTATCATTTTGATTATAAATATACATCACGTATCCTCGCTGAATGTATATGTTTCCAAATTAATGGACTATCAATTGAATATTATTTTGATTGTAAAATTATTCATATAACCCACTTCATTTTAGAGTCGAAGAATCCAACTAAATCCCCAGATATTTATTCGAAAGGATTTGATATATTACTTTTGATAAGTAATGTCTTAAGACATCAATGTATAAATATCTCAAGAATTGCATGACACTATGACTCATTTCAAACATCAATGCCCAAACATCTTCCACCATTCTCATTATACAAAAAATGTGATGTGCGACACCTAAACAATAAATTTCATGGACCAAAATCATAGAATAGTCCATGGAGACAAATTTTGGACCACACATTAACTAGTACACAATAAAATGAACAAAAACATAAATTTACATTAACCTATAATGGTTGTATATTCAATATTTCATGTTATGTAACCACAGTGTGATCCTCCTACAATGTGTGTAATTCCCCTAAATGGAATATCCACTTACATTCATGTTACTGAATTCATATTAATGGAAAAGAACCATATATTTTATTATATTCACATATTCATTGTAATTATTTCGAAATTGAATACTACTTATATGTCAATGTCCGCAGTAGGATGCATGATTCCCAAGATGGGAAACTTTCCTATAAATACATCTTATCTAATTGTAAGTGATATCAACGAGTGACACAAAATCCACCTTAATTGAATACATGAATATATTCAATTAACAAATATCATATCATTCATGAGATTTCATTTTTTGAACGACCTATAAATAATTACAAAAATTCTATGAAATAGTATCCATGTCATAACCTACTAAATGTGTGACATTTTCACCCATAAATATATTCTTCCAAATAATAGTATCCTTCAATAAACTTCCAAACTTCCTAAAAACAAATTTTTTCATTTTAAAATTCATGTAATCTCCAATAAATTAATTTTAAATCAATATCAAGAACCACACCCCCAAAAGTAAACAAATGAGATTATTCCAAAAAAACAATGAATTTGGGTTTTTTGAATAATGCATGATTTTTTTAATTTCACATCATCATATGATAAATTTATAATTGACTAAAACTCATTCTAAAACATCATTCTATTATATAGTGAAAATATAACTTAATAAACGAACACACAAACACCACATGAGTCCTTATCATTGAGATAAATATTTCTTTATTGAGAATACCTACAATAAACCACGTCCTATAACATCATCCTTGTGAATAGTCCTTTACTAAGATTGTATACCTAAATAAAAATAAGACTAACATTATCCTTATTGAAATATATACATGTGGATTCTCCTCTTTTGTAAATAAGATTAATCAATCCCATCATTCATCATCATTGACAATGCAAAACATATCCCAAGGAGTTCATTAAAAACTTATCCCATTTTTTAATCAAAAGAAAATCCACAACTCGAATTCTGAAAAGGGAGAGTTATAATTATGAAAAAAATAAATATATATAGATTCAATACAATTAAATAAATATAAAAAATCATGTGGGATTTGGGGTCCCTTATCCAAACCATATAATTTGATAGAGACAATATGACACAAATATGCAATAGTTTTATGTAAAATTAATTCATGGGTAATATCTTAATTTTTTTTATATAAATTTAATTATATGTTAACATATGCTGTAAAATCCATAGATCCTATTCAATCATATCGATTTTGAAATGATAATTTCTCTCAATGTAAATAGTTCGTGAATGATGTATATGATTATTTGTGGTTAATATCTATCATATTATTACACATGATTTTAGTACTAAATTCACATCAACATACTCATTCAATAGATATTATATTGTATAATATAATTGAGGATATTCTTGAATGAATTCTAAATATTTTAATCCTAAATAGTTAAATGTGAAATGAAATGTTATTTTTTATTCAACCAATAATCACACAAAGCATGATGTTATAAACAACCACTTTCTATAAACCTGGAGTTATTTATTGAACTATCTCAATACACAAAATGATATACCAATAAATCAATATACAATACATTGTGATTATACATTACGTAATGAGTCATTCTATTAAAATAATGATGTAAAATCATTACAACTAGAATATCTCATTTCTTTTAAAAAAATTTGTGCCATGTGGCTTCACATTTATAAAAAAACATGTTGAATCAGTTTTTTAGATATAATAAACCTCAAAATATTTTATAATTTTCCAATAAAAATAACATATTCAATCAGCATATCTAGAATACATAATCCTAGTTTCACTAATGGTTTCATTATAATTGAATACTAAATATCAAACAACTTGAGAATAAAGATTATAAATTTTAAATTATAAATAAAGTTTCCATTGTATCCATAAGTCACCCATATAATGTAGTGAAATAATAAATCCACAATCATAGAGATATCAAACCCAAATATAGATATTTTACAAATTAAATAAATTTTGATTCATTTGATCCTCAGTTTTATTAGATTAATTAAGCACAAAAATCCATTGATTATTCTATTCAATGTTGTCGAAATTTTGATCAACTCCACCTCACCAGAATCAAATATTCTACATATAGTGACCCATCATTTTCTTACATCATTATTTACAAAATTTATGATAAATATCACAATAATAATATATCTCATGATCTTATGGATTTGAATCATGGGGATATTAGGTTCATAAATTTTTATTATATAATAAATAATATTTACTATTTAAAACAAATTTAAATATCCTACTAAAATTTCAATAATTCCACTTAGTATTATTTATAACCTAAGGATATAAATTACTGATAATAGTTAGAGAAATCCAATTATAGGGAGTGATAACAGATCAAGAATATGATACCTGAAATTATATTACATGGGTGATGATAATCATCATAATAATATCATATGAATGTGTTCATCAACATAATCATGAGGGAATTTTATTTAAAAAGGTATTGACTATGTCGTCCAATTAATAATTAATTATCATATCATAGTTTTAAAATTCTGCACATTGTTGTAAATAATTATGGTATCATTTTTATGCATAACATATGTGCATAAATAATATCACCATAAATTCCAAAAAAGAAAATATAATGTTCATTAATAATACCTGTAAATTCAGGTGATATATAATATTAAATAATCAATTGGGTTCCATTTATTTATATTTCCACCAATCACATTATAAAATTATCATAATCACGAAATCCATTTGAAAATGTAAAATAAAATGATTGTTGTAATAAAATAAAATAATTAAAAAAACTAATATTAATATGGATTTTCTAAATATTTACTTCATTCAATAACCTTTGGGTTTCTTTGATGAATAATGGAGATCATGTTTTGTCATACAAGGTTAGAAATTTTTGGGGTATAAAAAACAACTAAAGAGGTGACAATTAAATGTTTTAAATAAATCTTATTTGAAGGATCATTGTATTTTACTAATAAATAACATGAAGAAGGTATAAAAATGAATATCCCCAAAAAATGAAATATATTAATTTTTAAGGGATAATTTATGAAAAATATAGTAATATCCCACCAACATTTTTTATTATGATGATAACCCAAAACATTTTTTTTGGGACTAGATTAACCATTCATAAAATCCAACATTATTTTACTTATTTTAAAAATCTTTTATAATAAATAATATTTTATTAAACCATGGAATATGTATAAATTCATGTTAGTTTTTAAAAAAAAAATCAATTTTAACCATTTTATTTTATTTCTCAATTCTTAATTTTAATCGTGTAACGTTTTAATGTATTATTTTCATTAAAATATCGTATCTACCTTTGATTGACTTATCCCACTTTAATTACATTTATAAATTAATATTATTTCATTAAATATGATTATAAATATATATATATATATACAAATATTTATCAATATCTATTATAAATAATTAAATATAATCATCAATAGTAGTTGCTTTAATTAGGGAGTTGTAAATTTCCTCATGGTTTGTTAACATCCCTTTGAAGTTACATTATATAGATATGAGGAAAAGGGAAGTATGAAATATGAATACATCAAAAATAAATTAAGTATAGAAGGTGAAAATATGCAATATTCTGTTAACATAATTAAAAAATAATATTTTTATATTTGTTTATGAAAGGAATATAGATAAAAATAGATGTTTAAATGAGAGAAAATGTTTATCAAAACATATCCTCTACTTCATTCTACTTCCGTTATATAGAAATAGAATAATTTAATTAATAATAATGAGTTAATATATAATGTACCATATTATTATATATATAATAATATAGAGGTTTTTCTAGTGTAAAATATTGATTAAAAAATAATTTAAATGTAGAATCATAAAATAGTAATATTTTTTATATAATGGATCAAATTTAAATTAAATAATACAAACATAGTAATTAAAAACATTTTATAATATAAATTTATTTTTCTAATTATAATCAATTGAGAAAATATAAAAAATGTTTATTTAAATGAACACTTTAGAAATTTCTTTTATTGAAATTTGTTTTTAAAATTTTCAATTTTGTTAATAATGAATAACTTTGTTGTGGGAAGTCATGATGAGTCTATCCACGAAAACACATGAGACATTTGATTATTTTTTTTTCTTAAGAGACTAATGGAATATACCCTGTTGTTATTTTCAATATTACATATTGGTGTGGGATATAGTTGCATCAGCCCCTACGACATCAATAACTCTAATTAAACATTATTACATACTATGAACTTTTCAGTGTAATTAGTAATATCATTTCTCATATTTTCTTAATGTGGTTTCCATGAGGATCATGATATGACATGGTAATTTGAGTACTTGTGAATAAATGTTATCCATGTAAATGATATAATATATCGAACTTCATCAGATGTGATGAACATATAAAAATTAATAATACAATCCAAATTAAAGCATCTTTAATGATGTGTAATTATTGAATATTCCATTAATTATGTAATTGCACTTTTGATTGAAGCACAAAACAACAATTTTTTCACCTTGATCTTCTGTTACATAAGTGGTTGGTAAATAATTATGGAAATGTATGATTTATTTTCTTACATTATTATATCTATATCCATCAATATCAAATCCATAAATATAGAAAATATCTCAATGCACATCCTACATAGTGTAATATTTTCTTTTCTACTAAGAGCATAACCTTTGAAATTATACATTCAAGTGGGATTGTGAATTTAGAAATCATAATATATAATAAACTCGATGAATTTTGTTTTATTAATGTTTAATTTTTTTCAATTTATATACATTACAATATTATGACATGTATATATGTCACAATTCTCTCCATAGTGGTAGTGTCATGAAATCATAAATGAAAACACCATAGTTCCAAACACCATCTCATGCGTTAAGAAGTTCAGATTATGGATGTCATATAGTTTTCAGTAATTATCTATCACTTTATCATTTTTCATGACTACAAAACCTAATACATTCAATATTTACGAACTTTATATCACAAACCCTTCCCACGTGATGATTTTTTCCATACAGGTGCATGAATTAGAATCTTCATGATTTCCTTAATTATTTTCTCATGTTTATCATTTTAACCATAATTTACTCTATTCCTAGTTAATGTACATGTTAGGAATAAAAATATATAAAAATATCATATAAATTATTTTTAATACATGAATATAACATGAAGATCATGTATTTTTTGGACAGTAGTTGGTTTGTGACATTCACCGTTTTAATTTTTCTTTAATGTGTCCACATAAGTTCCCTAAATTTTGATCACATTATCAAGAATGAAACATTTTATAAAAAATGTAACACTTTTTGAACAATGAATAAATCTTTCCTCTCTTAAAAATTCCATCCAATTTATCATATATTATTCATTCGACTACTTTCTAATGGAGTTGATGAGAATTCCATCAATAAATAATAAGAAATATTTATCAATGTACTCTATACTTTCTCTATTCATAAAATCCATGAATATTTCATTAGAATTAGTAAGTCCCAAGAGAATTATATAGTACAAATAGTGTCTACCCCTCATATTAATGGATGCCATCTGAATATATTTGTTAATTTTCCTTTAGTTGATGATATCTAGAATTTTGATCCATCTTTGAGTAGTAATTATAACCTCACAATTGAAAAAAATGTATTCAATTCATGTTATGGGATACTTATTATTTAGAGAGATCATGTTTAATTATCAATAGTTGATTCACATTGGAATTGACCCATAATTTTTTTAAAAATGGAACCTTTTTACCCCAAAGTGATTCACTAGGGAATATGAAAACAATGCCTAAATTCTCTTATATCCATTTCAAAAAAACTAATATTTAAATTACTGCGATCATATAGGCGAATTTGGAGATTGGAGTGGCTCTGTTTGTGAGTTATATTATATTATATACTTCATGATTTTGGGTATTAATGGGAAAAGATTTAAGAAATACATTATTTTATTCCCTCATTATGGAAATTTCCAAAACCCCTATAGAATTACATTGAAACCCCCTTTTGGGTAAATTATTGTTGAACACTGGTTATCAACTTCCTCTATATCGATGAATTTTTCAAAGATGATTCTTGACCATAATTTTATTTCTCTGAAAGCATGGGATTGTTTAGAATATAGAAATTTATTATCTTTTATCAAATGTTAATGAATGATATATATAATGAGTGTTATTCCATTCATATAATAGTTAAAAATATAACCATATGAAGGATTACATGATTCAGTAAAATATTTTAACAACATATTCTAATAGAAGAAGAGTCCTACACATGGGTTTCACTAATCAAAACACCAAGTGTTTTCACAATTATCTATACATTAACGTATTGAAGTTGTGATGTAACAATTATAGAAAACCATTATGATAAATTGGATTGAGTGGAACTGTAATCAAGTAATAACTTGCACATTGTTGATTGAAAATAATGTATACCTTTTATAATTTCATTCCCTGTATCCAATATAGTGATAGGGATGAAATGAGCTTTCTATTACTCCCTCAACATTAGCGGTCACTATTGTTGATTATAGATAGAAATTTTGGTTTAGTTCACTATATCTCATAGCTACCATAATCCTTACATTTGAATAACAGAACTATATGTGATAAATAGTATGGTTTCCTCATTTCCTCCACATGTCAGTTGGCTTTCATTTGTCTTTGATATTAATGAGTTTGGTGGACATCTATCTTACAAATTAAGAATTTAATTATAATTTCTAACTAACTAGGTTGATGTTTGATTTTATATGATTGACTTGTGGGTGGTATGGTACCCTTTCTTACATAATCATTCAAAATTACAGCACGACACTCTAACATTAATTTCATTCACACAAAATGATATTCCCATTCTATGAGCTCCATCTAAAATTTGTAGGGACATAAATATACATATATGTAACGCAAAATAATCGCATAGAAATATATTGTTATAATATAAATTTTAATCCAAAAAATAATCCATCTATATATATATATTTATTGATGTAAAAACATGATACATAACATTAAATCAATGATAGAATCAAAAAAATTTTGTTTAAGCCTATGAAATTACCTATCCATATTTTTTTGAAGAGTTTTCTTGTTAAAAAATATGATTTCTTTGTATTACCACTCTAATTCATTAATTTACTATTAAATATTTTTTCCATTGTCAATTAAAATAATTGATCAGCCTCTCCATGAAAATGATAATTGGAAATTGTAAACTTTAATTTCATAGAATAATGGTGGGAAAAAATAATCTTCCCTATGATAATAAAATGTTCCTTAACATGTGGATTTTATAATATCCTAAACAATTGTAGTCATTTTGGCATAATATAGTTGATGGGTAGTTTCTACTTCTTAGGTGAAGGATGAAATTCAAGATGATTAAATTAATATTTCTTTTCCTGAGATAGTTGGAATGAATCCCCATGATTTTTTCAACTCCAACCCACATTACATTTATTGAATCATTCAGAATATAATTTCATTATATCTCACATTGTGTTTTGTTCTAGTTATCATGGATCCAAATATTTTCTAAAATTAATAAAAATTTAAACAAAAAATAATTCTATAAATCAAAAATAAAATATTTTCATTTGAAAATCAATTATAACACAATTTAATTTTGTATCACATAGTTTAGAAGATAATTATTCTATATCAATGCTTCTAGTATAATGTACATTAATACATTCATAACATTACATGACATAACTTCATCAGTTATAAATCCTTCATAAATTTTTTATAGATATTTTTTATAAAATAATTTTTGTTCTATGGTTGCGTCAATCTAGGTGTCTTTCAAGACTTCTATGTCTTACACTGGGTGACATTTGAGTAAATACACTATGCATCCATTTTCGGGTTACTACCCTTAAGTATATCAGTTTCTTATACACATCTACTTTTATTTTTCATATAGTTATTTCCTTTCTCAGAAGCTAGACTCTCATATATATTAGAGAAAGATAAAATTCTTCAACTATAAATAAACTTAACCATTAGATTATTTATTAATTCATCATTATTTTAATTTCAAAATTAAATAAACAATTCTCTAATACCAACTACAGTGAGTAAAAGGATTCTTACATTACTATTAAATCCTTTTTATTAAATGTTAAAAAATTGTAATGCATTACAGAATCCAAAGGATTAGTATCTTATAAGAACATAGATTATACGTCACTTATATATAATATAATTTAAATATTATTTAAATCCTTAGTTTTTCCTCCATAAAACACTCACATTCCATATAGATCATGTAATCCAATGAGATTATACATCAATGAATGGGGTGATCCAAAAATAAGGTAAGCAGAGGGAGAGTATAAAAGGCTATAAGATACATGAATCAACAGTTCATGTGAGTGTATAATAATATTCATAATATGATAAAGATGATTTCATAAACAAAATCCCGAGGGAAAGTTTTTCAAAATGAATGAAATATTGTATATTCATTATAATAAATCCTCATAACATAGTTTTCAAACACAAAAAATGTATTTGAACAAATCATTCATCTTTTTCACGGATAAAATATGTGCAGAAATAATAGCATCATAATTATGAACATATCTAGAATCATGTCCATGCATAATTCATGTAATGCAATGATACATATCACATTACACAATGCATTGACGTTCTATATAATTCCAATCGAATCCATTACATCATTAAATTCTCATAATCATCTATACTCCAAGGAATAAAAACATATGGAAATCGTAGTCATGAAATAAACCCATATAAATGAATGATTTTCTTATGAATGTCAAAAATTCATAATTTTAATTAAAAAATTAATGGGTTTCAAAGAAAAATATATATCAAATTTTATTATAAAATATTATCACTCTTGATTAAATAATAAATTTTTCAGGTGGAGTCAATGTGATGTTTTGGAAAATAGTATTACTTAGAAAAATCATTGTATTAATATTTAAAATCAGTTGAAAAATTTAGAAACATGCACATAATCAAAATTAAAGTGGAACCATTTTGAATAAAAAATTAAAGCGAGGTATAGAGACAAAATTTAGGAAAATAAATTGATCAAATAGATAAATAAAATAGAATGGTCTAACATCATGATTCTACTAATAATAATTCCTAAATTATTTCAATAGTATTCCATGTACATCATAATCATTTTAGGTTTGTTCAAATATTGAAGAATATTTTAAATATTACTATTTTCACTTTTTGACAATTATATTCATTGGAATTTATTCCATAATTCCCTTTGTAAAAGGTGGAGTGTTTTGATATCATATAATCCATAGAATATTAAATATGGAATCTATATAACGATCTATAATTATTCCAATTTCTAAATTATTAATATTAACACCAAAATATTATAAATACCAATATTTACATACAAATAAAATATAACTAATTCATTTGAATATTTTCAAGTCGATGTGATAATTAGAGTGGTTGGAAATTTTCTATGGGAGGTTAACAAACCTTTGATGGGAAATTATCAAAAGTAGAGGAAAGGGATATATGAAATTTGATGAGATCATAAATATAACCATTATATTTGTTTAAAAAAAATTATATTTAATTACGATACTAGTCAATTTTTTATATAATATATTGTATCAAAATAAATAAAGACAGTTATAACTAAATAGAAAAATTAGATAAAACCTTACTGAAAACATACCCTTATCTCGATGTTTCATCATTTATATTAAAATTTTATTTATAATGATATCTATTGAGTTAATCCAAAATTAAACTAAGGTAAAAATGGTAATTAAGATATATTTTTTGTAAGTTCTTTTTTTATTGAAAAATAGAAGATGTTTAGTTTCCCATGGGATGGGTGAGGGGTCAATTATACATAAATATAGTGGATGTTTTGGGACAAATAGTGAATAAAATATAATTTCCTTGGTAAAAAAAATACTTAAGTTTTTGACATTCTAAAACAGATTTGAATAAGATAACTTGATATTAGGGCTTATATACTATAACAATCCATGATTTTAAAACTTTATCCATCTCAACGTGAAACACGGAGTGTAAAACACACCATGATATATTATAACATAACCTCTACATTTATAAATTTTATTCATTACAAAATAAATAATTAAATTTGAGTAAAAAATATTGATGATTTGGATGCAAGTTAATTTTTTTATTAAAGAATAATTTTACAAAAAACAATTAGTTCACACTTATATTAATATTTTATTCTTCTACTTCTACTATTTGAATCATGAAATATGTATAAAATATTTTTAATAATTAGGATCATATCTTCAAAATATGTCTCTATTATGAAGAAATTATTATTTGTAATCGTGGGAAGTATTTATCACCTATATGAGTGTAAAATGTGTAACATAGGGTTAAACCCATGAGATAAGGTGTCCAAATCCACCCCAAAATACAATTATCTAATTAAATGAAATATATTTGTCCATAATCATCCTAAATTCCAATACATTTAATTTTCATTCTATTTTCCTTCATAATGAAATTTACATTCATTTCTGTATCAAAATAAATAATGTCACACTCTAATTATTATTATCTTTAAATATTTATCATAATGAAAAAAGTAGACATGTTATGTACTAAATGATTATATGTATGAAGTGTTAATTTTTTTGTTGGAGATATGATTAAAATTTCTATTTATTTAACAAATAAAATAAATTTATATGCAACCAAAACTTGGTCTTTATTAAATTCATAGAAGAGTAAATGTAATTATATTAATAATATTTAAGGTTATAACATATGTGTGAACTATTATGTTACTTCAGTTTTTAGATTACTATAACATTTTAGGGATGTGTTAACTGTTTAGATTAAAATTACAAAACTATATAGATAAATTTAATTCCATTGTAAACAAATTGTTTCGAAAATAAAATTTATTTAATTTTAATGTAAACAATATTGAAAAAAATATTCTAAATTTAAAAAAACATTTATTCGCCTAGGATAATGGGATAATTTTATGAATATCAGCCACAATACAATTTTTGGTAACATTTACATCCTAGTAACATTCTTAAAACTAAAATTTTATAAATAATATATATTCTAGAAAATGTGAAAAGGGTTAACATAGATTTTATACTAATAGAAAATTTAAAAAACTATTCGGAAACTTAATCAAATCTATTGGAATAGATGATTTAAAATGATCCTCATAAATATTATAATCATATAAAATTGTATCCATTTTAAAATAAAATAAATATAATTTAATTTAATACATTAGGTAATTCCAATTGTTCCCCTCCCCTCAGAAATACAAGGACACCCATTGTCCATATTATTAACACCAGACTATGAATCCTAGCTCAAAACAATCCTTGAAAAAATTTCTTATCATCTTCACTATCTAGGAATTAGAGTCAATGTTCCTCTAAAAATTAAATTGAAAGGGTTCTTAAGTTGATATATAATTTAAGTCTACCGAAGAATAGTAAATCACCATTACCTGCTCATTCAAAATTTGTTCTTTGTAAACTTCGTTTAAATGTATTTAAACTATAATAAAATAGTAACTATACGGATATCAATATTATTATTTACTATTATTATGATTGTATTTAAATTTTACACATCATTCCTATCATAATTAATTTGAAAATATTGCTCATGGATACGTATGTCTTACCCTATCCACACAACGGTGTAATTTTTTCATAACCATTTACACAAAAAATAATAAATATGGAAAAATAATATTATATTATATTTATGTCCTAATTATATTTACTTAAATATTATATATCACATAACATCATAACGTTACAACTGTTGGAAATTGGTAAAATCGCCCATTCATACATGTGTACTATGACCTCTATGGTTCAATATGAATCATTTTTAATTTTTATTTCACATGGATAGTAATAAAGATACATTTAATCAATATATATGATATAATAATTATTGTAAAATTTTAAATTTTTATTTACATGTCTTTAATTCCTTCCATCCTAATGTGAGAACATCATTCATTTGTACATATGACAAACAATATCAACATATGGTGAAATTAAATTTTTTATCTCTATCCCTTATAGATGTCCCTAAATTTTTATAAAATGAATATATATGATATTTATAAAAAAAATTTACATTATTGATATTTTATAACCATGATCAATGATTAAGGATAAAAAATAAAAAAATCCAATGAAAAAAGGAAACAATTAACATTTATAAATGATGATTTTAATATATAATTATTAATAAAGAAGGGTCAAAATGTAATAATTACAATATATATGATATTATTTGTAAGTATATGGTTCTATTAATGAGTAATAATATATATTAAGTTTTAATTTTAGAGTATAAAATCACTTATAATACATATCATATTTGAGGTAGCTGTATTTTTGTTAAACTTTTAATTTTTCAATACATTTATAATATTTAGAAATTATTTATTTTAATTTTTATATATAATTTCCATGCATGTATTTATTTATTATTATAAATAAAATTTCTATTTTATTATAAATATATGCTTCCATATTTAATGAGGTTTTTATTAGAATGTTACAAATGTGATCATGGATTTTTTTCGAAGATGTATTATTTTTCAAGATTGTGTATGTTCAAATAACCATTGTGGAAAATTATATGTTACTTATTAATTAAATGAATTACTTTCCCTCCTATGGGTTTTTGTATAATTTTCGATTAACTGTACCATTAATAGATATTTTTATGTAAATATATCAATATACTATATTTTATAAAAAATAGTCTTTATTTTCTCTTTAGTATTGAATTATTTTATTAATGTCCATGTTTTCTAAAAATGATTCATATGATGCATTCAATATTACCCTATTATTTTATAATAAAATTTTTTCCATTATTTCTTTTAAATAAATTAATATTATTTCTTCTCTTCATTTGATAAATGAGGTAAATTTTACTTTTTATCAAAATTCAACAAGGAATAATTCTTTAATGTATATGTTATGATTTTAATTTCCAGAAATCACGACCACTTAATGAATTTAATATTACTTTTAAAATTTTTCCAATCTTGTTCTGAAATTATGTATATTCTTCAATATTTAAGAATTTTTTATATGTTAATAATTTAAATCTATGTAAATATTTTATTTTCATCAAATATTTTTTCTGTGATCTATTAGTAGAATTATGAACTACTAAAACTCCTATTAATGACACTAAGGATATGATCCAATTATTACTTCTTTATTCTAACTTTTTAATTTTTATGATGATGATGTTTTGGATTTATATATAATTGATTCAATATGGATAATTATTTATTTGAATTTTATTTTAAAAATGAAATTTATTTATCATTTAAAATAAAATGAATATATAATATGTCCAATGGAAGGGTAAGGACCAGTTGTAGATAGACCCTAGATATAGTGATAAGTCTAATGAGATTAAATATGTTTTCATGATATATTTTTAAGCATATAAGATATTGACATAATATTTGGTTAATTGTTGTATGTATTACAATTGAACAAAATTGTCTTGGTTAAGAGGAATTAACTTAATGATAATGTATTGGTTAAGAGGAAATGAAGATAAGATTCATGATTTATTACATGAGTTGCCGAGATCATTAAGGGATTGAATAATGAACATCCTCCATTAAGAATTATTTTTTTATTATCCATTGTTTATTTTTTTGACATTATATAGGGAATATCATTAAATACATTTTATCAATTGAATGGCATGTGTTTTGATTATCTACCCTTCTATGACAATTTAATTGTATTTACTCATGATAGATTCTATTGTATGTATCAATTATTGAGTATCTAAACACATCATATTTCTTTCAGTTCATTGAGATATAAAAAATGTTATTTTACGTGAAATAATGGATGAAAGAATGTTTCATAATCTATTTTTTATATTTATAATGTAATATGGTGACCATTTATGTAATTATCATTACAAGACTACTAATCTATTATGTACTTTGGGAATAAATACTATAACGCCCCAACCTTAAACCTTACTTAATCTTGAGTTATTACAAGACTACACATTGAGGATCTTTTCGGGTTTAGAGTTTTAGAGAATTAGATCATAAAACTTGCATTACAATCCACATATAAACAAAGTGGTTACATAAAGATAGTATTCTTCATTCCCATCAATGGAAACACATTTAAAATAAAACATGGATTATTTCTTGACACATCCTTGACTCTATCATCTTATCATGTACCTTTCCCTTGACCTGTGAAAAACATTTCAAAAACATGGGATAAGCATAAAAACTTAGTATGGGTTATAAAAAAAACCTGGAAAGGAAACATGAGTTCATATATACATAAGAATGAAATCATACTTTACCCATAAAACATAGGCACTTTAACATACCTCATAAAATCATGAATCAATCATAGAAATCATAATACATAAAGGTATCTTGAGGCATTCATAACATTCTTACGAAGGGAGTAACCCTCTTGGTTACGTTTGGAATACCCATCACAGTATATTCCCTAAAAATCTCTTCGGAGAAACCTTAACGTTTCACTCCTTCGTGTTACCCAATGCATTGGAGAGCTATAACGGGCTCACCCGCCCTTAGTTTATCACGGAACCACCCGTCTTCATAATAATGCCCAAGAACCATAACATAATCATATCACATAAAACATGCATAAAGGAAACATAACATTTCCACATTTCAATCACGAGATATCAATACAACACATTGATATAATAAAAACATTACGAAAACCATTTTCAATATCAAAATAAAAGAAAAGTAAAACATGGTATTTATTTTTCTTTTAAAAAGATGGTATGGCTTGTAGAGGAAGCCGAAACTCAAATAACGGTTACGACGGCGGAGATGTCGTTGTCGCCGCATACGTACGACAAAAACATTCCCTTTTTCGTTTAGTAAACGCTTCGTATAAAAAAGATTCCTTTTGAATAAACGTAAAAGTCAAAGGGGTTTATACACCGTATAAAAGAAAGTTGTGTATAAAAAAAATATGCCTCAACGAAAGGAGATTGAGACGAAGTCCCATAACTCGTATCCGACTTGACCCGACCGTTCTTTAATCTCCTGAATAATAAACTTGAGTTAATCTCTACTTACTTATGAATCTTTTTCAAGTTCATTATTCCTTTTATACCATGTTATGAACATCATGTAATCGGTTAAGTTAATAATGTTCATTTTGTCGGTATTTGGTTCTTAAGTCAAAAATAGACTTCTTACACTTACATGTCGTTAATTTGGTCAAAGGTTCATTATATCCATAATGGTATTCATGATGTAGATATCATATATGTCATATATATCCAGTACTTACATGCATTTATAATATTACATCACATTTAGAGGTAAGAAATGAAATGCACCGTTCATGGAGACGGTAAGCCGTACGTACGCATGAACGCTACTTCCATTTCTATTTCATATTTTCTGGAATGGAATCATAATTATATAAGAGTATATTATAATTCCAGTATAATAACATATATAATATCATTAACTTTATCCTTTACACATCCCACATATGGTATTAACGAATCAAATCACTTTTAGGGGGCGGTAGTCCGCACTTCCTAAAATGAAGATATCGTGTTTTACCCATAATGGAAACCATAAAGGTATGCCCAAAATGAAAAAAACAGAAGCTTAAGGAAAACATAAACATATTATATATCATATATAAAAATAGTTACATCATAATGGCCACCTTTGAAGGTGTTAAATGAGTGTTGAACAATCATCGTTTCGGGAGGCAGAATTTCGCCATCCACGGAAACCGTATGTTCTTTAACCATTTGATGTAGTTGTGTGAGAGTGTAGCTCAAATAAATCTTATAAAAACATCCTAGTATATTTAAGATACTGGTGTTGTTACAAAGGAAGTAAATAAAAAGAGTTTAGGGGGTTGGAGAATCAAAATAAAACAAATGAACATGAGAGAATGAATTACCTTTAAAAAGTGTAACTCCTTTTGATTTGAGCCTAAAGGCTTCCTTTGAAAGGATTCTGCCCAAAGGGAATCCTCTAGGATGAGGATAGGGATGTGGAGAGAGTAAATGGGCAGGGGTTGGCCGAGCCAAAGGCTTGAGAAGTGTGTGAAATGAGGTAGAGGTGGGGGCCTTTTATAAGAGGAGAGGAGGGGCACTTTTGGAATGTAAAGAAATATTACTTTATTTGAAAATGTGTTTCGGTTTTAAAAGGTCCCACATTGATATAATTCGTGTATAAGGTGATAAGGGTTCTAAATCCACTCATCCAATTGGTTTTGGCCAAGTGTAGTTCATAGATTTTACATTGTCTTTCCATTTTATTTAAATCATCAAATAATGATGTCATCGCTGCATCATTATTATGTCATATATAATT
Organism: Viscum album; assembly: GCA_963277665.1. Lineage (NCBI taxonomy): Eukaryota > Viridiplantae > Streptophyta > Magnoliopsida > Santalales > Viscaceae > Viscum > Viscum album. The sequence goes on along the minus strand of OY728137.1, from coordinate 1,077,331,755 downwards.
TAATTTATTTAATGTCTAAAAATTATAAAAAAATTACTATGATATAGGTAATCGTTTTATATTTCCAGTGACTATTTATAATCAAAATTTGGACTTGTATAACCCCACTTAAAAATTGTTTTCGTAAAACATATTATGTTTGTGTCATTTTCACTTTAACATTAAATAAAAAGTAATTTATGTCATTTCCCAACAAAAGTGGATCCATGGGGTCCTCAAGTTGACCCATGGCATTTCATGGTCGGCCATGACACAACCAATGAGGTTGGGACATGTGTCTAGGTCATTTAATCATATTAAAGTATTATTTATACATTAAACTACCCTAATTACCACTAATCGCGATTAAAAACTTAATAAGTTACTATTCACCAAAAAATTATTTTAATCTCATTGAACCACATTTTACTTCTTAATGACAACCATGTATGTCGGATTTTCAAAATTCAATACACATTGGTGGTAAACTTTCATTTAACTGAAAAATCAGTTTGCTTGATTACCACTTAGTGGTTTCACTATTCATCAAAAATTGTAGTTTTTCAGAAAATTACCAAAAATTCACCCTAAGCTATATTTGATATTTCGAATTCAAAAATGAAGTCCATTTTACAAAATTCAAATCATATAAGTCACATTAATTAATTCAATAATTAATTCCCGCTGCCAGAGCAAATAGCGTGTTTTTACAAAACAATAAGTATCAAAAGATTGACACCAGTTTAAATCTAATTTCAAAGTGAAATTGATTCCAGTGACCACCATTGGATAAAATGGTAAAAATATATTCTAATTTCACTTCAAAACAAATTCAAAACATAATCTAATCATATAAATAAATTAGATTAAAAAGCAGTTTTGATGTAAAATGCAGTATTTTTCACTATTCATTAGAAAATGAACATTGTCAGAAAAATACCAAAAATTCACACAAGGTAAATTTTGATGTCCCAATCATAAAGAATAAGTTTATTTTGACAAACATCATTTATAAAATTGTCAAAATATAGATTCAAAAATGGTTTGCCATCAAAAGGCAGTAAAACAATCTTTTAAGAATATTAGTGTATTCCATGCATAAGATTGTATTTATTTTCATTTTAAGCCTCTATAACACTATCTTAATCATTAATAGACATAGATAAAAATATCTATTATTCATTACTTACTTGGGATGTTACATCCTTCCCCCCTTTAGAAAATTGCATCCCCGCAATTTATTTACTTATCGAATAAATGGGGGTACTTATCCCTCATTGCATTTTCAGATTCCCATGTTGCCTCTTCAATCATGTGGTTTTTCCACAAAACCTTTACCTGCTTAATCACCTTATTCCGTAACACTTGCTCCCTGTGGTCAAGAATCTGGACCGGTTGTTCCTCATAAGATAGGTTCTCTTCCAGCTGAACTACCTCTGGACTCAAAACATGAGATGGATCTGGCATATACTTTCTCAACATCGAAACGTGAAAAACATTGTGTACCTGAGATAAACTCGGAGGTAAAGCCACTCGATACGCAACTGATCCAACTCTCTCAAGAATTTCGTATGGTCCAACAAACCTTGGACTCAGCTTTCCTTTCTTACCAAATCTCATCACAGTTTTCCAAGGAGAAACCTTGAGAAAAACATGATCACCTACCTCGAAAGATAGACCCTTCCTCCGGTTATCCGCATAACTCTTCTGCCTGCTCTGAGCTGTTCTCATGTGTTTTTGAATCAGCTGAACTTTTTCTGCCATCTCTTTTACCAATTCTGGTCCCATCAACTTCCTTTCACCCACTTCATCCCAGAAAGCTGGAGTTCGACACCGCTTCCCGTATAATGCGTGAAATGGTGCCATCTGTATACTGGAATGAAAACTGTTATTATATGAAAACTCAACCAAAGAAAGATGTTGGTCCCAACTTCCCTGATAATCCATAGAACATGCTCGTAGCATATCCTCCAATGTCTGAATTGTTCGTTCTGACTGCCCATCTGATTGAGGATGAAAATCTGTACTAAAATTTAATTCAGTACCCAACGACTTTTGAAGGCCTTTTCAAAAGTTAGAAGTAAACCTGGGATCACGATCCGATACAATGGAGAGATGAAATCCATGTAACCTGACTATCTCTTTAAGATATAAACGGGAAAGTTGATCAAGAGAGAAAGTATCTCGTATAGCAAGGAAATGAGCAGATTTGTTCAAGCGATCAACAATAACCCATATTGCATTATTACCTCGAGATGTCTTCGGTAATCCAACGACAAAGTCCATGGATATATTCTCCCATTTCCACTCTGGCACTGGTAAAGGCTGAAGCATCCCTTTCGGTAACTGCCGCTCTGCTTTAACCTGTTGACATGTCAAATACTTCACAGTAAAATCAGCTATATCTCTTTTCATTCCATCCCACCAGTAATACTCCCGGAGATCTCTATACATCTTAGTACTGCCCGGATGAACTGAAAACGGAGAACTATGAGCTTCACATAACAAATCTCTCTTCAACTGTGAATCACAAGGCACGCACAATCTCTTCCCAAATCTCAAAACACAATCACTATCAATGTTGAATTCAGGCAACTTACCTTTCTGAACCAGCTCTACCATTTTCTGCAACTCACTGTCTTGCTTCTGTGCTTGCTTGATTCTATCTGATAGAGATGATCTCACTGATACCTGAAACAAAATAGAAGGACTTCTTGCAACATCAACTTCTATGCCAAAGTTCATCAAATATTTAACCAAAGGATCACGTTCCAAACGCAATGTTGTTAATGAATCATTACTTTTTCGACTCAAAGCATCAGCCACTTTATTTGCTTTTCCCGGATGGTAATGAATTGTACAATCATAATCCTTGATTAATTGCAGCCATCTCCTTTGTCTCATGTTTAACTCTTTCTGAGTGAATATATACTTTAAACTTTTGTGATCGGTATATATTTCACACTTTACTCCATACAAATGATGCCTCCAAATTTTTAAAGCAAAAAAAACAGCAGCTAATTCCAAATCATGTGTAGGGTAATTTACCTCATGAGTTTTCAACTGTCGTGAAGCATAAGCAATTACCTGATCATTCTGCATTAGGACGCAACCAAGTCCTTTCAATGAAGCATCACTGTATATAACAAAATCACCATTCCTGGAAGGTAGTGCCAAAACTGGAGCATTCACCAATCTTCTTTTCAATTCCTGAAAACAATCATCACATTCTTTTGTCCAGATAAACTTAACACCCTTTCGAGTTAGCTTAGTCATTGGACTAGATAACCGTGAAAAATTTCTAACAAACCTTCGGTAATAGCCCGCCAAACCAAGGAATCTACGAATCTCGGTTACATTTGTGGGTCTTGGCCATTCTTCCACAACTTTTGTTTTTGCAGGATCAACAGTTATTCCATCTTTAGAAACAATGTGACCAAGGAAAGAAATTTGTTGCAACCAAAACTCACACTTGCTGAATTTCCCATACAGTTTCTTTTCTTTTAAGGTTTGCAAGATAACCCTTAAATGTTTTTCATTCTCCTCTTTACTTTTAGAAAACACCAAAATATCATCAATGAAAACCACCACAAACTTATCCAAGAACTCATGGAAAATTCTATTCATTAAGTCCATGAATACAGCAGGTGCATTGGTTATCCCAAAAGGCATTACTACAAATTCATAATGGCCATATCTTGTACGGAACGCGGTCTTTGGAATATCTGCCTCCTTTACCTTAAGATGATGGTACCCCGATCTCAGGTCAATCTTTGAAAACAACTGAGCCCCCTGGAGCTGATCAAACAAATCATCGATATGAGGAAAAGGATATTTGTTCTTAACAGTGATATTATTCAAGGCTCTATAATCAATGCAAAGTCTCATAGAACCATCTTTCTTTTTAACAAATAAAACAGGAGCACCCCATGGTGATGTGCTAGGTCTAATGAAGCATTTCTCTAATAAATCTTGCAATTGCTCCTTCAACTCTAAAAGTTCAATTTGTGCCATTCGATAAGGGGGTTTTGAAATTGGCTTAGCATCAGGAACTAAGTCAACAGTAAACTCAACTTCCTGATCTGGTATTATTTCAGGCAACTCATCAGGAAAAACATCAGGATACTCATTTACCACTGGCACATCATTAATCTGAACAGTTCCTTTATTTTCAACGACGTGTGCAAGGTAACATTCATTTCCATCTTTTACAAGTTTCTCGGCCTCTTGATATGTTATCAAAAGTAAGGGTTCATTCTTGTAAACAAACTGAAAGTCTTTCTGAAAAGAAACTTCTTTAGATCTACAGTCAATCTTAGCATGGTAAATAGAGAGCCAAGCCATACCCAGGATAACATCAAACTCTACTAGAGGTAGAACAATAAGGTTTGCAAGTAGGTTCTTTCCACAGATAAGGATAGGAAGATTCTTATAAATTCTTGTTGCCTCGACACTTCCCCCAGGTGTTTTTACCAAAATTTCAGGAGTCATTTCTTGAGATGGTATTCCCATTTTACTAGAAAAGGTTTCAGAGATGAATGAATGTGTAGACCACGAATCAAACAACACACTGGCATAATCTGAAAAAACAAACAAAGTACCTGATACCACTTCATTTGATGGCCCGACATCTGCTGAAGTAGTTGCAAAGGATTTCACCACCCCTTTCTGCTTGTAGTCTAACTGCTTCCCATCACTCAAGCTCCTTGTCGGACACTCGTTTGCATAGTGACCCATCTCATTGCACTTATAACATTTCACTAACTGTAAATCAAATTTGTTCTTACCTTCACCTTGATCCTTTTCAGTGCAATCACGAGCCTTATGTCCCATCTTACCACATCGGTAGCACTTCCCAGAATTCAGAAGACATTCCCCAGCATGCCTTTTGCCACATTTATCACAAACTGGAAACTTAGTTTTCTTACCATCAGACTTTTTTGAAAAATTCTTACCTTTCTCCTGCCACCTCGGTCTCTTCTTCTGCTGGTTGTTATAGAAAACTTGGTCATCGGCAAACTCCATTTCCACCTTCTCAGCACATTGAACAATCTTCTCATAACTTTTAAACTCACGAGAAGCTAATGCCCTTCGATACTTTGGCTTTAATCCTGAGTAAAAACGATTGATTTTACTATCAAGGTCCCGGATAAAATTTGGAGCATACCTTGCCAATCGAGTGAACCTTTCTTCATAGGCAGCCACTGAGTCTTCCTCTTGCCTCAATTCCAAGAATTTATTTTCCATCCTAAGTCGAACAGCCTTAGGAAAATACTTCTCAAGAAACATACCTTTGAATTCATCCCAGTCAAGAGCATCAATCTCATCGGCGTCCCTGATATTTTTAACCATAGACCACCACTGATCTGCTTCACCCTCCAAACGGTAAATAACAAGACTAACCTTTTGATTGTCTGAACACCCCATGACATCAAAAATCTTCTCCAGTGCTTTAATCCACCCTTCAGCTAGCACAGGGTCAGATGATCCTCTGAATGATGGTGGATGTTGCCTCATGAAATGTTCCACCACTGACATGTTCCTCTGCGGTTGATCTGGCTGATCTCGTGCATGGATACCACCGCCATTTATCGCTTGAGTCAACTGCGCCATTACTGCAACAAACTGTTCAGTTCCAATTCCGTCCATCTCAGGATGCTGATTCGGAAGGTTATTTCCTTCTGTATGCCTTCCTAGCACTGCTTCCCTGTTTCCTCTGCGGAAAACCATTCTGAACAAACATGTCTTAGATTAAGCAACATGGTAATCTTTAAATGCTATATCATTTTGGAAAAATATTTTTGGATAATCATTTAATATAATTCTAACTCCTAATGTTATCTAAACCGACCTCTGATACCAACTATAAGGCCCCAGCCTTAAACCTTACTTAATCTTGAGTTATTACAAGACTACACATTGAGGATCTTTTCGGGTTTAGAGTTTTAGAGAATTAGATCATAAAACTTGCATTACATTCCACATATAAACAAAGTGGTTACATAAAGATAGTATTCTTCATTCCCATCAATGGAAACACATTTAAAATAAAACATGGATTATTTCTTGACACATCCTTGACTCTATCATCTTATCATGTACCTTTCCCTTGACCTGTGGAAAACATTTCAAAAACTTGGGATGAGCATAAAAACTCAGTATGGGTTATAAAAAAACATGGAAAGGAAACATGAGATCATATATACATAAGAATGAAATCATACTTTACCCATAAAACATATGCACTTTAACATACCTCATAAAATCATGAATCAATCATAGAAATCATAATACATAAAGGTATCTTGAGGCATTCATAACATTCTTACGTAGGGAGTAACCCTCTTGGTTACGTTTGGAATACCCATCACAGTATATTCCCTAAAAATCTCTTCGAAGAAACCTTAACGTTTCACTCCTTCGCGTTACCCAATGCATTGGAGAGCTATAACGGGCTCACCCGCCCTTAGTTTATCACGGAACCACCCGTCTTCATAATAATGCCCAAGAACCATAACATAATCATATCACATAAAACATGCATAAAGGAAACATAACATTTCCACATTTCAATCACGAGATATCAATACAACACATTGATATAATAAAAACATTATGAAAACCATTTTCAATACCAAAATAAAAGAAAAGTAAAACATGGTATTTATTTTTCTTTTAAAAAGAAGGTATGGCTTGTAGAGGAAGCTGAAACTCAAATAACGGTTACGACGGCGGAGATGTCATTGTCGCCGCATACGTACGACAAAAACATTCCCTTTTGTCGTTTAGTAAATGCTTCGTATAAAAAAGATTCCTTTTGAATAAACGTAAAAGTCAAAGGGGTTTATACACCGTATAAAAGAAAGTTGTGTATAAAATAAAATATGCCTCAACGAAAGGAGATTGAGACGAAGTCCCATACCTCGTATCCGACTTGACCCGACCGTTCTTTAATCTCCCGAATAATAAACTTGAGTTAATCTCTACTTGCTTATGAATCTTTTTCATGTTCATTATTCCTTTTATACCATGTTATGAACATCATGTAATCGGTTAAGTTAATAATGTTCATTTTTTCGGTATTTGGTTCTTAAGTCAAAAATAGACTTCTTACACTTACATGTTGTTAATTTGGTCAAAGGTTCATTATATCCATAATGGTATTCATGATGTAGATATCATATATGTCATATATATCCAGTACTTACATGCATTTATAATATTACATCACATTTAGAGGTAAGAAATGAAATGCACCGTTCATGGAGACGGTAAGCCGTACGTACGCATGAACGCTACTTCCATTTCTATTTCATATTTTCTGGAATGGAATCATAATGATATAATAGTATATTATAATTCCAGTATAATAACATATATAATATCATTAACTTTATCCTTTACACATCCCACATATGGTATTAACGAATCAAATCACTTTTAGGGGGCGGTAGTCCGCACTTCCTAAAATGAAGATATCGTGTTTTACCCATAATGGAAACCATAAAGGTATTCCCAAAATGAAAAAAACAGAAGCTTAAGGAAAACATAAACATATTATATATCATATATAAAAATAGTGACATCATAATGGCCACCTTTGAAGGTGTTAAATGAGTGTTGAACAATCATCGTTTCGGGAGGCAGAATTTCGCCATCCACAGAAACCGTATGTTCTTTAACCATTTGATGTAGTTGTGTGAGATTGTAGCTCAAATAAATCTTATAACAACATCTTAGTATATTGAAGATACTGGTGTTGTTACAAAGGAAGTAAATAAAAAGAGTTTAGGGGGTTGGAGAAGCAAAATAAAACAAATGAACATGAGAGAATGAATTACCTTTAAAAAGTGTAACTCCTTTTGATTTGAGCCTAAAGGCTTCCTTTGAAAGGATTCTGCCCAAAGGGAATCCTCTAGGATGAGTAGAGGGATGTGTAGAGAGTAAATGGGCAGGGGTTGGCCGAGCCAAAGGCTTGGGAAGTGTGTGAAATGAGGTAGAGGTGGGGGCCTTTTATAAGAGGAGAGGAGGGGCACTTTTGGAAAGTAAAGAAATATTACTTTATTTGAAAATGTGTTTCGGTTTTAAAAGGTCCCACATTGATATAATTCGTGGATAAGGTGATAAGGGTTCTAAATCCACTCATACAATTGGTTTTGGCCGAGTGTAGTGCATAGATTTTACATTGTCTTTCCATTTTATTTAAATCATCAAATAATGATGTCATCGCTGCATCATTATTATGTCATAAATAATTTAATTTATTTAATGTCTAAAAATTATAAAAAAATTACTATGATGTAGGAAATCTTTTTATCTTTCCAATGACTATTTATAATCAAAATTTCTACTTGTATAACCCCACTTAAAAATTGTTTTCGTAAAATATATTATGTTTGTGTCATTTTCACTTTAACATTAAATAAAAAGTAATTTATGTCATTTCCCAATAAAAGTGGATCCATGGGGTCCCCAAGTTGACCCATGGCATGTCATGGTCGGCCATGACACAACCAATGAGGTTGGGACATGTGTCTAGGTCATTTCATTTTATTAAAGTATTATTTATACCTTAAACTACCCTAATTACCACTAATCGCGATTAAAAACTTAATAAGTTACTATTCACCAAAAAATTATTTTAATCTCATTGAACCACATTTTACTTCTTAATGACAACCATGTATGTCGGATTTTCAAAATTCAATACACATTGGTGGTAAACTTTCATTTAACTGAAAAATCAGTTTGCTTGATTACCACTTAGTGGTTTCACTATTCATCAAAAATTGAAGTTTTTCAGAAAATTACCAAAAATTCACCCTAAGCTATATTTGATAATCCGAATTCAAAAATGAAGTCCATTTTACAAAATTCAAATCATATAAGTCACATTAATTAATTCAATAATTAATTCCCGCTTCCAGAGCAAATAGCGTGTTTTTACAAAACAATAAGTATCAAAAGATTGACACCAGTTTAAGTCAAATTTCAAAGTGAAATTGATTCCAATGACCACCAGTGGATAAAATGGTAAAAATATATTCTAATTTCACTTCAAAACAAATTCAAAACATAATCTAATCATATAAAATAAATTAGATTAAAAAGCAGTTTTGATGTAAAATGCAGTATTTTTTACTATTCATTAGAAAATGAACATTGTCAGAAAAATACCAAAAATTCACACAATGTAAATTTTGATGTCCCAATCATAAAGAATAAGTTTATTTTGACAAACATAGTTTATCAAATTGTCAAAATATAGATTCAAAAATGGTTTTCCATCAAAAGGCAGTAAAACAATCTTTTAAGAATATTAGTGTATTCCATGCATAAGATTGTATTTATTTTCATTTTAAGCCTCTATAACACTATCTTAATCATTAACAGACATAGATAAAAATATCTATTATTCATTACTTACTTGGGATGTTACAAATACCCTTTATTTTGTACCAATATAATAATGTATCCACTTAAATTTGGATTATTCGGTTAGGATATTTATTATTGTAATCATATCTGGTGTGGTAGAAATAATGTGAACATTATTTTATATAATATAGCTAATAAGAAAAATAATATAATCCAATATAGTAATTGAGAATTTATACCATTATAGGGAATATTATTTTAGGATTCAATGTAATTAATTTTAGGTTTTTACATAGAGTGATCCATTATTCAATGATGTCAACAAATGTAATAATGTGAATCACCACCCAATGTCAATGTAGGAATTTCCCTGTTGAGAAATTGAAAATAATTGGTGTTTGAACTAAACATATGATGACTATGTGTTGGTAATTTATTAATTTTTTCATAAATAAATATATTATTTTGGAACAATAATTGTTTATATAGTGTGATTATCCAATTTTGGATCACATTATGTGATAAAATACTCATTTATTTAATGGACCAAAAAATACCTCCAAAACTATATAGTTTATGAAGTCTGGAAAAAATATTCTTATCTTTTAGAATCAATGAATATGAAAAAAGTTAATTATTTCATTTAATTATTCTAATAGAGATATAGATCAATAGTGGTCACTAATAAAAAAACTAATATTTTTAATGAAATAGAAGGAATGTATTTTATAATAATTAAATTGATATTAATTATATAGTGGTTTCCTTATATCAAACATGGAAATATAGAAAAGAAATTATTTATTCAAAAATACAAGGAAGATGAATGTTTTTATAGGTAGAATGTAAATTTCCTCCAATATAAAATAATTTTATAAATTATTTACATAATATTGAATGTAATATTTACTATTTAATTTAGGGTCTTAAAAAATTCCTCTGAAATAATTTTATCAATAAGAATATTTCATCATATGTTCATATGTTATCACGATAATTCAAAGTAGAGAATGAACCATTCAAGGAAAAAAAATTAAATGAAATATAGTGATGAATTGGAAGACTTAGTTCTAATAAAAATTAAATTATATGATGTAAAAAAATGGATTTTAGGAACATCCCAGATGTGATAATTTTGAAATAAACAAAAAGGTTATTATTTAAAGGTAACAATAGTTTGATTCATGTGTTGTGAATGAGATAATCAATTTCAGGAATACAAATTAATTAATGAATAAAATTTTAGCAAATGATTTTTCTTGAAATATAAGGATATTTATTAAATTCAATGTCCCATTTTTCAATGGACCTTATGAGATATGAATCCTAGTGGGGAAGGAAAATCATTTTCAGTAACATAAAATGAAGTTGGTATCCCTTATTTAGTAATAGTATGTACCCTGAAATCATAATTCACTAAATTATAGATATGTACCCTCGTCTAATTGATATATAATAATCCCTAATAAAATAGAGTACTTATTTCATAGTCATAAAACCTAATAGGAATCATGTTACTGATTAGTTTCTATTACGACGATCAAATATAACGTACTTTCATGTCTCGCTTCAAAAAATATATATTTAGAGTTTAGTTAGTTTGTGGAATTAATGAATTACTGTACAATACATAAAATTAGATATTTAATATATAATGAATTAAAAAAATTATTATTCTACATTCATTTATAATTTATATGTTTTCTTGTAATACCACAATGATTTAGGGTTTTGTAATCATTAACATTTTGATTCCAATGTTCTATATAACTTTATATAATCACTTATAAGTTATAATTAAATTATATATCTACATTTTAAAATCCCAAAAATGATATTCTAATGTACTAACCTGAAAATTTTATATTTTCTATAAACATTATGTTTCCCACTTTCCTTATTCGGAGTATGTTTAATTATGCCTTTGTAGGTTGTGGGTTTTCAACAACAATATTTTAAAATTTTATCATTTTTTCCATGATGAAAATTATGAGGTAAGAATTTATTTATGTTAGGTAGAATATGATATAATTTAATATATATATATATATATCATTTTGATTAATTTGTATGTTTTTATAGCTTTATGGACGTATAACATCAAGCAAAAAATGAACTGAGATATATAATAACATTGCCATTATATTAATTGGTAAGAATAATATTAAACACATTATAAAAAATATATTTAAATGTTTTAATTATATAAAATTTATTGATTATTTCCTATATTTTCAAAATTGTATTAAAATTTTTATTTAGAAATGATTGGTTTTTTCTATAAATTGTGAAAATTATAGATTTATTCAAATGTTGTCTAGTCATTTTCCTAAATCGTGTAATTTATTGTTCCTAGTATATTTTTTTTAGTTTTTAAACCTAAATATTATCAATAATAAGGATATTAATTAGATAAATTCCATTTAAATCCATAACATCCATGATTTTGAATGAATCAAATTTTTAATAATAAAATTACGTTTTTCAAAATAAATTCTTTCCATCATGAATGTTTATTAAAATTTATTTATAACATATATATAAATAATATTACAAAATGGATACAATTTATGTAATCTAGATATTTAATTTAAATAGATTTATCCCTTTTATGTGGTCACAATGAATAGTAATTGTGGTAAATATTTTTCACCATGGTAAGGGTAAAATGGGAAAATTATGGTTAAAAACATATGACAAGGCCTCAAATTATACACATTATTACCCTTTATTAAAATAGATATAATAACATGAACCATAAATATCCCATTCTATTTTTTATTTAATTTTTGCTGTTGATAAAGAAATATATATTTTCAAAAGTAAATAAAATCCCAAATTATCACATTCCTTACTTTTGTGAATCTATTTTTTTCATATGGATAGATTTTTTATATATTAAATACTAAATAATATTATGAAATTTGAATTATTTTCTTATGTTTAATTTATTTATAATTTATACATTTGAATATTTACTTTATTTTTTGAATAATGACATAGTATTTAATTAAATTAATTGAAAAATTAAATAAAGGACTTAAAAATTATTCAATGAGATACAATTGGGTAGAATTATTATGTTGAAATAATTTTAAAGATAAATATAACTAGTTAGAGATGTTAAAGATTTTAATATTATTATCATATAACAATATTAATATCTTTAATGTAAATGTGAATGATTATTTCCAAAATTGACCTTAAGGCTATTTTATAGTAAAAAATGTTTTATTAAATGATTTAAAATTTATGAAAATAATAAATTTAGAGTAGTGAATAAAATTGGATAAGAATATAAACCATGGTCTATTTAGGGGTAACTTTTTATTATATGGTAACATTCATCTCCCTTAAATAGTAGTAAGCATTGATATTGCAGTAATTGTTAGATGGGTTAACATAGTATAAGACTAAGAGATATGTTACAAAAAACACAAAAAACCCTGTAAATATTTTATAAGTTATGATTTTGATTCATGTTAAATAACATATTATAAATATATAAACTTGTAAAAAAAATATATAATATTTTATTATTATTAATTTGATAATTTATGCAATTTCAATAGTTCCCCTTACCTTACTTATGAATGGACACATCTTCCTTGTATTATTTAAACCACATTGAGAAGCCTAGGGAATAAAAACCCTAAAAAGTATTATTATAATCATACTTATACATTAAATATAGGTTTAATTATTCTAAAAATTCCATTACAACAGTCTTTAACAATGGATCTAAACAAAGTCTGTCATATAAGAGTTTATCATTACTATTGACACATTCACACCTCACTATTTTATATACACTATACATATTTATTTACCATAAAAAATAATATATCCAATAACAAAAATATATTTATATGTTTTTATGATAATTATTAATAAATTTATCATCTCTTTTTAATATACGTAAATGTAAAAACCATTTCTAGTCTATACGCATGACTTAATCATTCAACATAGTAGTGTGATTTTTTTTCCTCAAAATATCAGTTGTATGGTAATAAAGAGGGAAATAATTAATATATAAGTTATTTTTTTACAAAACTATGATCATAGAAATATTAGATATCATTTAATTCCTTTTTATCAAACAGTTTAAAATACAATGATGTCGTTCGTGTATATATGTAGATGACTAACCCATGAGGATATGTTATTTTTTTCATTTAAACATTACATAGATGTAATAAATATATATTTAATGAATATATTTTTTATATGTTATATAATTATGATTATTTAAATTAAATTTTTATTAAAATACATTCGTACAGTTTTTTTGAATAGTAATGATTGTTTTAATACAAACATATGTCTTACCATCTCCCTGAATTGTGTAATTCATTTTCCAAGCATTTTATATTATGAATGACTGCAGATACATATAAAATGTATACATATTAATTTTAAATAATGATTAATATAATTTATAATCAATAACCATTATCAAAGTACAATGATATGATCTACCAAAACAAAATTCTCATGAAAAAAACACAGTTAATACCCAGAAATGATGAATTTATTAAATGTTTACTGATAAATGTGTTCGTAAATTTTATATGTGTGTAATATTTTACATTATATGTATGTGTATTTTTATTTTATATAATTATAATTAATTTAATTTGTTTATTCGGGAGGCTAAAATTAATTAGAAATAAAATCAAATATGAGGAAAAAGATTTTTTCCTCACTTTTATTTTTCTAATAAAAATTCTATATTCACAAAATGGTTCCTTTATGTGGTTTATATAATACCCATTAATGTAATTTAGCACTATTATCAGGGGAATTTTTTGGAATTTGAAATCCATATAAATATCCCCCTATGAATAGGTTTTGTTTTGAAGATACCAATGTGGTATGTTATTTCTATTAAAGAGTACTTTTATTTTGGGATTGTTTATATTTGAATTCACATAGGGGAAAATTATAAGATATGTATTTGTTAAAAAAAATTTATTTATTCTACTATATATATTAATTTAATTTTTATGTTATATTACTATTTTCCAATATTGGGTACTTATATATGATGTGAAATTTTATTAAGTAAAACATATATTCATTCATATTTAGTTCAGATTCGTTTTCTGCTATGTTCACATATTCTCTGCTTTTTTCAAGAATGTATTTATTATTACACTATCATAATTTCAAGTAATTTTTCACATTATTGAGATATTAAAAAATTGTTGGAATATTAATATCATTTCATGAATGAGATACTTTTGACTTTTTTTCCCAAATGTAAAATTGAATATTCATTTTACGTACCCAATAAGAATGAAATTTATGGCCATCATGATAGTTCGATTCTTTGAATGATCTGTTACATGTTTCAAATGTTTATTTCTATTAAAATGATTTCTTTATTATTATTTTTATTTTATTTATATTTTTATATGTTATTTTAAATTAAAAAAGGTATTTTTATGAATAAATTGTCTAGTGATCTTTTAGTTTTATTTTTACTTACTAAAACACCTCATGATGTTAATACTGAAAAGTTCTAATGATACCATAGTCATTTTTTCTAGATTTAATATTTGGATTGTGTATTTATTTTATGTATTATAGATTAAATATTGATAATTTTGTATTTATAAAGAATTTTGATAATATAGTTTATTGATCATTGAAAATATAATGAGTGTATAAGGCTTGCAATTGACGAGTGGGGCCTAGTTATAAATATCCCCTCAATGAAATGATAGTTATAATAAGATAATAAGGGTTGACATAATATATTTATTTAATGTTATAATACCATTTAATAATAGTTATGTATTTTTTGTATTCTTACATATATATTATTATGTCCTTTGAAGAAATGGTCTAAAGAAATAAAAACCTATTGGTTAAGAGTCCTTGATGGCTTGATTCATGATTTCAGGGTTGAGAACCCTTAATCATAAATTTAAAAAATTATTCATTTAAAATATTTAGAATTTTTTTGTCATTATCCTTTTTTATGTATGTTGATATTGGCCTTATTTTCTTTTATAACTAAGGTTATATATTGATTGGAATTGGTTTTAATTATCCACTCTATCATGTTAATAATTTTTTATTTATTCATAGAAGCTTCAATTGTTCAAAATGCTTTTATGAAAATGATTTCACCTTTTATTTGCTTTCAGTTCCACGAGATATGAATAATGAAATTTTGATTGATATAATGGTTTAATTAATGTTTAAAATTCTATTTTTTATTTATAATGAAACACAAGATCATATATGTATTTTCCTTCGAAAAATAATAATTTATTTACTTATATAGGTTGTGATCAATTTAATCTAGTAAAAACATAATAAATAAATAACTAAATATTAGATTTTGGGGTTAGAGTCATAATAAATACACTTCATTATATGATTTTTTTTGAAAAATAAATTAATAAAATGAAAAAAATTCATTTAAATGGACGAATTACACTTTTAGTTTTCAAGAATTACATTTTAGGTTGGAACGCTATATTTATTATCTCATAATAAATAATTTATCTTATAAATTTGATTTTAGTGCATGATAATGTTTTCAACATTTTTCATGGCATTATTAAATATTTTTTATGTTAATAAAAAAATTTATTTGAAACTGATTATTTTTACTATTCACATCATAATTGAGGTTTGTTGTAAGCTTATTAAAAATTCACCATTTCGAAATATAAACCCATTAATTTCAAAAGATATATTTAGTTTATCAAAATAATTTTCATTCATAATTATTTTTTTAAAATGTATTCTTATTATAAAAAATGTTAAAATAAATTTTCCTAATTATGTTCTTATATTTTTATTTTATTTTTTAGTCATGGTATTTATTTTATGGAATTATAATATATATATTTCCTAAACAACTGATGTTAAATTTTATTTAAATTTCATTTTTATGTGAAAATTACTACTCTCAATAGTCTAGTTTCAATTCTAAAGATCACATTACTATTACAACAATAAAATTAAATCTTATAAATTCATCATAATCCCTTTAAACATTATTAACGATAAATCTCCCAATGGTTCTAAATGATCATTTTCTAAAATTTCCTATATTTTATTGTTGTACAAAAAAATTTACAATGAATTTTTCATGTAAGATAATTCTTATAGATCAATTTGATTTATATTTTCTATTTATACCTATTTTGTTATTTTTTGTTTAATATCCCATTGTAATAGTTTAGAATTTTATGTATATATTTATTTTTTAAAATTTAGGTTCCTAGATAATTAAATATTGCATTACATGATTCATGTTATTGAACTATGTTATATTAAAATTTTTATTTATTTAAATCCAAATTCCAATATAAATAAAATTATGGCATGTAACATATTAAGAATTGATCAAACCTATAATACTGAGAGATTATTGCTTTCTCTATATTGTACATTGTAAATATCACCTGAAAATAGTTTCATGTGACCTCAAATATAAATTATAAATCTATTATCTCAATGTTATCTTCGAAATTATTGATTAAATGAAGGAATAATACTTTTACATCCATTTTGATCACCTTGATTTATATTAACATTAACATTATAAGGAGTTTTTTAAATATTTGAACTACATATGAAGGTAAAACGTTTATTTATTATATATGGCACCAATTTTTCAATATCTAGTAATCACTGATGATAAATTTCTCTCATTCACATTCTGATTAATGCAATTTATTAAGGACACAAGCATGGTTTTAATAATTTTTTCCCTTTAACAATAAGAATTTTTTCCATTTTTTTATTATTTATTTTTTGTCATGTTTTTTTGGAATTAATTTTAACTATTTAATATTATTGGAATTAATTAATGAAAAATAAGACCTAATGGAGATATGTATATTATTTAATAGGTCCATCATCTATGTTTCTACTATTGCTTTCTAAAAATAAATTATATTTGTTTTTCTAAATTCATATTTATTTCTTATCATTTTTTTAGTTTTAGAAACTATTTCTATTTCAACATAAAGAGTGTATTCTATTTATTTTTCATCCACCCTATGATATTTTCATATGCATCGTATTATTTAACAACTATAATCAATTGTTTAATCACTATTTAATATGAAAACAACTTATTGGGGTGAATAATCGATGAGATTTCATAAAAAATGAAGTATTTTTATTGAGGTATTTTTTGAAGAATTATATGATATTTTTTAATGCATTTTATATGTGTAATTATACATGAAAAACTCACTTAACCCCATTACAATTAAATTTTTAATTATATTGGTTGTCTATAAAAAATCACATACTTCAAGAAACTAAATTTAATAATTTGTATGGTTTTCCCTACACAAAATCTCATAAGGTGTTTAATTTTTATTAAAACCCATAATATATCTATAAGTCATATAAACTAATGTATGTATTACATTAATAAAATATGTAACAATTTTTTTTCAAATGGGTATTGTGTGATCCATGTTATTGATAATCTACGTAGTCCTCTATTCTACAATTTTTTTTGGAATCCTCTATAATGAAACATAGTGACTTATCTCATACATCTCATGAGATTAATTTTCAAAATTATTGGTAAATTTTAATCTATCATCTGTCACAAATATTTTAATTCTCACCCAGTTTTTCGTTTCTACCAACATATCTTATCATATAATACACTTGAATACATATTGTTTTAGATAGATAACCATCTGACCTTTCTTTATTATATAATGAATAAAGAAGTGATCATAGTATTTTTTTCATCAATTATATGAGTAATATATTCCATAACACATAATCATTATAAAACTCATGTAATTGTATTGACTTATTTACAATTATCTTATAATTCATCAAATTAATTTTTAATTTTTTATAAGTCTCATACATGTTCTTGAGATAAAAACACAATTTATGTTTACCAAAATTTCCTTCATTATTTACTATGTATTATATATATATATTTATTGATCATGTATCAGTTACATTTTTTTAGTAAACCATTTTTTATTACATTTACCTAAATCACTTTCCACTTCTCCACCTATGATGTCGAGATTTATCATTAGTTATTTTTCTAGTACCCTGATTATAATATCTAATCTCATTACAATTAAATATACCATCGTGAAACTTTTATCAGGACCCAAGTCACTTAATTGACTTACTATTATTAAATTAATTAAAACCAATGAGTACAAAAATTATGATACTCATGAAACTGTAAGCATTGCCTTCAATATATTCTTTTTGAAGCCAATGATATTCAAAAAAAGACTATAATAATAAATTAATTTGATCTTCATTATCATATTATGTTATGTGAATATAGTTTGGATTTCTATAATAATAAATTTCTATCCACAATCAATGATCAAAACACAAAATAGATCCAATTATTTTAATTTCATAACTAACATAGTTAAATTTTCAAACAATCCATTCTTGATCTGCATTTTTTTTTAAATATCTTCCTCAAGTGATGAGAAATATGTTCCACCATCGGCTTCATTGAGACATCCAAATCATTATTACTTTTCATTTAAATTTTGGTTCCAATGATTCGAGCTACTATGATAACCATTTTCATGTAACATTAACCAAAAATCATTAAATATTAGATAAAAAATATATATATTTTTATAAATAAAATTCACAACAAAAGTAGTTACCTTTAAAAACATATTTATTGTAATAATTTCATCTACCCTTTATTTTTATCATGATATCTAAAATAAATTAATTTTTTGGAAAAAATAAAATATATTCCACATAATTAAGAAATAATAATTTTGGTTCCATGGTATAGTATTCTATTTTTTAAATCCATTATATGTGGATCTTTGGTTCTTTTGTGATTTATCTAAATCATCCCCCTTCTAGTGTCTAGGTTATTTTGATTTTACATAAACAACACAAATTGTTTATGTGGATAAATCCCATTAATTGAAGTAAAATTATTTGTGAAAAAATCTATTGTGATAAATTTAAAAACATTTCCATTTAGAAACTTTGATCCTATTTATATTTTCCCACATATTGTTTACTATAACCTATTGATTTTATTCTAATTGAAAAATTTATATCTTAATCATCCAAAAATCATTGCACCATTATATTTTTTTATAATTTCAATCCATTTGACAGTATCTTTTATAGAATTAGTAAATATATATAATATTATGATGAATATTTAATCTTCTGTTTGTACTCAATCTTTATTCCAAAATACAGAAACGTTCATATTTTAGGTTTCCTATCACATCCATCAATATAGAATTATTCTACTATTATTTATTCATATTCATTTTTCAATCTGGTAAAATTAAATTATACATTTTACATTTTATCCAACAAAACCACAATTTATATAAGAGTATATACATGTTTAGTGTTAATATCTACTAATCCCACAACTTCATATCATTTTGTATCTATTTCCCAAAATGATTAATTTTCTATGAATGTAAAAAGAACATATTCACATAAGACATAGGATTCAAAGTCATTAATCAATTATGTTTCATTGAATATAATATATTTATATAGAAACTGATTATCATTTATATGGAAATTTTATTATGAATGCTTCGTGTATTTTTTATCCATTTATGATTTGATTATGGGATCTACATATTCATTACTGTAATGGAACTAAATTATATTTTTTTGTAGAATGATGTCCCATAATTCCATATGAAATGATTGAAATATGATGAAAGCCATCAATTTTTTCATTTTCCCTTTTATGATTTTAGAAATTGAAAGGCATAACCTCTTAAATATTACATTATTCTATTTATTATTCCACTAAAAAATTTATCATCACTTGAAAATCCACATAATTGTAATTTTCAATTGAAAGGACCTATTGTCATTATTTATTACCTCATACAAGACAAGTGTTTTTTGAAAATTATCTTGTATCTCCTTCAACATGCCATTTCCAAAATGTACCTAGACCATTACATTGATCGATGATATTATATACTTATAATACACAACATGATATTAATATCATCAATGAATTGTTTGAGTTATATCATTTACACCATAATGATGTTCACCTAATTCCAAAATTAATTTATAGAGTCATTTTTATTACATTCCCAAATACTCATACTTGTTCCAAACCACCAAATTTATATTTCATGTATCATTTAATCACCATTATAGACATTTTTATTTTTTCCAATATGGAATGTTAAGATGTATTGAAATTACCTTTGTGTATATATTAGTAGAAAATGATCCACCATATGAATTGAATAATTTTTTTATAATCAATATCCTTTTAATCTTTCTCTAATTATTCTACACCATATATATTGATTTGGATCCCATGTTGTTTATCCCTAAGTAAAACCATTCATAATGATCATAAATTATGTTCTATTCTATCCTTCCATTGTAACATGTTTTTTCTATCATGAAATAGAATTTCCATGTGATTATCATTTTCTGTAATGATTTAGTTAGAGAAATATCGAATTTCTCCCTTTGGTTATGAAAACACATGTTTGATCATGGAAGGAAATTTTATCTTAGAGATAATAGGGTATTAGGTTATAGTATCATATATATATATAAATACTACCAATGATAATGGTGCACTTATATCTTTACCTTACACTCTCTCATAATTGGTTTATAGTGATTAATAAATAAAAATGGTGAAAATAACTTTTAAATGATTTTCCATTATTTGGATAGTCAATAGAGAATGGAATGATGATGTGTTTATTACCATGATATAATAAGTGAAATTGTAATGTTCATATTTTTGTGCAGTTTTACAAGATATCTAGTTTTATAACCCTGTTAAAACATGTAAATTAGAAATGTAAACCACTCATGAAGATGACTACATTTACTAGCGTTTTTCAATGATTTTTTAATGTAAAATTAATCTCAAACTAATAGTTCTGAATTAAAATTATTCAAATTCATACAATTAAAAAATATTAAGAATTTCTTGTTTGAAATCCTCCGGGAGCATCTTCCACAAGTTAATTTACCATTCAGGGAAATTTGTTAATTCCATAAATAAATTATTCAATTAATTCTATGTGAGGGTTGATTCTTATTCACTAGTTAATTAGAAAATAATATCACATGTCCTAAATGAAAATAAATGTTTCATTCATAGTTATCTTTAATATTTTTTACTATTTCTATAAATGACATCCATTAATTCTATTAATAACATTCTCAAAGGATCCCATTAAATTACATGAATTTATTCATGAAAGATAACTTATTTATATTTAAAAATATACCAAATCACTAGTTTCACAGAATCAATATCACCATTATATTTTTTCAAAAAAAATCATTCAAAAATAGATGGATAATCTTCTACATCTTTGTAAATGATTCTAATATTCATTATATATAACTACTAAAATTTTATTTTTAGGTATCTCACTCAAAAAAATGCTATAGTGAAAATGTTTTGATACTCCAATTATTAGTATATTAGGGTGTGTCCCTCATCATCACAACATGGTTACATGATATATAAGTGCATTATATACTTGATATAGTGTATCTATATAGTTTTACCTTATAATGGAATGGATATCCATCGAATAGATATCCATAAATATACACCTTAAAAAATAAAACATTTTAATAAACATTTTATGTCACGTATAATCATTATTCGCATATAAAAATTCAAAAAATATGAATATTTCATATTAGTCATCATCAACAACATTAAAAACATTCACAGTACATGAAATATTATTAAGAAAATTCTTTCTACATTTTTATTGGATGTTTCAACAGGTTAGTATATACAATAGCATAGAACACATGACTAGTTTCAAATAGATCATATACTAATATTCATCATATATCATCTACACAAGCTCTATAACATGTCACACTAATAATAATAATTTTATTTCACAACTTAAATATCTCAAATAAAGAAGTATAATTTAATTTCATGATTATGTATATATATATATATTATAACCACTTCTATTTTATTTTAAAATCCTTTAGTATTTTTATGACTCCGATTTCTCTTCTAGATGAATTATTATAATATTTTCTATAAAAAACAAAAAAAACATCTCATATTATATTTTTTATGAAAATTTTATTTACCTATTAAAAAAATTAAAATTATATTACTATTAATAGATTTATTTTCACTCATTTAAATTTAAATGATGTGGATTAGTTGAATGATTTTTTAAATTAAGAAATTGTTCGGGGAATAATAAAATTTCACATGAAAACTGAAAATAAATAAATTCAACAATATTTGAGTATTGTATTGAGAAATTGAATGGTTTTATTGTTGAATAAATGGTTTTTAAAAAAACAATGTTTTCTTAAATTTTAATAAATCAATGAGTCTTTACCTAGTGTTTACCAAGATATTTCATTGAATATAAATAAATTTATTCATGTTTTTTGTATAGAATAAAACCTTTATAAATTAAAAATTTATAGTATTTATTGGATGGAATAATATTTATAGTGGTTTGAGTATCTAGGGTTTTTGTGTGTGTATGAGAGTAATTTAGTAAAAAATTATCTATCATTGTAAAATAGTTATGGGTTATTGAAGTGCTGATAATATTAAAATATTATCACAAAAAAATATATAATATAATTTAAATCTTGAATGGAAATAAAATTACATTATTCATAAAAATAAATCAATCATCAAACCAATATCATTTTAAAAATTGATGCATGATATTGTAGGGACTTGTTTATGAAAAAAATTATGTATTTGCAATTAAATAGTCTTATTAGTGTTACTAATCTGAAAAAATTAGATCGATAATATAAATAATTATAAAAAAAAAATTCATTTGGTTTATAAAATTAGTTATATTTTTATGGAATTTAAGAGATAATCATTGGTCTTAATTTATATAAACATTTGGTAGATTCTTTATAATTTGTAATTAACTCTACCTAAAATATATTGATAGAATGATCTATATGAGACATATAATATGGATTTATTATCTATGTAAAGTGATTTGTGGTGTTTGAAATATGATTAAATTATTTTTAATTTCATTCATAACATTCAAGTCAATATAACCTACACAGCGTAATGAATTCATTTAATGTGGTTGGTTATATAATCATATATTAAAATATTACAATGGTATACAATGTGTGAGGATTCTTAATAATCAAATTTGGTATGATCGTTAATGTAATGAAGTTTTGGCTATGAAATATTTATATTCCATGCCAGCATGAGATGTCTAATTAATTATTATATGTCTCATTGTTTTCTGTCAAGTCCTAATAGTTATATTTTTATAGGGAATCATTAGTTTTGGTGTGAGAATATTTTTTCATATGATCTAATTATATAATAAATTTTCTAGTAATAAATATCATTAATATATGTGTTGGGTCAGCAACTTATTAAATGGGCTATGTGAATCCAAATAATACAATTTCAAAATTCTATGTTTTTTGTCACAAATTTGGCATATGTGTGGGAGTTGTAACCCATTGATAGTTATTTAAGCATCTACAAATCTATAACTGGTAGACTTGTATTCAATGATAAATGAGGGAGGTGAGATTTTAATTTACCCATTATGTAGGGGTGGAAAATTAATGCATCAACATAGATGAAATGTGAGGGATAATTAAGGGATTATATACAACATAATTTTGGTAAAAAGTGGTTTACCACACGAAAACATCATGATTCTTTTCGATTCAAGATTGTGTTAAATAAAAATTTGTTGGACAATGAATTAATTTAATTATGATATCAACAGGATTTTATGTTTATATTTTACATCATTTTCATTATATATGAATTATATATAAAAATAAGTATCTTTTTTCCCTAACATAGAAGTTGATTGTGTTTGAAGATATGATACATAAACATCTGATTTGATAATATTTATTTAACAATTCCCATATAAATGAATCCATAAGACTTATTTATAAAGATAATTTGTAAAAAATTTTGTTAAAATTTATAAAAAATAATGAGTGAGATAAAATTAATTATAAGACATAAATATTCAAAATTGATATAGGGTAAAAGAAAATCATATGATAAAACATAAATTTGTTGGAAAATATGTTATTTAATTGAAAATTGAATCAAATTAATTACTTATAAGAAATTATAGTACATCCAAAATAAGGGAATGGGAACACTGAATCACGTAAGGACAATCATGAGAGCATATAATAAATAATTTTTTTTTTAAAACATCTTAAAATAATAATAATCTATGGAAATAAAACATTAGAAAATTGAATAATATGGAAATATGGAATTATAATAAGCATTGGAAATATGAATATTATGATGAAATCCAATAATACCCACACATTATTTTGTGATAATATAGAACCATATATATTATTAATGACATGAAATACAATAAATATTTTACGATAATGGATTTCCTCATTGGGAACCACCAGAGCCAAGAGGAACCCAACAATATAATATAGAATCTAATACAATTTATATTATGTTGGTGATTACAAAATGGTACTGTGAAATTAATGATACCACCATGAAGAGATAGA
Source organism: Viscum album (assembly GCA_963277665.1). Classification (NCBI taxonomy): domain Eukaryota; kingdom Viridiplantae; phylum Streptophyta; class Magnoliopsida; order Santalales; family Viscaceae; genus Viscum; species Viscum album. Next base: position 1,077,306,864 of record OY728137.1, on the reverse strand, counting down.
TATAGTGGGTGGTTACAAGGATATAAGACTATAGTATAGTAGAAGAAAATAATTTTTTAATAGATATGTGGTGAAAATGTTGGTAACTCCACTGGTACGACCCAATGAAACTCACTCAAATCTTCATCCATTCCTCCCCTGATAATGTGGGTTCCTACCTCTAATCATGGACCACAACACAAAAAGGATATCTTAGGTTGAGCATAAATGTAAATGATTAAATTATTCCCCAAAAAATCATAATGTGAAACCAACTATCATCATGACACTTCATCATCAATTTATTTATTTTCCAAGAGAGACCAATCTATAAAATTAAAGGGACATGTACTTAATTATGGGTGGGGTTCAATTTTTTATTTGTTTCCATGGTATTTCCATACTTGATCCTAGATCATTTATATAGATACTTTATTTATTTATGGTCTTATCAAATACACTAAATGTGAGGTTCAATACTCAGTTGTGGTCTACCTCTTAGGGTCACATCAACCATGTTTTTATGGATTTTATCCAACTTTTTCTACACAATTTAATTTTCTAGGTCCTTAAAAAAATTAGTAAATATTCAAATTTTTTATGATCTATCATATATCCACTCTCAAAACAAACTTTGTTTTTTTAACCAATGGTAATTCAATTCATTACCTTCTATATGATCATTGAGAAAAATAAAATAAGGTGTTTGAATTATGAACCCCTAGAATATACTATTATAAATGGATAATTAATACACTCACACTTTTTAAATCATAAAACTTCCCATAAAAAAATCAACCTTAGTCATATATTAAAGAACATTTTATCAATTTAATTTAAAAATAACCCAGAAAAATCCCTATTTTTATTTCTGTTTTTATGGATAGATCAAAAATAAAGTACAATAAACAGTGAAAATTTGACAGCTCAAAATATTTTATTTCGCATGATAATGTTAAAATAAATTAAAAACATTAATTTTACCTATTGTTTTTTGATTATTATGATTCATGTTTGTTACCCCAAAAAAATTATTTCTATGAGATAATATTGAAATAAAAAATTAATTTTTGGGTTTACCATCAAGAGGATTGAATTGAAATACATGATAAAAATCTAGACCTAAAACACTCCCATTACCATGTTTTGATTAATTGTTGTTAATATATCTTTTTCATTCATAGGGTCATATAATATAACACAAGGGACTATATTAGATTGATTATTTTTGTGTTATCCTCCATCCCATAGTCATTATTCTTTTGTATAGATCCATAGAACCATAAATTATATATTTAATAATTATAGAGTATTAATTCTATATTTCAATTGGGAATGGGATGCTCCGTCAAAAAAAAATCCTTCTCTCATTTTTTTTGATACATACGGTTACTATTTGGGACCTTACATAATTTCTCATTTTCGAATGATATGGAAAACTATGATCTTGGTTTATTAAACCAATTAGAGGTTCACATTATTATTCATGATACATATTATGAACTATCAGATTTCCAATACATAAAATATATTGCAAAATTTACTTCATATGATGGATTTGTAGTATCGATTCCCATAACATATTAGTTTATAATGGAATAGATATGTGGGTGGTGGACGAGTCAATCATAAATGTGGTAGGGGTATATGTTAATTTGATATGAATATATAGAATTACTATAAATCTAATAGAAAGGTTTAGTGTCCTGGTACTATCATTCTTATTAATCTGATGGGAGGAAAAACCATTACCACCAATGTCAGCTTATTTAAATTATGATATACCTTAGACTTCACAACATTTACTCTATAACTGAATGCACTAGGTGAAGTATCATTTATTATCACACCAAATATCTCCATTATTGGTATTTATTTTTCTTATATTTTTATCCTAACATCCCCCATAATTCCCCCTTATGCGCCCATAAATTTTGGTGTCTTGTGTAAATGTTTTTATGGGGGAAAGGAGGAGGCACTGTTTAGGTGCACATTTTTCCAATCCATGAAGACAAACACTACGCTCATGTCCAGGTCTTAAATCAAATGTGTTAAAATTGCATCTTCTAACAACCAAATTTTATCTAAACTCGTCCATTTCTTCCCCAATTTGATAATTTCATCCTTGGAAGCCTCACAAGCACTTCAAAAATTCATTTCGACTCCATTTTGAAGGTGGATTTGTTGAAGGAACATTACACATCCACATGTAAGTTTCTCTCTCTCTTAGTTCATCCCCTTTCCATGAATCTTCTCACTTTTTTCTTGAATCCCCGAATTAATGGGGGTAGGGTTTAGAACCTAGGCTTTAGCCATGGGGTTTATTGGTCCAATATTCTGATTTTAGTCTTGATCTACTATCCGTGTAGTGCAACAGTCGTGCAATTGCATTTTATCACAAAGGAGCCAATGATTTAAAAAATTTGGTAGGTGATTCCATTGTTTATGAAATACATGTGACTTAGCTTGCTGTGTTTATTATATTCATAGTTTTATTTCATTTGATTATTTTTGTGAAAATTTGTTTTAGTGTAATTTAGAATGCATATGATTTTTTAGTGCCATTTTTATATGAAATTTGTGTTTTTTAATATAAATCACTTACTGGTTCATTTTTGGTAATCTATAATTACATAGTTATTTTTATTGAAGTGTATTAGAACTGAAATATGTTTTATCCATGTTTATATACTTTGGTTGTTACTATGGAATTTTTTTTAATGGTGTTTGTGGAACACATGAATTATTAAGTGCCATGTTTGTGTGATAATGGAGGGTTTATAGAGATGTCACTTCATGTTTCATATAAGGCTTCCCAAAAACTGATTTGTTTGATTCAATTAAAGAAAATGGTCTGCCATTTCTATTTAGGTGGCTTATCTGTAAGAAGATAGTGTGCGTAGTGGTTCTTTCAAAGAGTTTTTGGTGCAAAACAATGGGAGATTTTGAGAAGTCATCTTATTGAAAATCTAAATGATTTGTGGTGAATTTTAAGTGGTATAATGTATGTATATCTACATTATTAATGGTATGTTACCATTATTGGTGTATTATATGGAAATGTATGTGTGTTTCATGTTTAAATTTTTTGAGCACAATGGGGGAAATCCACATACCTATGTGGGGGGATATGTACTAGTATGGAAAGTGAACCAGATGTGGATTTCTCTATTTCACAAAAAAAATGGATAACAGAAACTCTAACTAAACAATATGGATTATGTTTTAGGAACACTAGGTTATGGGTATATTCCCTACTAGTTTATTATTCACAAGTAATGGTTTGGGACATTGTTACTTTACACTGAGGTAGGAGGTATATAGGGCTCGAGTCACTATAGTTGTCTAGGGGTGTTTCAGTTATTGGAACTCATTTTATTTCTTGTATTTTCCCTTGTCATAGGGGTTCTATGGATTTGATTATAATTATATAACATGTCTTATTTAAATGTTATAAAAATTATGAATGTTTTAGTTTTAGTGTTATTTTCAATTTAATGTTTCATTTCATGGAATTTATCACTATTTTTCATTATATATTAAAACATCGTGATTTGTCACCTTTTATGGAATACTCTTTGAAATATTTGTGTGGAATAATATTGGGATTAGCCTCAAACCCTATATAAAAGAATACCAGATTATTATTGACATAGGTAAATTTAAAGCCTCAAGTGAAGGTGGTTCATGTTGTTAGTCCCCTATAATGGTGTGGTGTGGTGGAGACAGCTCAGGGGTGATGATACCTTCTCCTATGGAGTCATTTTGTCTTTATAACAACTATTTTTATTTATGTATGGATCTCCTTTACTTTGTTTGAAAACATGTATTCTGATTTGTTTTTGTTAAGACTTGTTTAGCATGGAAACTTCTAATTCATATTATTGATTGTTCTTAATGTATTATGGTTTCATACTCTAGTAAATCGATATGAAATAAAATTTATTGATACCCATGAACTAGTTCTAAGGTGTGGGGATACAGAATGCTCGTTGGTCCTTGTCATGGGATAGATGTGGTTCCGGTATTAGTGGTAACCGAATCTATTTTGTAAAAAAATCGTATCAGAGGTGGACAATGTTTTTGGGTTATATTACAATTTTGGGATGAGTAAGGATAGATAAGAGGTATGAATATTGAAGATCATGATTTTGGCCATGATTAGGGTTCTTGGCTTGCACCACTCATGGAAGAACTTGAGTCATGAGGGGATGTTGGAATTGTTTGGCTGACATCACTTCCAGGTGAGACGTGTGGGCTATAGACCACATGTGGACATCCGACAGGGGTGGAGTAGTTGTTTATTTTATTAATTTATTTTTTTTAGATTATTTATGTTTGATTTATATGATTAAAATTTTCATAATTGTTGTTTTAAATTTTTTTGTGACTGTTGCATTTTGTAGCGACATGCCTCTATGGAAAGCTCCAATGCACCCACGAGATGAACTTGGAGAGTATTCTCCCACAAAAATTGACCAGAGGCTAGTTGAAGTTGTGATATGGGCTATCCAAGAACTGGGGAAGGGACTGGCTCCTATTATAATTCATGTTAGGGAAGGAGAGACTGGTTCTAGAAAATATAAATATTAGGAGTTTCTGAAAACAGACCTCCAACTTTTTGAGGCCACATAGAACCACAATAAGAAAAGGAATGGCTCGATAAGATCAACTGAATCTTTGAGTTACTAGACACCCATGAGGATATTAGATTGATGTGTTCCTCCATTATTCTAGAGGGTCCCAGCCATAGGTTGTGTGAATGAGTACTTCTGACTGGGAAGAATGAGAAGATGCATTGGAGATATTTCATGGTTTCCTTCAATGAACAGCACTGCCCCGTGGTCTTGGAATATTCTAGGTACAAAGAGTTCATAGAACATGTTTATGAGAATCTATCTATGATGGAGTATGAAAATTTTTTCATTGAGTTGGTATGGTATTCCCTACAAATCATCTCAAATGAAAACGCGATGTCCCAAAGGATTGAGAATGGCTTGCGACCAGATATTAACTCTGAGATTTTCTTGATATAACAGAGGACCTATGTTGAGGTCATTGATTTGGTTCTCATGGTGTAGATTGAACAAAATAGAAGGTCTAGTATTTATGCGGTTGTATTAGTAGTGGGAAGTGGCAGATCCTCAAAAAAGACAAGGAAGAGGGAGAAAGAAGTGAAGAAGAGAGGTGGTAGTTCAGACCACTCTTCCATGCAGTTTTTTGCAGATTCTAATACGAGGTCAGTCATGTTCCACCAGCGTGGTAGGTCGGGGAAAATCTGACCACAGTTCCTACTTCCTCTAAATCCTTGTTACCAGTGTAGAGCTATGGGGAAATTGCATCTCTTTTGCGGGTTGGCACTTACACATCCATGTGGGGCGGGGTAAGCAGCTTTAAGAGGAGGGCCAGCTTAGTCTGAGCCATCGAGGTGTTGGGTTCTCATTTTGGAAGCTATAGTGGTAGAACTTGTTCATCCACTATGAATATCTAGATCAAGGCACAACCACTAACTGGCGGTAATCCTCATGCCGAGAGCGATCATCTCTATGCTGTTGATCCTGCACTAGCACAATCATAGGTGGGACCATTGATAGTTTGAGGTACCATTTTGATCTCATATTCTATAGATGATTCTGTTTTTGATAATGGTGCCTATATTTCAATAATTTCTACCAATTTTTAGGACACGCTGAATATTAAAACTCTATTGCTTTCTATTGTGATGGAGTTGGTGATGTTGTTGGGAAAGAAGAAGGACCTGGGTCTTAGGTGCCTATCATTTGTGCTCTTCATGTTAGACATATTGATGGAGTGGGACATAATGGTCTTTTATATGAATATTTATGATGTGATACATGGCATGGATTGTATAGTACACTTACAGGAACACATTGATAGCTAAAAATGGAAAGTGAGTTTCACGTCACCTGATGGCAGTCATCAGTTTCTTCGTGGAGATTAGGATCCTCGGACAAGTCAGTAGGACATCCCCTCCTAGAGTTGTGAAGTATTTTCTTCTAGTTATCATCAATAACTCTAGAGGATGATGTTCTTTCCATCAAAGGTGAACTAACTCGTGTGTTTAATGTGTTTCTAGAGGTATTCCCAGATGATTTCTGAGGTTTCACCCTAGGTTGGGATGTGGAGTTCGTGATTGATTTGGCACCATGAAAACAACCTATATCTCTTCCCTCATATCACATGTCCCCCACAGAGAAAAAGATGTTAACTATACTACTGGAAAACTTATAATCCAATGGATTTATTCGCCTATCAGTCTCTCCTTGCAGCGCTCCTCTATTGTTTGCAAACAAAAATGACGAATCCCTCTAGTTGTGCCTTTACTACTGGAAGATGAATTAGGTAAAAATTGAGAAAAAATACCCTTTCAATAAAATAGATTATTTTTTCAATTAGATTAAGGGGGAAATGTGGTTATTAGAGATATACTTGAATTTGGGACTCCATCAACATAGGTTCAAAGATGCAGATATCCCGAAGAAATCCTTACGAAGTAGGTTTGACGAATTTGATTATCTGGTCATGCCATTCAGATTGAACAATGCACCGGCAGTATTTATGGGACTCACGAATAAGGTGTTCCACTGGTATCATGATTTTGTTGTTGTGATGTTCGTGGAAGACATTATATTATGCTCTGGATCTGATGAGATGCACATACATCACATGAGGATCATTTTGGGAACCATGCAGGATAACATCCTCTATGCAATGTTGTCAAAGTTTAATTTCTAGATTAGGGTGATGATATTTCTAGGGCATGTGATCTCAAAGAAGGGGGTTTCAGTGGCCCCCGATAAGATCATTGTAGTAATGTCCTTGGAGAAACCAATGAATGTGTTGGATATCAGGAGTTTCCTTCTCCTGGCTGGTTTTTACAATCGATTCATTCCGGATTTCTCACAGCATGCTTCACCAATGTCCATGCTCACCCGAAATGATGGGAGGTTTGTTTGGGGCCCAGAATGTTAGGAATCCATTGAGGAGCTAAAGTAGTGATTGACTACCACCCCCATGCCGATTTTTCTGGATGCTGTAATCGGATATGTGGTCTATTTCTATTCTTCAGGTATGGGTCTTGGGTGAATGCTTATGCAGGATGATCACATGGTGGTGTGTGACTCTTGCCAACTCTAAACACTTTAAAATAACTACCCATCTAATTACTTGGATTTAGTATATTAGATTCATGTTTTAAATACCTGGTGTCCCTATCTCTCTAGGAAGATGTTTGTGGTATACTCTGATCACAAAATCATGGCCCATATCTTCTCTCAGAAGGATCTCAATTTGAGGCAGCGTCGGATGATTGAGTATAAGATGGGGTTGGACATTGACATTGACTACAACCATCGAAAGGGTAATGTGGTGGCCGACACCTTGAGCAGAAGAGTTCAAGTGCCTGATTTGAGGAATTCCAGTGATGAGTGGACTTTTATGGGACACTTTTCTCAGAAGAATGTGAATATGAAGAATAAAAATGGGGTTGTGTTCTTTGAATGTGTTCAATTGACTTTTCTCTTGGATTTGATTTTGTAGGAACAGCCATGTGATGAGATTTTCCGCCAATTGAGGTAGTTTCTTACTAGTGTGGAGACACTCTCTAGTTATTCATCGTCTCCCTAGGGCATCTTGTGCTTCAATGTCCGTTCAGTAGTGTAATTATCTCAGTGGAGGCTAGTGATGTTGGAAAGACATTAGTCTCTATGGGATGTCTATCTGGGTGCCAGGAATATGTATTATGATGTACGATAAGAATTTTGGTGGCCATGTAAGTGACGAGACATAGAGGATGTCATATATAAATGATGCATATGCCAGCAGAAGAATGAAAAGCATTAGAGGCCCTCTATTTTCATCCATCAATTACCCATTTCTACTTTGATGTGGGAAGACGTCATCATGGAGATCATTTAGGTATTTCCTCGTACACCTCAGGGTTATAATTCCATTTTATTTGTGATTGATTGTCTAAACAAATAAACCCATATAATTTTAATAAACGATACAACTAATGTGTATGAGTTAGTCTAGTTGTATCAGCAGGAGGTGGAGATACTCCATGAAGTTCTGTTAGTCGTTTTCACTGATAGAGACCCCCGGTACATTTATAGGTTTGGGGAAGGACTTCAGATGTCCTTGGGGTCTCCGATTATGATTATCATAACATACCTCCCTTAGAATGATGTTCAGAAAGAGCGGGCGAATAAGATTTTGGAGGACATGCTTCGTGCACGTGTCATGGCCTTTGGAGGTTCCTAGGATAGCCATTTGGGAATGGTTGAGTATTCATATAATTACTATTACCAATACTAAATTCAAATGGCTATTTTTGAGTAGGTATATTTTTAGTCTTGTTGGTCTCTCCAGTGTTAGGGTGAGGTAGGTGAGTCCACACTGTTGGGGCTGAGTTTTGTGCAGGACATGTCTGAGAAGGTCAAGTTGACCAGGAAACCTTTATTGATAGCACAGAGTCACCATAAATCATATTCTGACCAGTGGCACCAAGACATAGTATTTTTAATGGGTGATGGGGTATTTTTGAATGTGGCCCCTTGTATAGGGAATCTTTGATTGGAGAATAAAGGGAAACTTACGCTGTGTAATGTCATCCATTTTGAGATCACTGAGCGTATTTTCAAGGTAGATTATAGGTTTGAATTACCTACATAGTTGACATCCATCCATGATATCTTCCATTTCTCCTAGTTGATGAAATACATCCCAGATCAGTCCCATGTGTTTAGGTAGGAAGAACTCGAGATAGAGCCTGACTTGTATGTTTTTGAATAGACAGTGAAAATTATTGAATCCCAAGAAAAGGTTCTTAGAGGGATGTCTATTTTTCATTTCTGGGTTCGTTTTTATCCTTTTATTGATACACGTGATACCTAAGAGTATAATCCATGTGTTGAGGATGAGTACCCATTCTTGTTTTCCAATAAAGCCTTTAGTCGTCTTTCCGGGACTGAAAGTCTTCATGGGGGGGAGAATTGTCACACCCATGATATTCATTAATGTTACATATATTACATATATTTTTATCCCAAAACCCCCCTATTTCCCCCCTAATACCCCACATAATTTTGTGGATTGTGGAGACGTTTTGAGGGGAGAAATGAGGGTGCACAGTTTAGGTGGATGGTTTTCCAAACCATGCACACAAACTATGTGCCCACATCCAGGTAATAAATAAATGTGTTAAATTACTTATTTGACCTCCAAGGGTTTATCCAAACTCGATATATTTACCCCCCATTCAACTATTTCATCCATGTAATCCTCCCATGAACTTTATTCCTTCATTTGAACTCCATTTTTGAAGGTGGGGGGGGGGTTATTGGAGGAACTTCAAACAACCTCAAGTTAGTGTTTCTGCCTCTTAGTTCCTCCCCTTTCCATGAAGTTTCATACATTTTTTTTGATTCCCCTGATGTCCTAGGCATGGATTCGATACTAGGGTTAAATGTTGGTTGATCATGGTCAAATATTTTGATTTTAGGCATTATCTACCTTCCTTGATGTGTGGCGGTGGTGCGATGGCTTATTCACACAAAGGATTCATAGATTTAATAATTTTGGTAGGTGATTCCACTATTTATGAAATCATTCTGACATAGATTTTTGTGTTTATGATATTTTAATATTTACTTAATTTTATTATTGGTGAAAAAATTTGTTTTAGTGGTATTTAGAATGAAAATGAATTTTTAGAGCCATTGTTTTTTTGAAATTCGGGGTGTTTCATATAAATATCGTGTTGGTTAATTTGTGGGTACACTATAATTACATAGTTTTTTTATAGAAGTTTACTAGGGGTAAAGATAATTTTTTCTATTTTTACCTCCATTGTTTGTTGCTACAAAAACTTGTTTTAATGGGTATTGTGAAACACATGAATTTTTAAGTGCAATGTTTGTGGGAAAATAGAGGTTTTATAAAGATATCAGTTCACAGTTCATATGGGGCTTCCCAAACAAACTAATTTGTTGCTTTCATTGAAAATTAATGATATGCCATTCCTATTTTGGAGACATGTTACTAAGAACATAGTGTGAAATTTGGTTATTTTAAAGAGTTTTTTTGTGCAAAACAATGTGAGATTTTGAGAAGTTGTTTTACTGAAAATCAAAAAGTTTTATTGTGTGTTTTAAGAGGTATTAAGTGTGTACAGATAATATATTGTTCGTATATAACTAGTAGTGGTATTTTAATTTCAAAGGGATGTCTCTTTCATGAATTTTTTTGATCATAGAGGGGGATTTCAAAATACCTAGGTGGTTGAATATGTACTAGTACGGCATGTGACCCAATTGGGTTTTGTCTGTGTTTCCCTGAGAAAATGGATAACAAAACCAAAACCTAAATTATATGAAATAATTTTGGGGAAAATAGGTTGTGCTTATGTTCCCGACTAGTTTCTCATGCATGAGAACCTATTCGTGACATGGTTACTTGAAACCGAGGTATGAGGTATATGGGGCCCAACACAATCTATTTTCCCAGGGGTGTTCCTAGTTTTGGTGATCATTTAATTTGTGGTACTTACCCTTGTATTAGGGAGTGTTTGGATGTAATTATCATTACATAAAATGTCTTATTTAATTTTTTCAACATTTTGAATGTTTTAGTTTAAAAACTATTTTCAATTGAATGTTTCCTTTCTTGTAATTTATAGCCATTTTTCTTTACATATTTAACCTTCTTCCTTTTTCACATTGTAATGCATACTATTTTTAATATTTGTGTGGTATATTATTGGGCTTAGTCTAAAACCCTATTTATAACCCTCGGGTGTAAGTATACATGATTATTTTTGACACATGTAATGGAAAGGCCTCAGGTGAAAGCGGTTCGGGTTGTTAGTCCCCTCATATGGTGCGGTGTGGTGGAGACAGCTCGGGGGTGATAACCCCTTGTTGTGTGAAGTATTTTTGGATGTTTTTATTCTATTTTTATTTATGATCAATCTTCTAGTAATTTTTTTAAATCCATGTTTTCAGATATGGTTTTGGTTAAGACTTGTTTTGCAAGAAAATTTCATATCCATTTTTATGGATGTTTTTAATGTTTTATACTTCCATACTCGGGTAAATAATTCCCAATACAAATTAATTGACACCTGAGCCATTTTTCCAGCCTGTGGGGATAAGTAATTCTCTTTAGGAATCATCATGGGCTGGTTTTGGTGCTGATATTAGTGGAAACTAGAAACAGTTCGTAAAATTTATGACATAGTGGGGGAACATGAACACATATTTTGTCTAGTAACAAATGGTAGGATTTAATATATTTGTCTACATATTGGTGGTAAGGATTATTTGATGTCAAAATATTGGTTTAGATGTTTTAAAATATATAAAAAAATCATGCATAGATTGAATCATGTTCAAGATGATTTGTTCAGTTGTTCTGATTCATTCAAGCAATTGAAATATTCTATGGTTCCCAACTCATTACAAGATAATTAACAAAATTATTCCACCATTATATTATATATATACATATATATATATAAATTCACAATTATAATTCAATATTAATTATTCAAACACAAAATTGAAATTTTCAATTTTATAGGTTCAATGTAATGGGTGGAGGGCTTGTTATTCTGTTCATCCATGTATTACACTACCCTTGGGTCAAATTTTTAAAAGGAAAACACCAAACTACTGATTTTATAACAAACTTCCTCACCCATATATATACACATGTTGACTAGGATATGAAAAAACAGATAGAATCCCTTCATGGATGGATTTTGAAAGGTCTAAAGTTTACATATGAGTTTAAATTCTTTATAGAGTCCACATCTAATATTGGTTCCCTATAAATCAAAATAAAGATGCATTCTATGAAATTTTAATAGAACTAAATAATTCATACCCATTACTTTCTTAAACAATGAGAAAAAAAACATTATCAAATGTATTGAAGTGATATATAAGACCCCCACCATCACCATATTATATACCATACATAAGTATGCCATAATAAATCAATCATATATCATTTCACTTATAACCCAAGTAAGGGAAATTAAAATAACATCATTTTAAAATGGTATCTCTTAACATAAAGTCATGGTATATTAACTAATAGTAAAATAATGCATTCAAAATTGAGTATAAATTAATTTTGAAGACAATAAAAAATATACATAGGTGTTTTGTACATATTTTTAATAGAGGAAAATTTATATGAAGTCATTAATATAGTCTTTATAATGAAAAATTACCATTATAGTAAAATTCAATGTTACTAAATGATTTAGAAAAAAATCACATCAATAAATGTGAAAGAAAGAATTTTAATATTTCACAGGGAAAGGTTCCCCAATTATAGATCATGTAAAAGGAATTAATTTAATATAAATATTTTCATAGAGTATGGAAAAAATTGTTGGAAAATAATAGGAAATTATCATTAAATATTTTTTGCATGTTGCAATGAAAATCCCAAAATAGTCTAAAGTATTAAAACATACAATTTATAAAAAATTAACGATATATATAAATGTTTTAGAATCTAATATATATTTATCAATAAAATTATTAAAAGAATTATTTAAAGTAAAAAAAACAAGGACAAGGAAGTCAATTATCTATTCAAAATAATGATAATATTCTTCAAAGCATCATATTTTTAATACAAGTATTCTATCAATAATGAATCATTTAACATGAAACTGCAATGTCAAAAAGGAAAATATAGTGTCACATATGAAGTAATTAAATAGAACATCATTTATAATATATATTTTTATAGATATGTGATTATTTTTGTAGCATAATGAAATGAAAATTAAGAAGAAAACACTCTTACCATGGAATCAAATTTTATTGGAAAAACATATCCTAGAATTTAATAATCCATGACTTATTAAAAAATATATCAAATCATTCTTAAAATTGATTAAATTTTAAATTAATATTCTATATTCCTTTATTATTATTATTATTAATTATATGTAATTATTATTTATCATTGGTATTAGTAGGTTTAAATATTTACTCTTTATTTTGATATAATGATTTTGGTTATTGTTCAATGGTAAATATTTCATTATATCAATCCTCTAAAATATATTGGATTGGATTTTCAATAATTTTATATGATGTTCATGGTTGATTACATTAGATTATCAATTATGATTCTCAGTGGGGAATCCCATAATGTTATTGTTTTTATGATTTATTATCGAACTAATTATATAATCAGAATAATGAGTTAAATATTAGTTTTTTCAATCCAAAAACATATATAAATATATATATTAATATAATATATTACAATGTGAAAAAATATAGATTCATTATAAAATTTTAATAAAATAGGTTGAAATAAATATGAGTTTCTTTGTGGGCTTGTTTTATTTAGTAAACTTTAAATTGAAAATTAATTATTAATTCTTTTAAAATAAATCATAATTTATTATTATGGAATATTAATTTTTTCATAAATATTAATTTTTAGTTAAGAAAAATATCTGAAAAATATAAGATAAATAGATATTGAAAATGGAACACATCATCCTTAGAGGCAGTGAACTAGAATAACATGTGTGATCATTTCCTTCTAAAAATAATGAGTTAGAGATAGTATTATAAATTACAATGATATAATAATATTTTATAATATATATTAATAGGATTTTATTATATCATTATGGATTGATGATATTTTTTTTGTGGTATATAATGAAATTGTATTGAAATAACATGGTAAAATGAAATTCATCATCAAGGATATCTACCATTGTGATACCTTATAAGGATTTCTAGATTGGTGTTTTTATGATAGAAAAAACCCTTTGACATGAGAATGGGTGTTGGAAATGGTTTTTGGTAGAGTTTAGAATATTTAATATTTTTATGTTATATAAATATATTAGTTGGTGAATTATTTTGATTATGTGATAAATGAGTGATATTACAATAATAATTATTACATAATATTAATTGTTTGTAAATATTAAAAGTAATGTGGTATCGATGAGTTTAATAATGTATTCGGTATATTTTTATTAAAAAATATCTCATAAAAATATTTAATGTTAGGCTTTTACAATATTTATATCCTTGGTATCTTAATTTAACCCTACTCTCTCATTTTACCTCTTAAATGATAACTCTGTATTTACCATGGTGACATATTTTCCATTTATTAAAAAATAATTTATTTAATAAGTTAAACAATGTCACTAAATATAGGAATATAAAATTATTTATATATAGTTCAAAACATTTATATAAATCATTTATGAAATAATAATACAATATCCCATAATTTCATTCATTAGAAAAAAAATATTTCTATTCCTGAAAATGAAATAATTTTTTTTTTATATTCTGGATTTTAAAAAAAATTATTTTTTTTGATACAAAGAATGGTTTATTTAATTTTATAACCAATCCAAAAATATATATCATTTTTGCATACATAATTAATTGAAAATGAAAGAGTTAGTTTTCAAGAACAATTAAATATAAGAAAATTTTAATTTAACATCAATTGGTTTATAATATATATATAATAAATTTAAAGGAAACATAATAGTTCATTAATTTTTTTATTATAGGAAATTATTTCATATGTTTTTAATTCTTGATTATGTAATAATTATGTAACAAAAGTTACAGTATTTATAAACATAGTTTCTATTATTTACAAAAAAACCAATTCATTTATTAAAATAGTGAAAATTTTTCATAAGATAGTTTTTAACTAATTAATTCAAAATTAAAGCTTACATTATCCATTAAAAATTATCTATTTAATGTATATAAATTTTATGTAAAAATATAAATAATAATTTAAAAACTGTTAATTCGAAAAGGAAATGCATGACTATATTTGTTCTCACTGTCCCAATTTATATACTACTAATTCCGTTATTGTTAATATATTTATATATATCGAAATAATTTACATTAATCATTTATTAAAAGTGAAAAATTTTCTATCATAATTATTACACATCAAATAATTTAATTTTAATAAAAGGTACATCTAAAATTAAATGACAATATAACTAAATGATTATCATAATTGAAAAAAAAATTATTAAAATTTTAATATACACATTTATTAACTAAAATCATTTATAGGTAAATAAATTCTTTAATAATAAATATATTTACTAAAATTATTATTATATAGAAATTCTTGATTTTTTTAATTTTTTTATCTCTATATATTTAAATAATAATACCCAATATAACATCCATAAAATATAATTTGATATTAAATGTTGTGGTGGTATTCATATGTGATGATTACACCATAATAAAACTCTTATCTATTTTGATTTGTGTTCAATTACTTGTCGGAAAATTTTCCACTACCAATAAAATATGATGTTCAACATTGGCATGGAATGTGGAAAACCCATTTTATTCTATATTCGTTATATCCCCATACACATGAGTTTCACAAGAAAGACATGTACTAGTCGATTCCATTACTTCGTCTATTCTAAATACATTTCCCAATGCAGGTAGTTCTATTGATACCCATATATTTAATTGAAATTTTGTAATGATACCATTTTTCTCCTCAAACAATAATGATTAATATGTTATGGGTTTTTATTATAGGTTTCATTTACAAAAAAATATTGATCCAAAAAATTTACTCTAATGAAAATATATTCACAAATCTAGAGATTTTATATTATACGACACATAAAATAATTTTTCATCAAAATTTCACTAAATGGATAGATGAAATTGAAGGAACTTTTGCCTCATCACGTATTCTGATTCCAGTATAGATTTCAAGAACATTTCATTTTACCATTGAACATTGACCAAGAATGAGTTATTATTATACAACTCTTTATCTCTTTAATCAATTATCCACAATGATTTATCCTCACTAAAATGAAATGTTTATGTCAAATTTATTGTAGGTTCAATACATGTGGTTGATCATGTATGTAAATCCCCAGAAGTGAAACATAAAACACATCATGTATCAAATAAATGATCGGTGGTTATGCTATGTGATAATATATAGCACCTAAATTATTATCATTCTTAAAGAGACTAATATATCTAATTATGTTATTAATTTTACTCTAAAACCTCATAGACCAATTCCAGTGATATATTTGAAAAAAATAATTATCGACCAAATCAAACTCAAAATATTTTTTATTATTGTTATTTTATTTCTACAATCAATTTTATATATTCAATTAATTCTAAATAATATTAAGATTTCACATTGTTTCATAGATAATATCCACACATAAGAGCATTATCTATGTAACTACATCATAATAGATTAGGGAACTAGGTATCTTCCCATATAAAGCCTCTTATGGTTTCGTTTGAATGCAAGATTTGAAACATTTATTATATTAGAACTCCAATAGAGACTGATGTCGATCCCAATTTCAATTATAATCCGCTGACTTGTATCTTAGAATATCATCTTATTTCTAAATGGTTCCATTAAATTATCATCCAGTTCATTTGTTAAAATAAATGATTAAATTCAACTCAACATATAATTCCTTTTTAGGGGTCCTATAGAATTTCATGTTAACCATATGATCTCAATCATATATTTTTTTTACCACCAATAATCATTACACAATTGCAGCATTATATCAAGTAATTTATGTAAATATTCAAATCCTTTCGAATATATTTTTTTGTACTAAATTAATTAGCTAATCTATGACTAACTAAAGGGAATTATTGTTTTCCAAATATATATGTAGAATACTTAAATAACTCATTAAAACCTTATATTATTTCTATGTTTTATTTCTAATCATTCTATCATCTCCATATATTGTTTTCACAATTTCATATATTTATATCACACTAGGAATAGATAAACATACAACCTAATAACCCTTTTCATGATGACTCCACATAACTATTTCTTTGTATCTCTATAAATCTTAATTCATCCCAGGTGAATAGAGATGGATTAGCGATGTGCATCATGTAGAAGTTCTTTTTTGAATTTTGGTTTTGAAGTAACACAAAAAAAATTATGAATCTTGTATATTAACTATTTTCATAGTTGATATCTCTAACTACTGTTGGACCTCATTCGTAGCTCTATATAATCAATCATACCCAAGTTGATCAACAAAGTTATGGATAATTGAGTATTCATTTGGAAACTGTTTGATATCAACCCAACATTTATTATATATATATATATATATATATCTTTGAAAAATATAGATATTTTTGTTCCCTTATAATTCTCACCATGTATCAAATAGTATTATCATTCTAACATATACTATAGAATTTTTTTTTATTTATAGTAATGTATTGAGAATTTCTTTTCTAATTACTAACTATTACAGTCCTCTTTTGTTAGTTGTTCATATACATCTTCATGAATATATAAATTAATCATATGTGCTCAAAATATATATCCCACATTCCCCCATAAATTATCAGAAATTGATAATGGATAAATATATATCACTAACTCTAGATCATGTGTCATTAAATATGGATCATGGGTTTATATTTACATAATATATAAGGAGTTTCATTAGGACACATTCATGTACCTTCACTAAATCATATTTTAAGGAAAGACCTATGATACTATTATGAAACATAATTTTATTAATAGTTACAAGTATATTATTTATTTTATTAAATCATTCTTTGGATTCTCTATATATTGTAACATCACTACCATTAGTGCTACAATGTTTAGATTAACTCAAACCTATCACGAATATATCCAAAAGAATTTACACTATATGCGTAATATTAAAAAAATAGGGGAACAATATTAAATAATTTTCATATAAAATTATTCAATAACCGTTTCTTTTATGGATCCACTGACATACCCATTATTGCGATAAAATTATCCAAGAAGGATGTATTTTTTTTCAAAAGTCATAGTTTCTAAACATTCAACACAACTTCTCCTTTTGTAAGTAAATTATTATAATCCTTAATTTATCTTCATGTTCCAAATTTAACATTAAATATATGAAAATTTATACAATAATTAATTCCATTAATTTCCAAAGTAGTGATTAATGAATCTTTCAGATAAATTTAATAATATTGTGGGGGAATCAGTATGTATTAATTTAATTATAATTAATTCAAATTTCCTATATTTTATATTAATGTTTTCATTTGTATATAATTCTTCATAACCTTTATTTGATGGTATACAAATAAAATATCCCCAGTTAAGATGTATTGATACACTCCTATATAAGGAAATATATCATCAACATGTGGTCGAATATGATTTTTTTATTGAAATCACATTATGTTCATTATAGTCATTATAATGATTCATTTATTCATTATTACTCTTTTAAAATATTATAGGATCACACTATAGTGATGTAATAGAAATATCAATTTTCATGAGTCTCCTTTTATATATTTACTGATTATTTTAATTCCATGTGAGGAATTACATATGAAATCATTAATATTAATGAAAATCCATGATTGTGATCAACTAAATACTCATCCTAATTTTCTAAGGGATGATAATGTAGTTCTATAATATATACATTTATATATTCCCTTACAATTGGAATATATAGAATTTTTCATTTTTAACAAAATAAATGATCCCTGACTAAAAACTTATATGTTATTGAGACTCGTATTATTTAATTTGAGTTAAATAATAATAATTTCACTATTATTTTATAATGAAATTATTTCAGTATTGAAATTAGATTTCATTATCTAAATAATTGATTTTTTTATATAGAGAGAGAAAATCCTTTCCCAATATAACATATAATTCAAAAATTGTAAGAAGATATTTTTTGAAGTATCAATCCAAATACCAGGATATGAGTAGAGTTTTATAGGTTTGATGAACTCATCACACTACAATAAATTTTCACTATTAAATGAGTATCCACAGTTTGTGGTGGTGAAAAATTTTTTTAATAAAAAAAAATTTATGAACTAATTGAATGAACAAGATTCAAAAAAATACAGAATTTGTATTTGATAATATGTATTCCATTAACCACTTTAGTACCAATATTCATTTTAGTGATAATTATTTCCTAGTATCTTCTTAGATCTCATTCTCTCCAAGGACTCAGATACCTATTACCATTATGTGACCCTGTATTTTGTAATTAATTTATTAATTTCATAAATTGATAAAGTATATGTCATGAATTATTGAAGGAGCATTGAATGGGGCCTTCTTATACTTAGTTGTGTTTATTTTCCTGTTCACATTTATTAGTGAATTGTATTCTTGGTGGCATAGCATACCACATGTAATGAAATTTACCGATCAACTAATAAACTTTTCAATGTAATTCCTCCAACATTATTTACATATTGGTTTTCTATTATAATATATTTCCTATGATTTTTACATTATGATTTCATGGAAATTCATTATAGAGTTATCATCCCCATATCAAACAAAATAAAGGGGCACCGCATTTTTCCTTTATATATAAGATAAAATTTGTGTGTTTTGTTATAACTACCAAAAAATATTATAGGTAATTATTTTTTAATAAATTTTAAGACAATAAATAATATATTGATATTTGTTTATGTCGTAATAATAAAACTATATGTATAACTTTTTGATTCCATATTGTTTTATTCGAAGTTTTCAATGGATTCATCCTCTTTAATACATTATCTATTGTATTTTTAGTTAAATTTTTGCATGAATAGTTTGTGGGTAATATTTTATAGTTAATATTTTCCTAATTTTCACAAATTCTATACATTATATATTTAAATAATTCATTATATTCATAATATGGGTCCAACACTTAGTATCCTTACCCTTGAAATGATAAAAGAATAATGAATAATTATCATATATTGATAAAAAGAGAATGAGAAATATTTATTCAATTGATTTGATTTTTTGACATCAATTACTGCACCAGAAGAACAACTTATGAAGGGTGACATTGTTTTATTAAAATACATTATATAAATAAAAAATTATTCTTTTGGGTTTTTAAGAGCTCATCAGGGATAAAATTATTAATTATATCTTTTGATATATTCATGGTAATGTCCATAAGGACTTTCACTTTATTACACATCATGATTAGTTTTTTAGTGTAGTTATTCATTCAACTCCAATAAAACTTATTTCTTATTTAATTTGTACTGCAAACAACATGTTACTAATATAAAGGAATGATAAGGACGAAAATATTTAATTCAACATGTATATAACAACCTAACCCGGTAATATGAACGATAAAAGACAAAAATAACCTATATACCCGTATAATTGAATTTTTCAAGATTATATATATATTATACAAAGTTATATTCATATTTGGTTTTCTACCCTAAGTAGTTATACATTACATTCTTAAATTATTCTACATTTTCAAATCTTTTATAGTGGTTTGTAAGGAGAATTTGAATCAACCTAATAAAAATACTCATGGATTTCAATCATGTGTGCAATTAGGATAACATATTGTGCAAAAATAAATGATAACATTTACACCAACTAATCATTTTTAGGGGTTTTTATAATTAATAGTAAGTATTTTATGGCCCAAATCATTTTAAAGTATCAATATTTGGATATAATTTCTATAAAACAATGTAGTCCTATCAATAATGAAATATTATGGTTGTTTCCTTTTTTATTTAGTGGACCTAATTTTTTTTACATTCATTCAAGATTAATAAACTCATAAAATATCTAAAACCTAATTATATATAATCTCAGATGACTAATAAAAAATAAGTATATCAATTATACAATATTATTCATTTAATCATTACATATCATAAGTAATTTCACAATCACAAAACCCAAAAGCATAGTTTGGTTATATATTGGATACATAAATAATAAATTTAACTATGTAATTTTTTATTATGAATTATTTATAAATCTATATAATAATTCCGTGTAGAAAATTTTTATGTATAATTTGAGGGATGATTAGAAAAATTTGAAGTGGTGAGAGAAACTTATTGTGAAGGAATACATATCAATGATTCATAAATGCTTAACCAATAAATTTTTAAGAAAAAAAATAAATTAGAGGATAAATAACTTATTTATTGTAAAATTGGATAAATAAAGATAACATTTATAAACTATAGTAAATTATAGATAATTTATTGATATCCTTGAATCATAAAACAACAATATTAAAATAATAAATGATATTCCACATTCATAAAAAATTGATCATGTTTTTTAAATCTGGTATCACATTGATATTTAGCATATGAATATGTATATATAACACAAAAATTATGAGGAACCCCATTAATGCAACACATTATGCTTTAAATAAATCAAATCATGTCCATGAGTTATTATTTGACACAACCAAACCATGCTAATAAATTACATACATTTTTTTAATGGTCCAATGTCTAATAAATTAAATTTTCTTCTTATAATAATAGTTTATAGTATAAGAATATAAGAGTACCTATAAAACACAATAAAAACCATATAAATGAATAATGTGTGAAAAAATATATCTCTAGAAGTTAAGAAATGTATACCAATGAAATAGTAGCTTCATCTTTGGAATAGTAATATGACCTATATGTATAGTAAAATAGACAATTAAATAGTAACATCACTAACGAAAGTATAAATACAATTTATCAATATTATAAGTGAAAATATGATATAATTATTTCATAGTATAAGTAGTAAAATATTTTAAAATTTATTAATTAATTGTAGATATTTTTTTTATTTGTGTATTCTTAGTTACACTTTTATAATTAATTTAATAACTAAAATTATATTTTATTTTTATTAAAAATTTTCATAAATAATTATTTTTATGAATTTTGATTATATGATAACTTTATGAGTCCATATATAATTTTTTAAAGTGTTGGAAAACCATTTTAAATTTTAGAATTTTTTAGTTTTCAACAAAATAAATATTTTAACTAAAAATTAAATTTCTCATATTTTGAATAATATTTTCATAAAAAGGCGTTCTTTTATTAATTCATCACATTGAAAAATGGTTGGGGAAATTTTTTTGGGTGTTTTATAATATATTTGAATTTCTGGTGAATTGTAAACTAGAATAATTTATGATAAATGATTAATAAATATATTCATGCATCCTGATTGAGTAATTTATAATGTAAATTTCCATTGGTTCTAACTAAAATGATCTATTTACTATTTCATGCAAAACGAATCAATTCTATTCAGATACTTGTTCAGAAATATTAAACTGATGATTTAAATATTGGAAACCCCTCCTCTCCTCTACTATAAATATGACCCCTCTTAAACTCCACTCTTTACTCCCGTAAAACCTTGTGCCCTATATATATTCTACTAAAACATCATCACAAGAACCTCCACACGTCAAGACACCCTTTTTATCTTCAAAATACAAGATTCTCTCTCATAAATAGGATCTCATGGAAGTAATATTCAAGAGGTAAACTTCTCCTTTCGTTTCTTTTCTTTTCATTTAACATCAATTATTTCTCTTACCTTATCTCCTTTCCTCAAAATGTAATGATAAACTCATTAACATACATGTACTATAATGTATTTATAATAATGGTATAATTCATCATAACCTCTTTTTTCCCATCATTTTATACTAGAAACGAAAACACAATTTGAGACGTGTTAATTTATCACATTCAATGATGACAAGTTTTAAATTTCGATTACCATCTTCAAATATGGTCATGAAAATTTTATATGGTTGAAACAGACTATAATATACTTATTATATATTATGTATGGTTCAGGAATCATTTTTTCAAATGATGTTAATTTCTATGTAAATTTTTTTTCTATGTGATCAAAAATCACCAATTAACCAAAAAAGGTTATCATTAATTTTTTATATAATGATTCATCTGAACTTCAAACAAACAAATGAATTTTACAATTATTTAATCTCATATATGTTCAATTATAACATACAAATTCCATTTTAGACATCCGTTATCATCTTACAGGCTTACCCATACATGTATATAATGAAACAGTCCTTGAAAACTAAGGAATCAAATGCTCCCAAACAGTGAAATGGAACTTCTTAACTCATAAAAATGACCACGAATGAAGATAATATATATGGCCCCAGCCTTAAACCTTACTTAATCTTGAGTTATTACAAGATTACACATTGAGGATCTTTTCGGGTTTAGAGTTTTAGAGAATTAGATCTTAAAACATCCATTACAACCCACATTAAAACAAAGTGGTTACATAAAGATAGTATTCTTCATTCCCATCAATGGAAACATATTTAAAATAAAACACGGATTCTTTCTTGACACTTCCTTGACACTATCATCATATCATGTACCTTTCCCTTGACCTGTGAAAATCCTTACAAAAAAACTTGGGATGAGCATAAAAAGCTCAGTATGGGTTATAAAAACATGGAAAGGAAACATGGGTACATATATACATAAGGATGAGATCGTACTTTACCCATAAAAAATAAGCACTTTAACATACCTCATCAAATCATGAATAAATCATAGAAATAATAAGACATAAAGGTAACTTGAGGCATTCATAACATTCTTACGTAGGGAGTAACCTTCTTGGTTACGTTTGGAATACCCATCACAGTATATTCCCAAAAATCTATTCGGAGAAACCTTAACGTTTCACTCCTTCGCATTAACCAATGCATTGGAGAGCTATATCGGGCTCACCCTCCCGTAGTTTATCACGGAACCACCCTTTTTCATAATAATTCCCAAGAACCTCAACATAATCATATCACATAAAACATGCATAAAGGAACATAACATTCCCACCTTTCAATCACAAGATATCAATAAAACACATTGATATAAAAACATTATGAAAACCATTTTCGATACCTAAAATAAAAGAAAAGTAAAACATGGTATTTATTTTTCTTTTAAAAAGAAGGTATGGCTTGTAGAGGAAGCCAAAACTCAAATAACGGTCACGACGGCGGAGAAGTCATTGTCGTCGCATACGTACGACAAAAACATTCCCTTTTGTCGTTTAGTAAACGCTTCGTATAAAAAGATTCCTTTTGAATAAATTTAAAATTCAAAGGGGTTTATACACCGTATAAAAAAAAGGTTGTGTATAAAACAAAATATGCCTCAATGAAAGGAGATTGAGACGAAGTCCCATACCTCGTATCCGACTTGACCCGACCGTTCTTTAATCTCCTGAAAAATAAACATGAGTTAATCTCTACTTTATTAAGAACCTTTTTCAAGTTCATTATTCCTTTTATACCATGTTATGAACATCATGTAATCATTTATGTTAATAATGTTCATTTTGTCAGTATTTGGTTCTTAAGTCAAAAATAGACTTCTTACACTTACATGTTGTTAATTTTGTCAAAGATTCATTACATACAGAATGATATTAATGATTTGGATAACATATATATCATATATATTCATCATATACATTTATTTATAATATTACATCACATTTAGAGGTAAGAAATGAAATGCACCGTTCGTGGAGACGGTAAGCCGTACGTACGCATGAACGCTACTTCAATTTCTATTTCGTATTTTCTGGAATGGAATCATATTGATATAAGAGTATATTATAATTCCAGTATAATAACATATATAATATCATTAACTTTATCCTTTACACATCCCACATATGGTATTAACGAATCAAATCACTTTCAGGGGGCGGTAGTCCGCACTTCCTAAAATGAAGATATCGTGTTTACCTATAATGGAAACCATAAAGGTATGCCCAAAATGAAAAAAACAGAAGCTTAAGGAAAACATAAACATATTATATATCATATATAAAAATAGTTACATCATAATGGCCACCATTGAAGGTGTTAAATGAGTATTGAACAATCATCGTTTCGGGAGGCAGAATTTCACCATCCACGGAAACCGTATGTTCTTTAACCATTTGATGTAGTTGTGTGAGAGTGTAGCTCAAATAAATATTATAACAACATCCTAGTATATTGAAGATACTGTTGTTGTTACAAAAGATGTAAATAAAAAGGTTTAGTGGGTTGGAGAAGCAAAATAAAACAAATGAACATGAGAGAATGAATTACCTTTAAAAGTGTAACTCCTTTTGATTTGAGCCTAAAGGCTTATTTTGAAAGGATTTTTCCCAAAGGGAATCCTCTAGGATGAGCAGAGGTATTTGGAGATAGTAAATGGGCAGTGTTTGGCCGATCCAAAGGCTTGAGGAGTGTGTGAAATGAGGTAGAGGTGGGGGCCTTTTATAAGAGGAGAGGAGGGGAACTTTTGGAAAGTAAAGATAAGTTACTTTATTTTTAAAAAGAGTTTCGGATTCAAAAGGTCCCAAATTGCTATAATTAGAGTCTAAGGTGGTAAGGCTTCTAAATCCACTCATCCAATTGGTTTTGGCCATGTGTAGGTTTTAGATTTTTCATTATCATTCCATTTTATTTAAATCGTTAAATAATGTGGTCATCGCTGCATCATCATGATGTCATAAATAATTTAATTTATTTAAAGTCTAAAAATTATTAAAAAAAATACTATGATGTAGGAAATCTTTTTATCTTTCCAATGAATATTTATAATCAAAACTCTGATCTTTATAACCCCATGTAAAAATTGTTTTCGTAAAACGTATTATGTTTGTGTAATTTTTACTTTAACATTTAATAAAAAGTTATTTATGTCATTTCCCAACCAAAGTGTCTCCATGGGGTCCCCAAGTTGACCCATGGCTTGTCTTGGTCGGCCATGAAACAAACAATAAGTTTGAGACATGTGTCTAAGTCATTTCATATTATTAAAGCATTATTTATACCTTAAACTACCCTAATTACCACTAATCGCGATTAAAAACTTAATAAGTTACTATTCACCAAAAAATTATTTTAATCCCATTGAACCACATTTTACTTCTTAATGACAACCATGTATGTCGGATTTTTTAAATTCAAAACACAAAAGTGGAAAAGTTTCATTTAAATGAAAAATCAGTTTCTTTAACTACCACTTAGTGGTTTCACTATTCATCAAAAATTGAAGTTTCTCAGAAAATTACCAAAAATTCACCCTAAGCTATATTTGATATTCCGAATTCAAAAATGAAGTCCATTTTACAAAATTCAAAAAATATAAGTCACATTAATTAATTTAATAATTAATTCTTGCGGTCATGATAAATTGCGTGTTTTTATGAAACAATAAGTATCAAAAGATTGACACCAGTTTAAGTCCAATTTCAAAGTGAAATTGATTCCAATGACCACCATTGGATTAAATGGTAAAAATATTTTCATATTACACATTAAGACAAATTCAAAAGATAATCTAATCATATAAATAAATTAGATTAAGAAGCAGTTTTGATGTAAAATGCAGTATTTTTCACTATTCATTAAAAAATGAACATTGTCAGAAAAATACCAAAAATTTATCCAATGTAAAATTAAACATCCCTATCATAATGAATATGTTTATTTTGACAAATATAGATTATAAAATTGTCAAAAGTTTGATTTAAAAAGGGTTTTCCATCAAAAGGTAGTAAAACAATATTTTAAGAATATTAGTGTCTTCCATGCTTAAGATTGGATTTATTTCCATTTTAATCCTCTAAAACACTATCTTAATCATTAATAGACATAGATAAAAATATCTATTATTCATTACTTACTTGGGATGTTACATCCTTCCCCCCTTTAGAAAATTGCGTCCCACAATTTATTTACTTATCGAATAAATGGGGGTACTTATCTCTCATTGCATTTTCAGATTCCCATGTTGCCTCTTCAATCATGTGGTTTTTTCACATAACCTTTACCTGGTGAATAACCTTATTCCGTAACACTTGCTCCCTGTGGTCAAGAATCTGGACCGGTTGTTCCTCATAAGATAGGTTCTCTTCCAGCTGAACTACCTCTGTACTCAAAACATGAGATGGATCTGGCATATACATTCTCAACATCGAAACATGAAAAACATTGTGTACCTGAGATAAACTTGGAGGTAAAGCCACTCGGTAAGCAACTGATCCAACTCTCTCCAGAAATTCATATGGTCCAATGAACCTTGGACTCAACTTTCCTTTCTTACCAAATCTCATCACACTTTTCCAAGGAGAAACCTTTAGAAAAACATGATCACCTACCTCGAAAGATAGATCCTTTTTCCGGTTATCCGCATAACTATTCTGCCTGCTCTGAGCTATTCTCATGTGTTTATGAATCAGCTGAACTTTTTCTGCCATCTCTTCAACCAATTATGGTCCCATCAACTTCCTTTCACCCACTTCATCCCAGAAAGCTGGAGTTCGACACTGCTTCCCATATAATGCCTGAAATGGTGCCATCTGTATACTGGAATGAAAACTGTTATTATATGAAAATTCAACCAAAGAAAGATGTTGGTCCCAACTTCCCTAATAATCCATAGAATACGCTCGTAGCATATCCTCCAATTTCTGTATTGTTCATTCTAACTGCCCATCTGATTGAGGATGAAAAGCTATACTAAAATTTAATTCAGTACCCAACGACTTATTAAGGCCTTTCCAAAAGATAGAAGTAAACATGGGATCACGATCCGAAACAATGGAGAGAGGAACTCCATGTAACCTGACTATCTCTTTAAGATACAAACGGGAAAGTTGATCAAGAGAGAAAGTATCTCGTATAGCAAGGAAATGAGCAGATTTGGTCAAGCGATCAACAATAACCCAGATTGCATTATTACCTCGAGATGTCTTCGGTAATCCAACAACAAAGTCCATGGATATATTCTCCCATTTCCACTCTGGCACTGGTAAAGGCTGAAGCATCCCTTTCGGTAACTTCCGCTCTGCTTTAACCTGCTGACAAGTCAACCACTTCACAATAAAATCAGCAATATCTCTTTTCATTCCATCCCACCAGTAATACTCCCACAGATCTCTATACATCTTAGTACTACCTGGATGAACTGAAAACGGAGAACTGTGAGCTTCACATAACAACTCTCTCTTCAACTTTGAATCACAAGGCACCCACAATCTCTTCCCAAATCTCAAAACACAATCATTATCAATGTTGAATTCAGGCAACTTGCCTTTCTGAACCATCTCTACCTTTTTCTGCAACTCACTGTCTTGCTTCTGTGCTTGCTTGATTCTATCTGATAGAGAAGATCTCACTGATACCTGAAACAAAACAGAAGGACTTCCTACACAAACAACTTCTATGCAAAATTTTATCAAATCCTTAACCAAAGGATCACGTTACAAATGCAACATTGTTAATGAAGCATTACTTTTTCGACTCAAAGCATCAACCACTTTTTTTGATTTTCCTGGATGGTAATGAATTCTACAATCATAATCCTTGATTAATTCTAGCCATCTCCTCTGTCTCATGTTTAACTCTTTCTGAGTGAATATATACTTTAAACTTTTGTGATCGGTATATATTTCACACTTTACTCCATACAAATGATGCCTCCAAATTTTTAAAATAAAAACAACAGCAGCTAATTCCAAATCATGTGTTGGGTAATTTACCTCATGAGTTTTCAACTGTCGTGAAACATAAGCAATTACCTGATCATTCTGCATTAGGACGCAACCATGTCCTTTCAATGAAGCATCACTGTATATAACAAACTCACCATTCCTTGAAGGTAGTGCCAAAACTGGAGCATTCACCAACCTTCTTTTCAACTCCTGAAAACAAACAAAGCACCTGATACAACTTCATTTGATAGCCCGAAATCTGCTGAAGTAGTTGCAAAGGATTTCACCACCCCTTTCAACTTGTAGTCTAACTTCTTCCCATTACTCAAGCTCTTTGTCGGACACTCATTTGCATAGTGACCCATCTCATTGCACTTAAAACATTTCACTAACTGTAAATCAAATTTGTTCTTACCTTAACCTTGATCCTTTTCCGTTAAATCACGAGCCTTATGTCCTATCTTACCACATCAGTAGCACTTTCCAGAATTCAGAATACATTCCACAACATGCCTTTTGCCACATTTATCACAGACTGGAAACTTAGTTTTCTTACCATGAGACATTTTTGAAGAATTCTTACCTCTCTCCTGCCACCTCCGTCTCTTCTTCTGTTGGTTGTTATAGAACAATTGGTCATCGGCAAACTCCATTTCCAACTTCTCAGCACATCAAACAAGCTTTTCATAACTTTTAAACTCACGAGAAGCTAATGCCCTTCGATATTTTGGCTTTAATCCTGAGTAAAAACGATTGATTTTACTATCAAGGTCTCAGATAAAATTTGGAACATACCTTTCCAATCGAGTGAACCTTTCTTCATAGGCAGCCACTGAGTCTTCCTCTTGCATCAATTCCAAGAATTGTTTTTCCATACTAAGTCGAACAGCCCTAGGAAAATACTTCTCAAGAAACGTACCTTTGAATTCATCCCAGTCAAGAGCATCAATCTCATCGGCGTCCCTGATATTTTTAACCATAGACCGCCACTGATCTACTTCACCCTCCAAACGGTAAATAGCAAGACTAACCTTTTGATTGTCTAAACACCCCATGACATCGAAAATCTTCTCCAGTTCTTTAATCCACCCTTCAGCTAGCACAGGGTCAGATGATCCTCTTAATGATGGTTGATGTTGCCTCATGAAATGTTCCACCACTGACATGTTCCTCTGTGGTTGATCTGGCTGATCTCGTGCAAGGATACCACCACCATTTATAGCCTGATTCAACTGCGCCATTACTGCAACAAACTGTTCAGTTCCATTTCCGACCATCTCAGGATGCTGATTCGGAAGGTTATTTCCTTCTGTATGCCTTCCTAGCACTACTTCCCTATTTCCTCTGCGGAAAACCATTCTGAACAAACATGTCTTAGATGAATCAACATGGTAATCTTCAAATGATATATCACTTCAATTTGACCATAAAAAAAATATTTTTGGATAAAAATTTAACAGAATTCTAACTCCTAAAGTTATCTAAACCGACCTCTGATACCAACTATAAGGCCCCAGCCTTAAACCTTACTTAATCTTGAGTTATTACAAGATTACACATTGAGGACCTTTTCGGGTTTAGAGTTTTAGAGAATTAGATCTTAAAACATGAATTACAACCCACATTAAAACAAAGAGGTTACATAAAGATAGTATTATTCATTCCCATCAATGGAAACATATTTAAAATAAAACATGTATTCTTTACTGACACTTCCTTAGCACTATCATCATATCATGTACCTTTCCCTTGACCTGTGAAAATCATTACAAAAAAACTTGGGATGAGCATAAAAAGCTCAGTATGGGTTATAAAAACATGTAAAGGAAACATGGGTACATATATACATAAGGATGAGATCATACTTTACCCATAAACCATAAGAACTTTAACATACCTCATCAAATCATGAATAAATCATAGAAATCATAAGACATAAAGGTAACTTGAGGCATCCATAACATTCTTACGTAGGGAGTAACCCTCTTGGTTACGTTTGGAATACCCATCACAGTATATTCCCTAAAATCTCTTCGGAGAAACCTTAACGTTTCACTCCTTCGTGTTACCCAATGCATTGGAGAGCTATATCGGGCTCACCCTCCCTTAGTTTATCACGGAACCACCCATTTTCATAATAATGCCCAAGAAACTCAACATAATCATATCACATAAAACATGCATAAAGGAAACATAACATTCCCACCTTTCATTCACAAGATATCAATACAATACATTGATATAAAAACATTATGAAAACCATTTTCGATACCCAAAATTAAAGAAAAGAAAAACATGGTATTTATTTTTCTTTTAAAAAGAAGGTATGGCTTATAGAGGAAGTCGGAACTCAAATAACGGTCACGACGACGGAGAAGTCATTGTCGCCGCATACGTACGACAAAAACATTCCCTTTTGTCGTTTAGTAAACGCTTCGTATAAAAAGATTATTTTTGAATAAATGTAAAAGTCAAAGGGGTTTATACACCATATAAAAAAGGTTGTGTATAAAACAAAATATGCCTCAATGAAAGGAGATTGAGACGAAGTCCCATACCTCGTATCCGACTTCACCCGACCGTTCTTTAATCTCCTGAATAATAAACTAGAGTTAATATCTACTTTCTTAAGAACCTTTTTCAAGTTCACTATTCCTTTTATACCATGTTATGAACATCATGTAATCATTTAAGTTAATAATGTTCATTTTGTCGGTATTTGGTTATTAAGTCAAAAATAGACTTCTTACACTTACATGTTGTTAATTTGGTCCAAGTTTTGTTATATCCAGAATGATATTAATGATTTGGATAACATATATATCATATATATTCATCATATACATTTATTTATAATATTACATCACATTTAGAGGTAAGAAATGAAATGCACCGTTCATAGAGACGGTAAGCCGTACGTACGCATGAACGCTACTTCCATTTCTAATTCGTATTTTCTGGAATGGAATCATAATTATATAAGAGTATATTATAATTCCAGTATAATAACATATATAATATCATTAACTTTATCCTTTACACATCCCACATATGGTATTAACGAATCAAATCACTTTCAGGGGGCGGTAGTCCGCACTTCCTAAAATGAAGATATCGTGTTTACCCGTAATGGAAACCATAAAGGTATGCCCAAAATGAAAAAAACAGAAGCTTAAGGAAAACATAAACATATTATATATCATATATAAAAATAGTGACATCATAATGGCCACCTTTGAAGGTGTTAAATGAGTATTGAACAATCATCGTTTCGGGAGGCAGAATTTCACCATCCACGGAAACCGTATGTTCTTTAACCATTTGATATAGTTGTGTTAGAGTGTAGCTCAAATAAATATTATGAAAACATCCTAGTATATTGAAGATACTGTTGTTGTTACAAAATATGTAAATAAAAAGAGTTTAGGGGGTCGGAGAAGCAAAATAAAACAAATGAACATGAGAAAATGAATTACCTTTAAAAGTTTAACTCCTTTTGATTTGAGCCTAAAGGCTCCCTTTGAAAGGATTATGACCAAAGGGAATCCTCTAGGATGAGGAGAGGTATTTGGAGAGAGTAAATGGGCAGGTTTTGGCCGAGCCAAAGTCTTGAGGAGTGTGTGAAATGAGGTTGAGGTGGGGGCCTTTTATAAGAGGAGAGGAGGGACAATTTTGGAAAGTAAAGAAAAGTTACTTTATTTTTAAAAAGAGTTTCGGATTCAAAAGGTCCCACATTGCTATAATTCGCGTATAAGGTGGTAAGGCTTCGAAATCCACTTATCCAATTGGTTTTGGCCATTTGTAGGTTTTAGATTTTTCATTATCTTTCCATTTTATTTAAATCGTTAAATAATGAGGTCATCGCTGCATCATCATGATGTCATAAATAATTTAATTTATTTAAAGTCTAAAAATTATAAAAAAAATACTATGATGTGGGAAATCCTTTTAGCTTTCCATTGAATATTTATAATAAAAACTCTGATCTTTATAACCCCATGTAAAAATTGTTTTCGTAAAACGTATTATGTTTGTGTCATTTTTTACTTTAACATTTAATAAAAAGTTATTTATGTCATTTCCCAACCAAAGTGTCTCCATGGGGTCCCCAAGTTGACCCATGGCTTTTCTTGGTCGGCCATGACACAACCAATTAGTTTGGGACATGTGTCTAGGTCATTTCATATTATTAAAGCATTATTTATACCTTAAACTACCCTAATTACCACTAATCACGATTAAAAACTTAATAAGTTACTATTCACCAAAAAATTATTTCAATCCCATTGAACCAAATTTTACTTCTTAATGACAACCATGTATGTTGTATTTTTTAAATTCAAAAAACAAAAGTGGAAAAGTTTCATTTAAACGAAAAATCAGTTTCTTTAACTACCACTTAGTTGTTTCACTATTCATCAAAAATTGAAGTTTTTCAGAAAATTACCAAAAATTCACCCTAAGCTATATTTGATATTCCGAATTCAAAAATGAAGTCCATTTTAAAAAATTCAAAACATATAAGTCACGTTAATTAATTTAATAATTAATTCCCGTTGTCATGACAAATAGCGTGTTTTTATGAAATAATAAGTATCAAAAGATTGACACCAGTTTAAGTCCAATTTCAAAGTGAAATTGATTCCAATGACCACCATTGGATTAAATGGTAAAAATATTTTCAGATTACACATTAAGACCAATTCAAAACATAATCTAATAATATAAATAAATTAGATTAATAAGCATTTTTGATGTAAAATGCAGTATTTTTCACTATTCATTAAAAAATGAACATTGTCAGAAAAATACCAAAAAATTTATCCAATGTAAAATTCAATGTCACTATCATAATGAATATGTTTATTTTGAAAAATATAGATTATAAAATTGTCAAAAGGTCGATTTAAAAAGGGTTTAAAATCAAAAGGCAGTAAAACAATCTTTTAAGAATATTAGTGTATTCCATGCTTAAGATTTGATTTATTTTCATTTTAAGCCTCTAAAACACTATCTTAATCATTAATAGACATAGATAAAAATATCTATTATTCATTACTTACTTGGGATGTTATATTATATTTTTATACTAAATTAAATAAATTAATAATTAGTTTTTTAATTATTAATGAATGAATGTAATTTTGTTATCCATGACATTATGATCAAATAAACGATAAGATCATACTTATGGTATGTGATTCTACTAGAACCTCCATTATTCTTTTGGGATTATCTATATTTAATTTTACCCAAATAAAGTTATCTATTCTTATTATATAAATATTCTACATTTTGTTTATATTCACCAAAATCAATTATCGAAATCCAATCATCATTATCTTTCCAAGATATAGATGTTTTTAATTGGTTTCCTATACAATATAGCTAGATAAGAAAACTCATTTAAGGTAACTTCCAGAATTCTTAACCAATTTAAAAGAACTCCATAAAATATTTAAAGCCAACATTATTTGAATAAAACTACACATTTTATGAAGAAAAAATTCTTGTCTCACTTCTATTTTTATATAAAAATTATTCCCTTTTCTATTTATAATTTATTTAGTATATTCTACAAAATCGCACTAAAATGTTTTAATGCTAAAATTTATTAAATACATTATTTACATGCTATTAGTGATATTTTAAATCACATTAAATTTTATATTCCTATATATACTTTTAATTTCCTCTATATTCTTATTCCAGTCATTAATTGACACTTTTATGATACACCGATTTATTATGCTTTATCACATGATTATGATACCCATTTCTTTATATGGGTACCCTTATGTGAATGTATGATAGATTATGTATGATTCATTATGTGGAAACTATATTAATTAAAATTTTATGATGGGTTAACACAGATATATCTTCTATTCATTGTGTATTTTTTAGTCTCATGAGATGTTTTGTGCAGCGGTCTTGGCGGTTAACCTTAACTCATTCAACCATGTGCAACAGTCTTGATGGTTAATCTCAATTAGTGATCCTCCATTTGAATCAAGCCCCAGCTCTTTCAAATGTCATGTTTTAGGTTTCTTCCACATCACTATGACCCAATGTTTATATGATCCCATTTTTATATGTTATGATTTCATATGATCTATTCTATTTTATATCCTTAAACCATTACTTATAACCTAAGTGCTAAAACATTATTCTTATGGTTATTCTCTAACAAGTATTTTAGAACAACACATTGATCATGTTATACTAAGTTTATCCAATGAAGATGTATGAGAATAATAGTTGTTTTGAGATCTTTTGGAATATTAAATAAGGATATGTTTTATGAAGTCTTGTTTTTTTATGTTTTACGTACCCAGTCTTCAAAGAACCTAGACGTTATGATCCATATCTAGTTATATGATTATTTATTATGCTTAAAATCATGTAATGATAGGTTTAAAATATTAGGGTTGCTATATTTTGTATCATAGGAAGCTTTGGATGTTTTTTGTATATTAGGAATATAGAACTTTACCAATAAATTTATAGATGATACTATGTATAAGAAAACATTCCTAAGTTTTTGGAATTATAGAATATGTGGTTTACCAATAAAATACATCCCTATCTGGGTATGAACATGTGGATGTGGCACTTGAATAGTTTTATCTAGGGGAAAAACACGAGAACACCACTTTTAGTAAATCTTAAACAGGAATTAGTTTATGAAAATTAGCCTTTCTACACTCTTGGTCTGACACTCCCAGGGGATATCCTTTAAAACATCAAAAGATTAGTATGAAACATTATCAAGAGAACAAAAAATAATCCCATAAGAATATATTTTAGGAAAAAATCATGGATATACTAGAGTGAATCCTGTGGAATTTCAAGTCATGGTATTCTTTTCCTTTAAGATTTTATACTGTTAGGTTTAAAGAATCCTTTTTTATGTTTACTAGCTAAATATTCAAGACCAATAAATGTTTGTTAATTTTCATAGTTAATGGTGGGAGATAAAATAACACATGTAAAAAATCAATGGGTTATGAAATCTGATGATTTTCAATAATGATATACATGATATGATGGGAATGAGTAATAAAAACATAATGAGAGTACATTCTCATCTAGATCTAGTTATGCATAATTAATTGAATCAGGTGGAATTCCATCCACATACAAGGAAAGAGAAGATTCTCATTGAATCTTTCATGTAGAAAATACCAACCACGTTTATTGGTTCTTCTGATCCCGTCCTCACGGAATATTCTATTATCTCAATTGAAAATATATCCATTATCATATAATATATATAAGAAGAGAAATGAATACTGAGGGACTATTGTTTTTATGGAGAAGATGACCAGTCATGGAAACTGATCATGTTTTCAAATTCATAAGATCCAATTGATTCCATAGATTGGGATGAATTCAAGATAATGTTTGTCAAATAATATTTATCCCAAACCCTTATCCTAAAGATGGAAAAAGATTTCCTTAGACTAAAGTAGATGAAAGATGATTCTTTCAGTGCATATGAAGAAATCATCACTATTATTTCAATATACACCACAATCATGGTCATGAAAACTAAAATTAAGGTGGATCACTTCTTTAGAATACTAAAGCTGTGTATACAAAAAGTGTTGGAAATTTTTTTATTCAACGGTTATGAATAGATTGTTCACTATGATCTCATGAATAAAATGGGTACTGGAGACTCCATGTGGTCTCATGGGACTAGTGAAAAAAAGAGGAAAATGAAGTCCAATATAGATTTTTTGGAAAAATAAGTCCTGCGATCGAATAATGATTGAACATACGATGT
This sequence comes from Viscum album, assembly GCA_963277665.1. NCBI lineage: Eukaryota > Viridiplantae > Streptophyta > Magnoliopsida > Santalales > Viscaceae > Viscum > Viscum album. Next base: position 1,077,270,635 of record OY728137.1, on the reverse strand, counting down.
GCCAAAATTATGGGAAGAAGCATCCTGGGAAATGTCTAAAAGGAACGAAAAATTTCGTCAGTAGTGCATGAAGAGACTTCTAGCTAAAAACTACAATAGGGATATGGAAAATCCCACTAATTTTTTAGATCAAAAGATGGTTCATATCAACTATCATCATGTAGTGTAGTGGTGTTACTGTAATAAACATTGGCGTTATATGATCAATTTTCCTAATCCAAGGGCTGACAGAGGAAATAAACAACAACATACAATGAATAAAAGGAAGGGATTATGCTATCACAACTGCTGAGGTGGAGTCAAATAATGATACGGTAATATGTACACTAGTTTTTTTGTTCAATAATAGAAAAAATAATATTTTATTCTCATTCTACACATTCCTTCATAACTATCAAGTTTAGTATAAATATTTAAACAACAACTTAATATTTGAATATTTATTTATCTACGAGAATAGTGAGTGGGAAAATTATTATACATAAGTTTTATAACTCCTCCCCAATAATTGTTTTTGGAATGTACCTCCTAGAAAAATGTTCATACTTTTATTGGTGGATTTCAATGCTATTTTTTTCAAGAATAGACTATCTTTATTGAAATCCACCATTAACTATTTGGAAATGTATATTACTCTTCACATCCATAAGAAACTACCAAACCTATTAAAATGTAATTAGGAAGATGAATATCTTTCATAATCATCATCTTAGGTGTTGATAATTTGGCCTTTTTTGGAAGCATATCTATATAAAATGGTTGACACAAATGAGATGACACTTCTCAAAGATATTCCAATCCTAATGGATTGTAATGATGTCTTTCCGGAGGAATTTACTGTTATTTTTTCTGATTGATATGTTTTTTTCTTATTTGAATATTTTCTAGGATCACTACCTATATCAATGAATCCTTATTTAATGGTGACTGTTATGCAGGATGAGTTGAACTAGTAGTTATAGGACTATCTAGAGAAAGGTTTTATATGCCTGATTACATTACCTTTGGGATAAGCAGTCCTCTTTTTTAAAAGAAGAATGATAGATAAATGTGACTCTACATTGATTATCATGATCTAAATAAAATCCCAATAATGAACAAGTATCTTGTAACTCAGATTGATGAATTCTTTGATCAGCTACATGGGTCCATATACGTCTATAAGGTTGACCTTCGATCGGGATATAAATATTTAAAGGAGAATGATGATATTTAGAATACTACTTTTCAAACAACGTATAGACACTATGAGATAATAGTGATCTCCTTAGGACCCTCTAATGATCCATCAATACTCATGGATTTAATGAATAGTGTCTTTAGATATTGACACCACAAATTTTTTGTATGCATTATAAATGATATTCTAATTTACTCAAAGAGCAAGGGGTATCTTGAGGATAATATGAATATTATACTGATGAAATTTCAAAGGGAGTGACATTATGCATTTTACAATACTTTTGAGTTCTATAAGGGGGAATTATCATTTGTCGGACATGATATCACCAGAATATGGATATATATAGACCCTTCTAGGACAATGTCAATAGAATAAGGGAACGAGCCAACATCTGTATCCAAGTTCCATATATTCATTCATCTAGAAGGGTATTACCAATTATATTTGAATAATGTTTCACAATTTTCAAACCTAATGAAAAAGTAGATAAATATGGGGGTAATGTTCTTCTAGACTCTATAATGTGAGGAAATATTTAAGGATCTCAAAAAGTGGCTTATCACTCTGCATGTACTCACACTTCAAATAAGTAAATAACTCTTTGTGGGGTAAAATGTTTCTTCAACAAATGTTTTAGGCATTGTATTGAGGAAAAATGTTAATGTGATAGACTACAACTCAAGGAAACCGAAAACCCATTTGAAAACATATCCCACACATTATATAGAGATGGAGACAGTGATATTTGTGTTGAAAATCTAGTAGAATTACCACTATTGGGAGAAGTGTGAGCTATATACTAATCACAAGTATCTCAAATAAATAATAACATATAAATAGATTAATATGCACTACAGAAGATGGTTAGATCTCATCATGGATTATGACTCCTCAATCCACTACCTCCCCAATAATGCAAATAAGGTAGAATATGCTCTATGTCGAAAGTTTCCAACATCATAATCAATAATGAGAAATTAAAAAGATCCATTCATCATAGATTTGAAGAGGATGGACATGGGAATTATTAATGTAGGAACATCCTCAATATTTTCTCAAACGTTTTCTAAAGAAACCCAGGTGGAGAAAATAAATTATACACAATGAAATGATGTAGACATTCATAAACGTGTGGAAGGTATAATAAATGGGAAATAATTTGAGTTCAATATTGAAAAAGAAAGAGCTGTAAGATTTGGCTCATAATTATGTGTTCTATCTAATACATATATAAAAAAGGATCTTATAAATGGTGCGCCTAACTCCACTATCCCTATTCACCCTAGGACGAAAAAGATGTATCAATATCACATAGAGAATTATTGGTTGGAAAATATGACAATGGATAATGATGAATATACATCAAAGTGCCTAGTATGTCAACAAATTAAGGCAAAAAGACAAAATTGTAAGGGTATGGTAAAACTACTATCCATTCAAACATTGATGTGGTAGAACATTACCATGGACTTTGTCAGTGGATATCCAAGGGCATCTAGAGGAATAAATGATATCTAGGTCATTATGAATCATCTTAAAATGACAATTCACATTATCACAATTTGAGAGGACATATCAGTTAATCAAATTGCCCAGATATATATTAATTAGGTTGTAATGATTCTGAAGTGCCACTATCTATTGTATTTGATAGGGATCTTAGATTTACATGAATATTCTAGAAAAGACCCCAACATGATCTAAGCTCTGAATTGAAATTTTGCATGTCCTATCATTCTCAAAGTAATTCCCATTCTCAGCGAACTATTCAGACACTAGACAACATGTTGATAGAATTTTTTATGGACCTCAAAGGGGGTTGGAAATAGAATCATATAATATTCAAATTCCCTAACAGAATATTGTCCACTCCAGCGTCCGAATGGAACTATATGCATCCCTTTTTTGGAAATGGTGTAGAAACCGGTTTGTTGGGATAAATTTGGTGAGTTTAATCTTCTAAGACCTGAAATGGTCAGTGAAATGGTAGATAAGGTGTAAACCATGTTACGTCACATTAATATATCCAAAATTCAACATGAGACAAATGAAGACAGTCATCGACCTGACATTGAGTTCAATGTTTGAGACATGGTATTCTTCTACATGTCATTATGGAATGAGGTCATGAGGTTTGGGAAGAAATGAAAAATAAGACCTAGGTATATAAGTCCCTTCGATGTTCTTGATCATATTAGAGTTATGGACTATTGATTGAAACTTCCACCTACCATGACTGAATTACACAATGTCTTCCATGTATAACTCTTAAGGATACACATACTAGATCCTTCAAATGACCTGTCTTCAGAGGTGGTACTGCTGGAGAATGATATTTCTTATGAGGAGTATCTAGTGAAGACATTGGATCGTATGGATATATTTTTATGAAACAAGAATACTCACCATGTAAAAGTCCAATAGAGGAACCATGAGTATGAAGAGGAAACATGGGAATGTAGGAGGGAACAATGTAAAAGTACCTAGACATGTATAAATTTTAGAATGTAAAAAAAATTCAAGGGTGAAATTTCATAAGTGGGGATGAAAGTAAATACCCTATGAATAATCAATGAAATTCCATTTTTATAATTATTTATTATATTATAATCATATAAAATTATATATATAACATAAAACAAACCATATAAATTTAGAATGAGTGAAAAAATGTGACTTTAGAAGATAAAGAACATAAACCAATGAAATAGTGTCTTGGCCACTAGAATAGTAATGTGGTTCTTATGAATAGTAAACCGACAAACTAAATAGTAACATCACTAATAAAATTATATACAATAAATAACCATTTTATAAGTAACAATATGATATTATTATATCATATTTAATGTTGGTAAATATTTTTATAATTATTAATGAAGTGTTTGTATTTTTGTATGTCATGTAAATTTAATTATACTTTTATGATTAATTTAATAATTTAAAAGATAAGTTATCTTTATAAAATTTATTCATAAATATTTATTTTGATTAATTGTGATAATAATATTATTTTATTAGAACTTAAGTTATATTTATATTTGTTAGAAAAGTAATTTTTATTTTATATTTTTAATTTTTCTTGTAAACTATGATTTTAAATAACAATTAAAATTGTAATTTTTAATTAATTATTTTCATAAAATGGAAATAATTATTGAATTATAAATATTTTATAATCATTTCATGGAATTTCTAGGATTTTTCAAGAAAAAATTAATTTTTTTTGTGAATAGTAAAGTACGATAATTTTTGATAAACGCCAAATATATGAATTCATGCATTATGCATGAGACATAGATGATATAAATGGACATTAGTTCAAAGTCACATTCTATCGTTACTATTATTTGTCACAATATTAAATATTATTTATTGTATTGTACAAAAATATTAAACTAATGACTAAAATAATGGGAGGCACCACTTCTCCTCTACTATAAATAACACCCCTTTACTTATTTTATTGACTACTCTCAACCATTTATTCTTGTCTAAATTGAATTAAAATATCCACCCGATATCATCCCCATTTCATGACACCCTTGGTCACCTCAAATGACCAAATCCTCTCCCCTATGGAGGTTCTCAAGGAAGATATATTCAAGTGGTGAACACCCCTTTTCATTTCATTTATTTTAATTTAAGTTCCTTTCATTCTCATTCCTCATATCATGTCATAAAAATGTTATGATAACTACATTTCATTAAATTTGCTTTAATTTTTTTATAATAATTCAATAATTTTTCATTATACCTCATTTTCTATGCTTTGATACTAGAAATGATATCCCCATCCAAGTTGTGTTAATTTATCACCTTCAAAAATAACGGGTCTTCAATTTCTATTAATGTCTTCAATTATGTTGATGAAACTATTTTAATGGTTAAAAAAACTATAAAATATTTATTATACCTAATTTAAGGTTCTATAATCATTTTTACACAAGATATCAATATATAAAGAAAAAAAATTCAATGTGATCAATAACTTCCAATTATCCAAAATAGTTATCAATTAGGATTTATATAGTGATTCATCTTCACTAAAAATAACCAAATTAATTTTATAACCAATTAATTTTTTTATTTTCACTAATAAAATAAAAAATCATTTCTATAAAACCATTCATACCGTACATGTTGATCCTTAAATTTATATAAGGAAACCAATCCTAAAACCCGTCAAAAAAACTCTCAAAAACAATTAAATTGAACTTCTTAACTCATCAAAAAGTCCATGGTTGACCTTAATATTATTATAATAAATCAATTAAATGAATAATAGGTTCAAAAAATATTAACTAATGATTGGAATTTTATTATCTAGGACATTCATATCAAGAGAATAACACCATCAGACTTAAGGTCGGGGATTCTACTGGAACCTCTATCATTCCCTCGGGTTGCACTATCATTCATCTTTAAAAAAATGAATTATATGATATTTTTAGGTACATATTTAAAATGACGTGTATATTCTCTAAAATAATTTATCAAGATCGAATCATAATTATCTTTCATTTATATAAATGTTTTTTAGTTGTTCCCTCTTCAATACTTCCTGATAAGGAACCTGTTTAAGGGAACATTTCAAAATTTAACCCAAATTTAATTTCACTCAAAAATCTATTTTAAGAAACAATATTTTTTTCAAAAACACACTATTTATTATGAAAACTATCTTGAATCATCCCTAGTTTTATATAAAATATTATTCACTTTTCTATTTAAATATTTATTTAGTATTTTTCCTAAAATTATACATTAATGATAAAATGGTAAAATTTATTATATACACTTTAACATGTTATCACTTTAGTTTCAAATCACATTCCATTATATAAGCCTATTTAACCTTATGAAGTTACATGTATATTCGAATTTATTTCTTTCATGGACACTTGTATTATACACCCATTTTTTATACTTTATGGAATGATTATGATACTCATTTCTTTCCAGGGATTCCCTTATATTTTTGTATGGTCGATTATGTATTATTATTTATGTGGAAATAATATTAAAGAACATGTTTTCATGGGTTCACCAAGATAGCACTCCATTGAATTGGGTAATTTTGAGCCTCATGAGACATTATGTTCAGTGTTCTTGGCTATTAGTTTGACTTGTGAAATCATGTGAACCCGTCTTTATGGTTAATATATACTTGTTCTCTTGAATGTGGAATGAGCCTTGACCCGTCCTAAATTCTATTTTTAAATTTTTTACTGCATTATTAAAACTCCATGTTTATTTTATCCCATGTTTATATGTTATAATTACATATGTTCCATGCATTTTTATATCATTATTTCATCCCTTCTAAACATTGTGCTAAAGATTTATACTTATGTTTATTCCCTCACTCGGTTTTCAGCACATCATTTTCTTCATGTTTCTCCCAGGTTATCCTATGAAGATGTATAAGAATAGTGGAATTTAGGATCTCTTTATGAATAATAAATAATAAAATGTTTTATATAGTCCCATGTTTTTTTATGTACATAATCTTCCAAGACACTAGAATTTATTATCGTTGGCTTGTTATATGATGCTTTATTATGCAAAAAATCATGTAATTATAAGTGTAAAAGGATATGGTTTCTATATTTTTTATGATACATACATAGAAAACCAATAAATCATAGGGATATGTATGAACCCACAAATAAAAAAAAAATTAAATCATAGGAATTTATGATAAATAAAGTAAAATATACTTCATCTCATTAATAACCCATTGATAAAATGTGTTTCATATCATTTACAAATTCTTTTACATAACATAATATCAAAGTAAATATGTTTATACAAAAAGTAAATCTCAAAAAATTATTATTGAATAATTCAAAATTGGATCCTCAAAATTAATCTATATCTTGTAGATCCTTTACTTCCAGATAATAAAATGGAATGAAATTCATGAAATTATTTTTCATAAATCATTTGTGTCATTATGATAAAATCAATGACATATGTAACTTAATAGATTAATAATTTCATATACAGTTATATAGATGTCATAAATTTTTTCCTTTAATAAATAAATAATAATATAAAAATTAAAAGAATTATTATTTATTCTAACAATTTTGTAGTGGAAGGTATAAATTTAAAACAAATCAATGTAAATACAATTTTATAATTATTAATTAGTTTTATAGAAATTAAAACATTTGATAATTTCTTTAAATATTCCCTTTTACCATAATATAAATATAGAAATACAAATTACAAAATATTATATTCTAATAATATAAATTATTAAAGAGTTTATATATAGTAATAATAATATTTTTTTCGATGAAAAAAATATTTCTAAAATGATGTCAATTATTCAAAATATTTTTTTTATAAATATAGAATAAGTAAAATAATAAAATTATGTCATGAAAATATAAATTTATAAGGTGAAAGCTAAAAAAATGTGTCATGGGAAGAAGTTTATGACCCATAGAAATGGAAACATAATCGAAAAACCCTTTATATTGATTCTTGCATCACTACAAATTCTTATACATAATTTAAAAAAACATTGAATAATTTCATCAATATTTCATTAAATATATTTGACTTATTTTTTATTAATATATTATAAAAATTAATTTTATAATAATTAATAATTTGTAGTTAATATTATTAATTGGTTTTAGCATTTTTTAACATTCCTTGTATGTTTTTCTATAATTATTTTTGTTATCATTCAATTTTCATGTGATCATTATCCATATTGTTTTATTTATATTGTATTTAATGAGTTATAATTATTTAATATTTTATCAATTCATTCAATTAAAATTATTTATATGATTCATAATGTAAAAAACAAATAAAGAGATTATTTTAGTAATTTTTTTGGAATATATGTGGTATCATCAAAATGGTTTATATAGCAATAATAAAATAAAATATCCAAAACGAATTATTACAAATATATTCAATATGTTAATATTAAGGAAAATGTGATATAGTATAATAGTATTTCAATAATATATTTTAATTTGGGAAAGTGTCTCAGTATGCTCATTTTAGGCAGTTAAATTTTAAATTACAATTAAATGTTTATTATATAAATAGAATACATCATTTATAATTAACACATTTTAATCATCTCACAAATAAATTATATTCATAAAATAAAATTTTATATACATCCACCAATGTTTAAAATGGAAAAAGGAGAACATTTTCTATAAAGACATGGAAATGACCACAATATGGTTGATTATTTAATTTTAGAGTAAAATAGAGGGATATAGTCAGATAATTGAAAATCAATTAATATAATTACATTTTTTGGATATATATAATTCTATTTCTATTATATTATTTTCAATTAAAAAAATTTATACACGGTATATGAGGAAATTATATTGAAATTACTTTGTGAAAATAAATACATCATATATTAATATCATCTATAATTAATCACTTTAAGACTTGTTATATATGAATTATTTTGACACCATTATATATAATAGTTAATATTGTTATATAAATAGGCTTATGGAAAATGTTTGGTCATTCAATGATACATATTTTCAGTATATGTTTTTGGTTGGTTAATGAATCATTTTATATGTTAGAGGGGTTTTATTTCATAATATTTATTAATTTATATAAAATGGGATGTAATTTTTTAAAAACATATGTCTAAAAATTTAGAAATAATGATTTGTAGAAATTTATTGGCCTATTAATACATGTTTTACACATTTAAAGATAGTGTATTATGATATTTAATCCCTTTACAACATATTTTGACACTAATTTACTCAATTTACCATTTCAATGGTAAATCAATTTTTACATCGATGACGTATTTAGAGAAATTAAAAATAAAATTTACTTAATTAAAAATTTAAAAATATAAATTTTAAATATAACGTTTTTCAATATAATTTATTTTTAATCACTCATAAATATAAATTCTAAAATTGTAATAATATAATTTGATTTTTTTTCAATAAAGTTTTATTAAACATAAATATTAATTTTTTTCAACATTATTTATATAATATTTTTAAAAAATATTTATTGTTTATGGATAAAAAATTAACTGTTGTCAGACAAAAAAAAACCAATTTAAGACTAAATGGAATCATTTGAATATTTAGGTAATTGAAATGGAAAAAAGTTATTTACTAAAATAAAATACAAAAAAATGATCCAAAATGCTATGAATATGTATATAGATTTAAATGAATACTTATAATTATATAATCATAATTCATAATTTTATATTTATAAATAAAAATGATTCATAAATTTTAATTTCTTATATATGCCATACTGATGTCGTAAATGTTATGATGTTTGATGAAAATTATATTTTTACATTTCACCAAAAAGATCATTCTAATAAAGAAATATCAAAAAATCACCCTAAAATTATTTTGGCCGGGTGATTCTAGTGTTGATGTTCTATTTTTAAAATTAAAGTTATTAAAAATAGAAATTTATCATCTCAATGTATACATTATATATAACAGAAAGTATAATTTAATTAAAAATGTATTTTAAAACATTATGTGTATTTAATATCATTTATTATCAATTAAAAATTAAATTTATGGTTTTATAATCCATTATAAAATAATGAACCTAATTATAATTATCCTTTAAAAACGAGTAATTCATTAAAAGAAATACTAGCCATTTAAAAAATACATGTATTTTAAAAAAATTACATTTAAAATTAAATTATTCTTATTGAAATTATATATTTATTTTCACATATATAAATTAATCCGATCATTATATTTTTATAAATACACACTATGATATTTAATTTTGTTTATCCTTTAATGTTAAATCTTATAAGAATTCATAATGAAGAGAAATACATTTAACATGTATTTCTATTAATATTATCAAAACTTGTTTCTAAAAACACCTCTCATGCCCTCCATATACAATTTAATGGTATGATATACAATAACAGCCATCATGAGTTATCATTTATATATCATGGGGATTATAGTAATTTTAATGACCAATAATATCTACCATACAAGATTTCAATCAATCTGTGATAATTAAGGTTCAACATGTGATTGTTCATGGATAAATTGTAGTGATGGTTCCTCATCTTCATGAATAAAGAATTTTCCCTCCTAAATAGAACTCTTAATACACGATTTGATCTCTTTTACCAATAATTTCTAAATATTATAATGAGGATTCTTTTATTTATTCATACTAATTTCTTGGCTATGTTATAGTGGTCACATTAAACACATATAATTTAATTATCATTAATGTTTAATGGTTTTAATTTGACAAATATTTGATGAAAAGTTATTTTGATCAAAAAAATAAATTAATGAAAAATATATTCTAATGTCATAGGATATTACTCTAATTTTTTATAATGAATTTGAAAAGTTATTATAAGATAATACTAATAATTTGTATTTTCTAAAAGTATTTATTGACTAATTATTGGACATAAATAACTAACTAAAGATATATAAAATTATTGAAAACTATAAAATATAGATTTATAAAACACAGTATAAATATTTTTTTGTAAATCATGTATATTAGAACCCATAATTTTATACCAGGAACATTGCAGTCAGCAATTTTAGGAGTGTGAAGACCGTCTAAAGGAATATTAATATTCATTGTATGGGAGGATTGTAAGAGGAATACTTGATGACTGGGAACACTTTGGGATTCAATTTATTATGGTACACATCATGTCCATTATTTTATGCATTTTACATTGATGATTATTCTATGAATTTTAAAAAAACATCCGTAGACAAATAATAATACATCCAAGCTAAAGAGATTGAAAAATCAACCATAGAACGTGATGGAGTCCCCAAAAACATTCCTACTGAGCCATCCATATATCCATCTTACTGGATAGGTGTGTGGGAATGCATTTCACTCACTATGATAATGGAGGACATGTGCAGGTGGTGACTAGGTAGGCTATACTCTAAGAGGACCCAGTTAGTGAGTGTGTGGGTGCATAGGTAAAAGGTTCCAAACCTACCATTGGATTTAATTTTTTATGATATAATAATATTTATTTATAATGTACTTCATATCTGATAAATATATGTTGGAAATACTTTTTGATAAACACTATTCCTCCATAAAAAATATGGCCTAAACCCGAACGTTCAAACCATAATGATTTTCACCATACCACAGCCATGTATGATCATCTCCAACTTCCAATCATCCACCTCACTTACTGACACCCTTGATATGATGTTGATATTCACCCCTAATGTTCACATGGCTCCACTTTTTAATGACTACAAGTGATATTGCCTCGAACAATCAACTAGAGACTATCAATCATATCAAACATATAAATATGACTCTATATTTCATGAATCTGGTATTTTGAAGAATAAAAGACATCATTATGAAATATTTCCCCGGAATGAATCCCATGAGGCATTTTGGATTATGTGATCCATGTATCCTCATACATTTACATTTCCATTCAAGCCATCAAAAACCATACAATAAATCCCATAACTGTCTGACAGACAGTCACTGAGCCATCAGGGGAACATATAATTTTCATATTCAACCATTTTACTTTAATTAATTCACATAAAATGATCTCATGAAAAATTGTGATATTTTATATAAATTAATGATTAACTAAACTATCACGTTATTGGGTAAATTTGATCATAAAAACCATAAGAATTCATCAAGAATGATATTGAAAGACATTCTATCAAATGGTATCAATCATGAGAATTAATTAAAACATCCAATTTTATTGAAATATAAAATACGATAACTTCTCTTTTCAATAGATCTCTACTATTTAAATAATATTTTCAATTAGGTGATTCTCAAGGTGGTTATCTTGTTTTTTTTCAAAATAGTTCCACACTATCATGTGATGTTCTTATAACAATTATATAAAGACCCAATGGTTTCCAAGTGGCTGATTGTGGACACATAAAAAATTTCATTATGATTATCATGTAATATTTTTATGTCCATAAAATAGATTATATGGTTGTTTTTATTGTTTGATGATGATAATGTTCTAGATTTCATTAAACACATGCTTCACAATAAGTATAATGTATCATATCTTCACTAGAGCCTACTCAAATCTATAGCATCATCATGATTATTAGAAGTAAAATTTATCCAATTTTATAATGATATCATGTGTTAGAAAATTTTGATGTTGATTCTATGACCAAATTACTACAATCAAAATCAAATGAAACTCTCCAAATACTCATCAATGTTCATCCGATAAGAAAACCATGCATAGAGAATATAACTAGGGAATCATAACCATATATATAACACCTTCCATAATTAAAAATTATGAATCCATATTTGGGTATATGGTGTAGATAAGAGGATGGGGGAAATATGGATGAAAATGGAGAAGAGAATTAGTTATAACCATTAGAGGAATTCCAGCAGTAATCATGATATCCATCTCACAAAACGCTTCATGTCACGACCAATCCCTTGGGTCCGCTATCATGACGACCCTAAGACCACCTTTCATAGGCCAGGGTCTGGCGACTAGCACCAATGGTGATAATCCCTAAACTAGGAAGGCATTGCCTTTATAACTTGAAAAGGCACACAGTAGGGTATGAGAAAGGAACAAAACACTAAATAAAACTGAATACAAAAGGAGTTATGAGAAGTAATAGGGGGCCGGAAATACAAGCCCAACTGTAAAGTACAATGAAAATGAATGTACAAGTACTGGAAAAAGGGAAAACGGCTCCTGGATCGTCCACAGGGAAAGCCTACCTGAAGGGTAGGCATAGATAGCCTCCACAACACTCCACGTCTGTTTGTCTCCTCTTTGTACTGTCACATCATGCGGTCCACCTCTGGGTACCATCCAGTCCTGGTACACTCAGCCTTGGTCAGCACTGTCCATCGTCTGCATCCAACACAGCGAGGTATGGGCATAGCCTCAGCAGGGGTGAGTATAATAATACTCAGTAGGGACCCTGATACCCTCAAGGTCTCACAAATCCAACAAGGATAAACCACAAAGTATTAAATCAATTGATAACCCTACTTAGGTATATTCCCATACATATACCTAAGTAATCACGTAATAATTCTCAATCATGATTTATGATCAAATGTTACTAACTCAACGCAAACCATAATTTTATTCTTGGAGTTGTATCATGTAATATCCCCAGTCACACTGTCCAAACCTCAGCTGCTGGAGAACTCCTCCTTTATCATTTATAGTGGTAATGCCACGTCACCAAGGCACTTCCCCCTAACCATGGACTACTGAGGTACTCCTCATGTTGTGTAATGTTCGTCTGCTGCGTCACCAAGGCACTCCCCACCGTGGTTCTGCCGCCTCACCAAGGCGCTCCCCCTCGTAGCCTGCTAAGGTACTCCTCGTGTCTAGTACCATGGTTTTATCGTGACACCGAGGAGCTCCCCACTATGGTTCTGTCGTGACACCATGGCTCTTCCCACTAGTCCAGTCGAATAACTCCGAGTCGATTCGGTCAGTAGTCATCAGGCCTCAACCATCTAATAGGTCTCTGCTCTATGCTCTCTCATCTCTGGGAGGATCTATCCACGAGCTACATGATGATACTCCAACTGTCAAAAAGTCCCATGTAGAAGTATCTCAAAGGTCTGCCACATCATTGGTGTCTCAATGCAACAGACGGTGCGTCAATCAGACGTCCAGTTTGTGAGTTATTAGCCTTTTAGTCCTAGGGGCCCGGTTAGATTCGTGCACGATCCAACCTGACCGTATCTCAACTTTTCCCTGTACTGCAGTGAGGTATACATAAAAGGACCTTTGTGCTCGAAGAATACCAATTCCATTCATGGGTTTTCAAATGGTCATCCAGTGACAAAGATATGGCCAAAGAAAGTTAAGGGTCCATAGTGGGCCCGGCTCTGGTCCGACCTAGTCAGACCGACCCGGTCCTTCCTGGTCTGGGCCGAACCTATCTTGGTCAACCCGGTCAGACTGGTTGGGTCTGGCCCGACCCATTGGGAATGCCATCCAGTTAGGTTCGGCCCGACCTGCTGGGCCCCATCCAGCAGGCCGTGTGGGCGGTTCGACCCGGAGAGCCGTGAGGGTGTGGCCTGGCGTGGCTCTGCCCGGAGGGCGTAGCCGGGATGGTTCAGCCAAGGCGTCGCGAGGGGGACCAAGGGATGGCTCAGGAGGCCGGCGTAGCCACGGTGCCGGTTCGGTCGGGCGGCGGCTCGTAAGGCCGGAAGGTTTGGAGCCGAGAGGCGGTTGGGCAGGCCGAGAGGTGGCGAGGTAGGCGAGGTTCGGCGCAGCCTGGGTCGGCACATGATGGAGGGGTTCGTCCAGGGCACATGGATGCCCGGTGGCGGCCAAGAGTCGGGAGGAATTTGAAGGCCGACAAGTGTTCGGGAAAGTCGGTGGCGGTTCGGGCTGTGGCAGCTCAGCCGGTTCGGCTAGCGGACGGCTTGGCCAGTGCGGCGCAGCCAGAGGGCCATGGTTCGGCTCGGAGTGGAGTGCGGCTAGGGTGAAACGCAGCTTGCGGAGACCGCAAGAAGTGTGGCCTCTTCCTTTTTCCTTCATCGCCTTCAATTCCAAATCATTGTTACGTCTTCATGCCGAAGATCATCATAATGAAGAATGGCGGAGGGGTTGGGCCATGTTTTTTTGGCCCGCACCCACCACGTTTAGGGTGGTATCCATCATTTTAAACTTTCTTGAGCTTTAAAATAATTAATTAAGTTTGGGGAAGGAGTGAAATTTCAAATAAATCACCCCGACATAATCCTTCAAATAAAACAAACTCGAATAATTACCCATACCTTGATCGTTGGTCATCAACGGGGTCGCGGGGAAAAAGATTCAGAGGATCGTCGTTTGTCACATTCTCCACACACATTCAATCCTGATCTCATGCCTCGGTTCGTTGATGAGGATGAGGAGGGAATTCGGTTATCTAAGACATCCCACGTTGGTTGCCTCTATGGAAGATGTTGAAGATGCTCCTTTCCAGTGTTCTTCATTGGAAGAATGTGATCTTCTTTCTTCGTTGGGAGATGGGGTTCTTTGTTGGAGAATTATAATTCTCCCATGCTCTCCTCTCCCCAATATTCCATCCAATTGCCATAAGTGTATAGATAACCCTTCCAAATAATATATTCTATATTATTTCAGATTTTTGGGTTTAAAATTCAAATTGTTGAGTTTTATTAAAAAATATGGCTCAATTAATTAATGGGTAGGATTTGGCATAATAAATTATGCATTAGACCAAAAACAATTAAAGGGGAGGTGGTGGCACTATAAATGGTAGAGGAAGTCAAGGGTCCCCCTCATTAATGAGGGTGGTTGAGAGAGTTTCCTCTCCTACCATTAATAGGGCTCAGGTGGTCCCCACCACATTAACCCCACATGGGAGGTTGAGGCATGGTGGTCCCTACCACCATAACCTCTCATGGGAGGTTATGTCCTGGTGGTCCCCACTTCCAACCTCTACAAGGCAGTTATAGATTTAGTTGGACCCACCTCCAAACACCCACATTGCAGCTAAAATAAAAATAAAGTGATGCTCACTTTATTTTTTTATTTTCAACGAAAAACCAAAAACTAACTTTTATTCATTACCCACAACCGCCGAATTGAATGTCTCCTTAAGTAAATATCGGCGATGCGAGTTCAACGGTGTCCTTAGATTTCAATTCTGAGCAGCGGTTCAAAAGATATAAAAACCTGCTCGTATGTTTAGTGAACATACCCGAACAAAACTTCAGAAATTGATTCCAGGCACATCAGGCCTCGGAATCATGTGCCATCAATTTTCACTGACTCATAAAATTCTCATATATGTCAAGAAAAATAAAATTTCAATGGAATTTCGAGGTATTTACATTCACCCCACCTCTGGGCTTTACATCACTGTAAGCTAAAACTAGAACTAAAGGAACAAGTGGTGGACTGAGAATGCATCTAAACCTCCCACTCCCATGTGTTCTCCTAGAGGTTCACATGCTACCAACGTACATGCACCAGAGGTATCGACTGTCCACATAGGAACCTCTCCTGTCAATCCTCATTCTCCACTGGAAATTTCATGAATGTCTCCCCATCATCGTCATCCAGCTCTCCATGGTCGATGATGTGGGGAGGGTCATACATGTATCTCCTCAGCTACGATACATGGAAGACGTCATGCACCCGGTGCAATGGAGGTGGAAGACCTAAGTAGTAAGCCACCTCACAAACTCTGCTAAGGATTTGAAAAAGTCCGATGATTCTTGGAGATAACTTCCTGCCTCTGCCAAATATCAATTGTCGTCGTCGAGGTGAGACTCGTAGAAAGATGTGGTCACCATCCTCAAATTCGAAAGGTCTCCGTTTCTTGTCAGCATAAGACTTCTGTCTGCACCGTGTAGTCATCATCCACTACTGGATGATCTGAACCTTCTCCATGGTACCTCGTACCGTCTCTAGTCCCACTTGTGGTGACTCCATAGGGTTAGTCCATCACAAATGTTCTCTGCATGTTCATATGTATGACGCCTCAAAAGGTGTCATCTCTATGCTGGAGTGATTGATTTTGTTATATGAAAACTCCACCAAAGCTAAGTGTTCCTCCCATATTTGACTGATGTCGAGGAAACAAGCACGCAAAATGTCCTCGAGGTTTTAAATGGTCCTCTCAATTAGGCCATCTGTCTGAGGATGGGAGGTGGTGCTTAGAGGAAGCTGCGTCCCGAAACCCTCCTACAACCCCTTCCATATCCATAATGTAAACCGTTTTTCATGATCAGAGGCAATAGATAACGTTAACCCATGTATGCACCCAATCATCTACACCTAGAGGTGTCCCATGCTCTCTACTGAACCGTGCTCTCTAATCAGTAGGAAGTGAGCTGACTTGGTGATTCGATCAAATGATCTCCCAAATCGAGTCATTACTTCAAAATGTACATGGAAGAACTATAAAAAATTCTATGGATATCCCATCCCAGTTCCACTCTAGGACCTATAAAGGCCGAACCATGCCTATAAGTACCTGGTGCTCCGCCTTCACTTGATGACAAGTGAGGCATCGAGAGACAAACTCTGCTACTGCCTTCTTCATACCTGAAAACTTCTGCTATCGTTGATGGTCTTGGTACATCTTCACCAGTCCTGGATGTACCGCTAAATGGGATATGTGGAACTCCATAAAAACATCCACTTGAAATGACAGTGGTACCATAGTACGTCCTCTGAAGAGGATGGCGTGCTCCCGACCATCAAAAAATCCATTTGGTGCCTGCCCTGTGGATATCTGAGCATGTCCTGTCTCACAGTTAGTGTCCCCATTCTGTGGATCCCTGACTCGATGAATAAGTGGGGGAGTGATTGTAAGGGACTTAAGGAAAGGTGCTCCATCTCTATCCAAAAAGTATATATGCAATGCGGCCAGCTACTCTGTCACCACACCTAGCACATGTATGCCAGATCTCTTGCTTAGTGCATCTGCTACAACGTTCCTCTTTCCAGGAGTATAGAATATATCTAATTAATAGTCCCAGAGGAACTCAAGCCATTGGCGTTGTCTCAAGATTAGGTCCTTCTGAGAGAAGATATACCTGAGACTTTTGTGACCAGAGTACATGATAAAATGTTCTCCGATCAGATAGTTTCACCATATATTTAAGGATAAGTCCATTGTTTCTAACTCTAGGTCATGGTAAGCATAGTTCTACTCGTGATGTCTCAGCTACCGAGAAACAAACATAATCACTACTCGCTCCTACATCAAGACACACCAGAGTCAGGTCCCTGATGTGTCTCAGTAGACTACGTACCCTACGCCTTCTCCTAGAAGCCTCAAGATGGGTGCACTAGTCAGCCTATGCTTTAGCTTATGAGAGCTCTACTAGAATCTCTCTGACCACATGAGGGGTTCCCCCTTCTTTTTCAAGGATGATAGTGGTGCTTCAACCTTGGATAAGTCTTGAACGAACCTCTGGTAGAAACCATCCAAACCTAGGAAACTTCGTACCTATGTCACACACCTAGGTATCTCCCAAGCAAGTAATGCCCCAATCTTCACTAGATCCACTGCAACTCCAGCCTCCGAGATGATGTGTCCCATGATGTGATCCTCTCGGATCCAAAACATGTATTTCTAGAGCTTACTGTAATGCTGGTGCTCTCGGAGTGTGTCTAGTTCTACCTGAAAATTGTAGACATGATCATCATCAGTCGTCGAGTAGATCAAAATGTTGTCGATGAAGACTAAGAAAAAGTGATCGAGGTAAGGCTGTAAAATCTTGTTCATGGGTCCCATTAATACCGATGGAGTGTTGGTTATGCTGAAAGTGATAACCAAGAACTTGTAGTGGTCGTACCGACATCTGAAAGTCATCTTCTGCACATCCTCGTCTCAAACATTTAGCTGGTGATAGACTAACATGAAGTCTATCTTCGAGAACCAACGTGCTCCCTTCAACTGATCAAAGAGATCCTCAATCCTCAGGAGTGGGAACTTGTTATTCATGGTCACCTAATTTAGGCGGTGATATTCGACAAAAAGCCTCAATCTCCCATCTGCCTTATTGGTGAATAGAATCAGGGCTGCAAAGGGAGAAACACGAGGCCGGATGAATCCCTTCTATTGCAAGTCCTCTTGTTGTACCCGCAGCCCGCAATGATCTGTGGGAGCCATCCGATATGCTGGTGTACAAATTGGTGCCATCCTAGGGTACAGGTCAATGTAGAAGTCTACCTTTCTGCGAGGAGGTAGTCTTGGAACATCGTCATACAAAACATTCGCGTACTTGTCCACCACTACAGGATAGTTCAGAATCTCCACATCAATTTCTCTGAGGGAATGTCATTCCAACCGATGAGTGATTGGATGAACCCTCTTCCGAGTAAGCCCGTCCAGTGCTACAAAGGCTCCCTTCTTGCCATTCAAGGTAAACCTGGTCCCATCCATGCAGACACAATGCACTTTGCGCCTAACTTAGTCGATCTTAGCATGGAATCTAGATAAACAGTCCATACCAAGTATGATGTCGTAAGGCCTCGACGCCGCTACTAAGAGATTACTACTAAAGCTCTCGCCTCCTACTGTGTCAGCACACTACTGGAACCTGTGTGAAATCGCCGAGTATGCTCCTGTAGAAGTCTCTACCTGTAAGGATCCAACCAATGGCTCTGTTGGAATCTTTGAACTCCAAACGAGGGTAGTAGAAATGAAAGAGTGACTGACACCTGTGTTTATAAGAAGAGCAGCTAAGGAGGAGTACACATAGACCATACCTCGAATCTTCTCCAGAGTGCCATGATTATAATTTTAAAGATTCCTAGAGCTGAGCTCTCTCCTTTCAACCTGATCCTTGTGGTCGGGTTGGACCTTTTATTGGTGGTGCCAGCAACACCTCAAAACGTAGTCCCCCACCAACTGCACGACCAACTCCTCGTCCACGTCTGCCTGCTCCCTGCTGACCGCCTTGATCGATTCTCTATCTCTACCTAGGAAGTCCATTGACCATCTGGTGATCATCCGAATGACAAGTCTGACAGTCACGAGCCTTGTGACCCTGCCTGAAGGACGTGAAACAATGCCCGCTCCTGGCATGTATGTCCATGCCCCGTGTTCCCCGCACAATTGATCCTATGTCATGTGGTCATCCACCTGTGGGTCTGGTCTTCATGGGTCTCTATGAAATTGGTCTACTGCCAGCTATAGAAGACTCCAAAATATGTTAACTAGTGGTGGGTCTCACTACTAGAGACTACTCAGCAAGGAAACTCTCCACTACGAGGGCTCTCTCCAACACCCTTCCCTACATCGGGATACTGAGGGAGATCATTGAATCCATAATCTCTCACCTGAGCCCCTGCTCGAAGGTCTGGGCCATGAAGAATGGGTCCCGTACCATATCTTTGGAGAAACGTGAGAGGTCAGTGAACCTCATTGAGTATTGTGCCACCATCATGCTTCACTACTGCAAGTGAAGTAGCTCCTCTATCTGCACTAGACTTAGGGTTTCTAAGAAAAACATTTCCCAAAATATTCTATTGAAGTCTACATAGAGTAGTGTCGCCTCGTCATGCACTTAGAGCATCATGTTCTACTATCTGCTTGCTGCTGCTTGAAGGAGAGTCACAAAAAAATCGCCATTAGGAGAGTTGGTGTCCCTAGCTATCTGAAGATGATCACCCCAAACTCCATCTAATGCTCAGATGCCTACGGGTCCATCTCTCCCATGATCCTAGATGGCCTCTAGTGCTGGAACTCATGCAACGCGCTCAAGTGGTGTGCATTGTCTGCTTCTGGGGCTGGTGGCATCGGTGGCCCAATGGGTAGTGGTTCTGTTGGTGCCTCTGTTCGAATAGGGCCCTGCATCGAGGCCTCATCGCTTGGCGGGTTATCTGCGCGTGCTACTCTCGGGGCTCTAGCTAGTCATCCGTGGGGGGAATCATGAATGAAACAAATGTTAGACAGTCAAAGATTAAACCTAATGAGCTGACCTGGTTGAGCTGACATAAATAAAACATTGGAAAACACACACACAATTAGTGTTATTCGTCCACTGATTCAGAAATCTGTCGTCAGGGTCTTGGTGTATAGATACGTCGGCCACCACACCAACACTGGACTCCCTGAACTGAAAAACACACTCAGTACCCTTAACACTATTTCTTCATAGAAAAGATCAGAGTCCCACATCCAACGGTATAACCGACTCCTCTGATACAAATTTTTCATGACCCGCCCCCCGGGGCATGTGTTGTGACTACCCAAATCCTACCATCCATAGGCCAGTGGCTAGAGACTAGCACCAAAGGAGTAAATCCCTAAACTAGGAATACATTACCTTTATAATGTGAAAACACACACAAAATGGTACGAGCTGGAAACAAAACACTAGATAAAACTATATACAAAAGGAGTGCTGAAATGTAAAAGGGGTCCTAAAATAGAAGCCCAACTGTAAAGTACAAGGAAATAGGAAGTACAAGTAATAGAAAAAGGGACAATGACTCTTCGATCATCAACTGGGAAATCCTACCTGAAGGGTAGGTACAGATAGCTTCCACAACACTCCATGTCCGTCCGTCTCCTCCGTGTACCATCACACCGTGTGGTCCATCACCGGGTATCGTCCAGTCCTGGTACACTCAGCCTCAGTCAGGGATATTTGTCGTCTGCATCCAACACAACGAGGGGTGGGTGTAGCCCATGTAGGGGTGAGTATAACGATACTCAACAGGAACCCTAAGACCCTCATGGTCTCATAAATTATTCAAGGTTAAACCACAAATATGAAATCAACAAATAACACTACATATATATATGCCCATAAATATATCTATGTTATTATGTAATCCATATCAATCATTTGGTAAGCACAAAAGTTACTGACCCAGCTCAATATAGGATTTTATTCTAGGGGTAGTATCAAGTAAATTCCCCAGTCACACTTTCAAAACCTCAGCTACTGGAGAACTCCTCCCTTATCGAGTATAGTGGGCCAGCCGCATCACCAAGGTGCTTCCCACTAACCATGGACTGCTGAGGTACTCCTCCTGTCATGTACCATGGTTCTGCTACATCACCAAGGAGATCCCCAACATGGGTTTGTCGTGTCACCAAGGTGCTTCCCCTCGTAGCCTGCTGAGGTACTCCTCCGGTCGAGTACCATGGGTCTGCCGTGACACCAAGTCACTCTCCATTGTTGGACTACCGCGACACCAAGGCACTTCCCACTGGGCTAGTCGAATCACTTCGAGTCAAACTGGTCAGCGGTCATCTAGTATCAACCAGCTACTAGGTCTCTGCACTATGCTCACTCATGTTTGAGAGGAACTGTTCCACGAGCTACAGGTCAATACTCCAACTGTCACGAATACCCACCTAATGTATCTCAATGTTCTGTCATGTCCTAGGGGTCTCAACGCAATAGAAAACAGGTCTGTAGGACTCCCATTCTGTTAGTTGTTATCCTTTTCGTCCTGGGGGCTCGGTTGGATTTGTGCATGATCCAACCTTACATTATCCCAACATTTCCCCTTTCTTCAGTGGGGTATACTCCAAGTGACAGTCGCACTCGAAGTATACCAATGCTTCTAACGTTTCGTTAAATGGTCGTCTGGTGCAAATGATATGGTCAAAGAATGTAAAGGGTCGGTAGTGGGCTCTGGTCCGGTCTGACCTGGTCTGACCGACCTCGTTCGACATAGTCTGGGGTGACCCAGTTCGAACTCTTTGGTTAGGACCGTCCCATTGGCGGGAAAACTTGTTAGGTTCAGCCCAACACGCGGGGCCCAGCGTAGCATGCCGCACGGGTGTTTCGGCCCGGAGTGCCACGAGTGTGCGTCCCGACGGAGCTCTGCCCGGAAGGGGCGGCCCGACCAGTTCGGCTAGGGAATGTTGAGGGGGGACGCAGTCCATCTCCGAAGGCTAGCGCGGCCTGGGAACCAATTTGGTCAGGTGGTAGCTCACTAGGTCGGGCGCTCGGAAGCTGGGAGGCGGCCGGGCAGGCTGACAGGTATGCTGGGAGGCAGTTGGGCAGGAGTAGTTCAGCATAGCTCTGTCTGGTGTGGGCAGGCAGGGTTTGGATGGGGCACATAGAAGGCCGACGACAACATGGTTACTGGTGGTGCATGCTGTCCGGCGGGCGGTTGGGGAAGTTGGAGGTGGTGCGGGACGCGGTGGCTCGGCCGGTTCGCCTGGCGGATGGTGCGACCAAGGCGGCTCGGCTGGAGGGCCGTGGTTCATCCCAGAGTGCAGCACTGTTGGGGCAGGGTGCGGCTCGCTGAGGGCCCAGGAAGCACAAACTTTTCATGTTGCCTTCATCACCTTCAATGTCGCTTCGTTGTTACGTCTCCATGCCAAAGATCATCATAAAAATGAATGACGTAGGGGTTGGGCTATGTTGGTTTTTCCCGCACCGTCCGCATTTAGGTTGGTAGCAAGCGGTTCATGCTTTATTGAGTTTTCCCAGAATTACTCAAGAATAGAAAATGGTGGGAAGCTCAAACAAATTACCCCACATCATCCCACAAATAAAACAAACTAAAATAATTCCACCTACCTTGATCGTTGGTCGTCAACGGAGTCCTGGGGAAGAAGACGGAGGAGATCGTCCTTCGTCGTGTCTGCCACACACTTTCAATCCCACGCTCATGCATCGGTTCTTTGATGATGATGAGGGTGGGAGTCAGTCTTTGAAGATGTCCCACGTTGGTATCCTCTGAGGAAGAAGTCGAAGACGCTCCTTGCTGGCATTTTTTTGGAAGAATGCATTCTTCATTCTTCGTTGTGAGATGCAATTCATCGTTGGAGAATTCTAATTCTCCCAAGCTCTCCACTTCCCAATATTCCATCCAATTGAAAAATTGAATAGATATCCCCTCAAAATCATATATTGGAAATTATTGTCACGACCCGTCCTCGGGGCCCGTGCCGTGACTACCACAAGCCCGCCTTCCATAGGCCAGGGGCTGGCGACTAGCACCAAGGCGTAAATCCCGAAAAAAGGAAGGCATTGCCTTTGTAAAGTAAACAAACACCACAGAGCAATCAAGCAGTAGAAGTAAACACTATGTAAAAACTGGGTACAACATTAAGTGCGGAAAAGTAAGTGGGCCAGTATAAAACCCAAACTGAAAGTAAAGTACAACTGGAAAGGGAAAAACATCAACTGAAATGTAAAGCCGCTGCGTCGAGCCGTCCACTAGAAGTCCCAATTGAAGGGTGAGTACGGATAGCCTCCACAGATCATCGGGTCCAGCCGTCCGCTCCGAGTATGTCCCGCACAGTGGTTCACCCCCGAGTACTGACCTGCTCCGCAAGCCTCAACTGCAATCAGCGCTGTCCGTCATCTGCAACCAACACAACGTAGTGCGGGGATAACCCGTGTAGGTGTGAGTATAAGCTACACAGCAGGGAACCCGAGAACCCCATAAGGTCTCCCAGAATCCAAAAAGGATAATCCACAAAAGAAAGATACAATTACAATGTAACATTCGACACTGCTTAGGTATATGCCCATCCATATACCTAAGTCATCAATTCCAGAATGCTCCAACTTCCGAGCCCATGTACAACCCAGTCCACACAAGAAATCAAAACATAAATCCACATAGGATAGAAAAACAAAATCCACATAGGGAAGCAAAACAGGATTCAGCTCACACAGGTATACTTCTTCATATGACGATTGAGATGATCAGATGCTGCCACTGATTCATCTAAGCCGTCGGACCCACAAAGGATCGATAGGTACTAACCCCCCGTAATGACCCACAAAGGATCTGACCCACACAAGATCGATAGGTAACTAACCCCCGTAATGACCGACAAAGGATCTGACCCACAAAGGATCGATAGGTAACTAACCCCCGCAATGACCCACACAGGATCTGTAGGTGCTGGCCCACACAGGGCCGCTGAGCGCTGACCCACACAAGATCTGTAGCACTGATCCATGTAGGATCGCTGAGTGCTATAGTCATCGCCGTCAAATCCACTTAGGATCTCTGTACAGTCGTCGTCGCAGTCGCAGCCAGCACTGGGGTTCCCGCACACAACAAGCTCATTCGGGAGGGTCTGCACCACGAGCCGAGAAGCTGATACATCAACTGACACATAGTCCAGAGTTGATGTATCCAAAAGTTCCGTAATGTCAATAAGAACTCAACGTCATAGATGGCGCGTCAATCGGACTCCCGGTCTGAGAGTTATTGGCTTTTTCGTCCTAGGGGCCTGGTTGGTTTTTAAGTCAAAACTAACCCGACCATACTCCACCTGCGTCCCAACCTCAGGAATGGTAAGCCAAAAGATCCGTCTCACTTAGAGGAATCCATCAAAGTCGACAACATGTCCATCGAACATCCGGAGCTCAAGTTACGAGCGTTTCCGCTCCGAGGACCCTGTTGGTTTCGTGTACGAACCAACCCGGACGAACCCAAAGTATTCTGAATCCTTGAGTGAGATATGTCTAAATGACCGTCTTAGTCCAAGGATCGCATTTCCATTGGCGATACGTCGAACGGAGGCTCGTAGCTCAAGTTATGGGAGACAGACCAAAAAAGGTCTAAAAAGGGGGGTCTGGGCCTAGACCGACCCAACCCAACACCCCCCCCCGGGGACGGCCCGAATCGGGTCGACCCGACCTGGTTCCGACCCGGATGGCGCGACCCGGCCTAGCCGGCGGGTCGGCTCGGCCGGTTACGGCCGAGCAGAGCGGGGGGCGCGCTGCCCCCGCGCGATGGAGTCTGGGCCCCTCTTTGGGCTGCCCTTCCCAGCGGACGCAGCTGGCTGCCACGTCCCATCCTTCGCCGGTCCCGCGCGGTCGCGGGACGGTCGGCCTGCCATCGCGGCTTCAACAGCGGCGGCTCCTTCCGGAAGCGCACCAGGCGCCGCCGCCATGCCGGCAAGGCGCGCCGGCGGGCTGCTCCATGGGCCATCGGATGAGTTCTAATGGTCGAAAAATGCGCAATCTTCACCAATGGCCCTCCCGGGGCCCATCCTTCACTGCGAGGACCTCACATTTCCTGTGCGGCTTGTTTTGTCGTCGTCCGATGTTTCTCACATCAAGAACGAAAAGGGCGTTGGGTTCGGACTTGTTCGTTGGTCCGCACCCACCGCGTTAGTGGTTTTAAAAGTCTCACAACAAATATTTAATCATACGCCGCGGGTATAAATTACAATGATTTAAAGAAACAACCCCTACCTCAACGTTGTCGTCGAACGTGAGTCCGTCGCGGAATTGACCGTCGCGGAGGAGAGAATCGTCGCATCGTGGAAGGAGCGTCACTGTCGTCGCGGTACACGACATTGATTAGTCATACTCTGAGGAAAAAAGAAAACACACAAATTTATTTTCACCAATTAAATCCATGTTGAGGATATAATCCACAAAAATAAAAGAACTACAATCCCCTACCTCAATCGGTTGTTGATCGAAGATTGTTGAGGGGAAGGAACGTCGCGGAAGGAGGATCATCAGCGTTGCGGTACACGGCGTCGCGTCATCGATCTCTGAGGGTTCGGCGTTCTTCATCGCCATTTGTCGAAGGCTGGTGTTCTTCGCGTTCTTCGCATTCTTCACGAAGAAGGATGAAGATCGTCAAGACATAGAGCTTCCTCCAATTCCTCTCAACAAGAAACCCTCAAGAAAACACATGTTGGTCTTATTTTATTCCCATGCCAAAGATATGAAAATCAAAGATAAGAAATGAACCATTATTTTGATAAATTAATGGTAACGACTTAACTGTCCAATTAATAGGGGCGTTTAGAATTTAAGAAAATGCACCGATTGACTTTCATTAAAAGGAGGTTTTCGTGGGTGCGTTACTTAGAGGAAAAGAAACGGTGGGGCTCATGCATGCCCCACCTCACAAATATCCTACCAAGTGGGTAGGATATCGTGGGTCCCACCTTATCCGCTTAACCTGGATTAAGTGGCTTTAAGAGGCTTTATGTGAAATAAAATAAAGTTGTTGCACCACTTTATTTTATTTCCGAACTTAACACCAAAAACTAAAAACCACACTCGAGAAAATGCAACTCCGGAAAAGGCATTTCTAAAAAAATATCGGCGCTGAAATTCCATCGGTGCCCTCGGAATTCAATTCTGAGCTCTGGTTCAAAAGTTAGAAAAACCTGCTTGTTCGTTCACTGAATGTACCTGAGCCAAACTTCGAAAAATGATTCTGGGCACACCGGGCCTCGGAATCAGGTGCCGTCAAAAACTGCGTTCTTGTAAAATTCCAAAGAAAATTAAGAAAAAAAATTCCATGAATTTTATGTGTCTTTACATCACTCCCACCTCAGGGATTCATGTCCCCGTAACAATACATCATAAACTAGGGAAACAAATGTGGGTACTGAGCACACATCTGAGCCTCCCTCTCCCAAGTGCTCTCCTGGAGGTTCTCGTGAAGCCATCTGATGCGAACTAGAGGGATCGATCGCCCATGTAGGACCTGTTCCTGTCGATCCTCGATCTGCACAGGGACCTCCACAAAAGTCGCCCCATCAGCAACGTCCAGCTCCCCATGGTCAATGATATGTGTCGGGTCGTTCACGTATCTCCTCAGCTGAGATACGTGGAAGACGTCGTGCACCCGGTGCAACTGAGGTGGTAGATCCAGGCGATAAGCCTCCTCGCCAATCATGCTGAGGACTTGGAATGGTCCGATGAAGCGTCGAGACAACTTGCAGCCTCATCCAAATCTCCGTAATCCACGTTGAGGTGAGACCCGCAAGAAGACGTGGTCGTCATCCTAGAACTCTAGTGGCCTCTGCCTCCTGTCAGCATAAGACTTCTGCCGGATCTGAGCTGTCCTCATCCACTCCTGGATGACCTGGACCTTCTCTGTCGTGGCCTGGACCATCTCCGGTCCCACAAGTGCTGATTCCCCAGGGTCTGTCCAGCACAAAGGAGATCTGCAAGGTCATCCGTACAATGCCTCGTATGGTTCCATCCTGATGGTGGAGTGGTAGCTGTTGTTGTACGCAAACTCCACAAAGGGTAGGTGGTCCTCCCAGCTGCGACCAAAGTCGAGGAAACATGCGCGGAGCATGTCCTCGAGAGTCTGAATGGTCCTCTCCGTCTGACCATCCGTCTGAGGGTGAAAGGCAGTGCTCAGACGTAGCTGCATCCCGAATGCCTCGTACAACCCTTTCCAAATCCGGGAAGTAAAGCGATCATCTCGATCGAAGACGATAGATGATGGAACACAATGAAGTCGTACAATCTCCTGAATGTAGAGACGTCCCATTCTCTCCACTGAGCCCTGCTCTCTGATAGGTAAGATGTGAGCCGACTTGGTGAGTCGGTCGACAGTCACCCAAATGGATTCGTGACCTATGGAAGTGTGTGGAAGTCCAGTCCTGAAGTCCATAGATATCCCATCCCATTTCCACTCCGGGACCTCCAGGGGATATACCAAGCCTGCTGGTACCTGATGCTCTGCCTTCACCTGCTGGCAGGTGAGGCATCGAGAAACGAACTCTTCCACAACATTATTCATGCCCGGCCACCAGTGCTGTCGTCTGAGATCCTGGAACATCTTCGCCACTCCAGGATGTACCGCCAAAGGAGAAGTGTGAAACTCTCTCAGCACCTCCTCTCGTAAATAAAATATTACCATGGTACGTCCTATGAAAAGGACGTCTTGCTCTCCTGCTACGGAGAATCCATCAGGTGCATGTCCTGAGGATATATGTGCACGTCGCGTCTCACATTCAGCGTCCCCACGCTGTGACTCTT
This sequence comes from Viscum album, assembly GCA_963277665.1. Taxonomy (NCBI): domain Eukaryota; kingdom Viridiplantae; phylum Streptophyta; class Magnoliopsida; order Santalales; family Viscaceae; genus Viscum; species Viscum album. The sequence continues at coordinate 1,077,242,215 of OY728137.1, read as the reverse complement.
TGACCCACTGTAGTAGTGGGGGGGTGATTGCGAGAGACTGAAGGAAGGATGAACCATCACTATTCACGAAGGATATCTCCAATGTGGCCAACTGCTCTGTTGCCTCCTCAAGTAGCTGAATGCCCATCCTCCTGCTGAGAGCAACAGCTACCACGTTCCCCTTCCCAGGAGTATATACTATCTCAAAGTCATAGTCCTGGAGGAACTCGAGCCATCGCCGCTGTCTTAGGTTCATGTCCTTCTGAGAGAAGATGTACATAAGACTCTGATGGTCAGAAAAGACTGTAAAGCTCTCGCCCATCAGATATTGTCGCCATGTCTTCAGAGCGAAGACCACTACTGCTAACTCCAGGTCATTGGTAGCGTAGTTTTGCTCATGCGGCTTCAACTGACGTGATCCATAGGCGATCACTGCCCACTCCTGCATTAGGACACATCCGAGTCCGGTCCCTAATGCATCACAGTATACTACGTACCCTACTCCCTCCTCAGGCAACCTCAAGATAGGGGCGCTGGTCAATCTCTGTCTCAGCTCCTGGAAGCTCTACTGACATCTGTCTGACCACATAAAGGGTTTCCCCTTCTTCGTCAAAGCTAAGAGTGGTGCTGAAAATCTGGAGAAGTCTGGAAAAAATCTCCTATATTTTCCGGCTAGTCCCAAGAAACTACGCACCTCTGTCACGCTCCTGGGTGGCTCCCAAGCTTGAACTGCCTCGATCTTCGCAGGATCCACTGCAACTTCCACCTCAGAGATGGCGTGCCCCAAGAAGTGGACCTCACGTATCCAGAACTAACACTTCTAGAGCTTTCCATAAATCTGGTGCTCTCAGAGTGTGACTAGTACAACCCGCAAGTGGTAGTCGTGCTCCTCCTCAGTCGTCGAGTATATCAAAATGTCATCGATGAAGACCACGACAAATATATCGAGGTATGGCTGAAAGATCCTGTTCATGAGGCCCATGAACACTGTTGGGTCATTGTTTATGCCGAATGGCATAACCAAGAACTCATATTGGCAATACCGACATCTGAAGGTCGTCTTCTGCACGTCCTCGTCCCGAACTCTAAGCTAATGATAGCCTGACCTGAGGTCTATCTTTGAGAACCACCGTGATCCCTTGAGCTGATCGAAGAGTTCATCAATCCTCAGTAGCGGATACCTGTTCCTTACTATCACCTGGTTCAGGTGAAGATAGTCGACACAAAGTCACAAGCTCTCGTCCGCCTTCTTGGTGAACAATATCGGGGAATCCCAGGGTGAAACACTGGGTCAGATGAATCCCTTGCCCTGCAAGTCCTCCAACTGTACCCGTAGCTCTCGAAGCTTAGCAGGGGCCATCCGATATGCTGGAGTTGATATCGTGGCTATCTCGGGGTACAGGTCAATATAAAATTCTACCTCTCTGCGAGGAGGTAGTCCTGGAACGTCGTCGGGAAAGATGTCTGCATACTGATCCACCACTACAGGAAAACTAGGACTCCACACGTCAACTACTCCTAGGATGAGCCTAGACAACTGATGAGTGATGGGTTGTCCTCGCCTCTACGGAAGTGCATCCTATGCTACGAAGGCTCCCTTCTCACCGGTGAAGGTGAACCTGCTCCCGTCGGTGCGTACACATCGCACCTTGCACCTAATACATTCAATATAAACATGGACTGTAGATAACCAAGCCATTCCCAAGATGACGGCGTAAGGCCTCGACACCGCTACAAGAAGATCCCAGCCGATGCTCTCGCCTCCTATAGTGTTCTCACACTGCCGGCACCAGTGCGTAATCGTCGAGTCTGCTCCCGTAGGAGTCTCTAGCCGTAAGGATCGAGCCAACGGCTCTGTCGGAATCTCTGAGCTCCGAACAAGAGAAGCGACTATGAAAGAATGACTCGCTCCTGTGTCTATAAGAACTGCAGAATGGGTGGAATAGACATAGATAGTACCTAAAATCATCTTGGGTGTGCTGTGGTCATAGGCCTCCGCTGCCTGGAGTTGTGCCTGTCTCTGCCCGCCAGCTCCATGTGGACGGGGTGGACTTCCTGGTGGTGGTGGTGGTAGAGCCTCAAAGCGTCGCCCACCACCTGCTGCTTGGCCAGCTCCTCTTCCTCATCCACCTTCTCCCTACGGACCACAATAGTCGACCCTCTACCTCTTCCTAGGTGGCCCCTCAACCGTCTGCTGCTCCTCGGCACGGCGGGTCGGGCAGTGACGAGCCATGTGGCCCTGCCCTCCGCATGAGTAGCACTGCCTGCCTCTTGAAAGTCTGGCTCCATGTTGTGTGCCCCACACTGCTGAGCCAGTGTCATGAGGTCGTCTTCCTGAGGGTCTGGTCTGCCTAGACTAATGAGTCATCCGTCGACTGCCTACTGCAGAAGACTCTGCTACCTGTTGCCCTGCGGTAGGTCTCGCTGCTGAAGAAGGCTCAACAAGAAAGCTCTCGATCAAAAGGGCTTGCTCCAGTACTCTTTCCTGGGTCGGAATGATGAGGGAGATTAGTGATTCCCTGGTCTCAAGCATCAATCCCTTCTCAAAGGTCCGGGCCCTGAAGAATGGGTCTTGTACCATGTCTGTCGAGTAACGCGAGAGATCGGTAAATCTCGCTGAGTACTGGGCGACCGTCAAGCTGCCCTACCACAGTTGTAGAAGCTCCTGGATGCGCACCGCACAGAGGGTGGCTGGGACGAACTCTGAGCGAAAGAGGCTCTCAAAGTCCGTCCAGAGAAGAGATGCCTCATCGTGCACCTGGAGAATCCTACTCCACCATCTGCCTGCTGCCGCATGTAGTAGTCTCGCTGCGAGGATCACCATGAGGTCTGCCGGTGTCCTCACTAGCCTGAAAACCCATACGACTGCCTCTAGACAGTCCTCGACTTCCTGGGGGTCCGTCTCCCCACGGAACCTAGGTGGCCACTGGCGCTAGAACTCGTGCAGTGCACTAAGGCGACGTGAATCGTCAGCGGCTGGGGCTAGAAGCATCGGTGGCTCGGCGGGTAAAGGTACTGCCGGTGCCTCAGCTGTCAAAGGGCCATGTACCGAGGCCTCGTCGCTCAGCGAGCTGTCGTCATGCTCAACTCTTGGAACCCTAGCTAGCTGCCGTCTTGGGACCATCCTGAGAATAAATAGGTGCGCCACAGTCAAAATAGTATACCTGGTGAGATGAAACAGAGTAATCACAAAGAAAACTTGAAACACACATGCAATCAATGTTTTCATGCATTAAGTCAGAAATAAGAAGTTAGGGTCCGGGTGTACGGATATGTCGGCCGCTACACCAACACTGGACTTCCTAGACTGATAACCACACCCAATACGCTTAACACTAGTGCTTCACATAGAAAAAGATCAGAGTCCAATGTTCGGCGGTAGAACCGAACTCCTCTGATACCAATTTGTCACGACCCGTCCTCAGGGACCGTGCCGTGACTACCCGAAGCCCTCCTTCCATAGGCCAGGGGCTGGAGACTAGCACCATGGCGTAAATACCAGTAAAAAATGGAAGGCATTGCCTTTGAAAATTAAACAAACACCACAGAGAGTGAAAGTAGTAGAAGTAAACACTATGTAAAAACTGGGTACAACAGTAAGTGCGGAAAAATAAGTGGGCCAGTATATAAACCCAAACTGAAAGTAAAGTACAACTAGAAAGGGAAAAAAAGCAACTGAAAAGTAAATCTGCAGCATCGATCCGTCCACATGATGTCCCACCTGAAGGGCGAGTACAGATAGCCTCCACAGCTCCTCGGGTCCAGCCGTCCGCTCCGAGTATGTCCCGCCCAGTGGTCCACCTCCGGGTACCGACCTGCTCCACAAGCCTCAAACGCGATCAGCGCTGTCCGTCATCTGCAACCAACACAATGTAGTGCGGGCATAGCCCGTGCATGGGTGAGTATATGCTACACAGTAGGGACCCCGAGACCCCCGAAGGTCTCCAAGAATCTACAAAGGATAATCCACAAAGGAAAGATACAATCACAAAGTAACATTCGACACTACTTAGGTATATGCCCATACATATATCTAAGTCATCAATTCTAGTACGCTCCAACTTCTGAGCCCATGTACAACCCAGTCCACACAGGAATGAAAAACATAAATCCGAACAGGATATCACAACACAATCCACATAGGAAAGGAAAACAGGATTCAGCTCACAAAGGTATACTTCTTCATATGATGATAGAGATGATAAGATGTTGCCACTAATTCATCTATGCCGTCGGACCCACAAAGGATCGATAGGTACTAAACCCAACAATGACCCACAAAGGATCTGACCCACACAGGATCAATAGGTAACTAACCCCTGCAATGACCCACAAAGGATCTGACCCACAAAGGATCGATAGGTAACTAACCCCCGCAAAGACCCACACAGGATCAGACCCACACAGGATCAGACCCACACAGGATCTGTAGGAGCTGGCCCACATAGGACCGCTAAGCGCTGACCCACACAGGATCGGACCCACACAGGATCGGACCCACCTAGGATCTGTATCACTGATCCACCTAGTATTGCTGAGTGTTGTTTTCGTCATCGTCGAATCCACTGAGGATCTCCATACAGTCGTCGTTGCAGTCGCAACCAGCACTAGGGTTCCTACACACAGCAAGCTCGTTCGGGAGGGTCTGCTCCATGAGTCGAGAGGATGATACATCAACTGACACATAGTCTAGAGTTGATGTATCCAATGTTGTGTATCGTCAATAGGAACACAACGTCGTAGACGGCGCCTCAATCGGACGCCTGGTCTGAGAGTTATTTGCTTTTTCGTCCTAGGGGCCCGGTTGGTTATTAAGTCAAAATCAACCCGACCGTACTCCACCTGCGTCCAAACCTTGGGCAGAGTAAGCCAAATGATCCGTCTCATTTAGAGGAATCCATCAAAGTCGACGGCACGTCAATCGGACGTCTGGAGCTCATGTTACGAGTGTTTCCGCTCCGAGGGCCCGATTGGTTTCGTGTACGAACCAACCTGGCTGAACCAAAAGTATTCTGAAACCTTGATTTTGATATGTGAAAACTACCATCTCGGTCCAAGGATCGCATCGCCACTGACGGTATGTCGATCGGAGGCCCGTAGCTCAAGTTATGGGCGACAGACCAAAAAGAGTCCGAAAACGGGGGGTATGGGCCCGGACCGACCCGGCCCACCCCCCCCCCCCCCACTGGGACGGCCCGAACTAGGTCGACCCGACCCGGGTCCGACCCGGATGGTGTGACCCGGCCCAACCGGTGGGTCAGCTCGGCCGGTTACGGCGGAGCGGAGCGCGGGGCGTGATGCCCCCGCGCGATGGAGCTGCGACCCCACGTGGGGCTGCCCTTGCCAGCGGACGCGGCTGGCTGCCCCGTCCCGTGCGGTCGCGGGACGGCCGGCCTGCCGCCGCAGCTTCAGCTACGGTGGCTCCTTCCGGCGGCACGTCGGGCACCGCCGCCTCCCACCTCCGACACCGCTGTGTCGGCGAGGCGCGCCGGTGGGCTGCTCCGCGGGCCACCGGATGAGTTCTGGTGGTCAGAAAAATGTTATGTCTTCACCAATGGCCCTCTCGTAGGCCGTCCTTCACTAAGAGGACCTCACATTGCCTGTGCAGCTTGTATTATTGTCATCCACCATTTCGCACATCATGAACGAAAAGGGCGATGGGTTCGGACTTGTTCGTTGGTCTACACCCACCGCGTTAGCGTTTTTAAAAGTCTCACAACAAATATTTAATCATACCCCACATGTATAAATCACAAAGATTTAAAGAAACATCCCCTACCTCAACGTTGTCGACGAATGTGAGTCCGTCGCGGAATTAACCATCGCGGAAGAGAGAATCGTCACGTCGCGGAAGGGGCGTCACTGTTTTCGCGGTACATGGCATTGCGTATTCAAACTCCGAGGAAAAATGAAAACACACAGATTTAATTCCACTAACTAAATCCATGTTGAGGATATAATCAACAAAAATAAAAGAACCGCAATCCCCTACCACAATCGGTTGTTGATCGAGTATTGTTGTAGGGAAGGAACGTCGTGAAAGGAGGATCGTCGGCGTCGCGGTACACTGCGTCACGTCATCGATCTCCGAGGGTTCGGCGTTTTTCATCTCCTTTCTTCGATGGTCGGCGTTCTTAGCGTTCTTCGCGTTCTTCGCGAAGAAGGATGAAGATATTAAAGACTTAGTGCTTCCTCCAATTCCTCTCAACATGGAACCCTCAAGAAAACACATGTTTGTCTTATTTTATTCCCATGCCAACGATTTGAAAATCAAAGTTAAGAAACAAACCATTAATTCGATGAATTAATGGTAACGACTTAACTGCCCATTTAATAGGGGCATTTAGAATTTAAGAAAACGCACCGGTTGACTTTCATTAAAAGGAGGTTTTCGCGGTTGCGTTACTTAGAGGAAAACAAACGTTGGGGCTTGTGCGGGACCCACCTCATAAATATCCTACCAAGTGGGTAGGATATCATGGGTCCCACCTTATCCGCTTAACCTGGATTAAGTGGCTTTATGTGGCTTTAAGTTAAATAAAATAAAGTTGTTGCACAACTTTATTTTATTTCTTAACTTAACCCCAAATATTAAAAACCACACCCGAGAAAACGCAACTCCAATAAAGGTGTTTCTAAACAAATATCGGTGCTTCGATTCCATTGGTGCCCTCAGAATTCTATTCCGAGCTCTGGTTCAAAAGTTATGAAAACCCGCTCGTTTGTTCACTGAACGTACCCAAGAAAAACGTCGGAAAATGATTCCGAGCACACAGGGCCTCGGAATCCGGCGCCGTCAGAAACTGTGTTCTGGTAAAATTCCACAGAAAATTAAGAAAAAAATTTCCTTGAATTTTATGGTTCTTTACAATTATTTTAGATTTTTGGGTTTAAAATTCAAATTTTAGCGTTTAATTAAAAGAGATGGATCAATTAATTAATGGGTAGGATTTGGAATAATAAATTATGTGTTGGTTAAAAACAATTAAAGGGAGGTGGTGGCACTATAAATGGTAGAGGATGTCAAGGGTCCCCCCTTATTAATGAGGGTAGTTGAGAGATTTTCATCTCCTCCCATTAATAGGGGTTGGGTGGTCCCCACCCCTATTATTCAAATTGGGAGGTTATGTGGTATCGGGAGGTCCCCACCATATTAACCCCACATGAGAGGTTGAGGAGTGGTGGTCCCCACCACCATAACATCTCATGGGATGTTATGGCCTGGTGGTCCCCATTTCCAACCTCCACAAATAGGTTATAGATCTAGTGAGACCCACATCCAAACACCCACATTGTGGCTCAAATAAAAATAAAGTGAATATCACTTTATTTTATTATTTTCCTCAAAAACCCAAAAACTAACTTTTATTGTCGACCCACTGTCGTCAATGTGAAAGTCTCCTTAAGTGAATACTGATGTTGTGAGTTCAACAATGTCCTTAAATTTAAATTCCAAGAATCGGTTCAAAATTTATAAAAACCCAATCATATGTTTACTGAACATACCCGAAAAAAACGTCATAATTTTTTTCTTTGGCACACCCGGCCTTTGAATCATGAGCCGTCAATTTTCATGGAGTCATAAAATTCCCATGTATTTAAAAAAAAATCCACATAATTTTCAGGTCTTTACACTTCGTGTGATTCCTTGATGCTCTAAAAATCACGTGATTAAATAATATGAATCCTAGGGCGTGTAAAAACAAAAATTATTTCCTAAAAAGTATTCTTAATAACCCTATTGGGAAATATTCTATCCCTAATTAAGGATTCCTATACTGATTTCCCATGACAAGTATCCTATGCCCACATAAGGATTTAATGCACATGGAAAAGAACCATTGGAATTATAATGTCCTCATTTTATTATGATTATATGACCATAAAACCAATCATTTGATTATAAAAATCCTATAGATTTGTTAGTCACTATTGTACACACCCCATTCATGTAAATTTTTCAAAATCCTGAGGTCATACACCCTAAGTCTATATGGACCTAATATGATTTTATAACCCAATAACCCTTCTGATTATGGATTAAAAAGACAAGGAATAAGTATTATACACCCTTTACTTGATGCTACACTATTTATACATATGGTATTATCCTCGGAAAGGTGTCATGGGAATATAATCATCATACTCCATATCATGACTCCATTAGTATCACATGATCGCATGACCCTTCACTAGTCTAAAAATTACCTCATGCATCATTGGACAAGTCAGATTGATCACATGAAGATTCCACCAGACAAGACATATTGATCAGATGATTGGACTTGGACAAAATGGCCTCGACAATGTGATGACAAACCAAAAAGGTTCATCTTCTTTATTGAAAACCATCATAAAAAGTAGTCATGATCATGAAAATACCCTGATCAAGACATAATTAGTCTTTTGAATCTCCATAAACATGTCAACCTATGTCATAAAAAAGGAACTATACATGTTACCTTAGATCATGTATATAAACTAGGAAACATGAGTGTTGATCATGTGACAAACCCTATTCAGGTCATCGTTGATCATGTGAAGAATCGTATATATGTTATCTTTGATCTTGGAGAGCACTGGGTATATTTTTTGATGATTCCTTTGGATAAGTTGACTATGTCAGTAAGACCCCTTTACATTTCAAGCAAACACTCTTGACATGATAGACTGACACCAAGTACATGTCATGTACACATTAAAGAGATGTTAGACAAGAACTCATTACATGTCCATCAGAAACCCTATACATGTTAGGAGTACAACCAAGGACATGCCAACCTGGTCAAAAAGAAATTCAGTACAAGTTAGACAGACTCCCCATAAAATGTATTCCTTTTTCAGAGGACATAGTTGGACACACACCTTGTAAACTCTTCCCCTTAGCATTAGGTCGGGTCCCCCACCCCCATTATAAGGTAAGTACACCTAATGGTCTAGTTTTATGAACTTATTCAACCTCAGTCCTATCATTCTCTAAAACCATAAATATTTGTATACCTTCTATTTTGAAAATACATTTTGTGTTCTTCATCTATATTTATTTATCAGATGATAGATAATTATTATGAACTGTGTAAATTCATCTGGGTATAATCCCATGTTATTCATTATATAAGTGTATAAAATTATTTTCACTGATTGTAATCACCCATTACCATCCATATGTGTATTATGAAGGAACATTAATATGACATCTCAAGTTCTTATTAAGATACGATACATAAGAAACCTTCTAGTGGTCTAAGTTCTAATGTAAATTTTCACTAGTGTATGTTCATCCATTTACCATATATTCTTAAGTCGTGGAATTGAATTCACCAATTATTCTACCATCATTCATCATCCATAATATGGTATGTGGGATTGTACACAATCATACTTTTTTGAGAAATCCATGACCATGATGTCCATATGTATTCCATACCACGTAAAATCTGGAAATACATGGGGTTGAGCATAACCCATTAGAACATAGCTGTCAACCATAACGTCTAGAAAAGTGGGGCATCAAGAGAAAAAGGATTTTACACATATCATCATCCTTGGCCATCAGAACTAATGATAAAGGTCATGGAACATCATTATCACTCATGGATTCACTATTAAGGGGGATAAACCAGACATTATTAAACCCAACACACACAATGTCATTGATACCACCATTTATCCTATGAATTAGATAAAGTGATACCCACTAGAATATAATCTATTAGGAGTAGTTTGGTGAATATCTTAATATATATGTTCTACTTATTGGTATTTATAGGATGATCTACCCTTTTATGTTATATAAGAGTTGTGGTAACAAGCACCATTTGGAGTTAAACTCATCCATCCTCATCCACCATGAAAAATAAGAATGGGCCTAACTTCTTTAACCTATCGGTAAACCACTACACATGAATTCTCATTCTATGAGAATCATCCACTGTGTTATACTTTGCAAGAGTATAAACTATCTAAATGTTACTGTACTAGAATAAATATATATGTGACCTATTTATAATGATAATATCATTTTTAGAAGATATATTTGACTATGTTGTAGCCAAAATAAACTATAATCCACTCAGAAATAAGGTAGCATCACCAAATAATCATGGTGTAGACATCCAATTTTAGCTCTAAATCATCTAATGCATGGATCTTCCCATTAGTCCTCATTTTTTATCCCCTATAGAAAATAATGGCATTACCTTCTATCAAAACACATTCATTCCCAGCCCCATAGACATCATTGAACAATACCTACTCAAATACACCCTCATTAAATCTATTGATATGAATTCTTACCAACCTCTAACGAAACTCCTAGAAATCATACTAGATCCTTTCATCACATAATAAATGATCCCTCTTCTGAATAAAATTTATCAAGGGTGTGATATCCTAGATAAATATAGCATGAACATTTTGTATTAGCCTACTAACCTTAGGATTCATCGCAGCTCTATCATAGTATTGGCTGGCTCCAAGTCTAACATTGTGTCATCCTTTGTTGAGTCAAATACCATGCCATCAATTGAAACTAAATTCCTATAAAATTGGTCCTCTTAAATATTTAAATCACTCTTCTAACTCTTCCTAATTGGTTTGTTTTCTTGATGTTTTCCAAAGACCATCCCAAAATTTATGATCTTTTTCTCAATGGTTTTTTAATTCCGTAAAATTATACCAATGAAGACAACCATTAACCAATCTATAATAGGATGAATGGTCCAGATCATATGTTCCTTGGACATTTTGGGGGTGTTCATTGAACCTGAATGAATCACCATTTTCTCATTATGATAGTAGATACCTCAGATTGAAATGATCTACATGTCCTCATCTCGTATATAGATCAAAGGATAATATTATCCAAGTATAATATTGATGAAAAATCACACCCCTCTCATGTATTATAAGATTAGTTTGGTCAGTTTTTTGTGAAATTTATTCATCTTGGTCACCAATTTTAGTTGAGTAATTCCACAAACATCCTTAATCTTGCATCGACATTTTTGGTGTACAAAAAAATGGCTATCAAGTGTGACTCATATGGTTTAAAAAATCCCTTCATCTTAAATACACGAACTACACCTTAATATAACAGTACTATATGATATCCATAGTATATTCTATTATATAAATCATAGTATTACCTAGAAGAATGGAAATAATTCTTTCTATCTCTTGGTGGTGAGGAAATCCCACCACATTCTCTGGATGGAAAACCTTGTGTTATGTCACTATTGAAGGAATATTGTAGGAAATAACAACATCTTATCGTTGGGTAATAATTTAAAAAAGATGTGTAATAAACATATCTTTATATGTATAACTCTATACAAGTCTGAATGTGTTTTTTTATAACAGTAAAAATAAAATTTTATTCCATCACCACAGAAATAGTGCATCCTCCACCAAAATCAACTAATATCGGTGTGAAATATGGATAGCTAGTCCACAAATATAATGACATTGTAATGCCTCCTTTCTACTATAATGAGATCCCATTTGAGTCTCTCTAAAACAACATTCTTTTTACACTATTGGAATTAGTTTTTACCATGGAATCCCCTTTGATTGATTTCTCAAATCATAAGGGTAGAGCCTATGTATCAACAAGAATATCTATGTCTTTAACTAAATGAATTTTAAGAAAATATTGGCTCCCAATTTTGGCTGTTAGTACTAAAACTAATGTAGAAAATAAATGTATCATAACTACAATAATATCAATACCCCATTGGATAATGTTTATCAATGCCTAAAACTATACATATCCTTATCTACTAGCTCTCAAAACCTTGTGTAGGACTCGTCGATGTTGATGTGGAATCAAGTCAACCCATCATCCAACTCCAAATTTTCTCCATGGTTTACCATGTTCTTTACCCTATAGGCCACTATTCTCTATATAATGTCAATATATGGGAGGTATATCAATTTTCCCTCTATTATTTTCAGGGTGGGTCACACAATCCCATACAATATTTACACAACCCTCACAAGAGAAACAGGTATTCTTTCAAGGATAACCATTATAATATTGACATCCCTAAACAATAGAACCCTTATCTGGACACTATATATTGATTCTGATTTCATTATTAGATCAAATTTATTACCATTTAATTACATATTCTGATTTCCTAACATATTTTTTCTCACTACTTTCTCAAACTCTCAATTTTTATTCACCTATAAGGACCACTACTTTCAAATCATGTTCAAGCACTCTACCTTAAGTGGGAATACAATGACATATCATTTCAGCCTTGATATCATGATTTTGACCCCTGTTGAAAGTCGATACATCTAGAAATATATCCATAATATCATCCAATTAGAATTTTTAGAGGTTGGTAATCCTAGAGGAATAATCTACCATAATAATGTTTTGCTTCTGAAGTTACAGAAGTTCCTATATATAGAAATCTTATAATATAGATAGAAAAAAATCTCCGTAGATGATCTATATGAACATTATTAATAATATAGTAGTATGATCATTACACAAATTCATTATACTCCACAATATCCATGTGAAAATATAAATAAGAATCCTTGATATGACCACCATTATATAATGAGGTGTCCTAACAAGGACAAAAACTTCTGTAAGTCCCTCTATCATATCCTCATCAACATCATAGTCCCTATTACTGAAAAAACTAAGGGATCAATGCATATATAAGTCATGAAATGAACACTTCTTGTACCCATATAATGATTTTAGTTTTGTGAATCCCACTGATCTACGATTTGTGGAATTGATATGGGATAACTCTAAGGAATAACCTTCGGCACAGGACCCTGCATTGAAGGCTCGTTACAAGAAGGATCATCCTGAAAATACTACTATGAAATCCCATCCATATATCCATAAAAATCATCCTAAAACAAAAAATATGTATAATTTATAAGGAGTACATCTAGTTATATTACTCATTAAGGATATGAAAACCACAACCCATTTTAATATAATTCATGTACCAATATTTCCCCTAAAACCATTACCTATATGTACCATGTTAATAAATATATTATAAAAATATCATTTAAAAGTGTATTTTATCCACCACCCCCATGATATACTCTATGACCTCATATCCTATCATGAAACAATTTATAAATATTTCAGTATTTCTAAACCCAATTCACATTGATAGACAATTTATAGACAGTATTACTTGGATAAACACTACATTGAAACCACTCTATCAGGTCCTAAAAAATTATAACCATACCAACTAAAAAAATAAAAGTGTACATGATAATTTCACAAACAAATTTTCATAGGTTTATTAATTCCACAAAGTGGGAATATCATACTCATTGGATTCCTTATCCAATAGTACATGTATGTACACAAATAACTATTTTATTACAACAAATTTTTTAATGGTATAACAAAAAATAATACCAAAATCTCTGCATAAAATCAATCCAAAATAGAGTATTAAAAATATAATTATCGAATAATAGGATAAATACAATTCCATCAAAATTAATAATAGTTTCCATGATGTAAAAAAATGAGGGGATTGTTTTCCTATAAAACACCGGGTAAAACATCATTCTATTGACATCACTATGCTCTGCCTAATTATGGTCCACCTAGGAATCTTCCAAATGTGATATCATCTTGTTAATATATGTTATGTGGGAGACATTTCCATACATTTTTATTATACAAATATATAATAGGACACAAAAATATCAAAACATAATTAATTAATAATGTAGTTAGAATATCCTCACAATGAAATTCCACTTAAAATATGAGATAAAATAGTAAAAAAAATAAAAATGATATATTCGTAATAAAATCCATGTCTCAATAAGAATCAACCATATATCTGGTGACAAGATTCTACTTACGTATTCAATGTAAAACTACTTTTGGGGATCTCATTACATGAGCCACTCTCGAACTTAAACTAAACATTGGACTGAAATTTCACATTAGGACTCACCAAGAAGATCTTTTCTATAGAACTATGAATATTTTGATTATGCTATAGGGGATATAACACGGGGTCTCTAGGATATATTGGTCCCCACCTTCAATAACCCACTATGTAGGAGATCTTATTCCTATGTAAATTGTTCATGATGGTTCCTCAATATACACCTAGGTAAGGGGATTAAATGATGGAGATTGCCGCCCCAGACACATTGATGGATTAAAAAAACACTACCCAATACAAAAAACATGTAGGGTATCAAAATAAAATTCATAAGATATAATTCTATAGAATACAATTATATAAATAGACTAAGGAAATGTATCTAAAAAAACTAGTCATACTGTAACATCTCATGTAAGTAATGAATAATAGATATTTTTATCTATGTATATTATTGAATTAGATAGTGTTTTACAGGCTTAAAATGAGAATAAATCCAATCTTAAGCATGTAATACACTAATATTTTTAAAAGATTGTTTTACTGCCTTTTGATGGCAAACAATTTTTAAATCTATATTTTGCCAATTTTATAATCTATTTTTGTCAAAATAAACTTATTCTTTATGATTGTGACATCAAAATTTACTTTGTGTGAATTTTTGGTATTTTTCCGATAAAGTTCATTTTTTAATAAATAGTGAAAAATGTTGTAATTTAATTCAAACCCACTTTTTAATATAATTTATTTATATGATTAGATTACTATTTGAATTGTTTTTAAAGTGAAATTAGAATATATTTTTACCATGTAATCCAATAGTGGTTGTTGGAATTAATTTCACTTTGAAACCGGACTTAAACAAGTGTCAATCTTTTGATACTTATTGTTTCATAAAAACACGCTATTTGCTCTGACAACAGGAATTAATTATTATATTAATTAATGAAACTTATATGTTTTGAATTTTTTGAAATAGGATTCATTTTTGAATTCAGAATATCAAATATATCTTAGGGTGAATTTTTGGTATTTTTCTGAAAAACTTCAATTTTTGATGAATAGTGAAACCACTAAGTGGTACTTAAAGAAACTGATTTTTCGTTTAAATGAAATTTTACCGCCTCTGTGTTTTGAATTTCAAAAATCCTACATACATGGTTGTCATTAAGAAGTAAAATTTGGTTCAATGGGATTAAAATAATTTTTTGGTGAATTGTAACTTTTAAGTTTTTAATAGCGATTAGAGGTAAATATTTTAGTTTAAGGTAAAAATAATGTTTTAATAATATGAAATGAACATGACACAAGTCCTACACTTATTGGATGTTTCATTGAAGACCCATAAAATCCATGGGTCAACTTGGGGACCCCATTGAGCCACTTTGGTAGGAAAATTACATTTATAACATTTTATTTAATGTTAAAATTAAAATGTCACAAACATGAGTTGTTTTACTAAAACAATTTTTACATGGGGTTATACAAATCATAATTTTGACTATAAATATTCATTAGAAATATAAAAATATTTACTACCTCATGATATTTTTTTATAATTTTTATACATTAAATAAATTAAATTATTTATGACACCATGATGATGCTGCGATGACCTCATTATTTAACGATTTAAATAAAAGGGAAAGATAATGTAACATATAAGACCTACACATGTCAAAAACCAATTGGATGGATGGATTTATAACACTTATCACCTTATACTCTAATTATATCAATGTGGGACCTTTTAAATCCGAAACTCATTTTAAAATAAAGTATCATTTCTTTACTTTCCAAGAGTGCCCCTCCTCTCCTATTATAAAAGGCCCCCACCTCTACCTCCTTTCCCAAACTTCCAAAGCCTTTGTCTCGGCCAAAACCTTACCATTTTGTCTCTCCACTAACCTCTATTACTCCTTGAAGCCTCACTTTGGGAAGAAGGCTTCCCAAGGAAACCATTGAGATCAAACCAAAGGGAGTTACCCGATTTTAAGGTAATGTCTTCACTTGTATTCTTTTGTATTATTTCGCTTCTCCAACCACATAAAATATTTTTATTCATTTATTTTTTAACCAAAACAGTATCTTCCATATAATAGGATGTTGTTATAAAAAGGATTTGAGCTACACTTACACACACCTACATCTAATGGTTAAAGAACATACTGTTTCTGTGGATGGTGAATTTCTGCCTCCCGAAACGATGATTGTTCAACATTATTTTAACACCTTCAAAGGTGTCCATTAAGATGACACAATATTTATATATGATATATAATATGTTTATGTTTTCCTTAAGCTTATTTATTTTTCAATTTGGGCATACCTTTATGGTTTCCATTATGGGTAAACGCGATATCTTCATTTAAGGAAGTGCGGACTACCGCCCCATCAAAGTGATTTGATTCATTAATACCATATGTGGGACATATAAAGGATGGAGTTATGATATTATATATGCTATTACACTGGAATTATAATATACCTTTGTATCATTATGATTCCATTTAATAAAATACGAAATAGAAATGGAAGCAGCGTTCATGCGTACGCACGACTTACCGTCTCCATGAATGGTGCATTTCTTTTCTTACCTATAAATGTTATGTATTATTATAACTGCATGCATGTATAGGATATATATGATGTATATGATATCTACATCATGAATAACATTTTGGATATAATGGATACATGAACAACTTGTAATTATAAAGGGTTTATTTTTGACTCAAGTACCAATGATCGTTAAAACGACCGTTATTAACATAAATAATTACATAGTGTTCATGACATTGTAATAAATGATATAAAAGGAATAATGAACTTGAAAAAGGTTCTCTAGCAAGTAGAAATTAACTCAAGTTTATTATTTAGGAGATTAAAAAACGTTCAAGTCAAGTCGGATACGAGGTAAGGGAACTTGATTAACCCAATTTACGTTCTTTGGGTTAATCTCCTACATTCAAATTATGTCATGATATTATAATTTCTTTTATTGTATTTGTACTTTTTTATGTGTAATTATAGTGAATACACAAAATAGATCTAGTTTATTTCAAAACAATGATCTTTGTAAGTGACGTCTTCTCAATCTCCTTTCAATGAGTCATATTTTGTTTTATAGAAAACATTCATTTATACGGTGTTTAAACCCCTTGGACTTTCATGTTTATCCAAAAGGAATCTTTTTTACACAAAGAATTTTACTAAACAACATAAGGGAATGTTTTTGTTGTATGTATGTGACGACAGCGTCTTCCCCGCCGCCATGACCATTATTTGAGTTTCGGCTTCCTCTACATGCCATAACTTTTTTTAAATGAAAAATAAATACCATGTTTTACTTTTCTTTTATTTTGGAATTGAAAATGGTTTTATTATATCAATGTGTTGTATTGATATACTGTGATTGAAATGTAGAAATGTTAGGTTTTGTTTATGCATGTTTTATGTGATACGATTATGTTATGGTTCTTGGGCATTGTTATGATGATGGGTGGTTCTGTGATAAACTAAGGGCGGGTCAGCCCGATATAGCTCTCCAATGCATTGGGTAACGTGAAGGAGTTAAACGTTAAGGTTTCTCTGAAGATATTTAGGGAAGATACTGTGATGGGTATTCCAAATGTAACCAATAGGGTTACTCCCTACGTAAGAATGTTATGAACGCCTCAAGTTACCTTTTTGTCTTATGATTTCTATGATTTATTCATGATTTGATGAGGTATGTTAAAGTGCCTATGTTTTATGTG
The DNA here is from genome assembly GCA_963277665.1 of Viscum album. Taxonomy (NCBI): domain Eukaryota; kingdom Viridiplantae; phylum Streptophyta; class Magnoliopsida; order Santalales; family Viscaceae; genus Viscum; species Viscum album. The sequence continues at coordinate 1,077,224,577 of OY728137.1, read as the reverse complement.
TAAAGTATGATTTCATTCTTATGTATATATGAACTCATGTTTCCTTTCCATATTTTTATAACCCTTACTGAGCTTTTTATACTCATCCAAAGTTTTTGAAATGATTTTCACAGGTCAAGGGAAAGGTACATGATGTGATGATAGTGTCAAGTATGTGTCAAGAAAGAATCCATGTTTTATTTTAAATATGTTTCCATTGATGGGAAAAATGAATATTATCTTTTATGTAACCACTTTGTTTAAATGTGTAATGTAATGAAATTTTTATGATCTAATTCTCTAAAAATCTAAACCTGAAAAGATCCTCAATGTGTAATCTTGTAATAACTCAAGATTAAGTAAGGTTTAAGGCTGGGGCCTTATAGTTGGTATCAGAGGTCGGTTTAGACAACATTAATAGTTATAATTATATTAAATTATTATCCAAAAATATTTTTTTAATGGTCAAATTTAAATGATATACCGTTTGAAGATTTCCATGATTCTTCGCCTAAGATATTTCTGTGTTAAGAATGGTTTTTCATAGAGGAAACTGAAAAACTTTTTTGGGAAGGCATACAGAGGGAAATGAACTTTCAAATCTATATCTTGAGATGGCCAGAATCAGAACTAAACAGTTTGTTGCAGTGATGTCTCAGTTGACTCAGGTGAAAAATGTTGGTTGTTTTTATTAATGATATTTTGGTGTTTTCTAAAATTAAAGAGGAGAATGAAAGTCATTTAAGGGTTATTTTGGAAACCTTAAAAGAAAAGAAATTGTATGGGAAATTCAGAAAGTGTGAGTTTTGGTTGCAACAAATGTCTTTCCATGGTCACATTGTTTCTAAAGATGGGATAACCGTTGATCCTGCCAAAACAAAGGTTGTTGAAAAATGGCCATGACCGACAAATGTAACAGAGATTCTCAGTTTCCGTGGTTTGGCAGGATATTACCGAAGGTTTGTTAGAAATTTTTCACGGTTATCTAGTCCAATGACTAAGCTAAATCAGAAGTGTGTTATGTTTATCTGGACAAAAGAAAGTGATGATTGTTTTCATAAACTGAAAAGAAGATTGGTGAATGATCCAGTTTGGGCACTACCTTCCAGGAATGGGGAGTTTGTTATCTACAGTGATGCTTCATTCAAAGGACTTGGTTGTGTTCTAATGCAGAATGATCAGGTAATTGCTTATGCTTCACGTCAGTTGAAAACTCATGAGGTAAATTACCCTACACATGATATGGAATTAGCTGTTGTTGTTTTCGCTTTAAAAATTTGGATGCATCATTTGTATAGAGTAAAGTGTGAAATATATACCAATCACAAAAGATTAAAGTATATATTCACTCAGAAAGAATTGAAAATGAGACAGAGGAGATGGCTAGAATTAATCAAGGATTATGATTGTACAATTCATTACCATCCGAGAAAAGCAAATAAAGTGGCTGATGCTTTGACTCAAAAAAGTAATGCTTCATTAGCAATGTTTCATTTGGAACGTGATCCTTTGGTTAAGGATTTGATGAACTTTGGCATAGAAGTTGTTGGTGAAGGATGTTCTTCTGTTTTGTTTTAGGTATCAGTGAAATCTTCTCGATCAGACAGAAGCAAGCAAGCACAGAAGCAACACAATGAGTTGCAGAAAAAGGTAGAGTTGGTTCAGAAGGGTATGTTTCCTGAATTCAACATTGATGATTATTGTGTTTTGAGGTTTGGGAAGATATTATGTGTGCCTTGTGATTCACAGTTAAAGAATGAGTTGTTATGTGAAGCTCATAGTTCCCTGTTTTCAGTTCATCCTGACAGTACTATGATGTATAGAGATCTGCGGGAGTATTACTGGTGGGATGTAATGAAAAAGGATATTTCTTATTTTACTATGAAGTGTTGGATTTGTCAGCTGGTTAAAGCAGAGCGGCAGTTACCAAAAGGGATGTTTCAGCCTTTACCAGTGCCAGAGTGGAAATGGAAAACTATATCCATGGATTTTTTCATGGGATTACCGAATACATCTAGAGGTAATAATGCAATCTGGGTTATTGTTGATCACTTGACTAAATCTCCTCATTTCCTTGCTATACGAGATACTTTTTCCCTAGATCATCTTTCCCGTTTGTATCTTAATTAGATAGTCAGGTTACATGGAGTTCCTCTCTCTATTGTATCTGATCGTGATCCCATGATTACTTCTAACTTTTGGAAAGGCCTTCAGGAGTCGTTGGGTACTGAATTAAATTTTAGTACATATTTTCATCCTCAATCAGATGTGCACTCAGAACGAACAATTCAGACCTTGGAGGATATGCTACGATCTTGTTCGATGGATTATCAGGGAAGCTGGGACCAACTTATTTCTTTGTTTTAGTTTTCTTATAATAATAGTTTTCATTCCAGTATACAGATGGCACCATTTGAGGCATTATCTGGGAAGCGGTGTCGAACTCCATCATTTTGGGATGAAGTGGGTGAAAAGAAGCTGATGGGACCAGAATTGGAAGAAGAGATGGCAGAAAAAGATCAGTTGATTCAGAAACAAATGAGAACAGCTCAGAGTAGGTAGAAGAGTTATGCAGATAACCGGAGGAAGGATATATCGTTCGAGGTAGGTGATCATGTTTTTCTCAAGGTTTCTCCATGGAAAAGTGTGATGAGATTTGGTAAGAAAGGAAATCTTAGTCCAAGGTTCATTAGACCATATGAAATTCTGGAGAAAGTTGGATTAGTTTCATACCGAGTGGCTTTACCTCCGAGTTTATCTCAGGTACACAATTTTTTTTCATTTTTCGATGTTGAGGAAGTATATGCCAGATCCATCTCATGTTTTGAGTCCAGAGATAGTTCAGCTGGAAGAGAACCTATCTTATGAGGAACAACCGGTCCCAATTCTTGACCACAAGGAGCAAGTGTTACGGAATAAGGTGATTAATCAGGTAAAGGTTTTGTGTAAAACCACATGATGGAAGAGGCAACATGGGAATCTGAAAATGCAATGAGGGATAAATACCCCCACTTAATCGATAAGTAAATAAATTGTGGGGACGCATTTTTCTTAAGGGTGGAAGGATGTAACATCCCAAGTAAGTAATGAGTAATAGATATTTTTATCTATGTTTATTAGTGAATTAGATAGTGTTTTAGAGGCTTACAATGAGAATAAATCAAATCTTAATCATGGAATACACTAATATTTTTAAAAGATTGTTTCACTGCCTTTTTATGGAAAACCATTTTTAAATCTATATTTTGACAATTTTATAAGCTATGTTTGTCAAAATAAAATTATTCTTTATGATTGGGACATCAAAATTTACTTTGTGTGAATTTTTGGTATTTTTCCAATAAAGTTCATTTTTTAATGAATAGTGAAAAATGTTTTAATTTAATTCAAAATCTCTTTTTAATCTAATTTATTTATATGATTAGATTACTATTTGAATTGGTTTTAAAGTGAAATTAGAATATATTTTTACCATTTAATCCAATATTAGTCGTTGGAATTAATTTCACTTTGAAATCGGACTTAAACTAGTGTCAATCTTTTGATACTTATTGTTTCATAAAAACCTGCTATTTCCTCTGACAGCGGGAATTAATTATTAAATTAATTAATGCAACTTATATGTTTTGAATTTTGTAAAATAGACTTCATTATTGAATTCGTAATATCAAATATAGCTTAGGATGAATTTTTGGTATTTTTCTGAAAAACATCAATTTTTGATGAATAGTGAAACCACTAAGTGGTACATAAAGAAACTGATTTTTCGTTTAAATGAAATTTTACCAACTCTGTGTTTTGAATTTCAAAAATCCGACATACATGACTTTCATTAAGAAGTAAAATTTGGTTCAATGGGGTCAAAATAATTTTTTGGTGAATAGTAACTTTTAAGTTTTTAATCGCGATTAGAGGTAATTAGATTAGTTTAAGGTAAAAATAATGTTTTAATAATATGAAATGAACATGAAACATGTCCGACCCTTATTGGATATGTCATGGCCGACCATTAAAATACATGGGTCAACTTGGGAACCCCATGGAGCCACATTGGTAGGAAAATGCCATAAATAACTTTTTATTTAATGTTAAAATTAAAATGTCACAAACATGAGTTGTTTTACGAAAACAATTTTCACATGGGGTTATAAATATCAGATTTTTTACTATAAATATTCATTATAAATCTAAAAATATTTCCTACATCATGATAGTTTTTTTTATTATTTTTAGACATTAAATAAATTAAATTATTTATGACACCATGATGATGCAACGATGACCTCATTATTTAACGATTTACATAAAAGGGAAAGATAATGTAAAATCTAAGACCTACACATGTCAAAAACCTATTGTATGAGTGTATTTAGAACCCTTATCACCTTATCCTCGTATTATTTCAATGTGGGACCTTTTAAATCAGAAAATCATTTTAAAATAAAGTAACATTTCTTTACGTTCCAAGAGTGCCCCTCCTCTCCTCTTATAAAAGGCCCCCACCTCTACCTCCTTACCCACACATCAAAAGCCTTTGGCTCGGCCAAACCCTACCCATTTTGTCTCTACACTTCCCTATATTACTCTTTGAAGCCTCACTTTGGGCAGAAGTCTTCCCAAGGAAGCCTTTGAGCTCAAACTAAAAGGAGTTACCCGATTTTAAGGTAATGTCTTCACTTGTGTTCTTTTGTTTTATTTTGCTTCTCCAACCCCCTAAACTCTTTTTATTAATTCTTTTTTTAACAACAAAAATATATTCCATATACAAGGATGTTGTTATAACCTGTATTCGAGCTACACTTACACACACCTACATCTAATGGTTAAACAACATACTATTTCCGTGGATGGCGAATTTCTGCCTCCCGAAACGATGATTATTCAACATTCTTTTAACACCTTCAAAGGTGACCGTTAAGGTGACACTATATTTATATATGATATATATTATGATTATGTTTTCCTTAAGCTTATGTATTTTTCATTTTGGTCATACCTTTATGGTTTCCATTATGGATAAACGCAATATCTTCATTTAAGGAAGTGCGGACTACCGCCCCCTCAAAGTGATTTGATTCGTTAATACCATATGTAGGACGTATAAAGGATGGAGTTATGATATTATATATGATATTACACTGGAATTATAATATACCACTATATAATTATGATTCCATTTCATAAAATACGAAATAGAAATGGAAGCAGCGTTCATGCGTACGTACGACTTACCGTCTCCATGAACAGTGCATTTCATTTCTTACCTCTAAATGTTATGTAATATTATAAATGCATGAATGTACTGGATATATATGATAGATATGATATCTACATCATGAATACCATTCTGGATATAATGGATACATGAACAACTTGTAATTATAAAGGGTTTATTTTTTACTCAAGTACCAATGATCGTTAAAACGACCGTTATTAACTTAAATAATAAATAGTGTTCGTGACATGGTAATAAATGATATAAAATGAATAATGAACTTGAAAAATTCTATCAAGCAAGTATAAATTAACTCAAGTTTATTATTCAGGAGATTAAAGAATGATCAAGTCATGTCGGATACGAGGTAAGGGAACTTGATTAACCCAATTTCCGTTCTTTGGGTTAATCTCCTACTTTCAAATTATGTCATGATATTATTATGTATTATCTTGTATTTGTACTTTTTTTATGTGTAATTATAGTGAATACACATAATAGATCTATTTTATTTAAAAAAAATTATCTTTTTAAGGGACATCGTCTCAATCTCCTTTCATTGAGTCATATTTTGTTTTATACAAAACTTTCTTTTATACAGTGTATAAACCCCTTTGACTTTTATGTTTATCCAAAAGGAATCTTTTTTATACAAATTGTTTTACTAAATGACAAAAGGGAATGTTTTTGTTGTACGTATGCGGCGACAAAGACTTCCCCACCGCCATGACCATTATTTGAGTTTCGGATTCCTCTACAAGCCATAATATTTTTTTAAATGAAAAATAAATACCATGTTTTACTTTTCTTTTATTTTCGTATTGAAAATGGTTTTATTATATAAATGTGTTGTATTGATATCTTTTTATTGAAATGTGAAAATGTTATGTTTCCTTTATGCATGTTTTATGTGATACGATTATGTAATGGTTCTTGGGCATTGTTATGACGATGTGTGGTTCCATGATAAACTAAGGGAGGGTGAGCCTGATATAGCTCTCCAATGTATTGGGTAACGCGAAAGAGTTAAACGTTAAGGTTTCTCCAAAGAGATTTAGGGAATATACTATGATGGGTATTCCAAATGTAACCAAGAGGGTTACTCCCTACGTAAGAATGTTATGAATGCCTCAATTTAACTTTTTGTATTATGATTTCTATGATTTATTCATGATTTGATGAGATATGTTAAAGTGCCTATGTTTTATGGATAAAGTATGATTTCATTCTTATGTATACATGAACTCATGTTTCCTTTCCATATTTTTATAACCCTTGCTGAGCTTTTTATGCTCATCCCCAGTTTTTGAAATTATTTTCACAGGTCAAGGAAAAGGTACATGATGTGATGATAATGTCAAGGAAGTGTGAAGAAAGAATCCATGTTTTATTTTAAATATATTTCAATAGATGGGAAAAATGAATATTATCTTCTATGTAACCAATTTGTTCAAATGTGGAATTTAATGCAAGTTTTATGATCTAATTCTCTAAAACTCTAAACTTGAAAAGATCCTCAATGTATTATCTTGTAATAACTCAAGATTAAGTAAGGTTTAAGGCTGGGGCCTTATACATACTGAAGAGACTGACGGATTCATCATTCCATTTATTACATACACGACGTTTTACTATGTATTCATAGATCTATTGTATACCCTATGTCAACCATTCTATCTTCATATCACATTGAATTTCTTACACAATATAAAACATTAGGAATCATGCATTGTAGAGGACAATAGAATCTTATGATCTTCCACTCTCTCGAGTTTGTGTACCTTGGGAAATTATTGTGTACTTTGAGTTATTATTGTATACAATGGCCTTACCCACATACAAGGTCATGTCCATGTATTGGTCCATGCCTATGTTCCCTGATCATTCCCACATTCTTACACATGTCTATACCCATTTTCCCTATGGATATAATATGAGATTTGATCTATGGGATGCATGGTGTGTGTCATGAGTCACATAATGTTTTATATTTTTTTATACATTTAATCCTTAGAATTGAGTGATTTTACTATTAGGGATGTGTTATTTTGGAGTACACATTGTTTAGTTATTATTTTCACTGAAAGTAAAAAATATTCCATACTTTACTCCCATGTTTCTTAATCAATAGATTAATCAACTAAAACCATTGATAAGCATTGATCTAGGGTCATACTTTTTTGGTTGTTGTTGGTAACTATATTCTATCAACCTAAATCTGATTAGTATGTGTCTCTTATTACACAACCATGAAAAGATTCTGAATTCCTGACACCTAAATCCTAATATGATATTGATCTATCATCGATAATAACATGTGTTTATCTCACCTGATTTTTTTAATCTATCAGGATCTGAGAACCATGGAAATGATCCATTTGATCAAATAATAACCAGAAAATTATCACCGTCCTTATAATGGTTGAATGTATATGTATTTAAAATATCAGTGATGAACATGTGAATAATGGAAAATTAATATACAAATCAATAAATAAAAACAAATATCCACAGTTTTGGGGGTATTACTCAATTCAGTTTTTATCAAATTTCATGATGTACCAAAATGAAAATAGCATCATTTGCATAAATTCATAAGAAAATAAACCCAAAACCTTAACTTTTGATTAACCCATGAATCTAACTATTTGTGAAGATTATTAATAATTATAATTTTGAAATAAAATAAGAAATAAAATAATAAAAAAATCCCACCCTACATCATGATTGGATTGATCACTGAGGTAGAAAAGTTGAAATTGTTATTGGTGAGATCCAAAAATAGTATTGACATAGCCTCTCCTCTGGAAACTTGATCTCCAATCCTAGATCCCAGTTTCATCATCCATGTCTATATTAAATGATATACTCTCTCAATCAATGTTGTTATGCAGATAACCCTATGTATTTTACATAAATGTTAATTTATATGGAATATATTTTTTTGGATTAATTAATATTAAATAAATAAATTGAATGATTTGAATAATTTTTATTATACCAATGATGATGCTTAATTATTATTCCCTACATACACAAAATAATTATTTCACACATAAGGTTGGCATCAAAATACAATTTTCATTTTTTTCATGTACTAACTAGAATTTTATTTTGATTTCCTTTCAACTTTATTATAGTTGACTATGTTTTAGTGTGATTAATAATATCAATGATAAATATTTAGGCATGGAAAACAAACATTGATTGATTTAATTAATGATTCAAAAAAATAATGTATTGGTAACTATAATAAAATAACTTATTGGAGTTTGTTGCACAACTATCTAAAAATAAGATAACTGATTCATGGAATGAAACATGATGAATGCATTGTATTCATTTATTCCACTACATAATTTTTTTATATATTTATATTATTTCTATTTGTGGTGTGATTTATAGAGATTATGTGGTGAGTTATCATATTATAAAAAAAAATATTTTTTATTTTTAATTGAGTTTTTGATGATGAAATTAGATATATGATATTTGGGGTATTAAGATATGTAAAATTTAATGGTATTAATTGAATATGTCTTTGTGATAGTATTTTGTTCTATCTAGTTTATCAAATAGGGTCATTGGTATATAGTGGCTTATTATCAATGGTTTCTTGATAAAGTATTATTCTATTCGTGTTGTCTGACTTAGTGGGATAAAATAAGAAAAAGTACCTAGAATTTATAATTTATACATTGGATTTAAAGTACCTAGATTTTATAATTTATACATTGGATTTAGATGTTTTTCCTTCAGTGAATTTTTATTAAATGTAAAAAATTCCCTAGGAATTAAATCATTATAAACAATAAATATATTCTTGAAATGATTTATATGGATTTTTTCCTAAACACCATATCATTTCTTTTTTGATTTTGTTATTTCTAACACTTTTTAACTATCTTATGTATCAATATTTTTTATTTTTTTATTTTTAATACATTATATCATTTCCATTGATGTAATATATTTATTTAATAATTTATAAATCCTGAAAAATTACATTATTATGTGAGACAACATGTCATTTGATTCAAATTAAATAGACCACCCTTTTTGGAAATACAATATATGGATATAATTAAGTATTAAAGATTTTAACACCCCATGCTTCCATGGTATATTTCTACTTAAATAATACAGTAGCGTGTATTGTACGCAACTTTGAGTTCTAATACACCGCAACTAATCAAACTAGCCGTTATGAATAGTAATACCCACTTTTTGAAATTATATAAATTTTTCCTTTCAAAATAGACTTCATTTTTGGATTCAGAATATAAAAATTATACTAGGATGAATTTTTGGTATTTTTCTAAAAAAACATCCAATTTTTTATGAATAGTGAAAAATACTAAACATTAATTAAAAACAACTTTTTTAATAAAAACAATTTATAGTGATAAATTATACTATATAGTGGTTTTAAAGTATAACTATAGTATATTTTTACCATTTAATCCAATGTTGTCCATTGGAAATAATTTATCATTTAAATTAGACATAACCAAGTGTCAATATTTTGATAGTTATTATTTCTTAAAAACACACGTTTTGTTTTGACAACGAGAATTAATTTTAAATTAATTTCTGCCACTTATGTGGTTTGATATTAGAAAAATGGATTTCATAATTACAATCAGGATGTCCGAATTGTGTAAATAGGTATCTTTTATTTTTAGACATTTTGAATAATTACATCGGTAAATATTTTATTTACCATGGTTAAAGGGTAAATCCAGTAAATAATGGTAAAAAAACAATATTATAATATTATTAAGTTACCCTAAAACGTGTCCAAACCCTATTTTTTGATACATATCCGACCATGGACATATTTTTGTCGATTTTGGGACCCCATGGAGCCATAATTAAGTGATAAGGACACTTTATATTAATTAAGTTAAAGTAAATACAAAAATGACATAAGCAAATATCTTTTAGAAAAACAATTTTTATATAGGGTTATATATGTTATATTTTTGACTATTAATATTCATTAGAACTATAAAACTATTTCCTACATAATGGAAGTTTATTTATAATTTTTAGACATTGAATAATTAAATTTATTTATGACACAATAAGGATGAAGTATTTTCCTTATTAATGATATAATAAAATAATTGGTATTATAAATGATAAAATAAATATAATTTGAAAGTTTTGATGACATCCACGAATATTATTGGTTAATATGACATTTTTTTATTGATTAAATTAATTTTATTCTAATTAATAATTTTTTTATGAATTTAAAAAAATCAATTATTAAATGGTGTCCAAATTGACATAAAAGTGTTTTTAAAACAAATATTATATTATTAATTGATATTCTATTCCTAAAAATCTACGGTTTAGCAAAAGGAGTTATGTCGTGATAGGTGAATCATTAATGGTCCACTTGGGGGTCTCTTGAATGTATATAGTATGTTTATTAACTATATAATATAAAAACACAAAGAGACATGATAAATGTAAAACTAGTTAAATAAGAGTCAAATACAAAAGATAAGATAAATATAATAACCCAAAAATGTCAAAAATATATTAGTTTAAAGGATTTAGACCCATACCCACCATATAATAGAATTAAGTCACTTTGGAGCCATTATAAACTGAATACGAAGTTATTATAAAATAATATTTCTAGCTTTTCCAAAGGTTAAACCTCTTATAAAAGCGCACTCCCTCTTCTCTCTAATTCACACCATCAAAGAAGTTTGGCTCAGCCAAAATCTATACTAAAATTATCTCAAATTACCTCAATTCATCCTAGAATCATTAGTTTGGTCAGAAATCCATCCTGGGGACACCTTTTTATCAAATCAAAAGGAACAACCCAAAGAAGAGGTAATGTTTTCACCACCCTCTTTCAAGTTCCTTTCTTCTTCCACTTCTTCTTTCTTTGTTATTTACATTATAAAATAATAAATCCATTATATTCTATATACTATGATGTTATTTTAAATATGATACAACCATATTCAGTATTCAATCTATCCCTTGGATGACATGTCACCATACGTGCGTATGTACGGCTTACCGTCTCAACGTCGTGGTGTAATTGTTATTCAATACATTATTATTCGGATGGGTTTAATAATGATGTGTAATTCATGTAAATAATAAATATAACATAATAATGATTCTATATATATGATACACCATCCAATTATATATTATTTTTATATCAAAAGAAAGATATTGTCGCTCGTGCGTACGTACAGACCACTGTCTCCATGAACGTGATAAGGTTCATTCCTCATCATGTCCATTCAAGACAAATTTTAATTTTATGATTAAAAATAATGTTTAAGGACTTGATATCATTCGGGATATGAATAAGATACAACCTATGGATAATAAACATGTCATATATAACAAAACTTATAAAATAAAACGAGTAAGTGAACACCCGAAAAGATGATAATAATAAAATATTATTAACATAGTAATATTAAAAGATTATATATGATATCATATTTATTTATATGATTATTTTGTAATTTAATAAAAATTATTTAACTGCTATAAAAGTGTTTAATCTACCCTAAACCAAGGAAAAATACAAGGTAAGGGTTAATTCTAAAATCTCTTCATTATCTAAGGTTGTTTATACGTAATTATCTACTAGGACCTCTTTATCATCCACAACCATGTTTCATAAAAATGTATTTTAAGCCATTATTAATATTTAATAGACAATGGGTTAAATTCATTTATACCCCTTTGTGTTTTATTGGAATATTTTGGTCATTTTCTAGATAATGTACTTTTTGTCCTTTTCTAAAAATTTAAGGTAATAAAGTTTTTTTTAACTTATACGGTGGGTGCGACTATTTTCTACAGTTATAACTTCATCAATGCTTCCCTTACAAGATGATAAAAATATTTTCAAAATAAATTATTTCTTTATAATTATGTGACTCTTAAATGATTTCAAAATAGACAGAGATATTTCTCTAAAAAGGGTTTTGATTTCATCTATGTCAACATCCTTTGATAGATTTTAAGTTTATTTGAAGTTGATTTGTTATGATAAAAAATGTCCATATTGTATTGAATGTTTTGTGATATGTTTGGCTGTGGATGTCCAATTTTTATACCATTCATGGTTTATGGTTGAAGTATTGACATTTCGTATTCTAGTTTGAATATGAATGTTTATTATATGTTTATGATATGTTTAAACATTTTCATATGAGGAATGTATTGGACTTAGTAAGTGACGGGTGGAGCATGTTACAGCTCCTTGATGCATCAGTAGGTCTCATGAGACAACTAGACATGGAATTGGCTGAGGCCCTTACCCAATTTGAAATTTTTTTTTGGATGAGGCCTTAATAATTTTTAGACGTCTTCGCCGAGGCCTTGAAAAAATGTTTCTGAACTTCCGGCATTATACATTTCTTCATTTTGTAAATAATATTATGGTTCATGTGGTCATTCGACTAGTAGAATACCAATGATTATGTTTTATTATGTAATTATTTACTCAGCTCATATTCCTACCATTAAATTATTCATGTTTATTATTGGTAAAGGTACGTGGTTTCAATTATACACCATGATTAACATTTATGTTATCTTCCACTGTATTTCATACCATTACTGAGCATTTGAGCTCACCCCTTTATTTTGTTTCATTTTCACAGGATATTAATTAGTTATTTATTAGTGACTTTAGGAATTATTTAGGAGGATTGGATGTTTCAAATGGAATAAATTCTGCTGTATTTCTTTTCATGTTGTAATGTTAAACTTATGTAAGATTCTTGTTTCCAATAATAATAAACCATATGGTGTTTCGAGACATGACTTCCTTGTGACCATGAAAATGTTATGTAATAATGAACCAACTCAGTGTAATTGGGGTCGGGGCGTTATAGTGGGTATCCGAGAATGTTTACTACAAACTTTGGAAACTAGATTTAGATAAACTCTGATTTGAGGACATAACAGTAAGATAGACTTTGAGGATTAGTATAGAAGAACTTCCTGGAATTTTGGTATTGTAAAGATTTTGTAATTTTTCCAAAAAATACATCCATATATGGATATGAGAAGGTAGAGGAGGCTTCGGCATATATGTACCTATGGGTAAATCCCAAAAACATCGCTTTGAGCTAGACTCGTACATGAACTACTTCATGACAACGGGCCTTGCTGCACTCTTGGTTATGACACTCCTAGGGGATATGCTTAGGATAATTCTCATTTTCATTGCAAACCATTATGAAGGATTTATGAGTATATACTTCTCAAAAAAACATTTTTATGATTATGGATTTTATCCATAAAATGTTCAATTTATGTTAAGTGTATTACAAGTTTGGATTTATGTATTGTGAATCATAAACTATTCTAGTGTATGCCACTATTTTGAAATGGCGCCTAGTGGAAGGAATGGAAATAATATCAATTCACTAACCCCATGTAGAGATTTATCTCCTTCTCATGATCATTATAGTGGAGCTTGTGATACGACTAGTGCTGATCAGCTATTCACCATATTGGGACAGATCACTCAGGTTAGGAATAATAACCTTACCCGTATGGAGCACCCTAATCTGCAACATGGAGGATCAATGTTAGATCGATTCAAGTGGAAACAACCACAAACATTCAATGGGGGTAGAAATCCACTAGTAGCTGAGCAATGGATAAATTTCTTAGAGAAAATATTCCACACACTAGGGAGTAGCGAAATGGAACAAGTTGTCATGGAAGTTTTCCGCCTCACTGGAGATGCGGATCAATTGTGGTCATTGATTCATAACACGAAGGAAGATGATGAAGTATCAAATATGAAATGGAGGGAGTTTAAAGAAATGTTCTTAGAAAAATACTTTCTTTATGTCCATCGAGTGGATATGAAAAGGCAATTTCTAAGTCTGAGAAAAAGGGAAAATTGGAACATCACAAAGTATGAAGCTTACATTACAAGGTTAGTGAGGCATGAAACGGATTATATACGTAACCCAATAAGTAATATTGATCATTTCTTTGATGGGTTAAAACTGTTTCTTTGTCGATCATTAGTATCACAATCCTTCTCATCATACGAAGAAAATGTCTCGTGTGGTATAAAGATAGAGAAGGAATTGTTTAGGTCTTATGAATTTAAATCAATGGAATAGAAGAAGATATATGTTGAACACTCTAGGAAAGGAAATAAGGAAACATGAATGAAGGGAATAATTGAATTTCCTCCCAGTGATAATTGTGGAAGGAAGCTCCCTGGTTCATGTCTAAAAGGAAAAGGAGTATGCTACAAATGTGGACAGAAAGGCCATCTAGCTGGTGATTGCAAGGGAAAGAAAGACGCTACCAATGTTCAATGCTACAATTGCAGGGATATGAGAATTATGAAAATGAATGTCTTTAGTGTCAGGGAAACATATATCAGAAAATTACAAGGGATCAAAGCCAAACATATGTCATCACTACTAATAAGGTAGAAACTCGGGAAGACATGGTGGCAGGTAATTTCATGGTTTCTTCAAGTTTAGAAAATGATTTATTTTATTTTGGATCATCGCATTGTTTCACATCTTACCGGTTTTCTATGAAAATTAGATATTTCCAATTTGATTTAAAAGGTTAATGTCAGTCAAAACACCTAAGGGAAGTATCATTGCAACAAATTTTTGTGAATCAGTCCCCATTAGGGAACATAATCTGCTGATCTCTTCATCATACCCATGATTGAATTTGATATAATCCTCAGTATGGATTGGCTTTTGGACCAAGATGCGAAGATTTATTGTAAGAAGGAGGTTACGATTTTTGATGAAGATGAAAAAGAACACCTTATCATTAGAGCAGAATCTTAACCACCTAATTATTATCTAGACCCACCCCAGTAGATCAACTAAATTCAATTATCAGGGAAGAAGATAATGAAATATCTGTGGGAGAGGAAAGGACTGTTCAAATAGAGGATGTACCTATTGTGAAAGAATATGTAGATGTGTTTCTGGAATATTTACCTGGACATCCTCTAGAATGATAAATTGATTTTCCCACTGATTTAATTCATGGTTCAAGGCCTATATCGAAGACCCCTTATAGAATTGCCACAATGGAATTAGTTGATCTAAAGAAACACTTAGAGGAATTGATTAATAAGGGATTTATTCACCCAAGTGTTTCTCTATGGGGATCCCCTTTCCTTTATGTTAAGAAGAAAGATGGATCTATGAGGTTATGTATCGACTACTGGGAAATCAATGCTATAACAATAAAGAACAAGTATCCCCTACCTCTCATTGATGATTTATTCGACAAACATCATGGAGCTCAATACTTTTCAAAGATTGTCCTTCGATCTGGATATGATCAGTTGTGCCTGAAGAAGGAAGACATTCTGAAAAAAGCATATCGAACCAGGTAAGGGCATTATGAGTTTACAGTAATGCCTTTTGGGATGATTAATGCACCCCTTATTTTAATGGATTTGATGAAAAATGTTTTCATGGAATATCTAAATGAATTTATAATGGTATTTATTGATGATATCTTTGTATAATCCAAAAGCTAAAAAGATCAGGAAATTCACTTGCGTATTATCTTGAAGTCTTTGAGAAGACATGAATTATATAGGATGTTTAGCAAGTGTGAATTATGGATTTATGAGATTTATTTTCTTGGCCATATTGTCTCCAAGGATGGAATCTCTGTTTACCCTTATAAGACAAGTGAAATCCAATAATGGCTAGCACTGACAAATATAACTGAGGTACATAGTTTTATTGGTTTAGCAGGTTATTATCGATGTTTCGTCCATAATTTTTCCTTATTGGCTAACCCATTAACGAAGCTCACACATAAAGGGGTTAAATTTGTTTGGACAAAAGAGTGTGAATAATGTTTCAAATAATTGAAAAGAAGATTAGTCAATGCTCCTATATTGACTCTACCATCGGGGAATGGTGGATTTTTTATTTATTGTGATGCCTCAATGAAAGGACATGGTTGTGTCCTTATGCAGAATGATACAGTAATTTCCAATGCATCACAATAACTAAAAATTCATTAGAAAAACTATCATACTCAAGATCTTGAGTTAGCAGCCATAATATTTGATTTGATGATTTGGAGGCACTATCTCTATGGTGAAAATTGTGACATTTATACTGATCCCAAGAGTTTGAAGTATATTTTCTCACAGAAAAAACTCAACATGAGGCAAAGGCGGTGGCTTTAACTACTCAAGGATTATGATTGAATGATACACTACCACTCGGGGAAGGAAAATAAGGTGGAAGATGCTTTGAGCACAAATAATCATGGAGTTTTGAACAAGATGAGAATTGAAATGGATCGTATTATCATGGATCTAGTGAAGATGAACATGAGAATAACCATGGAAGGTGAAACGTCAATTCTTTTTCAAATGGTTTCCATACCATATTTATTATAAAGGATAAATATTTCTCAGAATGATGATAAAGAGTTTCAAAAGATGATTAAATATGTGAATGATGGGAAACTGAGTGACTTCGTATATAAAGATGGACTTTCCGAATTTGGGAAGAGAATTTGTATTCCCAATATACCAGATCTAAAAATGGAATTGTTGGATGATGCTCAAAGTTCCAATTTCACTATAAACCCTTATAGCAATAATATGTATAGAGATTTGAAGGAACATTTTTGGTGGGACAACATGAAGAGGGACATTACTGATTTTGTGTCAAGATGTATGGGTTTTCAACAAGTGGAAGCTGGAAGGAAACAGTACGGAGGAGTCTTGCAACCTCTTTCCATATGTGAGTGGAAATGGGATAATATGATGATGGACTTTGTCATGGGACTACCAAAGACTCCTTGAAGGAAAGATGCAATATTGGTCATTGTTGATCATCTTACCAAGTCACCACATTTTCTTTGTATAAGGGAGGATTTACCACTTGAACATCTAGAAAGAATATATATTAATAAAGTTGTGAGTCTTCATGGAGTACCCATATCGATTGTTTCTGATCATGATCCCTGTTTTACTTAAAGATTCAGGAAGAGTTTTCAGAAGGTCTTTGATATTGAACTTTGTTTGAGCACTGCCTACCACCCTCTAATAGATGGACAATCAGAATAGACTATTCAAACCTTAGAAGACATGTTGAGATCATGCTAACATGACTTTCAAGGTATGTGGAAATAATATTTACCTCTGTTAAAATTTTCCTATAACAATAGATTTCATTCAAGTATTCAGATGGTGCCATATGAAGCATTATATAGAAAGAGATGTCACAAACCAACCTGTTTGGATGATGTTTGTGAATGAAAACTCATAGGCATAGAACTTGTGGAGGAAACGATGGAAAAGGTAAATTTAATCCAAAACCACATCAAAGCAACTCAAAATAGGCTGAAGAGCTATGATGACAACCAAAGGAAGGATTTGGAATTTCAGGTTAGAGATCATGTTTTCATGAAGGTATCTCTATGGAAGGGAGTTATACATTTTAGTAGGAAAGGTAAATTGAGTCCAAGGTACATAGGTTCTTTAAAAATTCTAGAACAAATTGGGACTATAGCTTATCGTTTGGAAATTCCACCAAATCAATCCAAAGTTCACGATGTGTTCCACATACCACTATTGAGAAAATACATGCCTGACCCAACACATGTACTCACCTACGAGGAATTAGAACTGGAACCCGATCTGTCTTATTGCGAAGAGCCTGTCAGGATTCTTGATACGAGAGAACAAGTACTGAGAAACCATACGACTCGTCTGATAAATGGTCTATGGAAAAACCATAAGATGGAATAGGCAACGTGGGAGCCCGAGGAACTTATGATGAAGAACCACCCAAGTATTTTTATGCAGTAATATTCTAGAAATTTTGAGGATGAAATTATTTGATTGTGGGGAGAATGTAACACCCCAAACTTCCAATACATGCTTCTCTTTGAATAATACAGTAGCGTGTGTTGTATGAAACTTCGAGTTCTAACACACTACAACCAAACAAAATAGCCATTTGGAAGAGTAATACCCACTTTTTGAAATTATATAAATTTTATCTATTAAAATGGACTTCATTCATGGATTCGGAATATCGAAATTATCCTACGATGATTTTTTGGTATTTTTCTGAGAACATCCATTTTTTATGAATACTGAAAAATACGAAACTTTAATTAAAAACAACATTTTTAGTCAAAATAATTTATAGTGTAAAATTATACTATTGAGTTGTTTTAAAGTATAACTAGAATCTATTTTTACCATTTAATCCATTATTGATCATTGGAAGTAATTTCACATTTAAACTACACATAAACAGGTGTCAATCATTTTATAGTTACTATATATTAAAAGCACGATTTTTGTTTTAACAACGGGAATTAATTTTAAATTAATTTCTGCTATTTATGTAGTTTGAATTTAAAAAATGGATTTCGTATTTAGAATCAGGATGTCCAAATTGTGTAAATAGGTAACAATTATTTTTAGACATTTTGAATAATTACATCGGTAAATATTTTATTTAACATGGTTAAACGGTAAATCCAGTAAATAAGGGTAACAAATAATATTATAATAATATTAAATTACCCTAAAACGTGTCCTAAACCTATTAGTTTATAAATTTCCGACCATGGGAAGATTTGGTCTGATTTTGGGAGCACATGGAGCCACTTGTAAGTGATAATGGCACATTATATTAATTATGTTAAAGTAAATACAAAAATGAAATAAACATATATCTTTTAGAAAAACAACTTTTACATAGGGTTATATATGTTGTATTTTTTACTATAAATATTCATTAGAAATATATAAATATTTCCTACATAATGTTTTTTTATTTATAATTTTTAGGCAATTAATAATTAAATTTTTTATGACAGAATAATGATGCTTTATTTTCCTTATTAATGAAATAATAATATAATTGGTATAATAAATGTTAAAATAAATATAATTTGAATTTTTTGATAACAACCTTGAATTTTATTGCTTAATATGACATGTTAGGATTGATTGAATGATTTTTATTCTTATTAATAAAGTTGTTAAGGCTTTAACAAAAATCAATTATTAAATAGTCTCAAAATTGACAAAAAAGAGTTTTTAAAACAAATATTATATTGTTAATTGATATTCTATTCCTAAAAATATAAGGTTCGTTCAAAAGACTTATATCATAATAGGTGTATAATTAATGGACCACTTGGGGGTCTCTTGGATGTATATAGTATTTTTATTATCTATATAATATAAAAATACAAAAAAAGGCAAATGTAAAACTATTTAACTAACAGATAAATAAAAAAGATAACGTTAATATAGTAACCCAAACCTGTATAAAATATATTGGGTGAAATGATTTAGACCCATAACCACCTTATCTTTGAAATAAGTCACATTGGATCCTTTAAAATCTGAATATGAATTTATTATAAAATAATATTTCAAACTTTTCCAAAGGTGCCCCTCACCCCTCTTATAAAAGGGCACCCACCCTTCTCTATAATTGACACCTTCAGTGACTTTTGGCTCGGCCAAACCCTTTCCAAATATTCTCTAAAATTCCCTAACTTCATCCTAGATGCATTAGTTTGATCATAAATGAAACCTATGAGACCTTTTGATCAAATCAAAAGGAAGAACTCGAAGAAGAGGTAATGTTTTCACCACCCTCTTCCATGTTCCTTTCTTCTTCCACTTATTATTTCTTTTTTATTTTCATTATAAAACAATAAATCCAGTATATTCTATATACTATGATTTTATTATAATTATGGTACAACCATATTTAGTATTCTATCCATCCTTTGGATGACATGTCACCATACGTGTGTGCGTACGGCTTACCGTCTCCCCGTCGTCGTGTAATTGTTATTCATTACATTATTATTTGGATAGGTATAATAATAATGTGTAATTCATGTAAATAATAAATATAACATGATAATGATTCATTATATATGATACAACATCCAATTATAAATTATTTTAATATCAAAAGAATGGTATTGTCGCTCGTGCATACGTACGGACTACCGTCTCCACGAATGCGATAAGGTTCATTACCCATCATATCCATTCAAGAATAATTTTAATTTGATGTTTAAAATTAATGTTTAAGGACTTTATATCATTGTGGATATGAATAAGATACAACTGATGGATAAAAAAATGGCTTATGTAACAAAACATCTAAAATAAAATGAGTAAGTGAACACCAGAAATGATGATAATACTAAAATATTATTAACAAAGCAATATTAAAAGATAATATATGATATCATATATGTGTAAAAGATTCTTGTATAATTTAATAGAAATGATTTAACTATTATACAGGAGGATAACCTACCCTTTACCAAGTAAAAGTATAATATAAGGGTTAATTCTACAATCACTTCATTATCCGAGGTTGTTTATACATAATTATCTACTGGGGCCTCTTTATCATCCACATCCATGTTTTGTAAAAAAAAAAATTCAAAACATTATTTCTATTTACTATACAATGGGTTAAATTCATTTATACCCTTACGTGTTTTTAATTAAATCTTTCTGTCATTTTAGAAACAAGGTAGTTTTCTACCTTTTCGAAAAATTTATGGTAATAATGTTTTTTAACTTATACGATGGGTGAAGTTATTTTCCGCAGTTATAACATCATCAAAGCTTCCCTTAATAGATGATAATAATGTTTCCAAATATGTGTTTTTTTTATTATGTGACTCTTAAATGATTTCAAAATAGACAGATACATTTTTCTAAAAAGGGTTTTGATTTCACCTTTGTATACATCCTTTGATAGATTCTATGTTTATTTGAAGTTGATTTTTTATACAAAACTTCCACATTGTATTGAAGGTTTTGTGATATGTTTGAATGTGGATGTGCTATTTTTATACCATTCATGGGTTATGGTTAAGGAATTGACATTTAGTATGCTAGTTTTAATAAGAATGTTTATGATATGTTTAAACCTTTTCATATAAGGAATGTACTGGACTTAGTAAGTGACGGGTGGAGCCCGCTACATCTCTTAGATGCATCAGTAGGTCCCATGAGACAATTAGACATAGAATTGTCCAATTACCATTCACAATTTGATATATGGTTTTGGCCGAGGACTTAATCATTTTTAGACGTCTTGGTCGAGGCCTTGAAAAAATGTTTCAGAATTTCTGACATTATACAATTCCTCATTATGAAAATAATATTCCTGGTTCATGTGGTCATTCGACTAGTATAATACCAATGATTATGTTTTATTATGGAATTATTTATCCAAATCATATTCCTACAATAAAATCATTCATGTCTATTATTGGTAGATGGATGTGGTTTCAATTATTCACCATGCTTAATATTTATGTTATCTTCCGCTGTATTTCATACCATTATTGAGCATTTGAGCTCACCCATTTCTTATGATTCATTTTCCCAGGATATGAATAAGTTAGTTATGAGTGACTTGCAGGCATTATTTAGGAGGCTTGGATGTTTCCAATGGAATAAATTCTTGTTGTATTTCTTTTTAAGTTATAAAGTTGAACTTATGTATGAATATTTTTTCCAATTATACTAAACTGATCAGTCTTACGAGACATGGTCTCCTTGTGATCATGCCAATGTTATGTAATAATGCACCGACTCTAGGTAAATGGGGTCGAGGCGTTACAAATATTATCTCTATAATATTTCCTAAAAAATGGTATCAAGGACAATATATACTTTTGGGAAAACATTGGTTTGTACATTTTTATGCATTTCTTTAAATATTTCCATTATACTATTTTATCATTAGAGGAACCCTTTTTCATAATGGTGTGACATTATCGACTGAAATATTTGATCATATAAATCTAATACATCACCTAATTTTTTTGTGAGAGAAATAATAATTTCTACAAAGATTTTATGAATTTTTTTATTATTAACATTTTATTAGATAATTATCAAATGATTAACAGATCATAAAAATAGTTTATAATGAATTATTTTCATTTAAATGTGAAGTGAAGCTAGAATATAAGGGGAATTAGAGGGTCCGAAAAAATTTAAATTTTTCAATTATAATAAATAAATATTTTTTGATGAATTATTTTTAGACAAAAATATATAATTAATGAAATTTGAAAATTCTCCAATTTTATTATTCCAAAGTCTTATTGAACAAAAGAGAAATGATGAGAGAGGATAACTAGGAATTTGATATTATTTTAAGAGATACATTTACTGAACTATATTAGTGTTTCATGATAGTATTTAGTGGATGAAAATATCCTGATGGGGGAAAGAGAGATAATAGTTGAATTAATTTTTAAGAATATTATTGTTTTAATTATAATAAATTTATAGTCTGAAATAAACAATTTGAATAATATAAAAAAAATTATGATGTAATTTTTTGATTATTTGATAACTACATTAATATAGAATGAGAATACATTAAATAAAATTTTGGAAAATTAGATACTTTAGAATGCTCTAATTTCATTTCCCACTAAAGAACATTGTGATTAAAGTTATCCTAAAAACATTTTGTATCAAACTAAATCTATTTATAGAACATCAAAATGATATTCATAATTTTATTTTTTAGTAAAATGTGAATGAAATTTACCAAAATATCTTAATAATATTAATATTATTAAAATAGTAAAGAACATATAAAAATACCATTAGAAAAAAAGGGAAGAATTTATTTTTCTGATGTTATAAATTATGAGTAAAATAAAACTCAAAAATAATAACATGATTTTCAATTTTTATAATGTTGGATAAGGAATATAAATGATTTTATAAGAATATAATTAATAAATTTTGTGATATAATGGGAACATTTTTCACAGGTAAATGTCAATTTCTGATCGGTTTTCTATATACCAATTCATGATATATGATAACTAGTATTTAAATTAAGTCTCAACAAAATGAAACACCATTAATAATATTGATAATATTTTTTTTTTAATAATTTGACTTTATATTTTAGCTTCCCATTTTTCAATGATGTAGATAGTATACTCTCATTTTTAGAAATACATGAATAAGTGTTTTTTTGAAAAATTATATATTGTTAATGATGGACTATGATAAGTATAATGAATATGATTATTGATCTTGGGAATGAATTTATAAAAAAATATTATATGGATATTAATTATTTAAATATATGTGTGATGAGAATAAATGGTTGAAATAAAATGAGGAATTGAAAAATTATGCCAAGAAAGCTTAAGAACTGTATGATAGACTATTTAATAAATATGTAGAAGATAATGTTATGAATTTTAAGGCTAGAGGTGTGAAAATTAAAAAAATTAACTGACTTAGAATGTAGTCCAACAATTTTTACTAATACATTTGGGAATTAGTTTGTTATAATTAATTTCAATATTTTAATATTTCAGAATCCAATTACTATTTTTATAGAAATATGGAATGATTCTAAAAATCTTTTTATGTTTCTGTATATGAAGAGGAAAACATATATAATTGCTTATAAATCTACCATAAGGTCAAAAACATTTGTTGTATTTTTTGAGTTACATAATTTTTACCAATGGGTGTAATATTTTACAAGATATGTAAAAGATACAGACACATGGAAAGTCAATTATTATTAAACAAATTCAAATAATTTGATGCTCATATTGTACTCATCACTATGGAACATGTGGCACTTGATTATATGATATTTGGATATTTATGAAAACTATAAATTATAATAGAAACTTTTTTAGATTAAAATATGTCATAGTACTGAAATCATATTATGTTTTCAGATAAAGAAGTATCAAATTGAAAGCATTGAAAATTTTCACATCTATTTAGTACATTATAAACATTCAGTGGAGTTTTAATACTTTATATGACGACCATATTTTTAGTTACTGTTATTCAATTTCATTAATATTCCTATGACAATTTTTATTTTAATACTTGAGGCATTGGTTGATATTTTTAATTAAATTATTTTTTCATATATATAGTCCTTGTATTCTAGAGAATTTTAATACAAAATAACATTTTTAGTAAATCATTTCGATAAATCTTTTTTAAAGAATATCATATGTATATATAAAATGATAACATTTGTATTATATTTCATTTGTAGTTACAATTATGTTTATTTTAAGGTTGGATGAGATTTCATGAACCAGTGGTAGAATCTATTAGATTAGATTTCAATATACATGTTGTATTGAATACACTGATACTAGTTGTAACACCCGAGGTAAATAAAGAATATGGAATTTTCACATTTATCCATATTTTTTTAATAAAATATTAATATTACTTTAAAATGGATTCTATGCTCGATGGCGTACCCAATACGCAACAACGAGTTTCTGGGGAAATTTACGTTGCACTCTAATAATAAAATAATATTATTTTAAATGGTAGTTAA
Source organism: Viscum album (assembly GCA_963277665.1). Taxonomy (NCBI): domain Eukaryota; kingdom Viridiplantae; phylum Streptophyta; class Magnoliopsida; order Santalales; family Viscaceae; genus Viscum; species Viscum album. Next base: position 1,077,199,977 of record OY728137.1, on the reverse strand, counting down.
CGCCTTGCCATTGTAATGGCAGGAATGAATAGAACTAACTACAAAATTATTATATACTTTTGTCAAATATTTTTACTTTTTACAATAAATGTTAGAGGATTAAAAATGCGAATGAATCCAATTTTAAGCGTAAACATTCTAATATTCTTTAAAAGGTCGATTAACCGCCTTTTGATGGAGAACCTCTTTTAAATCCACTTTTTGACAATTTTATGTGTTATATTTGACAAAATAAAATTCTTCTTTAGAATTGGGACATCAAAATTTACTTTATGTAAATTTTTGGTATTTTTCCGATAAAGTTCATTTTTTTAATGAATAGTGAAAAATGTTGTATTTTACTTCAAAACCACTTTTTAATCTAATTTATTTATATTATTAGATTATATTTTGAATTTTTTTTAAAGTGAAATTAGAATATATTTTTACCATTTAATCCAATAGTGGTCATTGGAATTAATTTCACTCTGAAATTGGACTTAAACTAGTGTCAATCTTTTAATAGATATTGTTTCTTAAAAACATGCTATTTGTTTTGACAACGGGAATTAATTATTAAATTAATTAATGAAACATATATGTTTTTAATTTTGTAAAATAGACATCATTTTTGAATTCAGAATATCAAATATAGCTTAGGGTGAATTTTTGGTATTTTCCTGAAAAACTTCAATTTTTGATGAATAGTGAAACCAATAAGTGGTAGTTTAAAAAATGATTTTTTCATTAAAATGAAAATTCACCACTTATGTGATTTGAATTTAAACAATCTGATATAAATGGTTGTCATTAGGATGTAAAATGTGGTTCAATGGGATTAAAATAATTTTTTTGGTGAATAGTAACTTTTAAGTTTTTAATCTCGATTAGAGGTAATTAGTGTAATTTAATGTAAAAATAATGTTTTAATAATATGAAATGACCTAGACACATGTCCTAACCTCATTTGATGTGTCATGGAAGAATAGGACAATCCATGGGTGAACGTGGGGACCCCATGGAGCCACTTTGGTTGGAAAATGACATAAATAACGTTTTATTTAATGTTAAAATAAAAAAGTCACAAGCATGAGTTGTTTTACTAAAACAATTTTAAAATGGTGTTATACAAGTCATATTTTTTAGTATAAATATTCATTAGAAAGATAAAAATATTTACTACATCATGATTTTTTTTAAAATTTTTAGACATTAAATAAATTAAATTATTTATGACATCATGATGATGCAGCGATTACCTCATTAATAAAGGATTTATATAATATGAAAATATAATGTTAAAACTATAACATAAACTTGTCAAAAACTTATTGGATGAGCATATTTAGAACCCTTACCACCTTACCCACGAAATACATCAATGTGGGACCTTTAAAATCCGAAACTCATTCCTCTCCTCTTATAAAAGGCCCCCACATCTACCACCTTAACCACACCTCTCAATCCTTTGGATCGGCCAACCCCTGCTGATTGTGTCTCTCCACATCCCTATCTTACTCCTAGAAACCTCACATTGGGAAGAAGTCTTTCCAAGGAAGCTTTTGAGCTCAAATCAAAGAGAGATACCCGATTTTAAGGTAATGTCTTCACTTGTGTTCTTTTGTTTCATTTTTCTTCTCCAAACCCGTAAACTCTTTTTATTCATTTCTTTTGTAACAAATCCAGTATCTTAAATATACTAGGATGTTTTTATAAGAATAATTTGATCTACACTTACACACACCTACATCTAATGGTTAAAGAACTTACTGTTTCTGTGGATGGTGAATTTCTGCCTCAGGAAACGATGATTGTTCAATATTCTTTTAACACCCTCAAAGTTGGGAATTAAGATGTCACTATATTTATATATGATATATAATATGTTTTTGTTTTACTTATACTTCTGTATTTTTCATTTATGGAATTCCTTTATGGTTTCCATTATGGTTAAATGCGATATCTTCATTTTAGTAAGTGCGGACTACCGCCCCCTCAAAGTGATTTGATTCGTTAATACCTTATGTGGTACATATAAAGGTTAAATTTAATGATATTATATATGATAACAAAATGGAATTATAATAATATTATGTATAATTATGTTTTAATTCCATTAAATATGAAATAGAAATGGAAGTAGCATTCCTGCGTACGTACGGCTTACCGTCTCCATGAACAGTGCATTTCATTTCTTACCTCTAAATGTTATATAATATTATAAATGCATTTATATAATGTATATATATTATATATATTATATCTACATAATTAATATAATTCTGGATATAATATATATTTTACCACATGAACAACTTGTAATTATAAAGTGTTTATTTTTGAATCAAGTAACAATGATATACAAAACGACCATTATTAACTTAAATAATTAAATAGTGTTCATAGCATGGTATTAAGTGATATAAAATGAAATAATTAACTATAAAATTGTTCTTAAGAAAGTAGAAATTAACTCAGGTTTATTATTTAGGAGGTTAAAGAATGATCGAGTCAAGTCGGACCCAAGGTAAGGGATCCTACCTCAATCATTCTTTGCAAGTACTCTCTTTTATGTCATTTATTTTATGCTCCATGTTCTTATGTTGGAGGATGTTATTTTATATTACTCTTTCTGTACTTTTTATGTTCATGTGATGAGAGACCCTTTTTGATCTCATCAATCCATTTTTGGAAGTTTTATGAGGCGCCGTTAGGCTGCCAAATTTTCATAAGGGGATTTTCATCTCACTTTTTGTTCCCGTGAGATTCATGCTACACTGGCCACTATTTCCTTTTTGTGTGGTGTATGTACTTCACATTATTTTACTATTAGTATAATATACTCTCATTTATGGGTAGTTACATCTTCATTGTATGACCCTTCTTTCTTGGGGTGTACGTTTTGAATGTTTCCCAAAGCGGTAAGGGAACCTTTCAACCTCCTCTTTTTAAAAGACTTCTTTTATTATGTCGTTTAATTTTCATCTTATTATGTGGGGATATGTTCCTATATATCCTTAATGTCGTAAATTTTATTTCCAATTGATGAGATACCATTTCTCTCTCTCATCAAATCTTTTTCTAAAATTTGATGTGACGTCGTTTGGCTGTCATGGGAACTTCTTAACCCAATTTCGATTTCTTTGGGTTCAACATGTAGTTGTTGAATATGTTATCCTTTGAATATGTGTGAATGAACTTTGATTGTATTACACTTAATATCCAATTATATTGGGTGTATTTATGTTTTTCACACATAATTATGAGATTGATTCATCCTTAATTTAAGGATACCTTCTTTGTAAGGGATTTTATCTCATTTTACATTTCTATTGAGAATTCATTGTTGTTATGCACCAATTCACTCTTATATGGTTTATATACTATCCATTGAAATATTATATCATGAATCCATTTATTCTCATGATATTATAATGTTCTGATTAAATGTTATTACTCAATTATTGTATTCAAGTGTCTCTCATTTTGATAAAAACCCTTTAACTAAAATATTGTTTTAAATGTTTTAATGATTTATTCTTATAAATATTTCAAATTCATATCCATGTTTTCAAAATCCTTTGAAGGATTTATTTATATGGATATTAATGGTGTAAAATGATAAAAGCTTCAAAGTGGTATGCGACACTTTGATTCAAAAATCTCTTTATTAAATGTTTTAAATGGTTCTGAATTTATTATTTTTAGAATGGATTCAATATCTTAAAATTTTATATTGTTTTTGAAATGTGGGAACGTTATCTTTCCTTTATTCTCAAGTTATGTGATATGATTATTTTATAGTTCTTGGGCATTTTTTATGAATATGGGTGGTTCCGTGATAAACTAAGGGCGGGTGAGCCCGATATAGCGCTATAATGCATTGGGTAACGCAAAAGAGTGAAACGTTGTGGTTTTCCAAAGAGATTTATGGAATATACTATGATGGGTATTCCAGACGTAACCAAGAGGGTTACTCCCTACGTAATAATGTTATGAATGCCTCAAGATACCTTTATATCTTATGATTTCTATGATTTATTCATGATTTGATGAGGTACGTTAAAGTGCTTATGTTTTATGGGTAACATATGATTTCATTCTTATATATATGTGTACTCATGTTTCCTTTCCATATTTTTATATCCCTTACTGAGCTTTTTATGCTCATCCCAAGTTTTTGAAATGTTTTTCATAGGTCAAGGGAAAGGTACATGATGTGATGATAATGTCAAGGAAGTGTCAAAAAGAATCCATGTTTTATTTTAAATATGTTTCTGTTGATGGGAAAATTGAATACTATCTTTTATGTAACCACTTTGTTTAAATATGGAATGTAATGCATGTTTTATTATCTAATTCTCTAAAACTCTAAACCTGAAAAGATCCTCAATGTTTAATCTTGTAATAACTCAAGATTAAGTAAGGTTTAAGGCTGGGCCTTATACTAGTACCCATAATATCATTTTCTATGATTTTGATGAATATAAATTATTGAATATTTAAATTATAATAACAGCATTTTTTTATCCTCGCTATCCATTTTTTGAATATTTAGTTCACTATATAATATGATATATTTTTTTTCAAAAACAATCATTACTAAATATCAACATGAATATATTTTTTAATAAAAATTTGAAATTTTATTGGTTGAATTTCATTAGATAGATGATGCATATGAGTAGTGTTAATTGATCAAATTATTATTATTCTTTTATGTTACGATGATATATAAAACCACATAAAAATGCTTTAGAATAGAATTATTTATATAAAATTATGTTATCTTTTTACATTTTAAATTTATGTTTTATGAAAGAAACATCAATAGGATGTATTATATATTAGTTAAATATCTTATAAACATGAATCCAAAAGATGTTATGAAATTTTGTATACCTAATGGTAGTTATCATATAGAAGGTATCTTATATGTTAAGTGTTTTATAATATGTAATAATTCATGATGATCCCATCACATAGTTATAATATCATTTGATCTTCACATACTGTGCACATTCATTAATAAATATATTATTGAATATTATTTGAGAATCACTCTTATATATGAACAACTATTCAATGTTATAGAAATATAAATTGTGATGAAAAATTCAGATATTTTTTATGTTACATTAATGTATCAATAACTATTATACATTTATATTACTATATTATTATGTATGCCATATAGTTATGGTTTTCCAAGATAGTATTTAATTTATAAATTTCATTAATATAATCCCAAAATGATATAACTATTAACGAATTGGTTACATTGAATAGACATGGGAAGAAAATAATGTATGAACTCAATATAGACAAAAGATTATTTGATCAAATGGGTTATTGAGAAAATGATATTGAAAGTTTAAAATTCTATAAAAAAGTGGCCATACCCAATGTGAGAACAGAAGAAATTATTTTTTATTATTATTAGGAATTCAAGGTTATGATATAAAAAAATGTGAAGTTTGATGATAAGAGGGTGAATATAGAAGTTATGGGAAGTATGTTTTACAATATTTATTACCAATATAATGGGGTTAATTTTTTTTGAAATATTATATATTTTTATAATGTTATTTGCCTAATTTGAGTAAATATATTTTCTTTTTTATAATCACGTCATGTTTTCATATTATAAAAAAGGTGATGTCAAATAAGTTATTTAATAGAAATAGATTCTTTTTGACCAATTATTTATATGGGTAATAACACACATTCAGAATGTTTTAATTTTTTAAATATTTTTTTCTATTTATATAGAGAATTAATTTACTTTATTATTTTCTAGTGAGTGGTATAATTTTTAATTCATTTTATAATCTAGGGAATGTCATTGTTAACAATTTTAGTTTTTGATCATGTTGGTTTTATGATTCTTTTATTATCAAAACCATTAAATTTTTAGGTCATTCTCACACCATCATATATTAATACATGACTGAATTTAATTAAAATAGGATTTTGAAAAAAAGTAATTTAATAATTTTGTTACTTTAGTGTTTTTAAATCACTATTATCTATTTTTTAGTGTAACACATTAATAATTTATTTTATCGTTGTTCAATTTAAAAATACTTATTTATTCGAATTTTTTTAATTTTGATTTTATAGGATCTATAATATTTAAGGTAAATGAATATATATCTTCAAAAAATAGAGTTTTTCAATATATTGGTGTTATAATTCCCTCATTTTTCGTTCGTCAAGGGGGAATACATGATTTATTTATATAGTGATAAGGATTTATTAATGAATTTCAATGTGTACTAGTTTTTGAATTCTTTAATAATTTATAAAGATACTAGTTTTTTAAGTGTATATCATTAATTTGATTGTTGATTTTATGGTTGTTTTATAATAAATGTAATGAATCATATTGGTTTTACCCTTGAGTAAATTATTCATTGAATTTTTACATATCATATCAAAAACCCCTTTCAATTTTTGGAAAATCATCAAAATTATTGGTTTTTCAGTAACATAATTATAAAATTTGAGAAATTAATTTAAACGTTGAATTTTTTTAATATTAACGAACTCTTATATGTTTTAATTTTTTAACATTATAATAGTTTATATGCCAATGTTGTAAATTTATATGTTTCATTAAACATAAAATGAACCCCCCTCATATGGCATTTTTAATGGGATGGAAAATATTTCTAATCACACAAACATGATTCTAATATATATGATATTTTTATATGGGGTATATAGAGGGCAATAATTACACAAGAATATCTTGTCTGAGATAGATATATATTAGAAATTACTATTGGATTTTAGATGTTAGAACATAATAGTTAAAATGGTTGTATGTTTTTAATTCAATAAAGATGCATTTTATGAAAAAATGAAAGGTATTAATTCACTTGATTGAGTAAACAACACCGTTCTCATAGAAGATAGTGGGGTGTATGATATTTCCCATTAAATTGTATCTCTTCGTATCCACTTATATAGGATTTAATGGGACCTTATATTCAACTATATCAATAGATATTTATATTTACTCTTGTATTATAACACACACACTTATCCCTAGAGATGTGTATTTCCTCTGATTTCATGACATGGTTGTGTTAGTAACTATAGAGTTGTATATTTCATCTGATACCTTATAGTTATTAAGAGAAATGTATTTTATTCAATGAATATGGTATAGTTGAATACTTATACTACTAAAATTTCACCTAATATAGAAATAAATGCATATTTTATATAGAATAATATTAATAGCGCATCTATATTATATTATGGGGTTTGAAGTCTATGGTGGGTCTTATAAATATATTAATATTTCATTCAATAAATATTTTCAATGTTATAGTGTTTTAAAAGTAATTACAGATAATATTATTATGGCTTTATCAATAATATATATATATATATATTTAATGATTTTTTCACACTCTATTGAGATATAGATACATTATTTACAATTTATGGACATAGAAAATAGATTTTTATGGTGTCACCATAAATATTGGGATTACTATGAGGGGAATTTTTATACTCACCTATTCTATTTCACTTCTAAATTATTTATAAAATATCTATTTTAATAAGTTATTAAATAGGATGTATTATCATGGTACCATGAGATGTATGGCCAAAGTGGACTAAAAGTGAATCATATATTCCATTATAAGGACAAATATGTTGCCATTAGTGATAAAACTTACCTGAGTCTATGGTTTGGAATTATATATTTAGATGCAATTGAGAAAATTAAATTTGTATTATTTGGTTATGGTTATATATTGATATATTAATGTTTAATATATTCTCGTACTTCAAATATATATGATTCATGATTCCATATATCATTGTGTATGACGTTGGAATATAAAATGAGATGACGAATTGTTTTTTGAGGAATGTTATATGTCATGGATATTCCTACAATGAAGGCTTATATTGGGATAATATATTTCCCATCCATAATTATTATAAAATTATACCGTATATTTTTTTTACCATAAGGAATTTTGAATTTATAAAATGATTTATATTTGACACAAAAAATGACCAAGATAGTCAAATATTATATGAAAATATTCAACTATAACTCATATAAAAGTATATCATTATCATAAATGTTATATAGGATGAATCATTTGGGGGTATTGTATTTATTAGAGGGATTACATGATTTCAAACTATTTCCACTAACACTTATATTTAGAAATGTTGGATTGTAGGATTTTGAGTTCTAGAAAATGTATCTGAAGCCATTATAATGTAACTAATTCCATTATGATGTGTCTTTATCTATTGAATGGATTCTCTTGATTCACCCTGATGTTTCATCCCCAAAATTATTTTAAATTGATATATACTAGATTATAATGATATGATTGAGGGACATGTAGTTGTGTTTGGTTGTATATATCATTATATGGGCACACATTTAAGGGATTATTTCATTATTAATTTTTTATTCTTCTTCCTCAGGAACATGATTGGGAAAGGAGAAGCTACCATATATGATTAAACAAAAATTTTATTCATCTATTTTTACTTATTCTTCATTTAATGTTGAATGTTGATATTGGGATTTGTAGCTTCCTATATCATCTAATACATAGAATAGGTGTTATTTGACAATTTAAAAAAAATCCGTACTATCAGAGCATAAACATGCTTCCAAATAAATGAAATATTCATTAAAAAGAAACATTTTATTCTATATTAAATATAAGATTATATGAAATAAAATTAATTTATAAAAATTGATACCATATTTCAAATCATTGAAAATTATATACACCTTTTAAATATGGCTATGTTTACCTCAAAGGATGTCATAATCTGTATGGGGAATTTAGGTTATGTTATGAGATATCATAATTTATTAAACAACAAAAATATTATAGTATGTTATTTCATATTATATAAAAATCCATTAATAGTGTTAAATGGATTTTAGAATAAATAATAAATCATTATATCTCTTTATCTAATCTAATATACATTATAAAAATTTAATAATTGTGTTGATGGGTTATATCTTACACCATGATTAGATATAACTTCATATGGTTTATTAAGATCCATTATCAATTATAGAACATTGAATCATATCACAAACCCGCATTGGTATCTTGTTAAGTCAATAATTAAAACGTTCTTGACATAACTCAAACGGTATTCCTAATCCTTAAAGGTTGGAAAATAGTAGCTGGAGTCATAAAAATTGACGTGGGAATGATTATTTTACAATCATCATGGAAGTAAGGATAAATAATTAATCAAACATAAAAACAAATTCCACTGGTAGAATTATACTGGAATTAAATCTGGTAAAACTACTAATGTACTACAACAAATTACCAGATAATAGGAAAAAATGCACAACTCCTAAAAGATGAAATTCTCCATTACACATATCATCAACTTGAACAGTTGATAAGTGGTGGTTAAACCTTTCTCAAACCTTGAAGGAGATGATCTATAAACACCAGAATCCATATTTTTGGTGTTATACAAATTCCCCATAGTATCTCCCCAAGGATTCCATATTAATATTCCAACATTTAATTAACAAAATAAAGTGATTTCAATTTTCAACTTAACAAGGTATAATTTCAAAATAATATTTTAAAATGACACACATTACACATTAGATGATGGAAATACATTAGAATTGATTCATGTTATTTTAAACAAATGGATTAAATAAATATTTTATATAAAATTGTATATATAAATATATTAAGGAATATAAAATAGTTTAATAAAATTTCATACATTTATATCTCATATATAATTATATGATTAACATGGTCCTCTTCAAGAGGTACAATAGTTCTAGGCTATGGGATCCCAACACACTCTTACGATAACAACTGAAATGTGGATAATAATCCCTCGACACAAGAATGAGAGAACTCATCTATTTCCAATGGAGGAATATGATGTGATAAATGAATTCTTTCTCTTTATTGTTAAACATCAATATTGTGCTTGTAAATATTCAATCAAATCATTTTTGTACCAAATAAATCAATATCTACATAGGATTACCTGTTCTCTAGTAAAAATCAATGATGGAAAATTTGTTTTTTAAAAATTAAATTAAATTAAATCCCTTTTACACATTTAAAAATTTCAATTTTAAATGTAAAAAATAATACTAGGTTTTAATCAAAAAATACAATTTCAATGAAAAAACCCAAATGATTCAATAAAATCCATTTGATGAACTTTTTGAATATAATAATTTTAAACCAAATCATAAATCCATTACATAATTTAATTCCCACAATTAAATTCAATAAATTAATTGATTCTATTTTAAATTATTTTTAAATTTAATCCTTAACAATTTTTTTTGGAAAATTTTCAATCATTCCCAAATTAAATGGAATTGGGGTTTATTACAATTTTTGAGAAAAATTAAACATCCAAAAACTTTAATTCATTTGAATATGGTTATTAATTAGTAAATTGAATGCAATCTCATTTTTAATATATATTGAATTTAATTCAACAATCGAATTCAAATTTGAAATTCTGGTTTAATAATAATTTGGAATCATGATGGATCCACCTACATTAAGATCATGGAATCTAGAATAAAAATAACACTTATTGATAGTCAAAAATAATTTATGAATTTAGACAACTAATAAAATCAATCCAATGATTAAGAAAAATATAGAGGGGATTATATCCTCTAACCGACATGGAGAAATAAAAACCCCTCGAGAGGAGAAGAGATAGAGTAGAAGATATATATTTGAAAGATAAATTTAATATAGAGATGTTTGATTGTAGTTTTCCAAGTATTGATATGCCTTTAATAGGATTTTGATAGTGAAAGGAAATCTCCGAAGAGATCTCACTGAAGAAAAATTAATTTATGTTTTTACTGCTATGGTGGGGTCCAGAAAATAGGATTTTTTTTATTTCAAAATAGAAATATGAATTAGAAAATCCTGTGATCATGGTTTCCTATGAAATTACAAATAGTTATACCAAACATGTGGCATAGTCGAGAAAACTCTTTTTACAAGGAGTATAGTTTCTACTGGGTGGAGCATGGTTTTTCAAACCATTCACTATCCCTATAAAACCAAATAAGGCATATTTTCATAGTTCTCACTGTGATGGGGAACAATGTTGGAAAATTTTTCACCAATAGATCATTGGCCTAGAAAATTGAAAAATCATTTAAATGATGACCCGACTTAGAATTAACCAAAACTAAATCAAATTATGATTAAAATAGTGGTTTAGGACTACCAAAAATTTGTAAAAGGATGTTATAACCTCTATATAATTAAAATATTCTATCACCAGAAATCCTACTGAGATTATTTCATGCAATAAAAGTTGAGGAAATAGATCTCTCATTAGTGGCTCTCTCCCCCACATAACATGACTATCAGAAATGTGCTACCATAACACTCAAAATGAAGGTATCACCCTCTCATGAAGTGACTTGGTTTTAGTATCAACTACCCATCTAGTTGTTCAGTCACAAATAAATCGTTTTGATCCTCAATATCACTCCATCTCATCAAATGATATTGATCATATAGATACATATATAGCTAATATACATGGAACAGACTATTTATTTATTTCCTCTATATTGGAGGTGATAAATTGTATGAATTTTTTCCGACCTTCTCAATAACCTAAATAGGTCCCACACAGCATGGAGTAGGTTTTATTTGGCCCCAAAATCATTAATGACCCAAATAGGTTAAACCATTCAAGAACACATGGTTGAAAACTAATAATTTAAACGGTATATACTGAAAATCATCCTCAGATTTATTCCAGCTCAGACCCCTCAAAATTATATTATGAATTAAATGGATCATTTTTGTTATATCTGGAACCATGTTTTTTCCAAAAAAGGGAACATTCAGCAATCTTTGACCAATCCAATGGAGTTATTCATGCGCAATAAAATAATGCCTCTAAAGGATCCATTTTGATCATAGACTAGTAACTGATATCATAATCAAACTCTTCTGACCCCAAAAGATCATCGCATCATTCACTAAATTCAAGAACACATGTGCCTAGAATATCATAAATACTGTGAATATATATTTCTCTCTATCCATATTACCATGGTTGGTAAGTCGTACTCCATGAAACATGAGATCCTAGTGCCTCTTGACGGCCTCCGCAAAAGTGAGAAGTAAATTGAGAATCCCCTCAGTGAATATTTAGGATATAACTCTTTGAAAACATATAATCTATTTTAAACATATATTTCTCATCTCTAATTTTTTTATAATGATTCAGTATAGTTTGATCATATTTAGTCTGTCGATTGATCACAACCCATATCACATTCTTATTTCTCTGGGTACACCGAAACCTAATCACATAGTCTATGAAGATCTCATTTGACATCTATTTCACAACTGAATGTGGCAAAAGCAAACCCAACGGATTCTAGTGCTCGGCATAGACCTATTGGCACATCTAAAAATAGGAGAAAAATTCCACATTCCCATGTATCATAATTGGATCCCATAACTGAAACCACATGTCATTGAACATCTTCATGGTTCCTTGGTGCAGAACCCCCTTGAAAATATGGATATCCCCTATCACATATTTTCTTAATACTAACATAATAAAAAATAAATTCTGATAGAATATGACACACTCATTGGATAACAACCACTCTATAATGGTCTTCAACCCACAATATTTTGCACTTATACCACCGAACTCATCATAAATAAATTGTTCTTAAATAATAATCTCGAGATGAGTGAATGTAAATTGGTCACTGCCCAAAGAAACATCATCCACTGATTCCCAAACATCAATATGATACTCTACAAAGAGAGAAATGAAGATACACTCTTCTGGTGATTCATTCACTACTAGGGTTGGATGCTTTATATCCAACACAACTATGATGACATTCCCCTTATATGGGGTGTTGGCAATTTAAATGTTGAATGGTTGTAGGTAATCGACCCAACACCTATGAAAGAGATGAAAATATTTTTATGACATTATATTACTTTCGACTTTATTGTTTGATAACATGGAGAAGATTACTTTTTAAAGGAATTTCTTCAAACTCTTATGAACATGGATCACAAATGAACGTTCAAGTTTCTTGTATGGATATTTATTATCATGTGGCGTAATATGATGAGTTCCACAACCAATAACATGATAACCTTGCATAAAAACACAACACAAACCTTGTCCCAATGCATCACAGATGACCACATAGCCCTATCTAGACTCTTGAAGAGTCAACACAAGTGTAGTAGTAAAAATAAATTTCATCTCAATGGAAAATTTCGGATTTTTTAATCCCCTGAGAATATTACTCACTTCTGAGTTATATCCATCATTAGAGAAACAATACTAGAGTATTACATTACTAATTAGTTATCATAACCATATTTTCCAAATAATCTTTGAATATCAAAGGCATTTAATGGTTTTCCCCCATGTGATTACATACTTAAACTTCTTAGGATCAACTAATATACCTTGTTTAGACACTACATGTCCCAATAACATCATTTCACGGATCCAATAAACACATTTTAGAAGATTGAACTAAATTCGGTGATTTATTAACAATTATTGAAATAATCTTAGATGATGAAAATGATCCTACTTGAGATTAGAGTATATAAGGATGTCTTCCCAAAAAACTTCCCTGATTTTCTTTCTTTGAAAAGAGTGTTGGCGCCATCCAAGGTGAAACAATCAAATGTATACCATCTTCCTCATCAATAAGTTCCTGTTGAGTCTTCATCTGTTTCATTTATGTTGTTTCCTTGTGGTATGTGGGAACAAAATCTAGTTTAGTACATGGCCCTATGTTGATAGAAAACATCACATCTCTTACCTGTGGAAAACTAGAGAAGGAAAAAGGTCCCACATTGGGAAAATTGATGAAAACTTGAGGGAGATCATCTCTTACATATTATATATTCCAATAAAAGTATAATACATATAAAACATTACAAAACATTGGATTAGAAGGTGTAGCTATACTCCACCTTGTGTCCAATTCTCCTTGAATGATTTGAAAACCCCATCAGCCGAATAAAGGACACTTTTCAAATATAAAAATCAATAATTGATATATTGGAAATAATACAATCCATCCAAAAATTGATTTAATGTGGTTTTATGTTGATAAACAAAAAACTAAAAGCAGGATCATCATCTGGTAGAGAGAAAAACATGTTACACTATGGATACCAAGCAGTCTCTTTGTACCAATGGGTTTAGTAAAATCCATTACATAAGATAAAATATCAACAACATGATTTAGATTATTAAAATAATGGGTTGATTTATAATAAATAGGTACACTAGTTCTAAATAATGAAATCACTAATGATGGTGTCATAGTAATGGTACTAGTCATGGTCATTTCACCCATATCTGCTTCCACTAGAGATTCTTACACTGCGTGAAGAAGATTTATTTTGGATTATTGTGGCTAAAATCCATTTGTCCACGATGAATCAAATTTCACTACTTTTATTAGGCATTGATAATACCCTTACACTATAGTGAGTGGAATAAACATGGAGTATATTCCTCATATTACTCGAGCATTTGTAGGAGCTATATACATTGGGTGACACAGTGTCACCCCTCTTCCAACTCCCAAAACTTTCACACTGCTATCAAATCAATGAGCCTCTCTAATGCACTAAAATGTGTCTATAATGACCCTAATGTTGAGAATTACCTTGAAAATAATCTTGACTTCTATTACCTTTAAATTAACAAGAACTTCCATAAGAAGACAAAGAAACTACTTGCAACCTTGACATTGCCTCCACGTCCATTTGGACCATCATTGCTATATCCATCAAATTAGAAGAAAAATGTATCTTAATATTGAAATATTGAGAATGGATATCTTGTGAAAGTCTCAACTCAAACCATTTAGCCTTCATCTTCTCATTAATTGAAATCTCATTTTAAAACTACATAAGCTCGTCAAAATGGGTCACATATTCTATTACGTTCCTCTGATCCTACTCATGATTTAAAAACATAATGTCATGGTCCAATAACATGTTATATGGATAGAACTGGTCAGTTTTAAGATCCTTAAGTGATTCAATGATAACCCCTAATGCTTATTTGTTGAAACTCTTTTGTCCCACAATATCCATCTGGGTCTTTCCAGTATGGTGGTGGAACACTTCACCATTATTTCAATAGGTTTATACATGAACCCAAACAGAAACACTACATCATAATCAAAAATTCCTCAGCCTCATTAAGATCATTTGAGCACTTGAATGTTGTTAGATATTATTGGAGGAATTCTTGTGAATGATTTCAAGGATCATCCCTTTTAGGATTTATAGCTGGAGCATAAATGGGATATGGTGGTGGTGCATGTCTCGAAGCTTGGATAGTACACATGATCTGCTCAACTAGACATAGGTCCATAAGAAGGTTTTCTAACTAATGTTCAATAACATCTTCCGCCTATATTTGATTCGAATGTATTCTAAGACAAATGATTCTACAAAACAATAACATTCAACAAGGAAGACATCATATTAACACTCAAAAAGATAAACAACAAAAGTTAATCCTAATAGATAGAAAAACCCAATTTGGATTTCAATATATTCAAATCATACTCATGGAAAATAATAGAACTATTCATCAAGAAATCCTTCAAAAACCACAGATGGTGACGTAAGGTTCATTGTAGTGAGATATGGCTATGAAATCAATTGAAACTATATTTTATGCCACATGAATCTAGATCAACCACGTACCAACTTAAAGAAAAATGTTCAAACATCCAATTTTTACCACATTTTCGTGAACTAGCCCAAGTACCCTTATAACCCAATAACCAATACGGTCCTGACATAGCTCAAATGGGATTATAATTCCCCATTTGTTGGTTTCTAGAACCTCTCATTTTATAAAAAGAATGTATAATGATTTCTACATAACAATTGTGGATGTAATGACATCCTTGTTAGTATGAATACAAATTAAACATGACGTGGAAAAGTCTACGAAATGTTAAACTGGATTAAAAAACTAAACTAATATAGATTGTACAAAAAGAAATTACATACTCACCATTTCTCAAATAAAGAAACTTTTCAAGTCTAATGATCAATAACTGGAACCAACTCAATGTGGTGTTTTACCACTGGTAAATCATAGAATTAGATTATTAAACAACACATGAAGGAACATGTATTGTCTAACCTAAAAACCATTTTTTCACTATATATCACATGATAGAAATACATTAATCTAATAATAGATGTTCATTTAAATAATTTTCATAAATAAATTTTTGATCTAAAATACTTTTCGCAAATTAGTAGACATGTGTTCTAGTTTACAAACATTGGCATACAATTATATCTCATATATAAATAGGTGAGAAATGTGGTCTTCTTTCAGGAGGAACGATTGTTGTAGCTTATGAGATCATCACACACTCATGTGATATTAACCATAAGGTGTACACACGTACCTAGACACAGGTAAAATAGTTATCAAATTTGACCAACTAAGGAAAATATGTGAAAAAATAATATTGTTTTAGTGTTGTAGGAAATCAATATAGATATAAGGATTTTTAATCCAATCATTTTTACCCAAATAAATCACTAACTACATAGGCTTGCATGTGTTCATGTAAAAATCAAGGATTAGAAATTTATTTTAAGCATAAATAAAATATAAATAAATCCCATTATCCACTTTCGAAAATTCCAACTATCTATTTATGAACCAAAATGTGTTTTTGATCAAAAAATTATTTTCCCCATGATAAAACCCAAATGTTCTATCAAAACCATTTTAATGAAAGTATTTCAAACAATAATTTTAATTAAATTCACCATTAAATATCACAATTCATATTACATAATTAAATTCAATAAATAAATTCATTAAATAACTACAAATTTCTCAATAAAAATTAAAATTTCAAAATCAACTCTATTATACATCAATTTCACTCACACCCCCTTATTAAAAGTAATTGGGGTATTCACAATTTCATGAAAATGTAAATTTCTAAAAACCCTATTTTATTAAAATTTATTTTTAATAAATCAATTGAGGAAAGAATAATTTTTTAGTGAAATTTAAATTAAATAACCAATTTATTTAAAACCATGATTTTTAGAGTTAATAAATATTTGACATCATGAAAAAACCTCATAACTCAGGATCATGGGATCTCAAGTCATCAAACCGTAGACAGTATTCACTAATAAAGAATGAAGAAAATAGAAATTGGGAATCAAACCTTGGATTACGATCTAAAAAATGAGGGTATTAGATAATTTAATGAACATGGAGATCTACAAAACACTAGAGATTAAATGACTAGGAGAGTGGATGATAGATAATGGGAAGAAGAAACAAATCGAGAGAGGATCGACTATCCTTTTACAAAATTCAGTTGTCCACCATGAGGGTTATGATTAGCCAAGAACTACTCTGAGTAGATCACAAGGAATGGGAAAATGATTTTTGGTTGTACTACTCCATTAGAGACATGAAAAGTGGGTTATGTTTTTTAAATCAATATCTTGAATAACAAATCTCTTATGAACGGTTTCATTTGTAGTGCTACACAGTTAGAAAAAGCCACCCACCCTAGCCACACACCCCATTTATCAATGTGAACATGTTCTACATGGTGGAACTTGTTTTTTTAATATGCCTTAGGCAAGAAAACGCCAACTATCTTGGTTTTCATGGTTTACACTATGATGGTACATGGTTTGGGTAAAAGGTTATGTAACCATGAACTTGCATAAAAACATCCAAGACATTGAAAATTTCATAGGATTCACCCTTAAAATAAACCTGACCAAAGGCTGATTAAAATATTAATTTAAGAATACAAAAAAATATTAATAGTATTTTTCAAATATATTACTACAATTTGATGTAATTTCATATATTAGGACATGTTCTAAATTGTTAAAATATTACATATGATAAAGTTTTAATAATATTTAATATCCATAAAAACATCATTATTATTAGCATTGATGGACCATGATTAATATTAAGGGGATATTTAAAGTCAGTAAAAAATTTGTTATATGGGTTTTATGATTAATGTTGAATTAAAATTTTGAATATTTTATAAAGTGTTTAAAATTATAAAATAAATTATAATGTTAAAGTTATTATATTATTCGTTAAAAAAATTGAATAGAAAATAACTATATAAATTTTATATCAGATTTTTTTAAACATTTCATAAAAGGGAATTTTCATGAATTCATAAAATTTTTAAATAAAATAAAATATAATACTTTTATATATTTTAAATTGTTTACAGATAACATGAATTTTCTTTAATCAATAATATTTATTTTTATAATTTATATCTTATATTTTAGAATACAAAGGATTTTATATCATCAACATTTATATGATAATATGAGAAATTCATATTTATAAAAATTAAATTATTAATCTTAATCGTATATTATATTATCATTTTTATATAATATATTTTTGAATTGTTTTTATTTTTTTATCTAATGTAATGATATATTATTATTATTATTTTATGTGGGTATATTTTTTTAAGTTTGGATAAAAAACATCATTCTCATTTTAATCAGATAAATAATTCACACAAAACTCTATATGAATTGAATAAATCTATAAAAAATCGACACATTATTACTAGTTAGGATAGATGAGTGTCTTGAGAGAAAAATTCAAATCACAAATGTGGCATGACCAAGAACCTGACAATTTTAATCAAGGACTTACCTCACTCTATGAAATATAAATGCTATATTAGATCATGTCAACTACCCACATCCAATAAATGTCAAATGAATCATTCCAATTCTATCATGTATGGACCAATAACTAACCGGACTAACAAATCACTCATGTGAGTATTCAATAACTATTTACCCATCATGGTATTTTGAAGAAAAATAATAATGAACAACATAAAAAAATATAACAAACAAAGACTAAAGAATACATTCCCCGAACATCAACATCACCATTAAAGACATCATCATGAAATAGATATTGAAATTCCATACCATAAACCATTAGTTTCAAAATACATATTCCATAAACAAAAAAATGAAAATATATTAATTACATTATAAATAAATTAATATAATGTTTATATTAATTAATATTTTTCTTATTTAGTTTATAATGTCAAACTATTTCTACTATCATATATGCATAATAGGAGTTTCATTCTAATAATGATAAATGATTTATTTTTTCAACAATAACATACAAAATTTTATGATTTCTATAATTAATCACACATGAATATGGTTTAAAAATATTTATTTGGTGTAAGGGATATCATTCATTATGTAAACAATTAGATTCAAGATTTCCAGTACTAGGGATAAATTATACCTGAATGTGATATTGAATTCTTGTAAAATAACATTATATTTTGGAATCTATATTATAACAAAACATTTCCTGAGAATTATTATCTATTCAAGTAGCCTCATGGACAAATGGGTTCTTCTAGATTATAGTTTGTAAGGAAATAAATTAATGATGTGTCATTAAGAGTTATATTCCTTATATTTATAACTTTCATTGGAATAGAATTTTCCCAACCCTAATTTGTTTTATGTAGTCAAACTATTTGTTTTTTATCATATTTTATTTGGTAAATATATAACATTTTTAAGGTTGATGTATTAAGTTTTTTTTTTGTTCTCATCATTCACATGTTTAATGGAATTTTATATAAATTTTTTGGGTATATTGTAAGAACCCGAATATTCTTTTTAGTTATGTTTTCCTTTTTGTGATTTTATTGATAAAAAGGGGATATTTGGAAATTTTTTAAGTACACGTTGTTTAATTTATAAGTACATGTCATGTACTCTGTTTCCGCTCATAGCCATGTGTTGGCTATGTAACGGCCGAGCACACAACCATGTGTGGTGATCATAAAGACCACCTAATGTGGGGGCCACTAAAGGCAATTACACACCGTGTAATTATAAAATACAAGCTGTGTACTTTTGTTTATTTAATTAAACACACCAGTGTCACGTCTAATTGTTAGAAATCCTTCGTTTAAGTTAACGTTCATCAGAGAGAGGGGGTACAACTAGGATCATTCAACGAGCTCCTGATTGAGCGTCTGTTCTCCAAATCGGCCATCATCAATTGCATTGGGATCACATTGGTTAGCTCTTCTTTTTTGTTTGACCATTGTTTCCGGATTCCTCCTCTTTCATGAGTAATCATTAGTTGAAATTTTTTAGAGTTTTTTAGATATATGGGGATCTTGGGTGATTTAGGGATTTAGGTTCACATATAACAATCCTACAATACAGAGGTAGGCGGTTTGTGCCTTTCTATTGAATGTCTTCGTGTTATTTGTGCAAAAGTGACCAATACCCTTGAACGAGGTATTGCGTGTTTACAGTTTTAGCCCTGTCAATTTCCTGCTATACTTGTATGCTTGAGTAGAGGTCAGTTGATGAGAATAGGCTTATTTTATATTCGTTGGATGTGATTCCCATCATGTGTTCTTATTTTGAATGTTTTTTCTAGTTTTCCTGTTAGGCTGCTGTTTAATTTCCATGCCTAGTATTGTAGGATGGAGTGGTTTTTTTATCTGACAAGCAGTTATGTTTTAGATAGGTCAACCATGTAGTTATTGAGATCTACTTTTTCCGATATACATTTCTATGTACGTTTGACATACAAAGGGCCATAATAACCTGGTGTCGTGGACCATAGGGAGAATGGATGTGGGGGATTCCCCAGAGTGTCCTTTATTTTAGATACGATGTGAGTCCATATGTGGAATAGACATTAGTGCATCTTCAGAGTGTCTGTAATTCCTTGACGTTGGCCATAGGGGGAATGTGACGTAAGTGCTTCCCCAAAGTGCCTTTTTTTTACCAATATGAGACTATAGGGGGAATTGACGGTGAGGGCATCCCTAGAGAGTCTATTCTAAAGCTAAACCGGAGGGGTTCGATTGTGTGTACTTTCTAGATGGTTGATTGTGTTTCTATGTAGGACCATAGAGGATTAGGCTATGAGTAAATCTCAGAGGGTTACCTAGTATTGATTATCTTCTTACTTGGTATGTGGGGATTGAATTCTTTGAAATCGGGGTAATGTTTACTTCTTAGTACTTCATTGTTTACTTCTTCTTTTTCTTATTGCGTACCATATATATTCACTGACTGTTAGGCACTGATCTCTTAGAGGTTTAATACTCGGATTTTGTCTTACACCATGTTTGGGTCATGATTTTGGTCCCAAACTGATTATATTGATGCAGTTATAGGTAAGGGAAAGCACCCTTCTACTTCATGAACTTGACTTCTTTGGGAGTTGGAGAGAATGGGACCAAGCTGAGGCTTGCGATTTCGAGGAGTTTTTTTCTTGTTTTCCTTTTAATTTTGTTTAGTGTTGTTTTTAAATAACATGGATTGTTAGGATTTTTTCCTAGACATAAGTATCATGCCTAATTTATATATATGTGTTCCCTTGTATCATCATTAGTCTTCCATTGTATACTATTTTTTGGAATTTTTACTAATTATTCTATTGTAAATCTGTTTCTTTTCTCTTGTGTTACTCTAATATTGATTCATAGTTCCCCCCAATCTCACCAAATTCCATCACTTCTAGTCGGCAGCCTGTGGAATTAGGTGAAATGTTCTTGAGGCCACGTGACCAACCTGGTACGGCGCACCTCTGGATGGCTTCCAGAACCGAGACATTACTAAGTGGTATCAGATGAACTATTTTCTCTTAACTTACAATTTGGAGCCTATAGATAGGGATATGAAGGAATATGTACTTGGTAATAATTTGTGCCTAAGATTAGATAACCCTTGTATAAGGAAACCCTAATCTACCTTGTTTATTGAAAATTTTCTAGTTTTTCAATTATGACAGTTGATTTGATTTCAACATGATTGATACACATGTTTTGTGCTGTTATAGTTGATGTTATTGAGGTTATTTTCCTATTTAAACTGATCAGATGAGGGTATTCCATATCATTCATTATATTGTCACATTATAGGGATCACAATTCATGCGTTCATGCCATTAGATTTAGGGTGCATCATGGATTTCATGTTGTAGTGATTGGTGTTGTTCTAGATATGCATTTTGTTGTTATAGATGCCTTGATAAAATTACATGTTGTATGGTAGTGTAATGGTTGTGTATGGTTTTGTTTGAATGAACACTAAACCTTGGTTCTTGAGGTTTTATGGGCCCTCATGGATCCGAATTTGGTGGATCATTGATCTATTATGTGTGTTTATGACATGTATAAGATTTTAAGCATTGATTCGTAGGGAGTATGGCCCCCCACGAATTGTAATTTGGAACTTAATGGTTCATTTCATTGTGTTTATGGGTTCTGGAGTAGTTCCTGAGGCTTACTATTCAGAAAACCAAGAATACAAGATGTGTAATGTTGAATACACACCATATGTTCTTCTATTCAGTAAGAATTTGTTTTTCTTAATTACATGTCGTGTACTATATGTACATGCTGTGTAGTCTCTAACCATGTCCCAAAATCTGTGTGCAGGGAAACAGGTTTTGGAATAATTGGTATGACAAGCCGTGTACCAGATGTGCATGTCGTGTTGAAGAACGGTGTTACTAACCACGACACTAAAAACATGGGTAGATTGATTCTTTTCTAATACACTTCATGTCAATATGGTACATGTCGTATAGTGTAACCCGGGTATCGGACATGTAACAAAAAAAATTGCTCTGCAAAATTTTTTAGTATACCCCAGGACTATATGGAACACGCCATGTAGTGTGAGCCATGTATCTGGCCATGTCACTAAGAACATGGGTTGGTGAAGCTCGTCTAGTACACACTGTGTTTGGAAGTAACAGTCCGTGTAGTTGTGTTCTAAGAGAACCATGTGGCATTGGAATGTAAGGGAACTCAGGTAGGAGAAGAGGATTCAAGTACATGCCATGTGTAAGGACAACACACTATCTATGGGGTGATACATGACTGGTTTTGGCATAAGTACATGCCCATGTGAAAGGAATAAAAGAACACCCTGTGTAGTCAAATATACATGTCGTGTAACCTTATTTTGAATGACATGAATGCTTTCTTTATCATGTTCCATATTTACTCCATGTTTTAGGTCCATGAAAATAATGATCTAAGTAGTGCATTTTACCATGCAGAGTGATGCCACTGAGACATCCTCTAGTTGTATGCCAGTAACATTGAAATGATCAAACATTAGACATGGAAGATTATGGACTTCCAGCAGATCCTCCTATATTGCCAGTCTTGGAAACTGTCATCATTTTGGACACATGTGCTGACACAAAATTCTTGAGAGGGATTCATGAGGTTAATTTAGACCTTCTATGGAGTACAATATCTTGCCCAGTCTAAAGTAGAGCTAATGTGGGTTTTATAGCAGCAACATCCTCCCACCTTAATAGGGGAAGGAGGACCTCAGGCTACGTAGTCATGGTTAGAATTCATTATTTCCATCTTCGAGCATCTAGAGAGGCCTCCATAGAGGAGGGTCATGTTCGGTATGTATATGCTATGAGATTCCGCCAATAGATGGTGGGATGTGATCTCACAGGAGAGATTCCAGTAGGTCATGGATTAGGATGAGTTCCAATGTGTTTTCTATGACTACTTCTATCTGGAGACTCTGTGTGCCGGTCAAGCCCGAGTGTTGATGAGTCTAGAGTGGAGTAATCTTTCCGTTATAGAGTATTCTTCTCATTTCACAGAGCTGTAGACCTTCATGCATATTCTTGGAGGTTATGAGTTATTCCAAGCAAGAAAGTTTGAGGATGGTCTTAGGCACAACATATGATCTCAGTTCATCATATTCAGGTTTAATTTCATCACTTATATTGTCAACCATGCACTGATCACATAGTACAATATGAGGGATTCTGGAGTTGTATGCCTGGGCAGTTCGACATCCGGAGTTAGTATCCCTCTTACTGACAACATGAAGCGCTACTGGGGGTATTCATGTGGTGATCCAAATAGGTGAGACAATTCTTTCTGTTTACTATGTGGTGTGATACAAATACGGAATGAGATAGAATTCGAGGTCATATTTCCTGAGAAACCTAGTGGAGTTTTGATCTT
Organism: Viscum album; assembly: GCA_963277665.1. NCBI lineage: Eukaryota > Viridiplantae > Streptophyta > Magnoliopsida > Santalales > Viscaceae > Viscum > Viscum album. The sequence goes on along the minus strand of OY728137.1, from coordinate 1,077,175,850 downwards.
GCAGCAAGATGGGTCATCTTCAAAGTTTCTGTCAAATATTCACACTAGCAACTAGTGAAGGAGTTCTTATATGACTTTGTGTTCAGGAGCAGCGCCACCAGTTTCTCATTAGTCTGGGAACTGAAGTTCTTTCATCCATTCAGGATGAGGTGGAGGTTGTGGTCGTTGTAGTCAATCAGCAGCCTTTTAGTGACAGCAAGGTAGATCAGCTCAGGGTGGTCAGGCTGGGTCACAGGGCCGTAGTGTAGTTCAGTCTTTTTCAGTGGAGTAGACCTAGTAGGAGTAGGATCCCAGACCCTCTATAGTTCTATGTATGATTCTTGTTGCCTCAGTTTTAGCTCTTGATATTTTCGATAAAGGGGCTTACCATATCATTATATCTTTTGCTGTTGTGGAGTGCCTTGGGCTATATGTCATTAATTTTGATGATGTCTTGAATTTGGACACACCGTTGAGGATAAAAAACATTATTGTATGATAGTTAAAGTATTTCCTTCTTGATATTGGTGGGTGTCACTTCTTATGGGTCCTTTATGTACTATAGATGACAAGATATGATTTCATTCGCAAAAGGGACTAGTTATTTACTTTCTTGGTAGTTGTCAATTGATATCCTCAAAGGGTGAGTTTCAAAACACCAGATGGCCAGATCGTTTCATTATAAGGGATAATGGGATGTCCTGGCGAGTAGTGTAGGACATGAGCATTCTGGGTTGAGAGGAGTTACAACCCAGATTGGTAGTCTGTATATGGATGACCAAGGGACTTCACAGATGAACTTTCCTCTAGTGGTAGATCGTTTTAGGGAAGTATTTCCAATGTACTTTTCAGGTTTTCCTCCAAATTGAGAGGTATAATTTTTAATTTATCTCATTCTAGGAGTGAACCCGTGTCTATTCCTCCTTACATGATGGCTACACCAGAGTTATAAGAGCTCAATAAGCAGTTGGAGTAGTTGCAGGCTAAGGGTTTTATCCGACCTAATAATTCACCTTGGGGTACTCCTGTCCTGTTTGCGAAGAAGGTTGATGGTACCCTTAGACATAGTGTGGTTTATCAGGAGTTGAACTAGTTGACGGTCAAGAAATGATATCCCTTTCCAGGAATTTATGATCTCTTTGATCATATTTTAGGAGCCCGTGTGTTCTCGAAGATTGACTTGAGATCCGGTTATCATCAGTTTCACGTTAGGCCATCTAATATTCCAATTACAATATTTCTTTGCAGGTATGGTCTATACAAGTTTGTGGTTTTTTCGTTCGGTCTCATGAGCGTGCATGCAGTCTTCATGGAACTAATGAACAATGTGTTCCATCCATACCTGGATTCTTTAGTGGTGGATTTCATAGAAGATATATTGATGTACTCTCACACTTGACACGACCATTCTACCAATCTTGAGATCATTTATAGTATACTGAGAGATCATTAATTATATGCTAATTTCTAAAAATACCACTTTTGGATGGATCCAATTCACTTATTGGGCCTTGTTATCTCAGATACAAAATAACGAGTTGACCTAGAGTAAGTGAGAGCAGTATTTTCCTGGGAGAAGTTGAAAAATGTCTTTGTGGTACAGAGTTCTCTAGAGCGGGCTGGATACTATAGATATATCGTACAATACTTTTCACACTTATAAGCACCACTGATGGGCCTAACTAAAAAGGATTCAATGATCTTCAGGTCAAATTCTTGTGAGTAAGACTTTTGAGAGCTAAATGGGATGTTCGCATTAGCCCCGATACTAGTTTTCCTAGATCCAGGAAAGGGCTATACTATGTACACTGATGTATTAGGTATCTGGCATGGAGAAATGCTCATGTAGGAAGAAAAAGTCATTGCATACGGGTCTCTGCAGTTGAGGCCACATGGGAGGAATTACATGATGCATGTTCTTGAGTTAGATGCAGTTGTTCATTCCATATGCTGCTGGAGACATTATCTCCTAGGAGAGATTTTTTTGGTTTTCACCTACCACAAATGTCCAAATAAATCTACACTCAGCATGAATTGAATATGAGGCAGTGAAGGTGGGTTGAGTACCTTTAGTATTTTGTCTTTTAGCTTGCCTACAAGCATGGGAAAGGCAGTGCTCTGGCTGATTCGTTGAGCAGAAGGACATAGATAAAGGCAGTTCAAGAGGCTATTATTGAGTGAAAACGTATGTCATTATTCACTTAGATGCATTTGGAGGAGAACGGGAGGTATGGGAATATGATTCATTCTTCTATAGCTATTACCTATACTCTTATTGATCGAGTGTGATTGAGGCAACTATCAGATTATGAAGTCCTAGTCCTATAGGAAAGTGTGTTAAGAGAGGACCCTTTTTCTAGATGGACCATAGGAGAAGATGAGATCTTTAGTTTTTATGAGGGCCTATGGGTTTTATGAGACATATGCAAGGAGAGAATGCAAGACATTCACCCCCTCAGTTTTGGAATTTCATCATAGATACACTAAGATCTATCGTGATCAACCCCATCAGTATTGGTGGCCAGGTATGAACATAGATGTTGCTGATTCTGTTATTAGGTGTGTAACACCCGAAATTTTTATGAGAAATGTTTTGTTTTTATGTTATATACATCATCAAAGTAATCTTTCAAAACACACAACACTATCTTGTCTTTCTTTACATGCAATCACGACCTTCCTCGATAGATTGCATCATACACAATATTGAGTTTCACTAAACAGTGACATGCTATAAAAATATTATTAAAACTAGCCATTATGAATATTAATAACCACTTTTTGAAATTTTTTAAATTTCATCTTCCAAAATGGACTTCATTTTTGGATTCAAAATATCGATATTAGTCTAAGGTGAAATTTTGGTCTTTTTCTAAAAACATTCGATTTTTGATGAATAGTGAAAACACTGGGTTACTGTTTAAAAACTGACTTTTTATTTAAATAATTATTTCTTTTATATAAATGTATTTTAGGTCTAAATTGATACATAATACCAATATAAGTTCAAAGTAATTCATTGGATTCATTTTATATAACTTTTAGATATATAAAAATTTTATTGAATATTTCTCCATCTTTTACCCACCTCCTAGGAAAATTTACAAATTCACATAAAACATAATTTTACCGCTTCTATGAGTGGAATTTCGAAAATCTGAGAGACACGGTTAATATAAATGACTAAAATGTGGTTCAATGGGATGAAAATAATTTTTGGTGAATAGTAAGTTTTTACTTTTTTTACCACGACTAAAAGTAAATAGGGTAATTAAGGGTAAAAATGATATTATTATTACCCTAACACAAGTCCTGATTCTATTGGATAAGTGTAATTCGACCCAAAACAACCTTAGGAATAAAATATGACCATTTAGGCCCACTTGGATTATATTAGGACAATTAATATTATTTTATTTAAAGAATAGTTAAAATAGTTAAAATCAATGAATAATAAATAAATCATTTTTAATATAGGGTTATACATAATATAAATTAGACTATAAAGATTAATTAAAAATCTAAAAATATTTCCTACATAATGGTTTTTTATTTATAATTTTTAGACATTAAATAATCTAATTTATTTATGACACATTGATGATGGAGTAATTATCTTATTAATGAAATATTAACATAATTGATGTTATAAATACTCAAATAAATATAATTTGAGACTTTTTATGAATTACACTAATTTTCTAGGTTAATATTACATGTTAGTATTGATTTAATTATCTTTTTTATAATTAATCATTCTGTTATGGCTTTTAAAAAAAATCAATTACCAAATAGTGTCAAAATTGACATAAGATAGTTTTTTAAAAAATATGATATTAAAAATTATTATTTTATACCTAAAAATCTAATTTTCGGACAAATGACTTATATAAGGGTATATATATTAATAATAAAAAACATGGGGTTCGTTTGGCTTGTTATTGTATATTTATTAACCTTATAGTGTAAGAAAACAAGAAGACACGGTAAAAGTTAAATTATCTAACATAAAGTTAAATCTAAATGATAAGGTTAAAATAGAAACATAAACTTCTCTAAATTCTATTGGATGATTGGATTTCGACCCATCCCCATCTTAGATTCTAAATATATCAATTTAGAGCTATTAAAAACCGAATATGACTTTATAATAAAATAATATTTTATGTTTTCTTAAGGTGCCCCTCTCCTCCCTTATAAAAGGGCACCTCCTCCCTCTCCTCCTCACACCAAATTGAGCCTTCAAGATCGGCCAAACCCTACCAATTTCTCTTTTACACTTCCCTATAAACATCCTAGAGGTTGCGGTCTTCTTCAATGACCGTCTTTAGTTCCCTAAGAGGAGGTAAAGAAGAGGTGCTTCAAAGAAGAGGTAATGTTCGTTACCGATTCTTTCAACATTATTTCTTCTTCTACTTATTCATCTTTAGTTATTTAATTATTAATTAATAACATAAGTATCACTCATATAATTATATGGTATTATAAATATTAAAAAACCCTATTTCACCTTCTATCCATCCTACAGAAAATGAAATCACTACGCGTGTGTACGTACGGAATACCGTCTCCACGACGTGGTGCAATCTCTTTTCCACCACCACCTTACTTGGATGGGTATAATGGTGTAGAGAATAAATATATATGATTTTTGTAATGTTATATTGATTCTGAAAAAGTATACATACACTCCAATATAATTCCACGATCATGGGAACGATATCATCGCTCGTGCGTATGTATGGAATACCGTGTGCACGATGTGATGTGACTCGTTCTACATGGTCTTCATTGAATAATGATTATATAAATTAATTGAATGAATAAATATAATATATATTACACTAATAACATTATGGAAATTAGGTATCTATAACCTAAAAAGAAGAATAATAATTTATTTGACAAAACATGCACAAGAACAAAAATTAATAAACACCTGAATAACAAGTAGCAATGAAATATTACTAATATGAAGCTAAGAATATGACCATATATGATATCATAAAAATAGGTATGATTAAATAATAATTCAATGACATTATTTAAATCATTATACAGGAGGTTCAGTGACTTACGAAACAAATCAGACCTAAGGTAAGGGAAAATCTCGCAATCTCAATTTTTATCCGAGATTGTTTTTACTTCATAATTTACTGGGGAATATTTATCATCTGCATCCATGTTTCCTCAATATGTAATATTATTTCCATCCACCTAAAATTTTTTAAATCCATTTTTACCCATTGTTGAGTTTTTAGTAAAAGATATGAAAGGAATATTTTTTAGTTTTTAGTACGAGGTACTTTTTGACTTTTCCGGCCAAAGTACAAGAAGAATGTTTTTTTAACATATACGGCCTGAATGGAATTTTAGAAAATTATTTCCATGAAGCTTCCTATACAAGTTCTCATGTTTATTTTTAATCAACTTATTTTAGCTTAAAATTTTATGAAATGTTAAGAATGGAAAAAATGTTTTTTTTAAAGTAGAAAGGATATTTTCCTCAAGAAGGGAGTTTAAGTGTTTTATCAAAATTATTTTCCAACTAAGATAATATAAGGTTCTAATTTTATCCCAATTATTACATTGATTTGAATATGTTGTGATGGAATTATTTTTATTAAGTATTTATATTATATGAATTGTTTTATGATGTCACGATGTTTAAGAATCCCATTTTTTTACATGGGTTATGCTATGATGTATGATTTAAGATATTGTGGAACACATATGAATGGTATCATTATGAGATGGGTGGGAACTATATCTCTCTTCAATGCATTGGGTAATGATTTATATCTCATGAGACAGACATGGCTGGAACGGAAGGTAAATCCGGTTTCGTGATACATGACTGAAATGAGGAGTGAACTCAGTTCAGAAATGGACTTTGTCCGCTAAGATAGTCTTGGAAATGACTACTGACTACTAGGAAATGATTCTATATGATTATGTGTGTATTCCACAAAGTTTAATGTTTTATGTTATGATTATTTGGATTACATTTCACTATTGTGATCTCTTTTATAGGACAAGATTTTAGAAATGTTATGTTCTTAAGAATATGATATGATTGATATTTCTTTTGTTTACCCTTACTGAGAATTTGATCTCACCCTTTTGTATGTTTTCTTTTCCCCAGGTATAGAAGAAGGGTATTAAGTAGAATATTCCAAAAGGGACTCTAGATATGATGAAATAAATGGGAGGAAATGTAGATGATTTACGAACCAGTTGTTTATGTTTCCCAGTTTCTAAAGACACTATACCTATACGGTAATTTAATGGTTTTGTTATATGTTGTAATAAGTATGCTTCAATTCTGATGTAATAACAATGTATGTAATGTATGGGTCGTTAAATCTAGTATTAATGGAAAGGTATAGTCAACATTTGGAAACTAGGATGTAAATGCCATACTAAGAACCCTATGGATATGTATAAGCATAGAACACAATATTATTGTTTTAGAAATGGCCATGAATAACCTATGATAAGACCTAAAGCATGAAATTTTATTCTTGATTATGTGGTTCTCCTATAATAATTAGTGTTTCTCACACTATTCTTCTTTGTTTTAGTCAATGTATGGAACCCGAAGGAACTGTGTTAATGCAGAATGAGATAGGCTATGCAATGATTGTCCCCCTGAGCAACCAAATGTTATGGGAGCTAGATTGCGAAATCATTTAGACATGCTCACATAGATTTCCATGATATGAATCATGCAAGACTTCCAAACTACCAAAGTAAGGAGCAACATTCTGTTGAATCCTTCATGATGCAGCGTCCACCCTCATTCAGCGGGTCTACTGATCCATTAGTTGTTGAACAATGGATCAGTACTACTGAAAAGATATTTTTAGTTCATCAATGTTTAGAACATGATAACGTCATCTTAGCAGTGTATCGTTTAAAAGATGATGCTGATCAATGTTGGAATCTTATCATGAATATGACGCCAAGAGATGAAATTGAGTCCATGGAATGGGATGAGTTCATGAACTTATTTTTCAATAAGTACTTCCCTCATATTCTTCGAGCAAAGATGGAGATGGAGTTTCTTGAACTAAAGAAAAAGGATTATGAATTTGTTGGTACCTATGAAGCAAATTTTACAAGACTTGGAACGTACACTACTGCGATTAATATCCATCCTGAGAGTGAGATCGATCGATTCTTTAGTTGATTAAAACCAAGTCTTCGAAGGGCGTTATCCATAAGGGACTTCAATAGCTACGAGGAAATCATTCGATGTGCTCTCAATGTTGAGATGGATATTGGAGTAACCCATCAGTCATATGGGTTTGATAAGAAGAGGAAAATGGAATTCAAAGGAAAATCTAATGAGCACACTGAAAATAAGATGATTTTTCCCTTATTTTCAAAGTTTGTAATGAAACATGGAGGGAGTTTTCTTAAAGGGACAAGTAAACGTTTCAAATGTAGAAAAGAAATTCATCGAGAATTTGAATGCCGCAATGATGGGAAGAAGATGTCTAGGGATGTGAACAAAGAAAAGGCTACACATAGTGCACCTCCTACACTTCAATGTTACAAGTTCATGGAAATGAGCCATTATGCCAATCAATTCCCTAATACAAGGGTTGTTGATGATGATCGACATCAACAAACTCTTAATGCTAAAGAAAAAGGAAAGTCACATGCAATTTCTTTCAATGATGTGGAGTATGAGAATGAAGTGGTGAAAGGTACACTTACCATCCACTATAATGTAGAAAATGTTTTATTTGATTCTGGATCCACCCACTCTTTTATTTCTGAAGAATTTTCTAAGGGTATCGACATTTTACCTCAACAATTAGATGTTGATTTACCTGTGACAACCCCTAATGGCACAACAGTCGCATCAAATGTTTTTAATTCTTCTCCGGTTAAAGTTTGTGGGAAATTTCTTCCTTAAAATCATGTGATACTTCCTATAGTGTAATTTGATGTGATTCTTGACATGAATTGGATTTCTATATATGGATCTCATATCAATTTTCAGAGAAGGGATATCGCATTTCATATTCCAGATCCATCTATGATCGTCTATCGATGCAAGGATGAACATAACCTTACAGTGGGAATTTATTCCATCTTATGGGTCTTTATTCCACTAAATGAAGGTTATTTATCTCAAATGGTTAGTTAGAAACACACAATTAAGAATATTTCCATTGTACTAGTGTTTGATGATGTCTTTCGGGAGGAATTTCAGGGTCTTGCACCAAATCGTGAAGTTGAGTTTTCAATAGAACTCGTATCAGGTGCTTTACCTATTTCAAAGACACCTTATAGAATGTCCCCAATTGAGTAGCAGGAATTAATGAAGCAACTCTAATAGAATCTTGATAAGGGATTCATACTCCCTAGTGTGTCACCATGCGGAGCACCAGTTCTGTTTGTTAGGAAGAAAGATGGATCAATGAGACTCTACATTGATTATCGAGAACATAACAAGATCACAATCAATAAAAAATATCCTCTCCCACACATTGATGACTTATTTGACCAACTAGGTGGAGCTCAATACTTTTCCAAGATTGATCTTCGTTCAGGGTATCATTAATTAAGGGTGAAAAGGGAGGATATACCAAAAACGGATTTTCGTACAAGGTATGGACACTATGAATTTATAGTGATGCCATTTGGTCATAATAATTCCCCTGCTATATTCATGGATCTGATGAATAGATTATTTAGAGACTATCTTGATCAGTTCGTGGTAGTCTTTATAGATGATATTCTTGTCTATTCAAAGAGAAAGGAAGAACATGAATATCACTTGAGAATTATATTAAAGACCCTGAGAAAGGAGAATCTTTATTCCAACTTTATCAAGTGTGAATTTGGGATTCAAAAAGTTGCATTTTTGGGTCACATAATCTCAAAAGAGGGGATATCCGTGGATACAACAAAGACAGAGGTTATCGAAATATGGACGAGACCAACAACAGTAACTGAGAACCGAAGTTTTCTTGGTTTGGCTGGATATTTTCAATGTTTTGTGAATGATTTTTCAGGATTATCTAATCCACTCACTAGGTTGACTCGAAAAGTATTTAAGTTCATGTGGAAAGAGGAATGTGAAGAGAATTTCAAGGAGTTGAAAAGAAGGTTATCCAATGCACCTATACTCACACTTCCTTGTAGTGGAGAATGGTTTGTGATCTACAGTGATGTATTAAAGAAGGGGATGGGGTGTGTTCTTTTGAAAAATGATATGGTGATAGCTTATGCCTCATGACAGTTGAAAATCCATGAGAAAAATTACCCAACTCATGATTTGGAGTTAGATGCGGTAATCTTTGAATTAAAGATTTGGAGGCATTATTTTTATGATGAAAGGTGTGATATTTATACTGATCATAAAAGTTTAAAGTATATTTTCTCACAAAAGGAGCTGAATATGTGCCAAAGAAGATGGTTGGAGTTGATTAAGGATTAATAATTCTCAATTCATTATCACCATGGGAAAGAAAATAAGGTGGAAGATGCATTAAGTCAACATGACCATGCTAGATTATCCATGATGAGGATCACAAAAGATCCAATATTTATGGATTTAAAAAGGATAGATCTTGGATTTATAATGGAAGGGGAAAATCATATCTTTCTCAAATGAATGTTAAACCATCTATACATGTGAAGATTAAAGAGGCACAGAAAGAATGTGTAGAGTTACAAATGAAGGTGAGAAATGTTCCTGAATTAAACCTTGATTGTGATGGGATAATAAAGTTCAGAAATCAGGTTTGTGCTCCTCCCATCCTAGAATTAAAGAAAGGGCTGCTGGATGAGGCTCATAGTTCTTCATTGTCTATTCATCCTAGAAGCACGAAGATGTATAGGGACCTGAAAGAGTACTTCTGGTTTGATGACATGAAAAGATATGTTACTGAATATGTCTCTTGATGCTTGGTTTGTCAGCAAGTTAAAGCTGAGAGACGGAAGTCTAAGTGGATGTTACAACCATTACCCATACCCGAATGGAAATGAGAAAACATCACTATGGACTATGTCACTGTACTTCCTAAAACATCCAAAGGAAACAATGCTATCTGGGTCATAGTTGATCATCGTACAAAGTCAGCACACTTAATTGCTATTAGAGAAGATTTCTCTCTGGATCAGCTTGCCAGGATATATGTAAAGGAAGTGGTAAGATTACATGGAGTGACACATTCCATTATATCTAATCGGGATCCGAGGTTTACCTAAAATTTTTGGAGAATTATTCAGCATACTCTGGATACAAAGTTGAGTTTCCGCACTGCTTATCATCCTCAGACAGACGGTCAGTCTGAGAGGACAATTCAAACTCTAGACGATATGTTGAGAGATTTTTCTATTGATTTCAATGGTGGTTGGGATCAACACCTACCTTTGGTTTAATTTTCTTATAATAATAGATTTCACTCCAGTATTCTGATGGCTCATTATGATGCTCTCTATGGAATGAAATATAGGACTCCAACATGCTGGGACGAAGTTGGGGAAAGAAAGCTATTAGGACCTGATCTTGTTGATGAGATGGTAGAAAAGTTCAGATCTATTCAACAACACATTAGGGAAGCTCAGAGTCGATAAAAGGTTATGCCGACAACCAAAGAAAATACCTAGTGTTTTAATTGGGTGATAAAGTGTTCTTACGAATATCTCCTTGGAAGAGAGTAATGAGATTGGGAAAGAAGGGAAAGCGGATCCCTAGGTATATCAGTCCTTTGGAAATACTGGATCGTGTTGGGAAGGTATCTTACCAATTGGATCTTCCACCAAATCTCTCTCAGGTTCATGATGTGTTCCATGTATCACTCTTGAGAAAGTACATACCCGATCCTTCCCATGTACAAATCTCAGAAGTTGTACCGCTGAAGCAAGATCTTTCTTATGAAGAACAACTGATATAGATTTTGGATCATAGCAAAAAAGTCCTATGGAACAAGACCACTCGCTTGGTGAAAGTTTTATGGAGTAACCACCAATTATAAGAAGCTACATGAGAGCTTGAGGATATGATGAGGAAGAGGTATCCTCATCTATTTGTTACAAAGTGACAAATTTTGAAGGTGAAATTCATTTTCTGGGGGGTAGAATGTAACACCTGATTTTTTTATGAGAAATTTTTTGTTTTTATGTTATATACATCATCAAAGGAATCATTCACTACACAAAACACTATCTTGTCTTTCTTTAAAAGTAATCACGACCATCCTCGATAGCTTGAATCGTAAGCAATTCTGAGTTTCACTAAACAATGATATGCTATTAAAATATTGTAAAACTAACTGTTATGAATAGTAATAACAGCTTTTTGAAATTTTGTTAATTTTATATTTCAAAATGGACATCATTTTTGTATTCGGAATATCGAAATTATCCTAGGGTAAAATTTTGGTATATTTCTGAAAACATTCAATTTTTGATGAATAGTGAAAACAATAGGATACTATTTAAAAACCAACTTTTTATTTAAATAATTATTTATTTTATTTAAATTTATTTTAGGTCAAAATTGATACATAATACCTATATATGTTCAATTTAATTCACTAGAGTAATTTTATAATAATTTTAGATATATAAAAATTTTGTTGAACTTTTCACCGTTTTTTACCCACCTCCTAGGAGAATTTGCAAATTCAAATGAAACATAATTTTACTGCTTCTGTGAGTGGAATTTCGAAAATCCGAGAGGTACGGTTAATATTAAGGACTAAAATGTGGTTCAATGAGTTGAAAATATTTTTGATGAATAGTAACTTTTTACTTTTTTACCACGATTAAAAGTAAATAGGGTAATTAAGGATAAAAATGATATTATTATTACCCTAACACATGTCCTAATTCTATTGGATAAAGTTAATTCGACGAAAAACAACCTTAGGAATAAAATATGACCATTTAGGCCCACTTGGATTAGATTAGGACATTTACTATTATTTTATTTAAAGAATAGTTAAAATAGTTAAAATCAAAGTATAATTATTAATACATTTTTAAGATAGGGCTATACATGAGATAAATTAAACTATAAATATTCATTAGAAAGATAAAATCATTTACTACATAATGGTATTTTATTTATATTTTTTGGACATTAAATAATTTAATTTATTTAAGACCCAGTGATGATGGAGTAATTAGCGTATTAACGAAATATTAAAATAATTGATGTTATAAATTCTCAAATAATTGTAATTTTATACTTTTTATGAATGTAACTAATTTTATAGGTTAATATGACAGGTTAGTATTGATAAAATTAAATTTTTTAGAACTAATATTTCTGTTATGATTTTCAAAAAAATCAATTACCAAATAGTGTCAAAATTGACATAAAATAATTTTTAATAAAACTATTATATTATTAAATGTAATTTTATTCCTAAAAATCTAAGGCTCGGCCAAATTACTGAGATAAGGTTATATATAATAATAATAAACAACATGGGGTTCGTTTGGCTAGTTATAGTAAGTTTATTAACCTTATAGTGTAAGAAAACAAGAAGACATGGTAAAAGTTAAATTATCTATCTTAAAGTTAAATCTAAATGATAAGGTTAAAATAGAAACCTAAACTTGTCTAAATTCTATTGGATGAGATTATTTAGACCCATACCCAACTTATCATCACAATAAATCAATTTTGAGCTATTAAAAACCGAATATGACTTTATAATAAATTAATATTTTATGTTTTCTTATGGTGCCCCTCTCCTCCATTATAAAAGGGCACCTCCTCCCTCTCCTCCTCACACCACATTGAGACTTCAATCTCGGCCAAATCCTAACACTTTCTCCTATACACTTACCTAGAAACATCCTAGAGGTAATGTTCTTCTTCAAAGTCCATCATTAGTTCCCTAAGAGGAGGTTAAGAAGTGGCGCTTCAAAGAAGACGTAATGTCTGTTACCGATTCTTTCAACTTTATTTCTTCTACTACGTATTCTTATTTAGTTATTTAAATATGAAGTAATAACATCAGTATCAATCAAATTCTAATATGTTATTATAAATATGAAATAACCATATTTAACCTTCTATCCATCCTATAGAAAATGAAATCACCGCGCGTGCGTACGTACGGAATACCGTCTCCACGCCATGGTGTAATCTGTTTTCAACCACCACCATACATTGATTGGTATAATGGTGTAAGGAATAACTATATATAATTATTGTAAAGTGATATTGATTCTGAAAAAGTATACATACACTCCAATACAATTCCACGATCATGGGAACGATATCGTCGCTCGTGCGTACGTACGAAATAGCATCTCCACGATGTGATGCGACTCGTTCTACATGATCTTCATTGCATAATGATTATATAAATGAATTGAATGAATAAATATGATATATATTACACTAATACCATTATGGAAATGAGTTAACTATAACCTAAAAACAAGAATAAGAATTTATTCGACAAAACACGCATAAGAACAAAATGTAATAAACACCTGAATAACAAGTAGCAATGAGATATTACTATTAAAGAAGCTAAGAATATGAACATATATGATATCATAACAATAATTATGATTCTGTAATAAGTCAATGAAAATTTTTAAATCATTATAAAGGAGTTTCAGACACTTACAAAACAAATCGGACCAAAGGTAATGGAAAATCTGGCCATCTTAATTATTATCTGAGATTGTTTTTATTTAAAAATTTACTGAGGAATATTTATTATCCACATCCATGTTTCCTCAATATTTAATATTATTTCCATCCACCTACTGTTTTTTAAATCCAATTTTACCCATTGGTGATTTTTTAGTAAAAGATATGAAAGTAATCTTTTTTAGTTTTTAGTACGAGGTACTTTTTGATTTTTCTGGCCAAAGTACGAGAAGAATGTTTTTTTAACTTATATGGCCTGAATGGAATTTTAGAACATTATTTCCATTAAGCTTCCTTTACAAGTTTTCAAGTTTATTTTTAATCAACTTCTTTTAGTTTAAAATTGTATGACATGTTAAGAATGGGAAAAATGTTTTTTTAAAAAGTAGAAATGATATATTCCTCAAGAAGGGAGTTCAAGTTTTTATAAAAATTATTTTCCATCTAGGATAATATAGGGTTCTGTTTCTATCCCTATTATTACATTGATTTGATTATGTTGTGATGGAATTATTTTTATGAATACATTTATCTTATACGAATTGTATTTTGATGTCACGATGTTTAAGAATCCCATTTTTATTACATGGATTATGTTATGATGTATGATTTATGATCTTGTGGAACACATGAGAATGGTATCATTATGAGATGGGTGGGACCTATATATCCCTCCAATGCATTGGGTAATGATTTATATCTCAGGATATAGACATGGCTGGAACGAAAGGTTAGTCCTGTTCAGTGATACATGACTGAAATGAGGAGTGAAATCGGTTCAGAAATGGACTTTATCCGCTATGATAGTTTTGGAAATGAGTCTTGACTACTAAGAAATGATTCTCTATGATTATGTGTGTATGCTACGAAGTTTAATGTTTTAAGTTATGATTATTTGGATTACATTTCACTATTATGATCTCTTTTGCAGGACAAAATTTTCAAAATGTTATGTTCTTAAGAATATGATATGATTGATATTTATTTTGTTTACACTTACTGATCATTTGAGCTTAGCCTTTTGTATGTTTTCCTTTCACCAGGTCTGGAAGAAGGCTATTAAGTATAATATGCCAAAAGGGACTCTGTATATGATGAAATAAATGGGAGACAATGTAGATGATTTATGAACCAGTTGTTTATGTTTCCCAGTTTTTAAAGACACTATACCTATATGGTCCTTTCATGATTTTTTATTTGTTGTAATAAGTATGCTTCAATTATGAACTAATAACAATGTATGTAAAGTATGTTTCGTTAAAAGGTGTTCTACCTGTCAGCAGGCGAAGGCGGAGCAACAACAACTAGTTGGGATTTTGCAGCAGTTACTCATTCCCTTGTAGAAATGGAATGATGTATTGATGGATTTCATGACAGGTCTTCTGAGGTCACCTCATTGAAATGATGTTGTTTGGGTTATCATTGAATGAATCATGAAGGTTTCTCACTTATATCCAGTCAAAGAGACTTTTAGAGTTGATGAGTTGGGATAGTTGTACATCTGTGAGATTATACAGTTACATGGAGTTCCACAATCCATTGTTTCGGACAGGGATGCACATTATACTTCTCAGGTCTGGCAGGGATTGTAGAAGGACTTGTGTACACAGGTAAATCTGAGTAAAGCTTACCAGCCACATATATATGGTTTGTCCAGGCATTCAATTCATGTGCTTGGGGACACATTTCGTGCATGTATCCTAGATTTTGGATGTTCATGGGAGAGGCACATACCTATTTTGATGTTTTCCTACAAAAATTGTTTTCAAGAAACTATTCAAATGGAACCTTATGAGGATTTTTACAATAGGCCATGCCGATCACCATTATGTATGTTGGAGGCTGGAGAGGCAGCTATGCTGGACCTCGTCTTGTCCAGGAGACCACATTGTAGATAATGTTGATTCAGAAGAGGATGGATACTACACAGTCTCAACAGAAGTCTTATGTTGATTAGTGGAGGCGACCTATGAAGATTGAGGTCGGAGATCAGGTTTTCATAGGTGTCACACCGAGGTTGGGGCACATGAGAATTAGGAGAAAGTGTAATCATTGGACATGGTACATTGGGACATTTTAGGTGTTGGAGATAGTTGGGCCGGTTGTCTATCAGTTGAAGTTATCTCAGAGGTACCAGGCTATGCATGATGTTTTACACATTTCTTAGCTTCAGAGTTACTTCTCAGATCCTACTCATGCCGTTAAACCCAATGAGGATGAGTTAGAGGTAGATTCCACCATATACGATCATCGTATCATGATTGATGAATGCAGTACAACGGTTCTTTGTGGCTGGTCTATCGCTCTGGTACGAGTTCTATGGTAGCACGGGCGAGTACAAGATGAGTCTTGGGAGAGGGTGGCCGATGTACGATCATAGTGGCTGGAGCTGTTTGTGGATTCTTCTTCTATGCTTCCTTTATAGAGAAATTAGGGGATGAATTTGTTTAAGAGGGGAAGTTTGTTAGAATCTGGATCTTCTTTTCAGGTATGTTTTCCTTTTTATATTGTTTTTTAGAAAAAGATGAGTTTCTAGAAATTTTTCTAGTACATTCCGTGTAATCTTTTGTCGCTCATAGCTGTGTTCTGGCCTTGTAATGGCCAAGTACACAGTAGTGTGTGGTGACCTAGAAGACAGCCTTATTTGGGGGCTGGTGAATGAAAGTACATTCTGCATTCTTTTTTCATTAAACTCACCGGGTTCATGTCTAATTGGAAGAAATCCCTCCTTCTAAGTCTTATTCATTTGAGAGCAAGGATATGGCTTTGATCCTTATCTTATCTACCAATTGATCTTTTGTTCTCCGAATCGATGCATTGGGATCGAATCAGTAAGCTCTTCTTTCTTCTAGAGCTTTGTTTCATGATTTCTATCCTTACAAGAGTTATCTTCAGTTGAGTTTTTTTAATATTTTTTTAGATCTACTGTGTTCATGGGAGATTCATGGTTTGAGGTTCACATATAACAATCCTACAACACCAAGGTAGGTGTTATTTTCCATTCCATTGAATGTCATTGAGTTATATGTGCAAAAGTCCCCAATACACTTGAATGAGGTATTGTGTGTTTATGGTTTTAGCCCTGTCAACTTCTTACTATGATTGTATTCTTGAGTAAGGGTTAATTGATGAGAATATGGTTAATTTCTATCATTTGGAAGTGATTTACCAAGCATGATTTTTTGTTCTGACCATTTGGTCTAGTTTTCATGTTAGACTGCTGTTTACATTCCCGGACTAGTTTTGTAGGATGGAGTGATTTTGTTTATCTGACATGCTGTTATGTTGTATACTACATAGACAAGCAGTTCGTGATATTTAATTTGGACGGTATGCTTTGATATTATTATTTGACATACATAGGACCGTGAGAACCTGGTGTAGTGGACCATAGGGAGAATTGACGTAAGGATTTTTGCAGAGTGTCTGTTATTTTGGTTACGATGCGAGAACATAGGGTGAATTGATGTAAGTTCATCCTCTGTGTGTTTGTATTTCATTGACACATGAAACATATGGAATATGACTTATGTTCTTTTCTAAAGAACCTTTTGGTTACCGATATGATTCTATAGGGGGGATTGACGGTGGGTGCTTCCCTAGAGAGTCTATTCTAAAGTTGAACCAGAGGGGATAGACTATGTGTACTTCTGAGAGGGTTCCTTGTGTTTCTTTGTGGTACTAGAGGGTAATAGGCTGTGACTACATCCTATTGGGTTACATGTTTGTGATTATCTGCTTTCATGGTATGTTGTGATTGTATTCTTTGAAACTGTAGGAATGTTTACTGTTGAGTACGTCCATTTTTATTTCTTCTTTTTCTTATTGTCTGCCACATATATTTAGTGACTCTTGGGCATAAATCTCTTGGTGGTTGCCAAATGGGATTTAGTCTCACACCCTATTTGGATCATGATTTTGGGCCCAAACTGATTATATTGTTGCATGTATAGATAAGGGAAAGCACCCTTCTACTCCAGGTACATGAATTCTTTTGGAGTTGGAGAGCATGGGATAATGATGAGGCTTGTGATGCTGATGATTTTATATCTTTTTTTCCTTTGTAATTTGTTTTAGTGCTATATTTTTGCTTTTTGACTTGTGTGGAAGCTTTAATATACAATGTATCATGCCTCATTAATATATATGTGCTTCGTTGTTTCTTCATTAGTCTTCTGTTGTTTACTGTTGTTTTTCATTTAACTACTTTCACTATTGTATATTTTCTCTCTTCTGTTGTGTTACTCTACCAATGGGGAAATATTTTCCCAATTATCACGCCTAAGGCCGTCACTGCTAGTCGGCATCTTCTAGTATTAGGGGAAATGCGCTTGAGGCCATGTGACTAATCAGGTACGAGGTGACTCTGGGTGGCATCTGAAAATGGGGTCTTACATATATCATGGAAATAGTATACTTAGTGTTAGTAAACCAAAGGTTGGCTAATGATTAAGATGAAAGTAGGTAAAATCCTTATAACACACTCTCCAACCCATGAAACTATGTATATTGGTGTAAAGTGAATTGTTTTTCAACCCTGGTGCCAATAAGAACTCTAGATTATCAAATAAAAATATTATTTCATTTTAAATTAATATTCATTACATTACAAAAATTAAAAACTGAGAAGTAAATAGTTATAGTGTATTTGGATACTAGATACACAATAATATTATTTCATAATAGATCTTCAATTTCTCTCACTAATAATAACCTATAACATATTCTTAAAAGGCACACCATACATAAAACCATTCTCCATTACATAGGGAATGAAAAAATTTAAAAAATGGTATTATATGATCAAAAGTATATACAAGGAAAATAAATAAACATAACCAGACTATAATGGTATGGTAATTCTAACATAAAAATAAAAATCATAAAGATATTATCAGTGAACAAAATATTGATTCATGGAAAATATATTAGTAGATAAAAAACCTGAATCATAATGAAAATAATGTACAAGAGGCATAAGACCATAACATTGAAATAATAATGGAATTTTGGAATATTCATACTCATAGATTATACTATTTCATTGATACCCACTATGACATTCATAACATGTTAGTCTTGGGATAAACATCCATCTAACTATTTTGGGATTTGGATAACGTATCGTGTAAACTCTATTAGGCTTTAGATAACCTCCTTTGTATCATATTTTCAGTATTGGGATAACCTCCTATGTACAATATATATAGCAATGGGAAACAACCTATATATGCTTTTAGTGAATATATAATTAATCATTACCCATTGAATGGGATGTTGATATAGGTCCCAACCTTCACATATTGGAAATCGTACATATATGTGCCTAAAAATTATTAATAATTAATACTGTTAGAACCATGAAATGAAAAGGATTTCCTAAAAATTTTATCATATAAAAAATGCTGAAAAGTGAAAGGATTAGTCTTAATTTTGTAATTTAATCATTCCAAAAAACATGAAAATATGTCGGATACATAATAGTTTCATCGTGGTGTACACCTTGGAAGCAAAAAAGATATCATAAACATAATGTAATCTTAAATAAATAATTATGATAAACAATAAGTATTGTATACATTGATAATTTTTATTAAAACACATAGGTAACATAAAAGGAAGTCATATTATATGGAAAATTATTTTTAAATATGATTTAAACTGTTTTGTAATAAAATTAATTTTCATTGAAAATCAATTTTTAAAACTAAAAAACCAGAACTCATTTTTGAAAATATTTTATTTTAAAATAATCATTGAAACATATAATGGAATCATTAAAAACATTTAGGAAAATTATTCAGGAAAATATCATTAATATATTAATTTATTTTTCAAAAATATGACATTATTAAAATACTTTTCATTTACAATTACATTAAAAAATTTAAAGTAATATTCCAATAAAATAATGTTAATGATGGAGGTAAATTTTGTTAATTTAGTACAAGTTAAAACAATGATAGCGTTAACATTTTGTAAATTACCAAAATATAATTTTTTCGAAAAATGACATTATGATTCCTTTCACGAAAAAGTGAAAAAGTCAAGAATATGTCAAAATATATATATTCAATCATTTCTAAAAATATGATTTTTTATAAAAACCCTTGAAAATAAAAGGGTTTTGAAAAATGGGATTTTTACTGAATTGATAAATAAAGATGTTTTTTAATAAAAACATCCATTTGAAATATTGATGACATAATTAGAGAAAAATGAAAGGAAATCTTGTATTTTCCTGATATAAGTAGGGTATAATAAAATTCATTGATTTTATTGGGAGAGATATCATAATATTTTATTATTTGAAGCGTAATCATAAAAAATCTCAATAACAATTAAAATGTATCATGAACTCAAACAACATTGAAAGAATTACACCATAATAACATGAAAAAATAAAATTGGGTGAAACATAAATTATAAATATAATATCTAAATTTATGATATTACATATTAATGGATATTTATATACACCACATTTGATATGATATTTTTATAATATTATATTTTTCTCTCAGAATGAAAATTGAGACTATAATCCCTTCCTTCATTGGTATCATAAGAAGTATTAACCCATTTAAATGGAAATCCTAAAATTTAAATTTAAATACCCATTATTATAAATATATTTAATATTTGATACATTCATAGATAGTATATACTCATTATATGAGAAACACATGTTTAATATGTAATATAAATCACAAATATAATAGTGAGATGAAAATTCCATTACTCTGTAGTATGATTTTGAGTCACAATATAAAATAAAGAATAACCTAAAATCATATATTAAATATAATTAATTAATTTATATTCTTGATATAACATGTTATGTGGTAATTATTTACACCACACAAATAGATGACTTGTTAATTTGAATTTGTTTCTCAAAAAGAAAGAGAGACTATAGATCCCTTAACATGGGTTTTATCATCCTTCGTTCTAATTATAAATTCATTAAAAATGATTTTATGTTTATTATAAATGTATTTAATAATTAAAATTATATATATCAAAATATATATGATATAAAAATGACCATTTATTACATTTTTATTAATAATTCCTTAGTAATGTAATGATTGTGAAACAACTTATTAGTTTTTCATGGATGTTTTATTTGATATTTTATTTGTAATATTAATTTTATCATTATTAAATAATATCGATAATTATAAAAAATATATAAATATCATATATATATTATATATGTGTTTATAGAGAATTATAATATTTAGGCATAGAAAATGATGTACACCCATCATTAAGGCAGTAGGTTGTATGTACCCAAGAACATTGTTTACATTTTCTTGTTTAGTAGAAATAATAAAATTAAAATAATATATTAATATTTTTGAATGATATGTTTTTATATATATCATATTTTTTATTTAATTCATTCCTTATTAAATTATATTTATTGTGTATGTTAAAAATAGAATGCATTTCCTCGCATGGTGGTTCTCTATAGCACACATGAATGACATTATCTTATTCCCAATAAATGGAAAGTAAGATTAATTTAAGATATAATTATTAAATGAGAATAATAATATCATATATATCATATATGTACATTAAATCCAACATAATATCACAAAATGGGATGTGATGATTGAATACAAATAACATTAGTTTGTGATGCATCATTCCTCTGTACAAGTGAAGGATGATTTTGTAACCCATTTTATAGTATAGGAGAATGATTTATGTTATATAATAAAAAAAATAAACATATAAATATTATATTATGTTACCGGGGATATTAAATCAGTATGTTTTAATAATAATATAGATAGGTGGAGGAAAATAATATAAAATACTTGATAAGGGGCGTTAACTAATCATCAGAAAACATATTTTGTTTGCATCCAAAAGGCATAATCGATCATAATTCTAAAAAAATAAGGATTATAAAATTATATGAGGAAATAAACAAATTATCTTTATTCGGTCATGTCTGAACTAATTTTTATTTAAATAATGAATAATATAAGAGTGCATTTTATATTTAAAAGTGAGGCGAGTAACACACCTATAACTTTTTTAAAAAAACTTCTAGCCACAATTTTCACATTACAAAAAGTTCCAAAATGTACAGTTATAGATCCTAAAAATGAAAATGTTTAAATATGCCTAGAAATGTTTTTTTGATGTTTTGTGAGTCATTTTCAACCCTTATCTCTTTAGTTTTACTATCAATAAACACTTTTTTATATTATCCATTGTAAATAATTTTCACTAAAATTAATTTGAATTGCCTTCATAAATTATTTTAATATTATTAGATAATATAAATTATGATAACTACCAATAGTTAATACATTTTTATAAATTGTATTCATATACCTGGGAAATATTATTTTTCAAATATTCACAGATATTCGATGAAATAGTTGGTATTAAAATATAAAATATTTAATGTTTAAAAAGGCTGTATATAAATAGTCGATCTGAATATTATTCTATTATATTACATTGAATTAATAGATATATTATTTAGATAATTTTTCTTTTCAAAACACCATTAAATAAATTGGATGTTGATAAATGGATTAAATGAAATGAAAATTTTTAATAAAACCCATTATTTTCCACCACTCATTGGAATGTTTAACATCTCATAAATTATTAAAATTTAACCATTATAAAATTTTAAATTATTATTTCACACATTTAATCTAACTTGCAAAAAAAATTTCAAATTTTTTTAAAATTAGATTTGAAATATGTACACAAAATTCAACTAAATAAATTTTCATATAAATAGAGCTATCAATAATAAAATTGGATTTAATATTATCTCTTATATAGAAAACAAACAAAGAAAATTGTTAAAAATATTATTGAATATATAAAAAATAAATTTCATCAAAATCCTTTTTCAAGTGTGAATTATTTAATTTTACTAGTTAAAACATTCATGTGTTCACAAATATTTTTTCAGAAATCATTTCCTTTTA